>OZ024794.1:51117607-52317607 GCA_964017045.1 Omphiscola glabra | reverse complement strand
TCACTTGTATACGTTATCTCTACGCTCACTTGTATACGTTATCTCTACCTTCACTTGTATACGTTATCTCTACGCTCACTTGTATACGTTATCTCTACGCTCACTTGTATACGTTATCTCTACGCTCACTTGTATACGTTATCTCTACGCTCACTTGTATACGTTATCTCTACTATCACTTGTATACTTTATCTCTACGCTCACTTGTATACGTTATCTCTACGCTCACTTGTATACGTCATCTCTACGATCACTTGTATACGTTATCTCTACGCTCACTTGTATACGTTATCTCTACGCTCACTTGTATACGTTATCTCTACCTTCACTTGTATACGCTATCTCTACCTTCACTTGTATACGTTATCTCTACCTTCACTTGTATAGGTTATCTCTACCTTCACTTGTATACGTTATCTCTACGCTCACTTGTATATGTTATCTCTACGCTCACTTGTATACTAAAACTAATTACATCAGCACAGTTACATATTATGTAAAATAAAAACGAAATAGTGGAACAGGGCAAGTGTGTGTGTCCATTAGTGAATGTAGTCTATGTGAGAGTGACAGAGAGAGGGAGGGGTGAGGGAGAGAGAGAGGGGAGAGAGAGGGAGATAAGGATAGGTAAGGAGAGGGAGAGAGATTTAGATAAGGATAGGTAAGGAGAGGGAGAGGGAGAGAGAGAGGGAGAGAGAGGGAGATAAGGATAGGTAAGGAGAGGGAGAGAGAGAGGGAGATAAGGATAGGTAAGGAGAGGGAGAGAGAGGGAGATAAGGATAGGTAAGGAGAGGGAAAAGGAGAGAGAGGGAGATAAGGATAGGTAAGGAGAGGGAGAGGGAGGGAGATAAGGATTGGTAAGGAGAGGGAGAGAGAGGGAGATAAGGATAGGTAAGGAGAGGGAGAGAGAGAGGGAGATAAGGATAGGTAAGGAGAGGGAGAGTGAGAGATAAGGATAGGTAAGGAGAGGGAGAGAGAGAGAGAGGGAGAGAGAGAGGGAGAGAGAGAGGGAGAGAGAGAGGGGGAGAGAGAGGATAGGTAAGGAGAGGGAGAGGGAGGGAGATAGAGGGAGTGAGAGGGATAGAGAGGGAGAGAGGGAGGGAGATGAAGAGGGAGGGAGATGAAGAGGGAGAGGGAGAGGGATAGGTAAGGAGAGGGACATAGAGGGAGAGAGGGAGGGAGATTGAGAGGGAGGGAGATCGAGGGGGAGCAATATATAGCAGCAATACACGGTTGACTGGTGTCAGGCTTACTACATTTCAACATAGAGAAACAAGAGGCCCAGGTTATAAACCCCACGGCAATGTTTGACAGTACATTTTCCCGTCACAACTTAGGAATGCGACGACCTTCTACACTTCGTTAAGTCTATCTTACCGTACGTGGGAATTATCCCTCCGCCCCACAAACACACAATATCCCACTGTACGTGGGAATTATACCCCACCCCCGACACCCCCACCCCGCCTTACAACCCGACCCCCAACAAACAGTATCTTGGAACACGTATAAACAATTCTTTATTACAACAGTTTAAAAGTGCGTGTACCAACATTTACTATGTTGACATATTTATTTAGATAGGTAGATAAGTAAATTTAATTATTTAAAATTTGGAACATAAGCTCGCCCCTAACCATTGCTCTTATAATCTGCCCTTATAATCTGCTCATATCGTATTCATTAACTTAAAAACTGGGATTTTGTTTCAAAGACTTTTTAAATTTGCTTTTAATGTAAACATGTTTACATTGAAGTTAAGACACTATTGTAAATAGATAGATACGATAAAAAATTCAATAAATTGTTGAAACAACGATTCAATAATATAGATTATCCCGTTCATAAATTTTGCCACATAACCAGTTTTAAAAAAAAAACAACAAACATTTGCTTAGTGTGTCATGAAAACTAAAATTAATGATAATAAAATACTCAGGTGGAAAGGACGAGCCTACAATTGTTAAATGGGAAATTTGGTGGAGAAAAAAACAAGGTTAAAAGTCACAGTTAGAAGACACGGTTAGAAGACACGGAAGACACATAAGACCCAGTTCGAGGACACGGTTAGAAGACATGGCTAGAAGACACAGTTAGAAGACATGGAAGACACATAAGACACAGTTCGAGGACACGGTTAGAAGACATGGCTAGAAGACACGGTTAGAAGACATGGAAGAGACATAAGACACAGTTCGAGGACACGGTTAGAAGACATGGTTAGAAGACACGTTAGAAGACACAATTAAACGACACGCTTAGAAGACACGGTTAGAAGACACGATTAGAAGACACGATTAGAAGACACGGAAGACACATAGACACAGTTCAAAGACACGGTTAGAAGACACCACTAGAAGACACGAATAGAAGACACAGTTCGAGGACACGGTTAGAAGACGAGTTGTTGTTGAAGGAATAGCCTAAGCTTTCATGATAATTTATATTTCATAACGTGTCTTGTATAGGTATTATTATTATTTAAACTTTGGATGGTATGAAATAGAAAGATGAACTACGAGACAAGAACATCCCACAGGCCTACACATCTTTCATGCTTTACGCTTTGTCCCAACCAATGAGCTTCGTTATGTTTGTAAAAAATATGTCAGTTGTTGTCGAGACATATCTGCCTGCCTTGTTGCCGCGACATATCTGCCTGCCTTGTTGCCGATACATATCTGCCTGCCTTGTTGCCGAGACATATCTGCCTGCCTTGTTGCCGAGACATATCTGCCTGCCTTGTTGCCGAGACATATCTGCCTGCCTTGTTGCCGAGACATATCTGCCTGCCTTGTTCAGTCGTATACATTTACAAAAACAACAACTTTATATTAAATTCTTTTTGAGTATTTAGAACAACATTTGGCAAATTGGCCCGCTTCCCGTCAATCTATCAAGCTGAAACGTGGCATGTAGATTCCTTGCCGGTGATAGCACAATGTTGGGCCCCACCGCCAACCCCCCAAAAATCAGCTTTTCCTGTTTTTCAAGGGGAAGATGATGACCCTGATTTCACGAAATAAAATTCCCGACAACTGCGCTAAATGAGATTTTTAAATATATATTTCGCAAGTACTTTTGGTTGGTCTTATTTTAGTTGGTTTTTAAGAAATAGTTGGAGAAATAAATCTGCGGTGTAAAACGGGTGGGTCATTAGAATATTAATATAGCCGAAACTCGTGAAAATATTGTGCGGTTAGTGGTGGTGGGAGGGGGGGAGACTAACTGGGGTTCTTATAAAGTGCATACTTGTACGCATGCCTTTTCAAATTTTCAGCCCCACCCCTCATCCCCCACCCCTCATCACTCGATGCTACATTTTATAAAGTATTTCAGGGGAAAAACTTTGTATTTTAAGGGTTGTTTAAATTTTGAAGTGAGCCTATGTAGGCTCTCTGTACATAGGCTCCCTGTTGTAGGGAGATAAATGCTGAAATTTACATGTGTCCTGAACGCCACATGAGATTTACCTTGGGTATTTTTGTTTCACGTAAATACTCACAAAGTCTAGAGGAACACATATTTATTTGATGAGGCAAGTAAGAATAATATTACTTCAACACAGAGCGCCCCCCCCCCCCTCCGAACGCACAACAATCTCAACCTAACTCCGTCAACATGCAATGTGCAAAGGTTATAAAAACCAATTTATTAAAGGCCGCTGAGAGGTGTAGGGGGGCCCCAGGGTTAATCCACTTTTGAAGGCCTCCCTTTGTCTTGCCCTCTAAATGTAATGACGTCACTAAGACGTCGTCTTGGGGGGGGGGGACTCACCATTCCCCTTAGAAGCTAGATGGTTGGTGTCTATATCACTTGTTGCCAACCGGAGCTCCGCGAAGCCCATTAAGGGGGTCCTCTCGCCCTTCTTAGGAGCTCCGCGACCGCCGCCCCTTCCCTACTCTCATCATAAACCCTCAATGGACTTGAAAACATAGAGAGGGAGAGGAGACTCCTACATAGGGTTCCGCGAGTCAAAAATACTTGCAGTCACTGATTTACATGAATCAAATTAAATTTTTACTTTTAAAAATGTATCAATAAAAAAAAAATTAAGAATTAAAAAATGAATCAGGTAACGAAATACAATCATAATGTTCTGCCCTTGGTAATCACCCACGATATAAGCAATTCCTATTAAAAGTCTCCCTGGGTGATATTTGTGTGCATATTTAAAAAAATAAATTCATTAGAAAGAACTAAGTCGATGGTTCTAAAGTATTTTGCAGCGCCGTGCCCCATTTTGATTTCAAACAATATTTCCTACACCCCTTCACCACGATTTTAAAAAAAAGTTGCTAATAGTAATGTGAATAAGCCTGATTTTCTGGACCTTCGGCACGCCCGACACTGCCTCCTACACCCCAGGGTATGCGGGCGCCCCTGATTGAGAAACGCTGATCTAAGTGTATTTGAAACAAATATGTATTGCTTACGTGTAAGGGATATTTTTCAAGGTATTCACTAGCACAATCTCGACAGTTTAATTACAGACGTGAATCGAACAGCAACAATGTGGGGCAGTGTTTTTAAAAATCGGAAAAAGGTTGTAAATAAAATATAAAACTGGCCATAAATTGACGGGTCGTGACAGTCAAGATGAGTCATCGAACTGTTTGACCTACCTACCTATCGACGGTTAGATTTCTTCCCGGCGTGGGTTGTGGTGGGTAAATAAGACTGCGTTAACGGCGGCGTATTGGGTATTTCTATAGTAAAGGTATCCTGGTGAGCTGATACAAAGAAGGTAACCATATTGATACTATTGTAGTCCCGACCGAAAGACTCCCTGGGCAAGTGGGGTGGTGGTGGTGGTGGTAACGCCACATCATTTCCTCCGGAGTGGAAGAAAACCCGCCCCAATCCTCTGGCAGAGTCGGCTGCGAAAGCTTTAAACGCAGCGGTTTCGGCTGACGGGGCGTCCCCCAGGCCAGGAGGGAGGTTCCCGGCGTCTGGCCTGTTTTGGGGTGTGACAGCGGGGGGGGGGGGGGGGGCATTAAGAGATCACACTCGAAGGCCCACCGACACCATTTACCAATGTGACGTATTTAGTATTGATACATTGTAGAGCTGATATAAAGATTGTGTTTCTTCAGTAGGTATCTACTAGTGAGCTGATATAAAGATTGTGTTTCGACAGTAGTTATCTACTAGTGAGCTGATATAAAGATTGTGTTTCGACAGTAGTTATCTACTAGTGAGCTGATATAAAGATTGTGTTTCTACAGTAGGTATCTACTAGTGAGCTGATATAAATATTGTGTTTCTACAGTAGGTATCTCATTAGTGAGCTGATATAAAGATTGTTTTTCTACAGTAGGTATATATTAGTGAGCTGATATGAAGAGTTCATCATTTTGGCTGAAATAGTGGTGTTAATATAGTTTTTAAATATTTTTTTGACAAACTGGTTATTGGTTTTAGGTGGACGGTTTTAAATCAGTTATCGGTTTTTACAATCAGGACTCGAGTTCTGCCGGAACATATAGGAATGGCTTTCCCGAGATTTTTGTGTGCTAAGAAATAAATGCATGTTTTTTCTGGGGAGGGAAGGGTTTTGACCCGTATTTACAATGCATCCTGCACAGCCATGTCAGATGACACAGCCATGTCAGATCGCACAGCCATGTCAGATCGCACAGCCATGTCAGATCGCACAGCCATGTCAGATGACACAGCCATGTCCGATCACACAGCCATGTCAGACGACACAGCCATGTCAAATCGCACAGCCATGTCAGATCGCACAGCCATGTCAGATGACACAGCCATGTCCGATCACACAGCCATGTCAGATCACACAGCCATGTCAGATCACACAGCCATGTCAGCTCACACAGCCATGTCAGATGACACAGCCATGTCCGATCACACAGCCATGTCAGATCACACAGCCATGTCAGATCACACAGCCATGTCAGATCACACAGCCATGTCAGCTCACACAGCCATGTCTGATCACACAGCCATGTCAGATCACACAGCCATGTCAGATCACACAGCCATGTCAGATCACACAGCCATGTCAGATCAAACAGCCACAGCCATGTCAGATCAAACAGCCACAGCCATGTCAGATCACACAGCCATGTCAGATCACACAGCCATGTCAGATCACACAGCCATGTCAGATCAAACAGCCACAGCCATGTCAGATCACACAGCCATGTCAGATCACACAGCCATGTCAGATCACACAGCCATGTAAGATCACACAGCCATGTCAGATCAAACAGCCACAGCCATGTCAGATCACACAGCCATGTCAGATCACACAGCCATGTCAGATCACACAGCCATGTCAGATCACACAGCCATGTAAGATCACACAGCCATGTCAGATCACACAGCCATGTCAGATCAAACAGCAATGTCAGATCACACAGCCATGTCAGATCAAACAGCCATGTAAGATCGCACAGCCATGTTAGATCACACAGCCATGTAAGATCACACAGCCATGTCAGATCACACAGCCATGTCAGATCACACAACCATGTAAGATCACACAGCCATGTCAGATCACACAGCCATGTAAGATCACACAGCCATGTCAGATCACACAGCCATGTCAGATCAAACAGCCATGTAAGATCACACAGCCATGACAGATCACACAGCCATGACAGATCGACATAATATATATTTTATAAGACCACCAGCGACCAGCGACACCGTGATGCCATAATATCCTCCAGGGGCGTAGGGAGAATGGGCGGAGAGGGCGGTTCACACAGGATGATTTCTTTTTTTCTTTTGCGGGGCGACATATTTGTTCCACTACATTGTAGGCTTTGCTCATTAGAGGTGGGGAGGGGGATGGGAAACATGATGTGAGACTGCAATCGGCCTTCACACATCTTTTTCAGAATAGGCGCTTACAATAACACGGCGACCACTATACCCACAAATGACCACTCCCCAAACCCCCCCACCCCCACCCCAAAAAAATAATAAAATTAAAATAAATTCAGTTACAACAGTTATTTAACACGGGTCAGGTGATAACCGAAACAGTGTCTGATATGGTCAGAAACGTTAAGCATTGGTGGAGTGGTCTATTGATTGTATGCATCGTACAGCATCTGTATTATAAAAAATAATATTTCAATTAATACATTTTAAAAAAATCTGCTATAGGTTTACATAATATCTATATATTTTTTTAACATTGTAAAAAATATATATTTCTCCCTTTTTAACATTATAAAAATAATTTGATAATCGGTTAGTAAAAATTAACAATCGTTTAACGATTTCAAAACTGACAACCGGAAATCCGATTTTCGTTTTAACATCCTTTTCTATTTAATGAGCTGAGATAGGAATATTGTATAATAATATTATGTACTTCTATAGCTAAAATACATAGAGGATCTGATTTAATCTGTTGGCGGCCCAAGTTTTTGTGTCAATATCCTGATATCGATGGCACGCTTAGTTTACATAGAAATATCAATCAAAGTTTCGGTAAGAAGACATGATCCTCGTGTATCAAAGTTCGCTGTAGTTGTTTGAGCGATGTGCTTGCCTTTCAGCTGTCTTACGGCGCCATCTCTATGACATTGCTGTCCCTTGCCGGACATACGGTTTTAATGGCCGGACATACAGTTTTAATGGCCGGAAATACAGTTTTAATGGCCGGACAAAGATTTCATGGATGGACACAGTTTTAATGGCCGGACATACAGTTTTCATGGACGGACATATTTTCCATGGACGGACACACAGTTTTCATGGCCGGACATACAGTTTTCATGGCCGGAAATACAGTTTTCATGGACGGACATATAGTTTTAATGGCCGGGCATGAAGTTTTCATGGACGGAAACACAGTTATCATGGACGGAAACACAGTTGTCATGGCCGAACAAACAGTTTTCATGGCCGGACACAGTTTTCATGGACAGACACAGTTTTCATGGACGGACACAGTTTTCATTGCTTGGAATACAGTTTTCATGGACATACAGTTTTCATGGACAGACACAGTTTTCATGGACGGGCACAGTTTTTACGGACGGACACACAGTTTTCATGGCAGGGCACACATTTTTCATGGCCGGGCACACAGTTTTAATGGCCGGGCATACAGTTTTCATGGCCGGACATACAGTTTTCATTGCTGGACGTACATTGTTTATTGCCTGTGTCCAAAAGGATGATTCCGTGAAAGCCGATGTTAGGATGTTTGAATCTCAACTGTTGCGACATCAACGAGAAAACTCCACCACACAACTGGTTGGTTGCGCTTTTGTTTTGTTTGTGGTTGTTTTTTTAATCGCCAAGATGTGGATCCCCCCCCCACCCCACACACACCCCCCTTTTCTAATGTCATCCCACTCACAACTATCCGGATTAAATTCACAAAAGGGGCAATTTCCTGTTTGAAAGTTCCCAAGCAATTCTTGCATCTTCCATTGGGCGTGACATTCATGACGTTGTCTCATTATGACCGAGCGTCATGGCAATTCAGTCAAGTAATATTTCCGGAGTCAATTAAAGTGCGAATACAAGATGGGGTGGAGTGGGGGTGGGCAGGGGTCACGGGATAAAGGGAAACTGTGGTGTGCGTGGGTTGGGTGGGGGAGGAGTGTATGTAGCACTTTTGCATTCAGTTAAAAATAGGTTATATCTATCATTTTAGCGTTTAACTGTCCAGCCCCCACCAAGCCATTGGACGCTGATGATTCAAAGCATAAGTTCACGCTGCATAATGTTCAGGGCCCCGGATGTTGTATAGAATGAGTTCTTGAAATGCGCGCCCTACATAATTGTACTTTATTTTTAAATATCGCGTGCAGAGTTGAACTCTGACCTCAGTGATGTAAATATAACATGTCTATGGGTTATCTTGTCAGCCTTTACCACACTCTCATTGGTGTAAAGGGCCTGTTTGTAAAGATTGTTTTTCATCACATCTTCAAAGCTCATGAGGCCACAAGGTTGGACAGAGATGTCCGATGACCCAAAGGAGAGATAAGAAAAAAACAACCTCTTAAAACAGAAACTACAATAAGAAATGTAAAATTAAATATTTTATTGCGTTCCCGATGAAAACAGAAAATTTAGATTTTAGTGTCTCAATTTAATTTTAACGTTAGAGAAATTTTAGACTTGAAAGAGTCATGGCCCATGAAAGACATTGATGGCCGTCTATAACTATGACGCAAACCTTGTGTCAAGAAGTTCCTATATAACCCGTCACGGTGTTCTCTGGAACTCTGGGAGAACAACACAAGAACACATCACAGGGAGAACAACACAAGAACACATCACTGGGAGATCAGCACAAGAACACATCACAGGGAGAACAACACAAGAACACATCACTGGGAGAACAACACAAGAACACATCACAGGGAGATCAGCACAAGAACACATCACATGGAGATCAACACAAGAACACATCACAGGGAGAACAGCACAAGAACACATCACAGGGAGATCAGAACAAGAGCACATCACAGGGAGAACAACACAAGAACACATCACAGGGAAAACAACACAAGAACACATCACAGGGAGATCAGCACAAGAACACATCACAGGGAGAACAACACAAGAACACATCACAGGGAGATCAGCACAAGAACACATCACACGGAGACGATAAAAAAATTCATAAATAATAACATGTTAAAGTAGTGTATTACTTCGAGCAGGTCACAAAAGTAACACAATTTATAAAGTTTAAAGTGCGTAATGCTTGTGGACAACGCAAAGAAATAATCTACGCAAGTTACCATGTTTAATAATAAGGCTTGAGTCGCCCCACCCATTAGTGCTGAAGGACTTACTGTTTGGCTAAATAGACAAGTGCTTTGCACTAGGATTGCTCTCTCGGGATCCCGAACGAATTTTTCGATAAACAAAAAACATCCCTGCAAATCAGATGGTCACAAATGGTCGCTATAAGAAAAAGCTTTTTTAAAATCTAGAAAAAATGTGTTGAAATGACTAAACTCAGTAGCTCTAGCACGCAGCTTCTGGGGCGTTTTCAAGTCACAACCACATTCTTATAAAAGCAAAGTTACCCTTAATACCACGATATGTTAGGAAAAAATGGCTTTTAAATAGGGTCAATTCTTGGAAAGGAAAACATTTTAAAACTGAAGTTTACAGTAAAAATGTCCTTTGTGAAATATTTAATGTCATTTTTTTAAAAATTGTGACTAAAAAATTTTAAGACGATCGTTAAGAAGAAAAATATTTAAAAATCTCGACTTAACTCATTCTATTGTTTCAGCCGGCGACCCCACATCATAATCCCTTCGTAACGCGATTTGATGTTGCCTCCCGTGGGCTGGAAACATGTGCTATGGTACAAACTACGGCCCGCGGCTTCGGTTCATCCGGCCCACGAGCAGCTTATTAAGTTAAATTAATAATATCGTATTTATGTACAAATTAAGCATTAACATAGATCAGCACAAGTGTGAAAACAGCATTATACCGTATTCCACTCAATCAGCAATAAAATCGACAAGATTCAGCATCTTGTTTTAATTCTAACATTTCTCCAATGGAAGTTGTTATAAGTTAGAATAAATTATAAAAAATATGGAATTTCCATCCCAACTAAATCGGATAGAGTATACAATTTTCATGTTTATCGATCATAAGTCCAAGGGAAACCTATCACCGAACGTGAGTTATTCGGGTCATGTCTCCTGAAATTACTGAAGACATGTGTCCAGAGGAAAGTAGATTTCTTTTAACACCACGAGCCTTTCTGCAAATACAGCTGCTTGTGGAGTGGAGGGTATAGTAGACACAATTGTGCGCCAAAAGAGACACAATGAGTGGAGGGTATAGTAGACAAAGGTGTCTGCCTGCTGAGACAATGAAAACGTATGCCTTTTACCACACATCTTATGCTTTGCCATTGACTACACATCTTATTATATGCCATTGACTACACATCTTATTATATGCCATTGACTACACATCTTATGGTATGCCGTTGACTACACATCTTATGATGCCATTCCTGCATTCCAGGCTATATCATTATCTTTTAACTGTTCCACAGAGAACGAACATGGGGAAAAGTAAGGTTTTAGAACGTCCGTTAACCAGCCATCTGACCTTGTTTTGTGTACTGCCAAATGGTTTGCTTGTTATGCTGACCTAACGGTTTGCTGGCAAACACTTGGACTCACTGATAGAGTACCGCCCCAAAGACGCAAGCTAGATGGCGGGATTACTAGTGTTTAAAATGGCGTATTTGAAGCAATGGCGAGTTTATACTTTGTCATGCTTGGACTTCCATTGTTAAATTAATTCAAATCTTAAATATCTTAATCTGAAAAGAGTAGGCCTACTGCCTGCTGCCCACTTCCTACTGTATACTTCCTACTGCCTATTGTCTACTGCCTACTGACATGGAGCTTCAAATTAATGCAAACTGTAATTAAATATGCAAATTTGGTTGTCTTGATCTGAATTCTGAAGTATTTATTGAGTCCCGTCCCCCCCCCCCCCCCCCCCCCCCCCGATGTTCATGGGACTCTGCGGTTTTTTGAGGCACCAGTAGCGTAGAAAGGGGGGTGCGCTGGGGCGGTTCGCACAGGGTGGCACTTTTTTCTTTATATTGTGGGGTGGCATTGCTGATATATTTGGTTAACTGTTTAGGTGGGGGTTTTTTTTTGGGGGGGGGGAAAGTGTGGGGGGGCGAAAAGCTTCACTCGCCCCGGATGGAACATGGCACTAAACCTAGCTACGCCACTGTGAGTTGCTCCTCCGGGTTGTGAGTCCACTCCGGATTGTGGGACCTGTAGTATTTTAGTTGAACAATAAATACGACCCAGACTTCACGGATAATTATTAACTAGATGGGAACACTAGATACTTTTTAAAAAATTTTACAAACTATTATTTATCATGTACAAAATAAAATCATTTGTTAAAAGTATATCAACTTAGACTTACGAAAGAAGTTTTATGTAGCACAGCAATTATCCACTAGAACAATACACAGTCAGTAAAAATATCCGTGACTCTATAAACTAATCACGCCGACTCACGATAAGATGTCTTTGCATTTTGATATAGTCCAGCAGTAAAGAAACTCACTCAAACACTTCATTAAAACATAAAACAACAACAACAACATCCGCGCCTGTGTGAACGTGACCACTCGCCAACAACGTCTCTTCACACAGTGCGTACACACACAGACACGCGAGTTCACTGAGTAGCAGCCCCGCACTCCAGTAAAAACATCAAACCCTCTTGTGCGTGTGTGTGTGTTTTCTTTTAAAAAACAATTTCAACCTAACAGCCGGCCGGACTGCAGTACCACTGGGACGACAGCTGTGGCGAGATTCAAGAAGGCCTCGCAAACAATTTGAGACTTCAAGAAAGACGAAGTATGACAAAAACACACGGAAACACCGAGAGCTTGTCACTACCCCCCCCCCCCCCTGTCCTCTCCCCCACAGCTGGTGACGGGGCGGGCAGGATGAGGCCAAATCTATTTAATTAATGTTGGTGTGTCGAGGAAGCCATACTGCACTTAATCCTGGCTTACGAGTGACCCAGTCCCAAGCCAGGGGCGTCTTCACAATATGTCTGAAAAAAAATGTTGACGATTTTGAAGATTTAAGTTATCTTGTCTGTAGCTGTAGTGCATTTAACTATAGCGCTGGAATAATCTTAGGGGACATCTACAAAGTTCGTCACGATAGATTGACTGATTTTTACACGTTGAAAAAAACCCACCTAAATTCTTCATAATAAGATAGACGCTCTCGTCACAGATAGTCAACAACAAGAAACCCCCATCCCCGGCCCCCCAAAATACCACCCCCTTTATTTTAATTTATAGATTTGTTACGTCATTATAAATGGCCATTGCCCTATGCTATACTAAATCAGGTTTAACCAGCGGTGAATTTAAAAGGAAAACGACTATGCCCCCCACCCCCACTTTTTTCCAAGGTTTTTTGTGGTGTTTTTGTTATTGTGGAAGTTCTATACTAATACAAATTGAGTAAGATCGATGTTTTGTTAATAGAATAACTATTGCTGGCTATTTATGCAATGGTGAATTGATCTTATAACTCATCACAGGTCTAACCATCGAGGTTGTTGGGTCTTATGTTCAAAATGTTAGAGTAGAAAAAAAAAACCCAACTAGATCAACATCTAACCCATCAAAGTGACGTCATAGGTGCGGTGTCAAACCACCCCCCCCCCCCCAGTGTACTGTTCCCGCACTAGACCACCAGACCAGACATCCTTCAGTTATGTTCGACGTTACAGTCACCACCCCCCCCCCCTTCTATCATTTCTTTTCTGATGGCGTCATCTGTGGGGCGTAAAAAAAAGTAGAGTGTGGGGGGGGGGGGGGGAAACAACTTCCACCCCACCTAATATCGCCACCGATTGTTGCGACTTGAGCAGAAAATAAATGTATAGATTTTTTTTAAATATATGTGAGTGTGTGTCTTGGAATGTCGGTTCGTATCCGGAAATTTGATCGAAAGAAATTTCGTCGACGGAAAATTGATCGACGGAAAGTTTATCGAACGGAAATTTGGTCGAATCGTTTTTTTAGTTTATACGTTAAAATTTTGCGTCAAATTTCTTTTATTTCTTTTTGAACGCGTTATTTTGTTTTACGATATAGTATAGTGCGTTCAAAAAGAAATTTGACGAAAATTTTAACGTGTAAACTAAAAAAACGATTCGACCAAATTTCCGTTCGATCAAATTACCGACGATTAATTTTCCGTCGACGAAATTTCTTTCGATCAAATTTCAGGTAACCGTGTCTTGAATGTCGGTTTGATATGTGTCATGACCTGATATGTTCCATGTGTCGTGACTGTATGTGTTATATGTGTCATATGTATGTATTTGTTACATGTGTCTTGCAGTGTGCGCACATTGATCTCTGCGTTAACCAAAATCGTGACCACGGCTCGCATACACTACCACCGCCACCCACCACACAACGCAGCATAGTGGTGCTCCGCTCTCGTCTACACTACTTAACCATGACCTACATTTTTGTGTGGATTTCTGTTATTTCCCGGTTCAACGCGTTATTGGGCCCAAAATTTAAGCTGCGGCACTAAGAAATGGTTGAGCTCGCGCACTAAAAAATAGCTGAGCGTTGAGAGACGCTGTTAAAGTATATACTATACTCAACAAAAACACTAGCGCTTGGACTTGAAACAGTTTTTTGCGTGATCTTTTAAACAATCTATTTCTTGAATGTGATCTTTCAAACAATCTATTTCTTGAATTTAAACTTTTAAACAAACTATTTTCGACTTTGATCTTTTAAAAAAAAATTTCTTGAATATGATTTTTCAAACAATCTATTTTTTTAATATGATCTTTTAAACTACCGTATCTATTTCTTGAATGTGATCTTTCAAACAATATATTTCTTGAATATGATCTTTTAAGCTACCGTATCTATTTCTTGTGTGTGATCTTTCAAACAATCTATTTCTTGAATATGATATTTTAAAGAGTCTATTTCTTGAATGTGATCTTTTGAACAATCTATTTCGCGTCAAATTGACAAAATTCATTACATTTTACGTTATGACCCGACTAGACAGAGCTTAATCTCATCGTCTGCTGACTCTTGTACTGGCCCCCAACGAACACCCCCCCCCCCCCACAACCCACGCGACTTCAAATGAATTAAAAACCGCAAAGACACACCCCCTAAATAATATTGTCTTGGAAGACATTTCACACTGGGTCTCACACTTCTGGGGGCATCATGTTACCCATCATGCTACCCATCATGCTACCTGTATTCTTCATAAATATGCAGAGATGTTTTGCCAATTTAATTTGCTTTAAAGGTGCAGTTGGAAGCAAATCCCCCAAAGATTTGTGAACAAGTTGTTCGATTTTCAAATCAATTTAATTTTTTGTATGCACTAGTTTTATTAAATAAGTCGTCAGTTATAAAAAAAAAGAAAGATCCAGGTAATCCGTTGGGGTAAGGGGGGTGGGGGTGGGGAAGTAAATCAAAGAGTTTTACAATAGGCTTCATGGGTTCATTAATGAGTAATTTATCTGAAGAAAGTTACAGACGTTAGAAAATTCAAATAAACGTTTCAATTTACTGAATTTTTTTAGGGGGGTGGGGGTGTGATTTTGGGGGAGGGGGTATTTATGCTGCTTCAACTTTCCTCAGATAAATCACATGCTAATCATTATATGATAACTTTTATACTATCTCCTGTTATCTTTACATAAGTATGCCATTTTACAAACAATTATGCCATTTTACAAACAATTATGCCATTTTACAAACAATTATGCCATTTTACAAACAATTATGCCATTGTACAAACAATTATTTAAAAAATATGACGCAATTTAAATAGCAATACAAAAAAAAAATCTATAGAACTTTAAAAAAAAACCAACAGAATTTATTATCCTTTATTATACTAATATTTTGGTTTTATTTCGTTAAACGCGTGCACTGATGTCAGTAATTTTAATTTTTTTAACGAAGCATTTTTTGGAACGAAATTATATATTGATTTCAAAACCTTTATCTTGGATCTGTGAATTAAAATAATAATGAAACATTACTGTACAGAAATTACTTTTTTTTAAAAATAAATAAAAGGATTTGTTAGGCAGTGAACCTGAACTTGAACTTGCATAATCTGTCCCGTTACTCGCTGATTAAGCGTCAAATGTATCAAAACTAATTTGATTTACGCGCTAAAATGTTTCCCTTCCCTGCATTCATCACACCAGACATTCCCCGCACAGTTTCCTTCGTCGTCCCCCCCCCCCAACCCCCACCCGTGATTTCTGCTCCATCCTGAGCAAAAGTGACAATACCGGCGCCAGTTATCTAATAAAACTGGATGTTAATGGTTAAAATGATTTTCTATAGCTGACAAAAACGGGAATTTTTTTTTAAAGATTGGTTTATTATTAAATATTTTGGACTTTTATACGATTCCACGGGTAAAACTAACCATGGACCAAAAAGCATACCCTTGGGGGAGCGGGAGGGGGGGGGGCACCGCCCACGGGTAAAACTAACCATGGACCAAAAAGTATACCCTTGGGGGAGCGGGGGGGGGGGGAGGCACCGCCCACAGGTAAAACTAACCATGGACCAAAAAGCATACCCTTGGGGGAGCGGGAGGGGGGGGGAGGCACCGCCCACGGGTAAAACTAACCATGGACCAAAAAGCATACCTTTGGGGGAGCGGGAGGGAGGGAGGCACCGCCCACGGGTAAAACTAACCATGGACCAAAAAGCATACCCTTGGGGGAGCGGGAGGGGGGGGAGGCACCGCCCACGGGTAAAACTAACCATGGACCAAAAAGCATACCCTTGGGGGAGCGGGAGGGGGGGAGGCACCGCCCACGGGTAAAGCTAACCTGGGACCAAAAAGCATACCCTTGGGGGAGCGGGAGGGGGGGGAGGCACTGCCCACGGGTAAAACTAACCTGGGACCAAAAAGCATACCCTTGGGGGAGACGGAGGGGGGGGGAGGCACCGCCGGAATGAGTGTGTGTTTATGTATGGTGGGGGCGACGGAGTCAGAGCACGCCCTGGGCGTCCTAAAAACAAACTTTAGCCCTGATAGATGTCCTGCCCCTCCCCCCCCCCGAACACCTTAAATGCCCCCTCCCCACATGTTAAAATGGTATGGACTAACCTGGACCCCAAATGTTTTTCATAGCATGACTTGAATAGTTTACACAGACGTGTGCCGAGGAGAAGCGGCACCCAAGGGAAGGACGGAAAATTCTGCCTCTCAATATCTACAAAAAAGTGGCGCTCCCCCCCACCGGGGCGGACACTTAAAATGACGATTTCCGCACCTACTGTCTTTCTGAACCACATGGGTTTTAATCGTTTCCTCCAATAATATCTAAATGCGATTTTGGCGCTCCCTTAATGTTGGCACCCGGGGCAGGTGCCCCTTTCGTCCCATGCACACCACCCTGAATGCAGAGGGGAATAGTGGGCCTCGGCGCATTAATTTGCCAAGGGGCCCACGTTGCTATTACGACGGCCCCGCCCCTACAGATTTCTTTGGCGCCCTAGCCCCACGTGCAGTCCCACCGATCACAACTGCTTAGTTTCGGCTCCGACAAAAACCAAGCCCGCCCCTATAGAGTTCGTTTGGCGCCCGGCCACACGTGCAGTCCCACCGATCACAATTGCTAAGTTTCGGCTCCGAGAAAAAACCAAGGACGCTACATAACGTCTTAAATTTTTTTTTATCACGTGTTGTATTGGGAGATGTTATTCAGTCAGAAAAATCTAAAGTACATGTGTTTATTAGAATGTCCTTCCAGAGCATGTGTTGTTACAGTAGGGTTGTTTTTTTTTTGTGTGAGTGGGGGGAAAAGAGGGGCGGGGGCGAGGGGGGCATCAGTAACAATACATTGAAGCTAAGGGTTGAAAAGAGTTTAGGGAGACGGAAACGGGGGTGGGGGGTGGGGGGGGGGTTGAGGAGAGTTTCGAAACCAACGTTAAGAAGGGCGCCAGTTACCTAAACAAATAATTTGTCCGGCACTCGTGCCAGGGGGGGGGGGAGGTGGCTGGCCGAGCGCGTAGTGCTAATATTCGCTTGGGTGTTGGTTGAATTTAAAGGTTACTGGAGACCACCGGCCTGACAACCTGACAACCTGACACACTGTACACCAGATCGTCAATACCTTTACAATATCTAACTTCTTGACACACTGTACTCCAGATTGTCAATACCTTAACAATATTTAACTTCTTGACACACTGTACTCCAGATTGTCAATACCTTAACAATATTTAACTTCTTGACACACTGTACTCCAGATCGTCAATACCTTTACAATATCTAACTTCTTTATATCCCCAAAAAAGGGGGATACATAAACTAACAGCTAAACTTTCGACGCAACTTCACCCCTGGGTTCAGAGTTCATTCGATTGACAAATTAAAAGTTGAATGCATTTCTTCAAAGGATGCCAGGGAAACAACGACCAGTCAGAAGAGAAAGCTTGCCGGGCATTTTGTTTAACCTGCATGTGAACTTGTTTATTTTTAACTTCCTTTGAAATAGTCCGTAGCAACTGTTTTAAGAGGACTGTTTAATCATCTTGATTACTGTCATTCAGTAGCGCTTTAGAAAATGTGTACACATCTTTTAGCCAACGTGATTCTCTCTCTGCGCCCCCCCCCCCCCAATGGTGAAGTTAGCATAACTTAACACACGTCATTCCAGTAGGAGTGTTGGTGGGTATTCCAACAATTCCCTTTTCATAAATTCTTGCAATAGCCTAGCTTGAGCCCTGGTTGTCTCGTTCACCTGTCATAGGCATAGGCCTACACATATGCAAGCCTTTCCTAAATGTACTAAACGCACTTCACGGGCCAATAGAGTTAAGCCAACAAAGACACTAGTTGTCTGCAATGATACGGGCCTGGGCGATACGATTTCTTTAGATAACAATCTTTAATACGCAACTTGTCTGCTTCTAGGAAAGCCGGGTAATCATCTAAAATAACTCAAACCACGACCCACAATGAGAAGAGTCGATTAGAGCAACCAGGGGTCCTTTCTATTACAGAGCAACCGGGGGTTCTTTTCATTCACAGAGCGACCCCGGGTACTTGTTATTACAGAGAACCCCTGGGTACTTTCTATTACAGAGCAACCCGGGGTCCCTTCTATTACAGAGCAACCCGGGGTCCATTCTATTATAGAGCAACCCGGGGTCCCTTCTATTACAGAGCAACCCGGGGTCCCTTCTATTATAGAGCGAACCGGGGTACTTTCTATTACAGAGAACCCTTGGGTACTTTCTATTACAGAGCAACCTGGGGTCCCTTCTATTACAGAGCAACACGAGATCCTTTATATTACAGAGAAGCCAGGGATATGTTGTAACAACAGTGCCTTGTTTTAAATTTCCCCTGTATTTTTATAACGGACATCAGTGGCGTAGGCAGGGGATGCGGAAATGGGGGGGGGGGGGCGGTACGCCCGCACGGCACTTCATTTCTTTATTTTGATGGGCAACATTTTCGGCGCACTGCAGATTTCTTTTTTCGTAGAGCGCCGAGGGCGGCGTTTAACCCCCTAGCTACGCCATTGCGACCCTGTCATTGAAGCCATCACAAAATTAGATCTACACGCATCCTTATAAGTTTTCAATGAAGCAATCTCCTACCACAGGAAACTCTTTTAAGCGCTAGACAGATATAGGAATATAAATGGCTACAACGTGTCGATAAATCTACAACACTACTTGCACGATTACCGCAAATTTGTAGCAAGGGAGGTTTTTCGAAAGGAATTTTCTTTGAAAGTAAATTTGTTCTACTCAGATTTTTTCTGGCAGAGATTTGATCTGGTGGAGATTTGATCTGGTGGAGATTTTGTTCTGGTGGAGATTTGATCTGGTGGAGATTTTGTTCTGGTGGAGATTTGTTCTGGTGGAGATTTGTTCAGGTGGAGACTGGTTCTGGTGGAGATTTGTTCTGGTGGAGATTTTTTCTCATGGAGGTTTTGTTGATGTTATATTTTTTCAACCGTGGTCCCGATTTGCTATAAATAAATACCCAAGCCTCTCAGAGTTGAGGACCACCGACAATGTACAGTAGACTCTAAGGAGTCCGTAATCATGTCCGAGAACTTCAGTTAGTGTACTGTGAGAGTAGCGCGAGCACTACTTCCGGTAATTTTCATCATTAATAAGGGAGTTAATGTCTCTCGGGCCCTCTTATAAGAAACACCGCTGGTCATCTAGGGTAACCGTGGTCTATTTCCATTAGTCTTGACAAAGTCTTGCCATGAGATCAAATAGCCCAGGACGAGGGAGTGAGGCTGACGAATTGAGCAACTTTCTCTCGCTTTAAACTAAATATAGCTCAGGCCAAGACTACTACTCAAGTATGTCCTAGGTTATCTTTGCATATAAAGGACAAACAATATTAATGATTTGTTTAAAAATAGCCTCTCTCGACAACGCATAACTCTTATGTCACGTTAGTCGACCCTACTCCTGTGTCTCGTTAGCCGATTCTTCTCTTGTGTCTCATACGCCGACCCCACTCTTGTGTCCTATTAGGCCCCATTCTTGTGTCTCATAAGCCGACCCTACTCTTGTGTCTCATTAGCCAACCCTACCTTTGTGCCTCATTAGCCGACCATAATATTGTGTTTCAGTAACCGACCCTACTCGTGTGTCTCGTTAGCCGAACATACTCTTGCGTCTCGTAAGCTGACCATACTCTTGTGTCTCGTTACCGACCCTACTCGTGTGTCCTGTTGGATGACCCAACGAAATGTCTTCCATTTACCAATGATATGTCTTCCATGTGTCAACGATACCATGCTGACGATGCCATTCAGTACAAGCTGGAATGCTGGTAGAACAACAAAAACAAAAAACAAAATAACAACACAAATAATTGGGTGGTAGAGGAATTGAAAAAAACAACAAAAAATCCCCAAAAATAGTTAACCAATAACTATCGAGGTTAAAATTAGCAATTTAAAGGTACATAAATCAATTCACACACAAAACCCCCCTCCCCCCAACTCCCCGACCACCACCACTAAGCTCACCAATAACTCTGTGCGCTATTTGTGTCACTACGTCTGGAACCGCGTCCAGACCTAATGATTTTAATTGCAGCATGTTTGCTGGGTGGTTCCAAACAAGCTCAACTGCAACCAAGTCAGGGGCACACAAATCTATACAATTTTTTTCAACGCGATAACTCAGTCCTCCACACTCATTTTCTAGTTTTATCGCTTAAAATAAACAAAACAAGTCATTACAATTTTTTAAAACTAACATATATTCCGAATATACATCTAGAAATAATCTAAAAACATGTTTTTTTTTGTATACGCTGTGGCTGTCTGACACAGAGGATTAATTGATTTAACCCAGTGGTTCTCAACCCTCGCCTAAGACCATCTGAAAACACATATGATCTACAGTTATGAAGTAGCAAAGAAAATAATTTTTGTGGCTAGGGGTCGTCCCAACGTGAGGAACTGTATCGCGGCATTAGGAAGGTTGAGAACCACTGATTTAAACCCATGAGGAACAGAATTTGAATTATATTATTAAATATTTTATAAAAGAATTTCGTCGGCCTTGATACGTTTATTGAATAGGAGCCAGAATGATCAATTCATTGATCGCGGGTCCTCAAAATATAGAAGAGAAGAAGAAATGACGACAAAGCAGATTAAGACTTTCCGGAAATCGATAGTATTTTTTAAAACCATTTTACTCTTGGTTAAATAATATCAAGCAGTTTTCACAGAACATTTCCCCGAAATCTGTCTTATGAAGAATTGGAAATAGACAAAATGAAAGAGAGGCAGTATGAAGTGAACATCTGATTCTGAAGACCCTGACACAGATTAGCTAGACCAGCGGTTCTCAACCTATGGGTCGCGACCCATTGGGGGTCGAACGACCCTTTCAGAGGGGTCGCCTAACACCATCGGAAAAACATATACTCTATAGTTATGAAATAGCAATGAAAATAATTTTATGTTTGGGGGGTTGCCACAACTTGAGCAACTGAATTAAAGGGTCGCGGCATTAGGAAGGTTGAGAACCACTGAGCTAGACTTACGATGTACGAAGTTCGTACCATCTGTGAGGCTGGAATTTTTTTATCCGACCAAAATCAACAATAATTAATTATTTTCTTCAATCTATAGATTTTAACGTCTCTGTCTGACATAGGAGTACCGTGGTCAATAAATTAACATCTTTTGAGTGCTTCAAATCTCGATCACTGCCTTGTCTATTTAATCAGGGATATTTATTCAGAGAAATCACTCGCACATTAAGACACCTTTAAAAGACAAGTATCGTTTTTTCTGAAACCAATAAATAGTATTTAAAAAAAAAAACACCAAACAAAAAAACTGCCGTGACATTGAGGAAACGAGAATCATAGTTTAATTTTCGATTGCGGTGGTTTGGTGAATTTTTCCCATTTTCCAACGCAGATTAAAGATCTATAACAGGTAAAAAAAAAACAACTTGAGCAACCTGCCTAGACAACAATCCTAATTTGTTATGTAATCTCTTTATCTAGGTCATCACATGGTCCTGTAGGATTTGCAGCCGCTACATAAATTATAAACACAACCTCAATCTTTTTCTTCTTTCATTTATTGATACGCAAGCTGTGGGGAGGGGGGGGGGCAACGTCCGTACACACGCAAAGGCTCCCCACACACTTAAGCGCCCTTCATTTATTGATATATTAGCTGGGGTCAACGCAACCATTTGGCGCGTGTAAAATAAGGAAGAGGTGCATACTCTCTCCTCGCTGATGAAGGCTTCCTGCCGACACGTTTGTTGTTTTGTTTCGTTCCTTTTATCAGGTTTAACCTTACTGTGTTTTACTAATTTCTTACTCTCTCCTCTGTACCTTTATTTGCCTTTCTTTTAGGCACGGTTCTTAAGGTGTTAATTAGCGGTGGGTAACAGTTGTGTTATTGTATTCGCATTGGATGCTTACGACGGGGGAAGCAGCGAATGAGAGATCATCATGGTGCGCAATGAGAGCGGGGCCGACAGGATCCATTTGGGAATTATTATTATTGATTTGGTGATATAACTAACTGAACAAAGAATAATATAATACTTCTAAATAGAGACAGAGAGCTACATTGTGACATTGGAACAATTTAAGTTTTTAATTTCAAATAATTTGTAATTTCTTGTATTGTTCTGTTCCCGAAGAAGGCATTTGGCGGAAACATCCTTTTAATTGTTCTGTCTTTTTTCAAGCCTAAACATATCTTGTTCCAACAAACGAGGGTCTGCAAAGTTGGGACTAGGATTATGTTCCGGCCCCTGCTGTGTATGTTAAATGGGCGTGTGTGTCCCCCCCCCCCTTTACACGCTGTGTAGAATCCCCTGATATGTTTATGAATTCTTTGTCGCTAATGAACCATGCATGGCAAATTTTTTTTTTTTAAATACAAGGAATTCTTACTTATAGTAACTGATAAGCCTATTTTTTTATCAAGGGTTCAATAACGTTAACCACTTTGACTATTACTCCAAACTCCTATCCTTACTTAAACAAAATCTTTAAGTTATACTAAGCTTCAAGTACGACGATACGATGGACATCTTATCTCCGAAGACTTCTATATCAAAGCTTCTAGACGTTATTTCTCGCACCAACGGGTATGAAAAAAAAAATGATCGCCAACAAACTAGTTAAAATTAATAACTTAAAATTACAAGTCTTAGCACTGTCTTCATTTAGTTTTATATGAAGGGGCGGCATTTTCGGCCAACAGCAGAGATTTGTTTTTTTCTTTCGTGGGAGGCAGGTGGCAAAACGTTTGGCACGCCCCAGGCGGCACTAGCCCTCGCAACGCCAATGTCTTTCTAAGGTTCATTCTAGTGTGTATGTGATTGCCATTCAGTTCACTTCACAGCCACACAAGTTTAAAAGAAAAAAAAAGAGTTCGAAATCGCTTTAGTCTCGGCACAGCATTAGTTATAAACATTCTTGACCCTCAACAAACAAGTCAAAACACAAATGCACATCTCTCTACATAAACAAAGTATTCGTTTATAAAATCATTTACATATACACCCAAGAGCAATATGGACATACTACTCCAGCCCAGCAAAATGGACATACTACTCCAGCCCAGCAATATGGACATACTACTCCAGCCCAGCAATATGGACATACTACTCCAGCCCTGCAATATGGACATACTACTCCAGCCCAGCAATATGGACATACTACTCCAGCCCAGCAATAAGAACATACTACTCCAGCCCAGCAATATGGAAATACTACTCCAGCCCAGCAATATGGTCATACTACTCCAGCCCAGCAATATGGCCATGCTACTCCAGCCCAGCAATATGGACATACTACTCCAGCCCAGCTATATGGACATGCTACTCCAGCCCAGCAATATGGACATACTACTCCAGCTCAGCAATATGGACATGCTACTCCAGCCCAGCAATATGGACATACTACTCCAGCCCAGCAATATGGACATGCTACTCCAGCCAAGCAATATGGACATGCTACTCCAGCCCAGAAATATGGACATACTACTCCAGCCCAGCAATATAGACACACTACTCCAGCCCAGCAATAAGGACATGCTACTCCAGCCCAGCAATATGGAAATACTACTCCAGCCCAGCAATATGGACATACTACTCCAGCCCAGCAATATGGACATACTACTCAAGCCCAGCAATATGGACATGCTACTCCAGCCCAGCAATATGGACATACTACTCCAGCCCAGCAATATGGACATACTACTCCAGCCCAGCAATATGGACATGCTACTCCAGCCCAGCAATATGGAAATACTACTCCAGCCCAGCAATATGGACATGCTACTCCAGCCCAAAAATATGGAAATACTACTCCAGCCCAGCAATATGGACATACTACTCCAGCCCAGCAATATGGACATGCTACTCCAGCCCAGCAATATAGACATGCTACTCCAGCCAGTCAGTTTGAAGCATCTGCACGTTATGGGGTTAGAAGAGGGGCCCGGGGGGGGGGGGGTGAAAACTCCACTTGTTGAGGCTTCAGGTGAGTTCGCCTTTTGTCAATCAGGACAGAACTTTAAAGTGTAGACCGATGTTTGATCGTGACGCGGGCACTTAGCACAAAAAGGGAGCCGAGTGCCCGAGTGCACTTCCCAAACACAATGTTAAAGTCAATTAGAAATGATCGCAGCTGTCTTAAATCAAAGCGTGCGTTTGAAAACCTGAAACAGACCAAAACCATCTTGGCGTGCTGCACGGCTTTCTTTCCATCCAAATAATGAAAAAGTTCGCTCGACGTCAAACAGGTCTGCGTACTGTCGCATACACTTGATGCGAATAAGATATCTCAAATTATGATTTTGGATCGTAAAAAATTCCCCCCCCCCCCCCCCCGATGAAAAAAAAAATCATAAATAAATAAGTAAGTAGACGCGTCTTATTCAGTAGTTCTTAATTCATTCGTGGAGCATTTCATAAAAGTATTTAATACATAGTTATGTATATAATTATATATAGATATATATATATATGTATATACTAGCGACAACCCGGCATGCGTTGCACTGCCACTCAAAGAAAAAAGTGTATGTGTTTTATTTAAGTTTTAAGGTAATTTTTAAATAGAAAATATTTATTGTTTTTTTTCGTCTAGTGCGTAAACAAATAAATTAGAAGTTTTTTCATCGTGTGAGCAGGCAACACACAGCTATCCAAGTGAGAAGCATGGATTTTCAAAATTTAGTCCACACACTTGTAGCGATTGACCCACCCATGTAATAGCTCTGTTTTTTAGATGTCTCTGTCTGTCTGTCTCTCTGTCCCTGTATGTCTCTGTCCGTCTGCCTTTCTCTCTGTCTGTCTCTATGTCTCCCTCTGTCTCTTCTGTCTCTTTGTCATTCTGTCTGTCTCTCTATCCGTCTCTCTATTTCTCTTTCTGTCTGTTGGTTTCTCTGTCTGTCTCTCTGTCTGCTTATATATCTGTCCGTCTGTCTGTCTATCTATCTATCTATCTATCTATCTATCTATCTATCTATCTATCTATCTATCTATCTATCTATCTATCTATCTATCTATCTATCTATCTATCTATCTATCTATCTATCTATCTATCATCTACCTATCTACATATCTACCATCTACCATCTACCTGCATTCATACCTGCCTGCTCACCTGCCTACCTACCTACCTATCTATATACTATCTATCTACCCATCTATCTACTTAACATCCTACATACCTACCAAACTACCTACCTACCTTTTTACCCACTCTTCCATCCATCCATCCTTTCATCCATCCTTTCATCCATCTTTTCATCCATCCTTTCATCCATCCGTCCATCCGTCCATCTACCTACCCACCCATCCATCCATCCATACATCCATCTATCATCTAGCTGTCTATTTGTCTGTCTGTCTGCATTTCTAAATATCTCTCTATCTAATAAAATCTTTATTTTGAAAATTAAATTTTAACTTTTGTAAAATGATTGTGTTTTGATATTCATCGGTATAGTT
Organism: Omphiscola glabra; assembly: GCA_964017045.1. Classification (NCBI taxonomy): domain Eukaryota; kingdom Metazoa; phylum Mollusca; class Gastropoda; family Lymnaeidae; genus Omphiscola; species Omphiscola glabra. The sequence goes on along the minus strand of OZ024794.1, from coordinate 52,291,551 downwards.
ATGTTTTCTTAATTGGTAAACATATGTTCATATGTAAAATTAGAATATAGTAACTATTTTTTACAACTTTAATGTCATTGGATTGAAAGATGTTGTCATCCAAGTAAAAATATTTAAACTCAATTTCCTACCCCCGATATGTATGTATCGAAGAAGGTTAATTATTTATCAAATTCATTCTGAGACGAATCTTGTGCTGCATTAGGCAAAATTAATATATCGTATTAATCTCCCCCCCCCCCCCCCACACTTTTTTAAAAAGAGTTTTAAAAAATTAATCATCCATTGGATTGTAACATCTTTTAATACCCAAAAATATTTTTTTTGCATTTAATATGCTTTGTTCTTATTCATATGAGAGATAGGTGCATTAAAAATGTCATTTGGCTACGTAGTTTTGCTGCACCAATTTAATTAATCGGCATATTCTTATTAAAATTATTTTTAGATGTAGAGGTTTTACTATTTATAAATTTCATTAAAGTTTATTTTTTGAATGAATAAAAAGTTAAAACTTATTAAATGTTGAAAATACAAAGCTAAATTTTTTTGTTTTTAAGTTTAACAATTTAAAAAGCAATCGATGCTATTTATTAATTTTACTTTTAAGACGGTGAATATACAGTATCAGTTTTGACACGCTCTTTTATTAAATCAGAGAACTTTTAGCTTTGGCTAAATATCCAATTCGCACTATGACGTCATTTGCGTGATTATTTAGAGCTAATTAAATTTAATTTTATTTTGCATTATTGACAACGCACTAAAGAACGCACTAATAACAACTGATGTTTAGGTTTTACCGATAAATGTGATTACTGTGTAATTCTTTGATCATACTTTTTTAAATTTAATTTGTTTTCATAACTTTGAAACGCATTATAAAATGCTTAAAATAGTTCATTGGTTGTTTCTTTAAATGTATTTGTAGTTTATAATAATAATACTTAAATTTTTGCTAAAATAAAAGGGCAAATATAATATTTCTTTGCGTATAAAAATTTATTCGATTTCCGTAAAATAATAATGATTGTTTTTCAGAGTCTGAACAATCATTGCTGTTCAAAAACATAACACGTTTACAACGTCATATCCGATTCTAAAATACGTCACAAAATTCAAGTTTATTTATAAAAACAACACAACTACTCTCTACACTAAACATGCAAAAATGTGTTTTATCTGCTCTTACTACAAATTTGCTGTCTGTTGGCATTTGTTCAAGGGTTGTTGTTTTGATAGCTCTGTTTGAAAATATATTGATGAAGCTCATTTAAGAAAACAAAACGAATGTAAGGACCCCGGCCCAAACGATATATTATAAAATGGTTGCATTAATTCAGAAATCTACTTATTATGTAACACAGAAAATGAAATGTCGTTATTTGCATTTGATTTGAATTTCATCCACCCATTAAATAGCTCTGTTTGAAATTATATGTTTATAGTTCAAATAAGAAAAAATGGAAATTGAGGCCCCCGAGCAAAAACGGAATGTTGTGAAATGGTTGTAATACATTAGAAACCATTGCGGGCAAGCGCACAACAACTCGCCAACTTCTTATCGTAATGGGATGAATGGTAGAGGGACGCAAACGGAAATTATATTTTTTATAACACCAATGCACTGATACTCACCAAAAAAGTAATATTGAACAATGGTGGAACTAATCTAGAAGCTACCTACTATGTAACATACAAATTGAAATATCTCTCTTTGTATTTGATTAAATTCAATCCACCTATGGATTAGTTCTGCATGAAATTATAGTTATAAAGCTCTTATCAGAAAAAAACGAATTTAGGGCCACTGGCCAAACGGAATATTGTAAAATGTTGTTCTAATTTTGAAACATTTGCGGGAGTGCGCATATCAATTCTCCAAAGTTTTATCGCAATCGGATGAATGGTATAGGAATGCATACGATAATTATAAAGACAATAAAAGGATGGCAAACGCATGTAGGGCCCCGGTCACAAAGGAACATTGTAGAATTGTTGTATTACTTCAGAAACCTACTTATTATATCACAAAATTCAAAAAAAGAAAAGAAACATCTTACTAAAGTTGTATCGCATTCACATGAATGGTATAGGAGCGCATATGGATATTATTTTTTATAAAGCTCATATAAGAAAAAAAAAAGATTTTGGGGCCAACGGCCAAAAACAGAATATTTTGAAAGTGTTGTAATTACTTCAGAAACCTACTTATTATGTCACACACACAATTTAATGTCGCTAATTGTATTTGAATAAAATCTATCCATCCATGCATTAGCTCGGTTTAAAATTTTATTTGTACAGCTTATATTGGAAAAATAGCACATAGGTCCCCTGGCCCAAAACGAAATATTTTTGAACAGTTGCAATAATTCAAAAAGCTTTGCGGGCATGGGAAAGACATCTTACTAAAGTTTTATTGCATTCAGATGAATGGTATAGGAGCGCATACCGAAATTATTAATTACAAAGCTCAAATAAGAAAAAGAAAGATTTTGGGTACAACGGCCGAAAACGAGATATTTAAAAAATGTTGTAAGGAATTATTAAAATGCGCGAGCTTATGGACAACCACTCAACAAAGTTTTGTTGCAATCGAATGAATGGGGTAGGAGCGCATACCTTTTGAAATTATATTTATATAGCTCATTAAAGAAAAAACGAACATGGGGCCCCTGGCTAAAAACGGAATATTTTAAAACGATTGTAATTAATCCCAAACCTTTGTGGTCATGCTCGCAACATCTCACCAAAGATTTATTGTATTCGGATCAATGGTGTAGGAGTGCAGACGAAAATAATTTTTTTACAAAGCTAATATTAGGAAAAAAAAGATTTTGGGGCCAACGGCCAAAACGAAAATTTTTAAAAGTGTTGTAATGACCCAGTAAAATGCGCGAGATTATGGACAACTACTCACCAAAGGTTTGTCGCAATCGCATCAACGGTGTTGGACCGCATACGGTTTGAAATTATAATTATATAGTTTATATAATAAAAAACGAACATGGGGCTCGTGACTCAAAATGGAATACTTTAAAACGGTTATAATTATTTTCAAGCTTTTGTGAGCATGCTTGCAACACCTCACAAAAGATTTAGCGCACTCATATAAATGGTGTAGGAGCGCAGACGGAAATACCTTTTACAAAGCTCATATAAGAAAAAACACAAATTAAGGCCAAAAACAGAAAATTTTATAAGTGTTGTAATTCCACAGTTAAATGACCGGTTAGGTGGCCAACAACTAACCAAAGTTTTGGCGCAATCGCATGAATGGTGTGGGAGCGCATATGAGACATACAGACATACATTCATTTTTATATATATAGATATACATATCTATATCTATATTTATATTTATATTTATATTTATATCTATATCTATATCTATTTATATTTCTATATCTATATATAATCAGAATTTAAAAACGAAACATGTGTGTACACAGGACACAGTGAGTTAAGAAGAAAAAACTTAAACAACGCTATTCAAAGAACGTGATCTAAATCTGGAGAGTGGTCTACACCGACATGTTTTAAGACGTTTGATCACCGTTTACTCACTGGAACATCTCTACAAGACACGTCTGCTAATTTATGGTCGATAGTAAATGGGGGGGAGTCCCTTTTATCACTTAAGAGGAATTTGAAAAAAGAAAATGACACCATACGAAATCGTTTCATAATGTTGGAATTGATTCAAACATGTAGAATGGTGGATGTTCGTCTTGTTTAGAGAGTATAACGATGTGTTAAAGGGTATAAATGGGGCATTTTACGGCTGAATAGGCCTTCACGTGTGACGTCAGGCACTTTAGCAGGAAGGCTAGGAGACAGCACATGGTGAGGACGAGCGCGTTGCGGGGTTAAGGGAGAAGCTATGAATGTCGAATGCAGCAGAGCGACTCGCTCCGACACACTGACCGCGCATCTCGTCATGGAGGCTGGCTTCACGCTTGAGTTAATTTAGTGGGCAGGATTCTAGGTTGAGAAACGAAGTTGGAAATGTGAAGGCTACTCGGGTTTTTTTATTTTTTTTTATTTTACGATTTATAAATTTTAGCTTTAGTAAATAGTATCCATAAATTAATGAACTCGATAATACTGATCTAAATGAGGCATGCATTTTGTTTTCCTTACAGGAAGCAACGGAAGATAAAGACAAAGTAGAAACATAGTTGTTTGATATACTTTGTAATGGTGGTGGGTGTTTTTATTGAGAGGGAGGTGAGGGGGGGGGGAGGATATGCAAATGCGTTGGTAATGACAGCAATTGCATTCTCCTGGGAATTCGTTGTAAAATTGAGGTTTATGTTATCAATCTAAAACAATCCTAAAGCGTAGCACACACATTACGGTAGCGCATACATTTCCCTGTGTACCATTTTTTAGTGTGCATTTAAAATTGAAAAAAAAAAGTATTTAAGAAAATGAAAACAACAGTATTTGGACACTTATGCCATATCTTCGAAGAGATAATTAGTTACAGATTAGGACAGCTGCTAAGAGGTAAGAGCACAACAATTCCGTCAAGGTGTTACCGTTTCTGTACGTGATGAGCGAAAAGAATGTCCAATCAAGACAATGTCTTACCCTGCCAAAAGAACTAAAAAAAAAAAAGGTCCAAACAATGTCTTACCTTGCCAAAAGAACTAAAACAAAAGGTCCAGACAATGTCTTACCTTGCCAAAAGAACTAAAACAAAAGGTCCAGACAATGTCTTACCTTGCCAAAAGAACTAAAACAAAAGGTCCAGACAATGTCTTACCTTGCCCTTCTTCATGTGGCCGCTGATAGACTCTATTGTCTCCCTGTTTTTGTCACATTTAAACAACTCGACGGCGTCTCGGCCAATGATATCTTCACTGCTGTATCCACACAGTCTCTCGTAAGCGTGGTTCACAAACTGAAAGCAAACAAAAGAAACAAACTAAATAAATTTAAAAAAATATAAAATAATAAATAACCATAATAATTATACATTAAAAAAAATAAATAAAATAATACGCATGTCAACAAATAAACTAATAAATTGTTCAGATTTATTAGTTTCACTGCATGGAATCAACAACGGCTTGTGTCAGTAACCGGTTGTGGCTTGTGTCAGTAACCGGTGGTGGCTCGTGTCAGTAACCGGTTGTGGCTTGTGTCAGTAACCGGTTGTGGCTTGTGTCAGTAACCGGTTGTGGCTCGTGTCAGTAACCGGTTGTGGCTTGTGTCAGTAGCCGGTCGTGGCTCGTGTCAGTAGCCGGTTGTGTCTTGTGTCAGTAACCGGTGGTGGCTCGTGTCAATAACCGGTTGTGGCTTGTGTCAGTAGCCGGTTGTGGCTTGTGTCAGTAACCGGTTGTGACTTGTGTCAGTAACTGGTTGTGGCTTGTGTCAGTAACCGGTTGTGACTTGTGTCAGTAACTGGTTGTGGCTTGTGTCAGTAACCGGTTGTGGCTTGTGTCAGTAACCAGTTGTGGCTTGTGTCAGTAACCGGTTGTGACTTGTGTCACTAACCGGTTGTGTCTTGTGTCAGTAACCAGTTGTGGCTTGTGTCAGTAACCAGTTGTGGCTTGTGTCTTATAGGATTCTGCTATGTGGTACATAAACCTACGGACAGGAATAACATTTTGCAACAATAATTGCAGTATGTTCCATTTCTCTAATAGCAGTGTGTCACATTTATCTTAAAGCAGTGTGTCAAATTTCTCTAATAGCTGTGTGTCCCATTTATCTTAAAGCTGTGTGTCGCATCTCTCTAATCACAGCGCAAACAGAAACTCCGTGACAAAGTACCGTTTGCTCACAGCAACCTCCAAGCGACCTTCTTTAATTGTAAGAAAGATATCACACAGTCAGTCCCATTGTTTCACATCACACAGAAAATATCTGGTTTATTCCCACATTAGAAAGTTTAAAACCTCGGCCTCACTTCATTCACAGAAGAAATGTAGGGTATATAAATTCTTGCTAGCCAGCTATGTTATGCGAACAGACCTTCAAATGTGTGTGTGGGGTGGGGGGTGGTAGGGGGGCGGTCAATGCTGGCGACAGACGACATGCACTTAAGCAGGAAGTATACCTAATCCAGCGAGTGTTTTCTCAACGAATGCGCGTCTTTGAAAGCAGTCCGCCCTAAAATGAGAAACGCAGCGAGAGAATACGATCTAACGTGCAGGGACAGATGCTTCTTGTTCTTTGGTACGAACACGGGCTGGGACGGGGGTGTAACCATGATTCGTGACGGGTTGAAATGAGAAACAAGGAAAACGACTGGAAGAGATAACGTATATCTGGGAGATCTAATAGCGTTTAAGTTTTTTTTTTCCTTCTTGTTTTGTTTCTAAACATTACAAGCCAAATATTTCCATGAGTTAAAGAGGTTTTGTCAACAGATTCGGTCCGGATTTTTTCAGATTTGATTTTTTAGAGTTGTAATAAAACAAAGTTTTCTCTGTATTTAAAAGTAAATGAAGCACGATGTTATACATTTAACCTTAGATTAAAAAAAAAAGAAAAAAAAGCAAACCATGTATTTTATAACAAGAAAATGATTATTGTAACTGTCAGTTCTGAGGGATAAAATCATAATTTGTACATTTGAAATCCCGGTACGGTAAACGCTTTGTTTCTGACCCGGCAGTCGTTCTGTCTATTCAAAATAAAGACCCCCCCCCCCCCCCACGCGTTGAAATGAATGCGTGTCCGGAGTGGTGCACCTGCTTTCAAATAGTGTTTTATTTGTTATGACCATTATGGGATGTGATGCAACGACATTCTACAAATGATTTTTTTTTTAAAAATCAGCCATTCGAAGCGAACAGCGGTAATAAATATTTAACCCCACCCCCCCCCCCCACCACACGCACACATTTTTTTTTCTCATCCAAGTAACTCTCCATCAAAGAAAGATTCAATAAGTCAAATGTAAGCAATCCAGTCAGACAGCAATCGTTGAAATAGACAAACTTTGTTACGCCTTATAAACAGCTTTGTTATTTTTTTTTTATAAAATGTAAACTCCAGGCAGAGCCACTAAACGTATCCCTTATCTTTAGCTCCAGACAGGGGGAAGCAGGGGTGGAGATGGTGGGGGGGGGGGGTGTCATCTCTTTTCAGACTTCTCTAAAAAAATGTAGGATAAGAAATTGTATTTAGCGGGAAATATACATGAACAGATGTCACAGGGAAATTCAAAGTATAATAACTGATATCATGCTTTTACTTTATCAACGCAACCCCCACCCCCCCTCTCAAATTCCACTCTTCTTTTTACCCCCCCCCCCTCTTTTTCACTTACCAAACACACCGACTTTACTTATTTTATCGAATATTCATTTCCTTTCTCCCAACTGTCATTTCCTTTATCCCAACTGTCATTTCCTTTATCCCAAATGTCATTTCCTTTATCCCAACTGTCATTTCCTGTATCACAACTATCATTTCCTCTCTCCCAACTGTCATTTCCTTTATCCCAACTGTCATTTCCTCTATCCCAACTGTCATTTCCTTTCTCCAAACTATCTTTTCCTTTCTCCAAACTGTCATTTCCTCTCTCCAAACTGTCATTTCCTTTCTCCAAACTGTCTTTTCCTTTCTCGAAACTGTCATTTCCTCTCTCCCAACTGTCATTTCCTTTCTCCCAACTGTTATATCCTCTCTCCGAACTGTCATTACCTTTCTCCCAACTGTCATTTCCTCTCTCCCAAATGTCATTTCCTCTCTTCAAACTGTCATTTCCTCTCTCCCAACAGTCATTTCCTCTCTCCCAACTGTCATTTCCTCTCTCCCAACTGTCATTTCCTTTCTCCCAACTGTCATCTACTCTCACCCAACTGTCATTTCATCTCTTCTGTCATTTCCTATCTCCAAACTGTCATTTCCTCTCTCCCAACTGTCATTTCATCCCTCCCAACTGTCATTTCCTCTCTCCCAACTGTCATTTCCTCTCTTCCAACTGTCATTTCCTCTCTTCCAACTGTCATTTCCTCTCTCCCAACTGTCATTTCCTCTCTAGCAACTGTCATTTCCTCTCTCCCAACTGTCATTTCCTCTCTTCCAACTGTCATTTCCTCTCTTCCAACTGTCATTTCCTCTCTTCCAACTGTCATTTCCTCTCTCGCAACTGTCATTTCCTCTCTCCCAACTGTCATTTACTATCTCCCAACTGTCATTTCCTCTCTCCCAACTGTCATTTCCTCTCTCCCAACTGTCATTTCCTCTCTCCCAACTGTCATTTCCTCTCTCCCAACTGTCATTTCCTCTCTCCCAACTGTCATTTCCTTTCTCCCAACTGTCATTTCCTCTCTCCCAACTGTCATTTCTTATCTCCCAACTGTCATTTCCTCTCTCCCAACTGTCATTTCCTCTCTCCCAACTGTCATTTCCTCTCTCCCAACTGTCATTTCATATCTCCCAACTGTCATTTCTTATCTCCCAACTGTCATTTCCTCTCTCCCAAGTGTCATTTCCTCTCTCCCAACTGTCATTTCCTCTCTCCCAACTGTCATTTCCTATCTCCAAACTGTCATTTCCTCTCTCCCAACTGTCATTTCCTCTCTCCCAACTGTCATTTCCTCTCTCCCAACTGTCATTTCCTCTCTCCCAACTGTCATTTCCTCTCTCCCAACTGTCATTTCCTCTCTCCCAACTGTCATTTCCTCTCTCCCAACTGTCATTTCCTCTCTCCCAACTGTCATTTCCTCTCTCCCAACTGTCATTTCCTCTCTCCCAACTGTCATTTCCTCTCTCCCAACTGTCATTTCCTCTCTCCCAACTGTCATTTCCTCTCTCCCAACTGTCATTTCCTCTCTCCCAACTGTCATTTCCTCTCTCCCAACTGTCATTTCCTCTCTCCCAACTGTCATTTCCTCTCTCCCAACTGTCATTTCCTCTCTCCCAACTGTCATTTCCTCTCTCCCAACTGTCATTTCCTCTCTCCCAACTGTCATTTCCTCTCTCCCAACTGTCATTTCCTCTCTCCCAACTGTCATTTCCTCTCTCCCAACTGTCATTTCCTCTCTCCCAACTGTCATTTCCTCTCTCCCAACTGTCATTTCCTCTCTCCCAACTGTCATTTCCTCTCTCCCAACTGTCATTTCCTATCTCCCAACTGTCATTTCCTCTCTCCCAACTGTCATTTCCTCTCTCCCAACTGTCATTTTCTCTCTCCCAACTGTCATTTCCTCTCTCCCAACTGTCATTTCCTATCTCCCAACTGTCATTTCCTATCTCCCAACTGTCATTTCCTATCTCCCAACTGTCATTTCCTCTCTCCCAACTGTCATTTCCTCTCTCCCAACTGTCATTTCCTCTCTCCCAACTGTCATTTCCTCTCTCCCAACTGTCATTTCCTATCTCCCAACTGTCATTTCCTATCTCCCAACTGTCATTTCCTCTCTCCCAACTGTCATTTCCTCTCTCCCAACTGTCATTTCCTCTCTCCCAACTGTCATTTCCTCTCTCCCAACTGTCATTTCCTATCTCCCAACTGTCATTTCCTATCTCCCAACTGTCATTTCCTATCTCCCAACTGTCATTTCCTATCTCCCAACTGTCATTTCCTATCTCCCAACTGTCATTTCCTATCTCCCAACTGTCATTTCCTCTCTCCCAACTGTCATTTCCTCTCTCCCAACTGTCATTTCCTCTCTCCCAACTGTCATTTCCTCTCTCCCAACTGATAACTAAAGAAAAAAACCAAACAATAAGCAGCTCCTCGTGTTTTAGAATACAGGACACAGAGATTAAAACAAAACCCATTTAAGCAATACAAGTTTAATAGTCTCAAGATGGGGTGACATAGACATAGAAAGATGGGATGACATAGAGATAGAAAGATGGGGTGATATAGAGAAAGAAAGATGGGATGACATAGAGATAGAAAGATAGGATGACATAGAGATAAAAAGATGGTATGATATAGAGATAGAAAGATGGGATGACATAGCGATAAAAGGTGGGGTGATATAGAGATAAAAGGTGGGGTGATATAGAGATAAAAGATGGGGTGATATAGAGATAAAAGGTGGGGTGACATAGAGATAGAAAGATGGGGTGACAGAGAAGGACGCAATTGCAGCAGTTACGTTAATGCGTAATCAGGATTACTACCGCCCGCGGGGCGCCAAACTTAATTGACGCCCCACTTCCACGAAAAAAAACACCTGTGTTTGCCCGAAAATGCCACCCCTCAATATAAAGACAAAACGTGCCGCACGGAACGGACCGTCCCTCCAAATCCCGCTTTTTACGCCCCTGATATGACAGCCATACTAAGACGCAAAAAAACGACTCGTGATAAAAATATTGTTACCAGCCTTGACACACATCTATAAAAATGTCTTTTAATTTCGATACAATTCACCAACTAAGAAATGTCTTTTTACGTTTCTTCTTAAAAAAAAAGAAAAAAAAAGAAGGAAGTGAATATTTTCAGCGTTTTGGCTTATAGTGTGCTACAAAATAAGTGTGTCACGAGTGTGCACACCTAGAGTATGTGTACACCTCGAATGTGTTCCTTGTGTGTAGTGTTGGCCTTTACCGTGTTGACCTCCAAATTATGTCAACTAAAATTGTTTACGTAAGAAAGACAGTGGTAACTAAAACCAAAGGCGTAGCTAGAGTTTTTGGCGCCAGGGAATAAGAGGCCCCCCCCTCAACTCTGAAACCTATTATCTTCACCAATAAAAATCCCATAAAAGCCCAATTTTGGTTCCATATGTACACCCATCTGCCCCTCCTTAGCTACACATCTGACTAAAATCAACAATTAACGAACTAGGGACTAGATTGTGGACCTTCAGCGACAATGGTGGCGGAGAACATGTTGTGTAATGTCGGGGGGTTCCATTTTATGTGCCATCAGTTGCAAGAAGAAAACCATTCCATCTCATCAACATGTCTACGGACTGCAAACAAGAACTTGAAGAGAAAAAGTCTGAAGACTACAATGCAACGAAAATACCTCTCAGTTTTAGCAAAGTCATTACGAGAAGATCTATTTCAGCGGTTCTCAACCTGTGGGTCGCGACCCCTTTGGGGTGGGGGGTCGCGCGACCCTTTCCCAGGGGTCGCCTAAGACCATCTGAAAACGCATATACTCTACAGTTACGCAGTAGAAACAAAGATAATTTTATGGCTGGGTGGTCACCACAACACGAGGGACTGTATTTAGGGTTACGCATTAGGAAGGTTGAGAACCACTGATCTACTTGGAATAAACAGTGAACAGTAGAACATGATATGTTAAGCCTTGATTAAGTGAACGGACTCATTGTTTTCATGATATAATTCAAATAAAAAAAAAAATATATAATCCATTTTGCACTTGGCTTGAAAAACGCGGCTGTCCCTTCAAATAAATGTACGTGAGAGGAAAGGATGAAAACCGAATAAACTCTCCCGCAGAAGATAAAAGCAGACGGTATTAAAAATATTAAAAGAAAACAAACAAGGGAGACAAAGGGACATCCGCTGTTTAACGCTGTCTTTTTTTCCCCCCGGGGGGATGTCAAGGCCGACGTGACAGGCAGGTATAAATCATAAAATGAAAACAAATAAACAAAGCCGCAGCATTCAAGTCTGTGGGGGGTGGGGGTGGGTTGGGAGAGGAGTGGGAGAGGGGTGGGGAACGAATGGACGATTTTGTGTTTCCGGGGCATGTAACGGGAGGACGAGACTTGCAACATGGACATAAATTTAGAACGTCCATTAACTTTTTTTTTTTTTTTTTTTTTTTTTTTTTTTACTTAATTTATGAAATTTGTAATGGATTGCAATTGTACGGAAGGGTTTGTCTCGAGAAGAGCTTAATTTTTTTTTACATGGCTTACCTTGTAGATTGTAGCGATGTGTGGAGAGAGGACCAATAGTACCATCGCTTCCACAGCACGGATATGTTGGCATGTGTTTCATTTCTCATAGATCACCTGGTCTCATTAAAGAAAATATATCACTTTCTCATACTGAAGGTCCATAGATCACCTTCTCATACTAAAGGTCCATAGATCACCTTCTCATACTAAAGGTCCATATCACTTTCGCATACTAAAGGCCCATAGATCACCTCCTCACACAAAAGTCCATAGATCACATTCTCATACTAAACGTCCATAGATCACCTTCTGACACTAGATGTCAGTAGATCACCTTCTCACACTTGAGGTCCATAGATCACCTTCTCATACAAAAGGTCTATAGATCACATTCTCATACTAGAGGTCCATAGATCACCTTCTCACACTAGAGGTCCATAGATCACCTTCTCATACAAAAGGTCCATAGATCACCTTCTCATACTAAAGGTCTATAGATCACCTTCTCATACTAAAGGTCTATAGATCACCTTCTCACACTAGAGGTCTATAGATCACCTTCTCATACTAAAGGTCCATAGATCACCTTATCACACTACAGGTCTATAGATCACCTTCTCATACTAAAGGTCCATAGATCACCTTCTCATACTAAAGGTCCATATCACTTTCGTATACTAAAGGCCCATAGATCACCTCCTCACACTAAAGTCCATAGATCACCTTCTCACATTAGATGTCAGTAGATCACCTTCTCACACTTGAGGTCCATAGATCACCTTCTCATACTAAAGGTCTTTAGATCACATTCTCACACTAAAGGTCTATAGAGCACCTTCTCACACTAGAGGTCCATAGATCACCTTCTTACACTAGAGGTCCAAAGATCACCTTCTCATACTAAAGGTCCATAGATCACCTTCTCACACTATAGGTCCATAGATCACCTTCTCACACTAGAGGTCCATGGATCACCTTCTCATACAAAAGGTCCATAGATCACCTTCTCATACTAAAGGTCTATAGATCACCTTCTCACACTAAAGGTCTATAGATCACCTTCTCATACTAAAGGTCCATATATCACCTTCTCATACTAAAGGTCCATATCACTTTCGTTTACTAAAGGCCCATAGATCTCCTCCTCACACTAAAGTCCATAGATCACCTTCTCACACTAGATGTCAGTAGATCACCTCTCACACTTGAGGTCCATAGATCACCTTCTCATACTAAAGGTCTATAGATCACGTTCTCATACTAGAGGTCCATAGATCACCTTCTCATACTAAATGTCTATAGATCATCTTCTCACACTAGAGGTCCATAGATCACCTTCTTACACTAGAGGTCCAAAGATCACCTTCTCATACTAAAGGTCCATAGATCACCTTCTCTCACTATAGGTCCATAGATCACCTTCTCACACTAGAGGTCCATAGATCACCTTCTCATACAAAAGGTCCATAGATCACCTTCTCATACTAAATGTCCATAGATAACCTTATAACACTAGAGGTCTATAGATCACCTTCTCACACTAAAGGTCCATAGATCACCTTCTTACACTAGAGGTCCAAAGATCACCTTCTCATACTAAAGGTCCATAGATCACCTTCTCACACTATAGGTCCATAGATCACCTTCTCACACTAGAGGTCCATAGATCACTTTCTCATACAAAAGGTCCATAGATCACCTTCTCATACTAAAGGTCTATAGATCACCTTCTCATACCAAAGGTCTTTATATCACCTTCTCACACTAAAGGTCTATAGATCACCTTCTCATACTAAAGGTCCATAGATCACCTTCTCATACTAAAGGTCCATATCACTTTCGTATACTAAAGGCCCATAGATCACCTCCTCACACTAAAGTCCATAGATCACCTTCTCACACTAGATGTCAGTAGATCACCTTCTCACACTTGAGGTCCATAGATCACCTTCTCATACTAAAGGTCTATAGTTCACATTCTCATACTAGAGGTCCATAGATCACCTTCTCACACTAGTGGTCCATAGATCCCCTTCTCATACAAAAGGTCCATAGATCACCTTCTCATACTAAAGGTCTATAGATCACCTTCACATACTAAAGGTCTATAGATCACCTTCTCACACTAGAGGTCTATAGATCACCTTCTCATACTAAAGGTCCGTAGATAACCTTATAACACTAGAGGTCTATAGATCACCTTCTCACACTAAAGGTCTATAGATCACCTTCTCATACTAGAGGTCCATAGATCACCTTCTCATACTAAAGGTCTATAGATCACCTTCTCACACTAAAGGTCTATAGATCACCTTCTCATACTAAAGGTCCATAGATCACCTTGTCACACTAGAGGTCTATAGATCACCTTCTCATACTAAAGGTCCATAGATCACCTTCTCATACTAAAGGTCTATAGATCACCTTCTCATACTAAAGGTCTATAGATCACCTTCTCACACTAGAGGTCTATAGATCACCTTCTCATACTAAATGTCCATAGATAACCTTATAACACTAGAGGTCTATAGATCACCTTCTCACACTAAAGGTCTATAGATCACCTTCTCATACTAGAGGTCCATAGATCACCTTCTCATACTAAAGGTCTATAGATCACCTTCTCACACTAGAGGTCCATAGATCACCTTCTTACACTAGAGGTCCAAAGATCACCTTCTCATACTAAAGGTCCATAGATCACCTTCTCACACTATAGGTCCATAGATCACCTTCTCATATTAAAGGTCCATAGATCACCTTCTCATACTAAATGTCTAGCTTTGACCCATGGACATCAGACAAAAATTGACATTTTAGATATTTTGATAAAGATTATTCAAAATAAAGATGTTATGGCATTAAATGTATAGTCCAAGATTTGCACACAATAGGAGATCATGAGTGGTCATCCAAGAAATATATCTAGACCTTGGATATCGGTATGCAGTGGCGTAGCTAGGGTAAGTACCACCCGGGGCGCGCAATGCTGTTTGCCGTCCAATAAAACAAAAAATAAACAAAACAGAGACTCTGCAGTTGGTGGAGTATGGCGCCCCACAATCTCAAGAAAAGAAGTACCGCAAAGAGCAGACAGCCCCCGCCGCCCAACTATATCAAGAAAAGAAGTACCGCAAAGAGCAGACATCCTCCCGCCACCCCCCCCCCTTTTTTTTTTCCTCCTACACCATTTACAGTAGGTAGTATTTTATAAAATTTCAACCTCAAAAGTTTTCCAGCACAGTGAACGATATAATCTTTAACCATGATTTCAACAATACAAAAAAAAAAAAAAACACGACATTTGAGTAGTTTGGAACTAGTTTAGTCCACCAAGTTCAGTTCTGCTTATGTGACCGAACTTCGCGTTATGACCAAAGTTGTCTCGCAACTTTTCACTGTTACGCCCACAACCGTATAGCGGCAAGATATTGTTTGTATTCCTCTCACTAGGAAGAAGTAAATATAGATGTACCTCAATGATCTAGGGATAAAAACGTCCTGAATCAATAAGGAAGTGAAGCATTTGAATGGGATCTTAGCATTGTTATTTCTTTAGTACGTGGAGCTTCACGGAATAACGCAGTGTGTTCGTGGTTAAACTTACTCCCATGTCAGTTTAGCGTTCCCTCTGAAGGGATTATTTGTTAACATGATGATGGGGACTTGTTTAAGTTAACAGATTTAGGAAATCATAAGTCACAAGAAGAAACGGAAAACGATCCAAAAAATAAAATAAATTAAAACAATTTTTTTGGTTGTGCCCAGATAGGCTGTGCAGGACAACACCTAGGTCTATCACAACATGACCAGGATACTACTTATAGCCGTGCATGACCCCACCTAAGTCTGTCACAACAGGACCATGATACCGCATATGCCTATCACAACATGACAATGCAGGACACCTTCTACGCCTATCAAAACATAGCCGCGCAGGACAACGCCTACGCCTATCACAGTATGGCCAGGACACCACCTACGTCTATCACATCAAAGCAGGGCAGGGCACAACCTACGCCTATGACAACATGGCCGTGCAGGACACCACCTACGCCTATCACAACATAGGGTAGCTTTAACTTTAACGCACAATATCCTATACAATAGCTAAGGGTCAGGTGAAAAAGTTTTCATTAAAATACAGAAAGATTGAAACCGCATGTAGCACAAATACAAAGTATCATATTTATTGATTGATTTATTACTTATATAGCGCTTGTATCGATGCTATTTTAGAAGGTAGATGACGTAAGAAGCCGAGAGAATAATTCTAATAATGCTATAACTCATATAATTTTATCTGGTCCATGATTATTATTTATGTTATTTTATTAAGGAACAGCGTAAAAATATCCGCACATCATGGGCTTCTCAATCACTGATCTACTGGACTTGTTTTGAAGTCATAATGACTTTCATTTCATTATTAAAGTTTTCAGCTAATGCCATACATCTACTTTCACCATACATCTACTTTCATCATTATTCTACTTTCACCATACATCTACTTTCACCATACATCTACTTTCACCATACATCTACTTTCACCATACATCTACTTTCACCATACATCTACTTTCACCATACATCTACTTTCATCATACATCTACTTTCACCATACATCTACTTTCACCATACATCTACTTTCACCATACATCTACTTTCATCATACATCTACTTTCATCATACATCTACTTTCACCATACATCTACTTTCACCATACATCTACTTTCACCATACATCTACTTTCACCATGCATCTACTTTCACCATGCATCTCCTTTCACCATGCATCTACTTTCACCATGCATCTCCTTTCACCATGCATCTAATTTCACCATACATCTACTTTCACCATACATCTCCTTTCACCATGCATCTACTTTCACCATACATCTCCTTTCACCATGCATCTACTTTCACCATGCATCTACTTTCACCATGCATCTACTTTCACCATGCATCTACTTTCACCATGCATCTACTTTCACCATGCATCTACTTTCACCATGCATCTACTTTCACCATGCATCTACTTTCACCATACATCTCCTTTCACCATGCATCTACTTTCACCATGCATCTACTTTCACCATGCATCTACTTTCACCATACATCTACTTTCACCATACATCTCCTTTCACCATGCATCTACTTTCACCATGCATCTCCTTTCACCATGCATCTACTTTCATCATACATCTACTTTCACAACACATCTACTTTCACTATACATCTCCTTTCACCATGCATCTCCTTTCACCATGCATCTCCTTTCACCATGCATCTCCTTTCACCATGCATCTACTTTCACCATACATCTCCTTTCACCATGCATCTCCTTTCACCATGCATCTACTTTCACCATACATCTCCTTTCACCATGCATCTACTTTCACCATGCATCTACTTTCACCATACATCTCCTTTCACCATGCATCTCCTTTCACCATGCATCTACTTTCACCATACATCTCCTTTCACCATGCATCTACTTTCACCATACATCTCCTTTCACCATGCATCTACTTTCATCATACATCTACTTTCACAACACATCTACTTTCACCATACATCTACTTTCAGCAATCTTCATAACGGACTTACGAGTCACACAAAATATGACACATATTTGAAAATTTAATATAATTCATCCAAGTCAACGTAACTGAATTTCATGGTTGCTGTTAGTAATCTCAAATTACTTAAATCTCAGGGTCACTGTTAGTAATCTCCTCTTACCACAATTTCATGGCCACTCTTTGTGGTCTCCACTTACCTGAATCTCATGGTCACTGTTGGTAGTCTCAACTTATCTGAATCTCGTGGTCACTGTTAGTAATCTCAACTTACCTGAATCTCCTGGTCACTGCTAGTAATCTCGACCTACCTGAATCTCGTGGTCACTGTTGGTAATCTCCACAGCCTCGCCCACGTTCTCCAGGGCCATGAACAGCGCATTGCAGGACTGAAGTTTGAGGGCCGACCTCACTTCTCCCACCTCCAACGCCTGGAGCTCGTTGATGCAAGCTGACACACTGCTGTTCTCTTCATATCTCTGTGGGATAAAATAGACGGACAAGTTCAAAGGGAAATCAGTAGCTGAAAACGACCATCGAATCGTTTTAGCTGACGCTGACCAAAAGAAATCGTAATTCTTGAACATTGCCTTTAAGTCAATATTTTTGTTTCAACTTGAAAGCTTCCTTCACGTAAGTATCGGTCATTAGATGTTAATGTGTATCAGTGC
Organism: Omphiscola glabra; assembly: GCA_964017045.1. Lineage (NCBI taxonomy): Eukaryota > Metazoa > Mollusca > Gastropoda > Lymnaeidae > Omphiscola > Omphiscola glabra. The sequence goes on along the minus strand of OZ024794.1, from coordinate 52,273,492 downwards.
TTTGCAACATTTTCTTCTCATCATTTGAAACAGTAACACATATTACAATTAATCTCTGGCACGTTGCTCAAGTATTTAGAGAAGAAGCGTCTGCATCGCTCAATAGCAGAGTTAAAGCAAATAATTCGATGAGATGAGATTAGAAAGATGATATTGCATAGAAAGATGATATTGAATAGAAAGATGATATTGAATAGAAAGATGACATGGAATAGAAAGATGATATTGGATAGAAAGATGCTATTGAATAGAAAGATGATTTTGATTAGAAAGATGACATGGAACAGAAAGATAATTTTGAATAGAAAGATGATATTGAATAGAAAGATGATATTAAAGCTGATATCCTTCATCAAATGACCATATATTTTGTAGATAAAAACACCCCCTTTGCCTCCAAGCACCTCAAATCCCCCTCCCCCCAAAAATAAGCTATTTAAATCTATATCAAACTCTTGCCACACGCCAGTGCCTCACAACACACCGGTTGGGAACCTCTGGTTTTAGACGAATGCACACAAATACAATTCGATATTCGATACCTTGAAGTGAAAACTTGAATAAAAAGCTGAAACAGAAAGTACTCAAAAAAAAACAAAAAAAAAAAGAACAACATGTAAGCCAGTAAACCATTGTATGTGAAAAAATAAGAACAACAACATGTAAGCCAGTAAACCATTGTATGTGAAAAAATAAGAACAACAACATGTAAGCCAGTAAACCATTGTATGTGATTGGTATTTATTTCATAACTATTTACAAAGGTATTCGAATTCAGGAACGTCACTAAATCAGGAACGAGCGGCTGGAATCAGACGCCGCCTGTTCTGTTCCCAGCGGCACAAATCAATGCCACCCCGGACGATGTGTTTTAAATGACGTGACCTTTGCAAGGCTGTCACCACTGCTGTCCGTGACATTCTCATCTCATTAAAAACAGCGCGCGCCATTGTGGTGACAGCGTAAGCTGAGATTATGTCTCACCCTCTCTCAACAGCTCTAAGGGATTGCTCACGAGATGATTCATCGCTCGTGAATAATCTGCCACCACCGCCCGCCCTACCCCCCTCCACACCCCCACCCCATTTAAATTACTTGTTTATAATCACACCACTGATGTAAGTGGGTACCAATCAGGTTCGACCCCCTTTCGGCAGTCATTCTCAATCAGAGGGCGATCAAAGGTACCCGAAGAACATACATAAATCAAATTGCCCAGCAAACAATTGATTCACGTACGACATAAAGACTTTTAATAGTTGTCTGTTACAAAGACACACACACACACACACAAAACACCTGGTTCTACAGAGCTGGTACAGGTAAAAAACTTCCGGGGGCATAATTTTTAATTATTATATATATTTTTTTATATGGCTTACATTAATATACATAGGAAAACTATTTTGATGCAAAATATGACAGGGTGATAATTCATCTGAACAACTTGATTTTATTTTTTTCGAATTGTAATTGCACGACGAATTTAAATACGTTTAACGTTCATCCCTAATGCAACGTCAAATATTTGATATATGTTTCGCTCAAATGTTTGGGGATTTTCAAAAAAAAATAAATTAACAGCAAATAATGTATTGTAATGAATGCGTCTAAATAGAGCCCCCCCCCCCCAAACCCCTCGGGCTTTATTTATGTGCATGCTATAAAAAAACAACTTTATAGCTGATGGGATTTTCTAGATGGTTTTCGAGTGATTATAAAGTAAGGCTGCACCTATTGGTGCACAGGTACCAGAATTGAGAGGTTCGAGAATATGACATCCGAATAGCATTAGTCAAAATGTACACGGACACGCAGCGCCATCTTTCGGACCCGGGACACATTAAACTCAATGCTATTCAAATGTCATTTGTGGTAGTTTATTTTAGTTAAAATGAAGAATTAAGATTTCAAACGTATAGTACATTCAATTATCTTTCATTTGATACCTCATTTGCAGTGGCGTAGCGAGGTTAACTCGCGCCCGGGGCACAATACCTTTTTAGCGCCCCCCAATACCTTTTTAGCGCCCCCCCCTATTCGAAAACCATACAATATTATAGTAACATATAACATTTGGCGCCCCTTTGTGAGTAGCGCCCGGGGCATGATGCCCCACTTGCCCCCCTCACTACGCCACTGCTCATTTGGTTTCACAAACCCAACAAACATGTTTTAAATCGTTTTTTAATCCCAACCTCTCAATTCTGTTACCCGGGTACCAATAGCCACTTCGATAAAGTAAACATGACACGTTTTAATCTAAGACAAATTTTAGTGTTACTCCACGATGGATCACATCGAGACAAATCTATTGCTATACGAAGGTACCCATTATAAAACATTGGTACACATTGGTATGCACGGGTACACATTGGTAGACACTGGTACACATTGGTACACACTGGTACACATTGGTACACATTATAATGGCTTACTGTCCTATTGTAATGGCTTACCGTCCAATTGTAATGGCTTACCGTCCTATTATAATGGCTTACCGTCCTATTATAATGGCTTACCTTCCTATTATAATGGCTTACCGTCCTATTATAATGGCTTACCGTCCTATTATAATGGCTTACAGTGCTATAATAATGGCTTACCGTCCTATAATAATGGCTTACCGTCCTATAATAATGGCTTATCGTCCTTTTTTAATGGCCTACCGTCCTATTATAATGGCTTACCGTCCTATTATAATGGCTTACCGTCAGTGGCGTAGCGAGCTTAACTTGAGCCCGGGGCACAATACCTTTTTAGCGCCCCCCAATACCTTTTTAGCGCCCCCCTTCTATTCGAAAACCATACAATATTATAGTAAAATATACCATTTGGCGCCCCTTTGTGAGTAGCACCCGGGGCATGATGCCCCCCTTGCCCCCCTCACTATACGACTGCTTACCGTCCTATTATAATGGCTTTCTAAAATCGCAACAGAAGCGCCACGTGGTACCTTCTTTTGGCAGTATCATCCCCCCATCTCCCTCCCAGCCAGAGTCTGTCACACAAGACGGGAGAGAATGAGGCGTTCCATCTCACATCATTTCACGTGGACAGTCTTTGTCAGGTGACATGATGACCAGGTCATTTCACGTGGACAGTCTTTGTCAGGTGACATGATGACCAGGTCATTTCACGTGGACAGTCTTTGTCAGGTGACATGATGACCAGGTCATTTCATGTGGACAGTCTTTGTCAGGTGACATGATGGCCAGGTCATTTCATGTCACGATGACCACGGTGATAAATTCACCGAGATATCTATTTATCGATAATCCTTGACCCTTTCTGTGAGTCAAAAGGATTGATAATCACGTTGAAAGATAGAGGACGTAGTAGGTAACACGTAAAAAAGGTTTTGGGCGTAGGATGAAACGCGTAAAAGGTAGTGGGCGTAGGATGCATGACGTAAAAGGTATTGGGCGTAGGATGCATGACGCAAGAGCTAGAGCTAGCGGCCTAATGATGAGCTGATGACGGGAGGGTAGAGCCTTGAAAGAATCAAATGAAACAGAGATTGGAGCCGAATACCCTGACCTCAAAGTTCGATTATACGCAACTTCGGCCAGTCAGAGTCTTACAGAGGCTTATTACTCCTGTTTCTATTATTTAACATTTCAATCAAAACATATGCGTGATGCTGTAGATGACGACCGACGTCATAGACCCTCTAGCTTCGTTCTCTCGTTCTAACAACAGAGCTTTGTGGAATAGCTCTATTGTCCAATGTCATACTTAGCTCTATTGTCCATTTTCATACTTAGCTCTATTGTCCATTTTCATACTTAGCTCTATTGTTCATTTTCATACTTAGCTCTATTGTTCATTTTCATACTTAGCTCTATTGTTCATTTTCATACTTAGCTCTATTGTCCATTCACATACCGTTTCATATAACTTTCCAAGGATAGAGTGAATGTCTACGAAAATCATTCCATTAATATTCATTTAAAAAGAAAGTACCCTTAAACTTTTTTTATCACAGACATTCATGATTTTAAAAAGACATATCCATATCCATGTATATATCCATATCCATACAACATCCCCCATCTCTCTCTCTATATATATATATATATTTTTAGATGTACATGTCATTGTTTAAAATTGTTTTATAAAATGTTCACACTAACTCATTTTGTACTGAAATTACCGTACTCCTGTCAGTTTTACAATGATGTATAGAGGTTGCTTTTTTAAAACCGTTCTAAATCAGACAGACTAATCCAACGAGGATATAACGATAAAATAAGTCTACAAAAGCCATTTCAACAACAATATTTTTTCTCATCTAGGTTACGGTAATTTTTTTTTCCATGAGTCAGACACAATGTAAGAAGTTTTTCGAAAGTTTCGACATAGACCAGAAAACATTAACTTCCGGTTTCTAAGGGCCGTATTTAAGCAGCTATCTCTGCAGATTTAATTCGGATAATAAAACATGTTTCCGTCCAACAAACATCTAGGACATTGCCCACAGATATGAGCCGGCGCGCCCCCCTCTCCCCATTTCACCACCAAACAAAAAAACAAAAACAAAACAAAACACGAAGGTGTCTTAAAGCAAAGAAACGTGATCCTGTCAAAATTAGAATTTCATAACCTAGGCCCCGTTGTCTCTTGGGGTCCACGGTGTTATCGTTAGGGATCTCCGAATCTGATTGCTTAATCCCGTGATTATTCTAATCGCCTGCGTCTCCGGTTAATGCTATATGCATTGCTTGGCCAGAAGAATAAGAAATAGATTTTGTACATTGTTTTTTTTTTTTTTTTTTAATAATCAGATTTCCTTAATAGAATGTATCGCCATGGATATCTATATAGGCAGCTATCGTGGTCATAAATCTATATACGTGTTTTGTTCAAGAGGTCAAAATAATAAAAGAATTGAGGTCGGAAATGTATTACTTAATTTTACATTTCTATCACACCAATTATGGAAACCACGTTATTTATGTGAGAACCGCTATGATGAGTCATCGTTCATTGAAATTAACGTGTTTTAAGTAAGAACATTAAAATATGCTGTTAGAAATTTATAACGGTGTTATTGAACTTTCAGGAGACACAAAGCACAAAATTTTGTCATTAAAAATACACGGTTGAACACGAACGATGACGAGATACAATTTTAATTATTTGAAAATGCCATACCCCCCCCCCCCCAGGGTCACCCGCAGAAATTGAAGGAATTACAAGAAATAATTGGTGCAGAAGTAAAAATAGAAGATATGTCCTTGACATTGTATTCGGTTTATTTCAATTAGCCCTATTATTTATATTTCTTTTATTTTTGTACACTTAAAATAATAGAGTTCAAGAATTCACGCCTATGGAAGCAGCAAGGAAGCCCTCTTCGTAAGCTGGTGGGCATGTGAAAGCGAAAGTGACCTTCTGCACCGTTTGTTAATGGTGACAAAGTCTCATTGCTAATGAATGACACAAATCTGACGGTGTAATGGATTCGATCTCTTCCTGATCTCTTTGGCATATATCTCAACAGGCGTCTACTTTCAAAAAACCACCAGCAGAAATATAAAACTTTTTTTTTTTTAAATAAGAACAATTGGTCACATACCAACAACAACAACAACAACAAAAAAAAAAAAAAGAATACCGCAAGTTTGAAGATTTCAGCTTACTTCCTAAAGGAGATGAGACCCCCCCTCCCTCAACCACAGATGCAATTAAAAGTAATTACAACCAACGTTTTATTTTTTTCATACAACCTAGATAGTATGAAAGGATGAGAAGAAAGGGACTCGGAAACAGTTGAAGAGACAAAGCGACACAAGATGCAACAAAAAAAACAAATGTTATGCTGAACTATGGATAGCAACGAGATGCCCGGAGATAATCGGAGATTGCCCTCGAGATGGGAAGATGTCAAAATTAGGTCAAACACACACACACACACAAACCTATCCAACCAGGATTCAACAATACCTGGTGTAAAAAAAGAATATGGAAAGACATGCAATCACAGACAAAGACAAAGACAAAGACAACTGGATGAAGATGATTTAAGATGTTTTAACAGAAGCGTTTCTCCCGATGCCGTCGGCAATGACGTAGATCTGTTTGACGATGGTTCTCCCGTGACGTATGTGAGGCCGCGGCGAATTGATCGCTATTGGTCACATGATAGGCCGAGGAATTATATAACGTCGTGCCAGCTCATTACAGAGGCAGAGCTAAAGCCATAAAGAGCGCTCCCCACCCCCACAATCCCCCTTTTCATGGTCGATGTCTAAATGGAAGCTAACATCGATATTTGCTGGAATTGTCGGATAAGTCTTGAGCTTAACAATCTTCATTTTTATCCCACCCCCCTACCCCCACCAAAATGTTCACCATTATTCGGCGTTGAGAGCAGCTTATCATTTGAGCTCCTTTCGGTGGCCAATCAGAGAATTGAGGTCAAGCACTAACCGTTCTTTGTTCCCGGAAATATGATATTATTTTAAAACTCATTCAGAACAACGTATTATTTTCCACACACTTTAAAATTTCTCGTTTGTTTCAGAAAGGATTTTTCTTCTAATTTTAAAACACGGCCAGCGCTGATGTATTGTTACAGAGTATCCAGTCGTCAGAGTCTTAACACTGCACTGATGTATTGTTACAGAGTATCCAGTCGTCAGAGTCTTAACACTGCACTGATGTATTGTCACAGAGTATCCAGTCGTCAGAGTCTTAACACTGCACTGATGTATTGTCACAGAGTATCCAGTCGTCAGAGTCTTAACACTGCACTGATGTATTGTCACAGAGTATCCAGTCGTCAGAGTCTTAACACTGCACTGATGTATTGTCACAGAGTATCCAGTCGTCAGAGTCTTAACACTGCACTGATGTATTGTCACAGAGTATCCAGTCGTCGGAGTATTAACACTGCACTGATGTATTGTTACAGAGTATCCAGTCGTTGGAGTCTTACACTAATGTATTGTCAAAGAGTATCCAGTCGTCGGAGTCTTCGATGATGTATTGTCACAGAGTATCCAGTCGTCGGAGTCTTATTAACGCTGCAGTGATGTCCAACTTCAGCTGTAGATAACTCTTGACTGAGGTTAACATTCTCCCCCCCCCCCCCCTCAAAAAAAAAAAAAAAAAAAATGATATCTCGGGGCCCCAAAAACCATATTGCATGAACATTCTAATCTTAATCTCCTTGGTATCACTTTTTCCGACCACCGGTTTTGGTTGACAGCCGATCGACGCGTGCTACCATTACTTGTACTTCAGTACTCAGTACCCTTACTTCTTAATTTATGATCAGCGCATAGTTTCCTAAAAAACTAATTACAGAGGCAAAGCAGTGTACAGCCGAGGCAAGCAGTATACACCTGAGTAAAGCAGTGTACAGCCCAGGTAAGCAGTGTATAATTGAATTATTAGATTTTAAAAAAAGTTATTCTGTTATTTGTGTGATGAACAATTCTTACAGCCGAATTGTTTGTTGAAATTTGTTTTCAGGGTTAAAAATAAAAAAATCTTTTGATGCCCACATTTTTTTAAAACTGATGACATGAATATTTATTTCATCTTTTTAGCTCTGCACTACTCCTTATTCCAGTTTTGACGTGGATTACCCAAATTGTTGCTGAAACCATCCTTTTTTTTACCCCTAGCTCTGATGTCAAGTGATAAGTCATAATTGATGATAATAACCACACACACACAGAGAGAAAATGTATAAAATAAGATAATCAAACAGAATGAGACCACAAACCTAAAAATATTCTGGTGATTGTGTTGACATGAATCCAGAAATAAAACAAAATAGATTATTAAAAAAACCTTCATTCCTACGTAATTGGTAAATATTATGAACAAGTTCGTTTAAGTCCTGAACTGAGAGAACGTTACACACATGAGAATGATGATTAGAGTATGTACGGTTTGACTATATGAAACCCTAAGCCAGTGGTTCCCAACCTTCCTAAAGCCGCGACCCTTTAATACAAAGCCTCATGTTGTGGCGACCCCCAACCACAAAATTATCTTCTTTGATACTTCATGACTGTAGAGTATAGGTGTTTTCCAATGGTCTCAGGCGACCTCCGTGAAAGGGGTCGCGACCCACAGGTTGAGAACCGCTGCCCTAAACCTTTGTAGAATCTGTACAGCTTGCCCAGAGGCGTAGCTAGAGTGTTTGGCGCCCGGGGACAAGATTCGTGCCCGGGGACAAGATTCATTTTACAGCGCCCTCTTTTCCTTTTTTCAGCTCTGAAACCCATTATTTGCATCAATAAAATAATACCAAAGCACATTTTGGCGCCCCTAACTAGCTGGCGCCCGGGTACATCTGTACCTTCTGCCCCCCCTACGCCACGCCTCTGACCTTGCCTATTTAATATCATCCCAGCTGTAATCTTTACGGCCTGACTAATTGAAGCCCTAAACCCAGGATATTATAGTGACGACATGGATGTATGAAACTCTGACCCCGGAAGTAATCGTTGCGACGTGACTAGACGGACACGGACCGTGCGTACTTACACGTGTGAATCCAGCCTTGAGCAGCGGCACAATGGACGGTTCCTCCTTATCATTACAGCTGGAAGAGAGAAAGGAAAATAATCACAACACCAAGTTATCCCACAACATATTTCGAATTTTCTCTGACTACAAACGAAAAATAGGTTATTTAAATACACACGGTGATGGTACATTTAAATGCTTTCAGCTATTTGAGGGGGAGTATTACTTCAATCACTTTTCAATCCACCGCTCAACAGTATAAAGGATGTTTTACACTCCATGGAGTAACAGTATTTTTACGAAAAAATGTTTGAAGTAAGACTAAAATAAAGCAAAGGAAAACAAGGCGTGTGCGTGCCCTAGACCAGTGGTCCTCAACCTTCCCAATGCAGCGACACTTTAATACAGTTCCTCGTGATGTGGCGACCCCCAACCACAAAATTATTTTCTTCGCTACTTCATAACTGCTAGAGTATATGTGTTTTCCAATGTATGAATTGTATTGAGTAACTAGTTTAATGCAGCTATGTGTTACCACTTTCTTTTCACCAGAGCTGGTGCTTGATTTCAGATTTACACAGGTTATAGAAATCTTGCAGGGCACTACTAGAGGAGTAAAAAAAAGAGGAAGACAGAGAAAAAGATGGGAAGATAACATCAAAGAATGGACGGGATTAAAACTAGGCGATGCTAAGCGTAGGGCAGAAGACCGAGAGGAGTGGAAAAAAATGGTTTTCATGTCATCTTTGGCGCTCCAACGGTCGAAGGACTACGGGACATGATGATGATGATGATGATGAGACCACAAATATATGAGATTCAATCTTTTCGCTTTTTAAACTTCAATTTTTCCTCGGGCTATCATATTGTGGTAGATGAATAAAGCCCTACATATGTCCGAGTTTTTTTAAAGTTACAACCAAGCTACAACAAATATTGAATGTTATAAAAACCATATCAGTTAATATATTTAGGTCGGCCGGTAAGTGAGTCTTCCTATATAAATAACGGCGTTCTTGTAATACTCTTAAAATTGCAATGGAAACAATGCCCTGGTGTTCCATTACAAATACATTTTGTCAGTTTAAGCATCGACTTCCAACTACAGAAAGTGACGTGTCGTCACCATGATTACAGTCGAGATAATGACAGGAAGTGAAGATACCGGATGTATGATGTAGACTAGAAACTTGTGAAAGAAATGGCTAAGTCTTAATGATACAGTAGAAATCCCCCCATCCCGCCCCAGTTTACATATGTATCTGTCAAGTATGCGCTCGGATCACATGTTAGCTACATACAACGACTGACAAATTAAAAGCCATATTTTTTTGTTTCACATCCTAGGCGGCTTATTCAAATACCAAATGAGATGACATCGTAGTCTTTGTATATTTCTCTTCACTTCTGTCGTCATCAAGACACGACAGTCAACCAAAATCGTCCCCATTTGATGATTAAGAAATATTTGCGGTTTGTATTTGTCCCTTAATTGTTTTCTGTATCGGACCCTTAATTCTATAACGCTCTATGTAAGGAAATGGCCGAGACGCTCAGATGCCCATCAAATCATTATATATAGTTCATGATAACAACTTACACTAGATTAAGTCATGCCCACCATAAAAAAAATAATAATAAAATAATAAATTAATAAATAAATAAAATAAATAGATATTTTTTTCGTGAGGCCCCTAGACAGTGCGGGGCTACTTGCACGCGCCGTATTTGCCATTACGTCAATTCGGAAATGTATATAAACTTATAAACTTCCTATATAAATAGCTATGCTATATATATAGCATTGTTTACAAACAATATGTACCTTGACGACAGGTGATATGTTCAGACTATGAAAGTGCGGTTGAATTGTTTAGATACTTTCAATCGAATTAGGACCTTCTGCGCCATTATCTGAGTTAAGTCATCGTTGAACCGGTATTGTATTCATTCAGTGGATCTACAACTTATTACCTGGTCACCAAATATATTTGAACAAAACTGTTTGAGACTCATAACTAGCATACGGTTTTATATATAACTTACGTTTTGTGTTTGTGTGTTAAAATGACATCTGTGGGGAAATTTTGACTGTATTGTCTTGATAATAAATTATCTTCTGAAATTCAGATAAGGGATGGACTGGCTTACATGGTGGAATGGTCCACTGGATGGACTGGTCCACTGGATGGACTGGTCCACAGGATGGACTGGTCCACTGGATGGACTGGTCCACTGGATGGACTGGCCAACTGAATGGACTGGCCAACATGGTGGACTGGCCCACTGGATGGACTGGCCCACATGGTGGGCTGACACACATGGGGGACTGACCCACCGAGTGGTCTGGGCCTTCGGGACAGTGGGTAAAAATCCCTGCCGGCCGGTGATGGAGTGGCCGCCAGGGCCGGTGATATAGTAGCCGACAGGGCCGGTGATATAGTGGCCGCCAGGGCCGGTGATATAGTGGCCGACAGGGCCGATGATATAGTGGTCTACAGGGCCGGTGATAAAGTGGCCGACAGGGCCGTTGATAAGTGGCCGACAGTGCCTGTGATAAAGTGGCCGACAGGGCCGGTGATAAAGGGGCCTACAGGGCCAGTGATAAAGTGGACAACAGGCCCGGCGATATAGTAGCTGTCAGGGCCGGTGTAATAGGGACCTCCCTGGTCACTTCCACATTTTAATAAAAATCGTGTTTCGAATCTCTACCTCTAAAAATAGTTCACTTAAAGACACTGTTGAGCCACCTTCCCATGACCATAAGAAGACTCTTTCAAATACGGCAAGAAATATACTTTATATCTAAAATTATAATTGAAAGTCTTTTTAGAGGGTTTCCATGTTAGCAAGGTAAGTTCTTATAATAATATCAATGAAATGCTTAATAAGCAAACTTCCAAATGCCAGTGAAATAATTATAGAAATACAACATGACCAAGAAATGTGTTAAGTTTTTTCTTCTTTCCATTTGTATTTTAAAAGGAATTAAAAAAGCCCAAAGCGTAATAAATACAAAAAGTCTGTAGTGGCTTTCCGCTTTGGAAACGTTGCCCACCGACCCCCTCAACGTTAACCCGGGAAACATAACCACCATCGCGTGTCCCGCGTGGCAGACAAGGGCATGCATGGTAAGTGCTTGAATAAACGGCTTCTACAGGACTGCCAACTGTGATATTTCACAGGTGGAAGAAAAGGCAGACACAGGGTAGGGATCATGATTACAAGTTGCCGTTAAGGGATATGAGGCGAGAGGCTGTGGTGGAAGTCTCTGGCCAATGATTCTAAATACGCAGCCCTGAGAAAGTTGCTCATAGGCAACCGTTTCGTCACAGCTACTTTGCGAATTGGTTGCGAGGTGGAAACCCACTGTAGAATCCCTCTTAGAGGGCGTCCGATGCTTCCCCGGGACAGGGCTTGTGTGGGTGAGCGCAAGGGAGGGCATCAAGAGTTTTAAACTCGACGGCCCGCTGACGCCATTTCCTAATGTGATATTTCAGTTTGATGGAATGATGGATTTCTCCCCCCAAAAATAACACTAAATCCTACACTTGTTAAAATTTAGGAGGCGATACTACATTTTGGAAGATAGCTTTTTTTAAATTTAATTTTAAAATTATTTTTTTTTGAGTGGGTCATCAATTGAAAACAAAAGAATATTATGTGAAAACTAGGGCCACTAATGGAAGGAATTTTAGCTAGGCCTAGCCGGAGAACGAAAGGAGATAAGATATGTCAATGAACGTTGAAACGTTGCACTAGAAAAAAGAAAATTGTGCGTCGTGACCAACAACAATGTGACATAATTATTGTGACATGACTGGTTCTACAGGACATGGTCTAAAACAGTGGTTCGCATCCTTCCTAATGCACCGACCCATTAATAGAGTGCTGTGGTGCCCCCTCCCCCCCCCACAACAGTAAAATTAATTTTCTTTGCTACTTCATAAATGTGCGTTTTCCGATAGTCTTATGCGACCCCTGTGTAAGGATCGTTCGACCCTCGTATGGGTCGCTACCAACAGGTTGAGAGCCGCTGGTCTAAAGGGAGAGAAAGACATTTAAAAAAAAAGGATGGAGACATTTCACTTACTATTATGAGCCAAACAGACAACAAATATGTCAACTTACTATCGTTTAGTTACTGCCACAAGGACTGTGAATTCACTGGCTTTAGTTGCTTTGATTGACCTGGAACAAAAGTGGTTTCAATTACAAGAGATGTTTGCAAAAAAAAAAAAAAAAAAAAAAAACCTTAAAAGCAAAGTTTTTCGTATAAATACTTTAAATGTATTTTTTATATATTTTATTAAACATTAATATTATAATGACCCACCCGCCTTTTTCACCGGAGATTTACTTCAACGACTGAAGAAAAAACAAAAGAAAATATTACACACCAAACGCACGTGCGAAATATTTAAAAACAAAAAAGAATCTCATTTAGCGAATTTATCGGGAATCTTATTTAGTAAAATAAGTGGCATCATCATATTTCCTTCATCTGCTCCTTAAAAAAAAACTAGGAAAAACCGCTTTTGGGGGATTGGTTTGTGGGGGTAGGCTGAAAATTTGTTAGAATGTGTTGCCATCGGTTATGTGCCATGTGTCGGCTCGATAGGTCGAACGTGACATCGGCGCACAAAATTCTCATTCATGTCCAGGAATAAGTCTAGAATATGTAATTAGCAAAGGCTGAGCTCTGCATTTCGGTCAGGTATCGTGTGCCATTCCAACAGAACTGTATTGTGACACCACAGGTGTGCCATATCTATTATTTGCGTGCCAGGTATCTTCTAATAACCTAGCGCCCCCCACCTCCCACTTTTTTTGTTTCCTTTTCCAACCTCCCCTCCTCTCACCGCCATTTTGCTCTCATAATGATATGATGCAATATTAGCATGTTCATTAGCGAAACTAGCATTTCTGCCCGAGCAAATAGTGCTGATACAGACAAGCTTGGCATCGCTCATTATAGCCACACGCGGACACGTTGCGGACACGTCACAGACACATGACGTCAGAAACGTTTCGACCCGGATGCGAATTTCGAAGACTTTGGGCCACCGGCGAGTTCTACTTGGTGCACCGGCGAGTTCTACTTGGTGCACCGGCGAGTTGAGCTTGGTGCACCGGCGAGTTCTACTTGGTGCACCGGCGAGTTCTACTTGTGCACCGGCGAGTTTTACTTGGTGCACCGGCGAGTTCTACTTGGTGCACCGGCAAGTTCTACTTGGTGCACCGGCGAGTTCTGCTTGGTGCACCGGCAGTTAATCCATTTATCTGGATAATTAAAAAAAAAAAAAACTATAAATTATTTCAATACGTTTAAAAAAAAAAGAACTTAAAAGAGCCAATTAGTGCCCGATCCTGAAATAAAAATCCCGAGGTTTTTACTGTTGACCCCTTTTCCTACCTGCACAGGGCCTCGGCATCAAAACAGTTATGACTGGCGCTGCGGGCATCGATGATGACGACGTCATACTGGTATTTGAGGTAGGTCTCCAGAGCGTTCTCCGGGGTCCCCGCTATGGTGCAGCGATATCCGAGCTTCTCTGCCGCCCACCAGAACCCGTCGGATTGTCCGTCCTCTTTGCCGAAGACCAGGAGCACCTGAGGGAGTCGGGAAGGTAACAAGATTGTTTGGGGTTTGTTTAAGGATATCAACAATTAGGGAAATGTGGATGATGCGGAAGTTTAAGAGTCGCGGGGAGAAATGTTAAGCAACGGGTGGACCGTTGGGTGAAGTGGGCGATTACCTCTGCGCAACGGGGGAATGGTGGATGTGATGGGCGGATGCATGCGTAGGCTGTATGCAGTGGCGTGCCAATGGTGGGGCAAAGGCGGCATTTTGGGGGGATTATATATGACAATACATAAATAATTTTTGTGCGTGTATTAAATGGGAGCAATTTTGAGAGCTCGCACTGGGCAGCATTTAGTAAGGGTACGCCTCTGGGAAGATGCAAATGAATTAAAGTGTGCTGGGGTCGTGGGAAGATAAGCGATGCTAGAGGGAGAAAATATGTAAAGGACTTAGAGATTGATTGGATTCGAAACTGAATGAATGATTGTGTGAAAGGGGTGGGGAAAGAAAGAAAGAAAGAAAGAAAGAAAGAAAGAAAAAAGAAAGAAAAAAAGAAAGAAGGACAGTGGCTATTGGGGGTCAGCGAAGGGTATAAGAAAGTTAATATAAAATAAAATAAGGAAAATTTCGCCTCGAAGAAAAAAACGATGAGTAATTATATAAGAACATAGAGAAATAAATACAATAAAGGAGATTAGCAAAGGTTAAACAGAAGGTGGTAGAAAGAGACACATATTTTTATATGCAGAAGGTGGTAGAGAGAGACACACATTTTTTATATACAGAAACTGGTTCGAGAAAGACACAGATTTTTATATTTGTCTCAACAAAGCTGCAAGGTCGGTCAATGATCAATTTGTGATCACATATGTAGAGGCTAGAAACTGCAATCAATCGGAAGACAACTTTTGGACAAGATAAACTTCAGAAATATTTGATAATGATTATTCATTCCTAATTACACAGGCGCTCTTTCGAGAATAATTTTAAGCACTCTTTCATATCAGTATTTGTAAAAAAAATATTTTTATAGCGTTTTAAAATTATAGGTTTCTTTCGCTGACTATGTATTAAGGTTTCTGTCGACAATGTTTAAGGCAGCGGTTCTCAACCTTCCTAATGCCGCGACACTTTAATACAGTTTATTGTGCTGTGGCGACCCCCCAGCCACAAAATTATTGTACTTGCTACTTCGTAAATGAAGAGCATATGTGTTTTCAGATGGTCTTAGGCGACCCCTGGGAAAGGCTCGTGCGACTCCCAGAGGGGTCACGACCCACAGGTTGAGAACCGCTGTATTAAGGTTTCTGTCCTTAACGAAAAAGAAAATTACATAAAATTTATTGGTGTCGGGAATCAAGTCCATAGTAGGCGTTTCCATCCACTTGTGTTCCCGATAGATAAATTGTTGCTATGGCCGAGACGGCCCTATTCATAACTTTGGCGTCCATCACACGAACATATAAGTGCATGGATAGGCTGAGACGTTGGGAAGCAATATCTTCGACGCATCCATTCACTGGAATAATGTGCAGGCACCCGTTGCGGAAACAGAAATAAAAGCACGTGAGGCGGGGGTGGGGTGATGATGGGTGAGTAAGCGTTTGGTAAACAAAAAGAAGAAAAAAATGAAACGCGTTTTTTTTTTCTTTTTAAAAATGCTCTCAATATTTTGTGTCGAGTTTGAAAAAGGGGGGGGGGGGGGATAGCGGGGAAGCGTGCTGTGATGCCGCCATCTCGACTCTGTCTCTGCCTGGTTACAGTGCATTTAGAGCTTGCTCTTTTCTATGTCAATCGGACTGGTGTGATTTTTTTTTCTCCTTCCTCGGCAAGTGAGTTGAGTATAGATGTTTACGTCCGTGGAATCAGTACACTATGATTAGCGTTGCTGCTTGATCTACTTACAAGTTGTTACAATATCATTTTAACGATTTTTGTTTTTCGTTTCCCGTTGTTCACGTTTAAAAATTCAATTTGATTGAAAGAAGGCCATCATGCCAAGTCTCCCCCCCCCCACACACACACACTATCCCGGGAGAAGATCCGGGAATACACTACCCGGGGGCAGAATCCGGGATAAAAATGGAATCTTAATATGATTAATATTATTTTTTTGTGGATACTCAATCTTTTTTGCATGGCCAGGTTTCTTGCACCACAGTCTTAGTCTCAAATAAAAATCACAGAATTATTATCAAGTTAATATCTTAGTTAATATACATGAAGCCGATGTCTGGACAAGTTGCAGGGTCGTGGGCAAGTTTAAATATATAATTAAATCTCATCCCCCCCCCCCCATGACCCTTTTTTTTGTGTTTAGAATTATGGAAATGTTCTTGACAATACTCTTATCTTAAGAAAAATAAATTTGGATTATTACCTCTGCCTACCACAAATTCACTGACAACCAAAGCTACATATTGATTACACGTCCCTGCCCCCCAACCCCAACCAATCACATACTTTCTTACAAAAACTCCTCAATCTTCTCCAAATACTTCATTACTGTTTTAAAAATGTATTTATTCATTTTTTATTGGGGCGTGAGGTGGGGTGGCGTGGTGTAAAGGGAGGGGGGGGGGGGTATTTTCCCAAATACATTTGGAAAAAAATAGCACTCCATATTAATTTTACCTAAATCTTTCAGTTCCTGTAACCTCATTTTGTAACACGCACACTTTGGTTTTTAAACAACTTCCGGTAACTATTGTTCCGTTGCTCACATTCAAAGTTGTTCTCATTCCCTTTTTATATTTCAATTGTTGTTGATTTTATTTTTCATGTTATTTTGTTGTCTTGACATGAAAGTTTCTAGCCGAAATGTTCATTAGATTTGCCCCGATCTTTCCATTGCAGCTGCTACGTGTGCTTGCAATATCCCGTTCTACTAATTTTCCCAATCGCAGGGATTGAACGCAATCCCATATGTAATTATTCGTATGAAGTAAACAAGTATGAAATTCGAGTCTTTATATTTCGGACTATATCAACAAGCCTTAAAAACAAGCATTTTCCCTATAAATCCTTTTATAAGCTTTTTAAATGTAATTTATTTTATAGTCTAATGTCCCACCGACTTTACACCGCAGATTTATTTTACCAACTTTATCAGGATGCTGGGTGGCCGAGTGGTCTAAACTGAGCAAATCTCAAGTTGATGGTCTGGAGTTCAAGCCCAGTCAAGCAAACACACCACCAGCACCCCGGATGGATGGGACTCGCTAAACCTGGACGGTAACTCATCTAAGAGAAGGCAAACTCTGAATTCAAACTCCGGAGATGGAGTCCCGTAGGCGGATAACATTGATACAATGAAACATTCCGGCAACTCACGGGTGGATGGGGGACTCGTTAGCCTTGGACGGTAACTCATCTAAGAGAAGGCAAACTCTGAATTCAAACTCCGGAGATGGAGTCCCGTAGGCGGATAACATTGATACAATGAAACATTCCGGCAACTCACGGGTGGATGGGGACTCGTTAGCCTTGGGCGGTAACTCATCTAAGAGAAGGCAAACTCTGAATTTAAACCAGGAGCCAGAATGATCAATAAATTGATCGTGGGCCCTCAAACATAAGAAGAAGAGGAAAAAAACGCAAAAGAAATTATTACGCACCAATCTGACGTGCGTTATTTAAAAAAAAAAAATCTGATTAAGCGCAATTATCGGAAATTTTAATTCGTGAAATCAGTGTTATCATATTTAAAAAAACGGATTATTTTTTTTTTGGGGGGGGGGGGGGGGGGGGTTAAGGTTTGGGGGTGGGTGGGTAAGGTTTGGGGGTCATTTAACCGTCCAAAGATTTTGCCGCACACTCAGACAGAAAAAAACACACGAACAAAAGAGTAGTTAATGTAAGGGATTTAACAATGGGACCATTGGATAATTTACAATGCGCTGCAGGTGTTATGTCAACTAATAAACTCCACAAGGCAACCGACTGGTTTATTTGTGATTTTTGTAAGCTGAGCTCCCATTTAATGCAAGCTTGAATAACTCGGTGACGAGCAAAGTCTATTTAAGAATATGTTGGTCACTTTAGAGACCGTTGGGTAACTGGCGACGAACGTGGACTTTGAAGAGCTTCTTTTTATAGTGCAAAACAAAGGCCTGGAGTGCTGAGATGAGGGCCATCGCCCAGGTTATCCTCACCAAGATTCGGCTCTCTGAGTCTGAAAATAGTAACACTTAACAGCCAATAGTGAACGCGGCTTTTATAGATTAAGAGGATTTCATCTTGGAGCGGTTTCAGCGTGTTTGAGAAGTGTTTAAACTGGAATTGAGGTCAGCTTATGGCTGATCAGGGATTTAACATTGTAAAAGGTTTAAAGAGGGGAGGGGCTGAGGGAGCAGGCACTGTCATCTCGGTATTGATTGGATTAATGAGACCCGGGATGAAGGCGGATGATTACGGACAGTGCTCGAAGCGTTATGGAAGAATGACTGATGACAGATTGCGTGAACGTTTCTGCTGCTAACCGTTCTGAAGTACGACTGAGGTTCATTACCATGGGCGGATGACATACTGACTGAACATGTTATGAAGAAATGGTTACACTGGAATTAAGTGCATGTGTTATGAGCGGGATGACCTTAGGCCACTGGTTCTCAACCTTCCTATTGCCGCGACCCCTTAACACAGTTTATCATGTTGTGGCGACCCCCAATCACAAAATTAATTTTGTTGCTACCTCATAACTGTAGAGTACATGTGTTTTCCGATGGTCTTAGGCGACCCCTGGGAAAGGGTTGTTCGACCCCCATAGGGGTTGCGACCCAAAGATTGAGAACCGCTGCCTTAGCCTGAAGTAGTTTTGTAATGAAATGAGATGGAGTGGGTTCTGTGTCAACCCCCCTCCCCCTAGATGAATGAGAACTTTAGACTTTAGAGGCATTTTTTGAAGAACTTCTGCCGACACAATAACATTAGGTTTAACCTTGGACCATCACCCAGTGACGCGTTCTGGCCAGGTCTTTTTTTTTTGGGTGGTTTTGCCTGTCAGTTAAGAGAGGTGACACACAGAGAGAGACGGATGAGGCAAGTTCAGGATCATGTGCAAACATTTGAAATAAATCCAATCCTGTTAACTCGTCTATCATTGTGTCCTGCTGTTCATTAAAATGTTCAAGAAAAAATGGGAGGGGTTGTTGTTACAAATGTGAGAGAATTGTTTAGCTCTCAAATTCCGAAGTATTTTTTTGTAGGGTTTTTGTTTAGCTCCATCGAGAGCCGTCATTGAGCTCAGCAAATCCTGCGCCTGTAGAGGGCGCAGCGGAAAAAAAAGGGGGGGGGGGACTCGCATATTAAAGGGTCCCAAACGTGTGATGTGGACGTTTTTTTTAATTATCAACTTTTCAGGAGAAGCATAACAGAGAAGTGGCGAGGGGTCACCAAAAGTAACGCCAAGGCGCTGTTCCCGACCCAGGGTAAAATCTAGACTGGACACACATGACAAAGCATAGTAAGATATATTTTCAACTCTTGTCGTCATTCGATAATAAAGAATGCACCTCTCTATTAGCACCTGAAGCCTTTACTAAATGAAGACATGTACCCTGCATGATTTAGTAAGCATACATAGTATATTGTGGTTTATGTAACAGAAACGTTGACGACCACAAAAGCATATAGTTTACTAGAATACACAACATCTACAGTTGTTTCCATGTCCACAAAAATGGCTTAGCTTTAAATTTGAGCTTTCATTATTAGCACCCACACTCCGATTAAAAGAAAACAACTCTTTTAGATTAGGGTTTTTTTAAGTTTTAATGAGACGATTTGGGGAATTGCATTTAAAGGGGAGAGTTTACCAACCATTGAAGGGGCATAACGTTAACTGCTCTCAAGCGGTTCTTAAAGGCACTCATCAGGAAGATGAACAATTCATGCTAGTTGGATAATAACTTTATTTCACTGATTTAGTTTACAATCGATAACCGCTTAGATGCCATCACGGTTATTAACACTGCTTCGCTTCTCTTGTATAAAAGGGCATTTTTAAAGACTAGTGTGAATAATTGGATCGTGACCCTTGATTATGTAGTGTCTTCTTCGTTAAGAAATGATCGTAAACTAAACCAATCTAATCTTGCCATACACACACTTATATATATATTTATATAGATAGATATAGATACAGATTTATATAAATATATATAGAGAGATATAGATATACATAGATATATATAATCCGTATTTTACGGACTATAAGACGCTACGGACTATATGACGCACCTTAATTTTAAAGCAATGTTTTAAAAAAATATCCTTTTTACCATTTTTATATTAATTTCGAGCATAGGACGCGCCTGAATTTTGGAGGCAATTTTTCGAAGAAAAAAGTGCGTCTTATAGTCCGTAAAATACGGTAGGTAATACGTTGTATCTTGTGCAAGGTTGCGCTTAAGGTGGAATAAAGAGTGATATTGAAGCTAAAAGATTCCTTTTTAAAACTTAATTTAGTATCGATTTGTAACAAAGCAATTTAAACTCAATTTAG
The DNA here is from genome assembly GCA_964017045.1 of Omphiscola glabra. Classification (NCBI taxonomy): domain Eukaryota; kingdom Metazoa; phylum Mollusca; class Gastropoda; family Lymnaeidae; genus Omphiscola; species Omphiscola glabra. The sequence goes on along the minus strand of OZ024794.1, from coordinate 52,252,910 downwards.
TCTCGAGATTTAATAAAGCAATTTAAACTTAATTTAGTATCAGTAGTTGTCAACGTCATTTAGACTGAAATTGGTATCAAACATGTATCGAATTCATTTAGAATAAAAAAAGGTATCGATACTTAACAAAGATATTTTAACTTGAAATACCATCGATTGTAAGCAAAGCCAGTATGACTCACCGACATCGCCTTTTGGTTTAGAAGCATTGGACCGAACTTCACTTCATGCTCCAGATTCTGAGAATATACGAAAACAATGAAGAAATAAAAAGTCTTATTGGGATAACAAAACTTTGTACAATGAAATGAAATGTTTTATGATTGTTTTTGTTTAAAGCACATGAAAAGACAAGAACTCACTATATCAGAACCATTTTAAGGTGCTTTAGAAACTGGGTGGAATGATGAATTTGGGAACTTTGGCCAAAGTTGGACCTTGGACAAGGTCCCATGGACTCAAAGACCCCCAAATCGGTGCTTAAAAGACCCCCTTCCTCCGTTAATAAGAACTGAAAAAGGTGGCTTATACCAATGGACATCTCGCACCTAAGTTAACTATTTTTAGGGTCCACACAGTGGGTCTTATCCCATCATTAATTACAACCAATGGCTTAAACATCATGCAGAGCAAGTCACGTGGAAGCTTGAAAGAGATAGACAGTAGAAGAACGTTCCGGCTAGGAGCCTTTCATTGGCAGACAGAACAAGTGAAGATATAACAAGAAATAGAAAGTCTTTAAATATTTGCCATTAATGTTACTGCCGAAAGTTGGATTGTTCAAAACCAGAATTGCAGGAAGTAGTTCAATTATAAGGCATGCGTCTTTAAAAGCACACAAGTTGTGTCACAACTTTTCACGTGATGCTTCATTTATGGGATACGTTCACGAAGGGAAAACATTATTTATTTTCGGAGAGGAAAGAGCACAATGGTTTGGTGAATATCATTTCCGATTTCATATCAATTGTGGTTGTCATGGTATGGATAAGTACATATGGATCGGATTACGTCACCGTGAATTGAGAGGAAAGAAATTATCCAGAGGGAAAAGTATAAATTATATTGTAAAAAGAACTGTATTATTGGGGTCTGTTTTAATTAACCCTACTTAACTGAATGGAATCGAGTTTAGAAACAACAAACTTGATTTCGGGACCAACCCACCTTGGTAAAAGTAGGCGGCACCCACGGGCGGGCTACTCTGCTTTACAAAAATATTTGAACGTACCCCTTTGCGTTGCGAAATCTTTATCTGATGATAACAAGTCTACACGTGCCCCAACATACACATGAATAATGTGTAAAGAGCTCTAGTTAAAATAAATTAAAAAAATTAATGAAAATTACTTAAATTCAGACCAGATTTATACATGAGTAAGAAGGAGAGCAAGTTTAGTAAATAAAATATTTATTGTGATACATCCAGGCGGGCCAAAAAATATTAAACGAGGCGGGCCGAATGTGGCCCAAGGGCCGCGGGTTGGCCACTCCTGTACATTCAGAAAAACTAATTTAATGAGGAAACGGGAAAAGGCAGAACAGAGAAGATCGGTTAATTCTAAACATTATCTACAAAATGATTTTTACAACGTAATCTGTTATTCAATACTGCATCCTGAGTGTAAAAATTTTTTTTTTTTAAATCAGCCTTGACAAGGACAATGTCATTAACCTTTTTAGCACACATTTGTTTAAGATCATGGCTTGACATGTAAAAGTTCTGGTGTGGATGGGGTGAATATGCATTTGGTTTTAGTTTTGTCACTATACAGCTGTTCTTTATTAGATAAATGTATTTTGTTCAATTGTCACGATTATGTCTCTTTTGGTATTATTTTTTATGTATAGCGCGGTGAGCCTTGCCCTAGGCTGGGGTACCGCGCTATATCAGACAACTGATAATAATAATGACAACCAATTTTCAAGAAATTTTAATAAGGGACATAACAATAAATCAATAATTAAAAGTATTTTTTGCATATTTTTTGAAGGAAAAAATGTGTCTCTGTCATTTTAATTCTAGCAGTCAAATCCCAGAAATGGGATGCCATGATGAGTCTCGTAGCCGAGGAAGCCATCAGAGCTGAGCACATAACAACGTCACTCTGGCGTTTGAGCAAGGCATATCTGGGTCCTAATGTATATTGATTTGTTCCCGTGGTCTATGTGGCACATTAAGCAGAGTTTTAGATGGGGGGAAATGCAGGCATGAACGTACTGATGGGATCTGTATGTTGAATATGAAGGGCCGAGTAGAAAAAGTACTTAAGTGTATTTTTGCAGTTTTGAGAAAATTGAGTTTAAATTCTTATTTAAATATCTTAAAAGCTGCTCGAGGTAACTCTGAATCAAACACTTATGGACATTTTTCATGAATGATATTTTCAGGAATGATTCAGAAGAAGTAATCAAATACAATGCCTGCCTTAACTTATTTTTGAAAAATTGTAACTTAAGTACTTTTTCTACTCGGCCCTTCATATAGAAACATGCAAAGTAAAGACGAAAGGAACCAAGTATAAAGTAAAAGAAAGAAATGCAGAAAAGAAAGAAGAACAATAGAAAAAAGGAAAGGGAAAAACAAATGAGAGAAAGAAACAAAGAACGAGAAAGAAAGAAAGAAAGAAAGAAAGAACAATAAAGAAAGAACGAACGAAAAAGAAAAGAAGATCGAGAAAAAAGAACGGGAAAGAAAGAACGAACGAACGAAAGAGAAGAAAAAAAGAAAGAACGAGAAAGAAAGAAAGAAAGGAAGAAAGAAAGAAAGAAAGAACGAGAAAGAAAGAAAGAACGAGAAAGAAAGAAAGAAAGCACGAGAAAGAAAGAGAGCACGAGAAAGAAAGAACGAGAAAGAAAGAAAGAACGAGAAAGAAAGAACGAGAACGATAGAAAGAATGAACGAGAAAGAAAGAAAGAAAGAACAAGAAAGAAAGAAAGAACAAGAAAGAAAGAATGAAAGAGCGAGAAAGAAAGAAAGAGCGAGAAAGAAAAAAAGAAAGAACGAGAAAGAAAGAAAGAAAGAACGAGAAAGAAAGAAAGAAAGCACGAGAAAGAAAGAAAGAACGAGAAAGAAAGAAAGCACGAGAAAGAAAGAAAGAACGAGAAAGAAAGAAAGAAAGCACGAGAAAGAAAGAAAGAACAAGAAAGAAAGAAAGAAAGAGCGAGAAAGAAAGAAAGAGCGAGAAAGAAAAAAAGAAAGAACGAGAAATAAAGAAAGAAAGAACGAGAAAGAAAGAAAGAAAGAAAGCACGAGAAAGAAAGAAAGAACGAGAAAGAAAGAAAGAAAGCACGAGAAAGAAAGAAAGAAAGAACGAGAAAGAAAGAAAGAAAGCACGAGAAAGAAAGAAAGAACGAGAAAGAAAGAAAGAAAGAAAGCACGAGAAAGAAAGAAAGAACGAGAAAGAAAGAAAGAAAGCACGAGAAAGAAAGAAAGAACGAGAAAGAAAGAAAGAAAGAACAAGAAAGAAAGAACAAGAAAGAAAGAAAGAAAAGACGAGAAAGAAAGAAAGAAAGAACAAGAAAGAAAGAAAGAAAGAACAAGAAAGAAAGAAAGAAAATACGAGAAAGAAAGAAAGAAAGAAAGAACAAGAAAGAAAGAAAGAAAGAGCGAGAAAGAAAGAAAGAAAGAGCGAGAAAGAAAAAAAGAAAGAACGAGAAAGAAAGAAAGAAAGAAAGAACGAGAAAGAAAGAAAGAAAGCACGAGAAAGAAAGAAAGAAAGAACGAGAAAGAAAGAAAGAAAGCACGAGAAAGAAAGAAAGAAAGAACGAGAAAGAAAGAAAGAAAGCACGAGAAAGAAAGAAAGAAAGAACGAGAAAGAAAGAAAGAAAGCACGAGAAAGAAAGAAAGAAAGAAAGAACGAGAAAGAAAGAAAGAACGAGAAAGAAAGAACGAGAAAGAAAGAACGAGAAAGAAAGAACGAGAAAGAAAGAAAGAAAGAACGAGAAAGAAAGAAAGAAAGAACGAGAAAGAAAGAAAGAACGAGAAAGAAAGAAAGAAAGAACGAGAAAGAAAGAAAGAGCGAGAAAAAAAGAACGGGAAGAAATGACGAGAAAGAAAGAAAAGATATACGCAAATAAATGAAAAATAATGTTTGCTGGTAATTCTTTATAAGACGGTTTAAAAAAATATACCATTTATATCGAGAGGATCAATCTCTGGATCCAAAACTCTACCTCAATAAATGAACATTTCAATACACCATGTACACAATCATTTTAGTGCCTAATGTGTCTTACAATATGTCTGACTAACGAGGAGAATCATAAATGCCCTAAACAAACAGCCATCAAGTTTAGCCTGATAAACACTTTTTTTTCTCTTTTTAATATGAAGTTGATGTTCAGCTAAAATTTACGAACTCTTCTCATTTTCAACAACGGTTTGCGAGTGTATAAAAGTTGAACAAATCATTGCTAACATAGTTGTACTGAGCAAGATTAAAGAGCAAACCATTGCTAACATAGTTGTACTGAGCAAGATTAAAGAGCAAACCATTGCTAACATAGTTGTACTGAGCAAGATTAAAGAGCAGCTGTCACACTTAGCGGGCTCGTTTCCAAACCGTGGAAAATTAGCCCAATAAATCTCCCCCCCCCCCCCCGGTTGTGTGGACAGCACAGGAAATGTCACCCACACAATTAGAACAACTGGGTACAGAGCCACAAGACGTGAACTTGAATTGCGTACGAAATATAATCTCGACAATTAAATCACTTAGGTACATCCACGCGGCGTTAGCTAGAGCAGCGGTAGAAATTTAATCTTTTTAAAAGAAATCGCTTTTGTACGATTTTAAAGAGGGAGTATATCAGTAAAAAAAAAAAAATACTTCTTCAACAAATTAGACCATATTCAACCCCCCCCCCCCCAACCCCGTTCATCTCAACTACTATGACATCGCTATTGTGAATGGAATGGTTTAAATAAATGCGATTGCCTAAAATAATTAACAAGTATTGTTATTATAATTTTTGTTATAATACATGTTAGAATACATTAACAATAGTTACAAATCATTAACTTTTTTTAGCTCGGTACTATCAATATTTATTCATCATCATCATCATCATCATCATCAGGTCCCGTAGTCCTTCGACCGTTGGGGCGCCACAGATGACATGAACACTATTCTTCTCCATTCCTCTCGGTCTTCTGCCCTACGCATAGCAATATTTATTAGTGCCATATAATAACTCATAGTCAAAAGCTTTCACAATCTTCATCTCTTCACTTCCTGGGCCTGGAATGGTTCACATCTTGCTTAGGATAACTATCTAATGGTCTTTTTTGTGTGTGTGTGTGGGGGGGGGGGTGGGTTGGTGAGTTGCTCTTTACCTTAATTCCAGTTCCAAGATAAAACAGTTGAAATCCACGGCCTCGGAGTTGAGGTTAATCAATTTTACAACTATTCAATTTATAAGCTGGACAGACAGCAGGCTGGTGAAACTCAACTTAGTGCTACGAGGAGCTCTTGTTTTTTTTGTTTTTTTTGTAGTGATTTGTTATAAGGAAACACTCAGCGAACTCACCACTGGCCGGCCTCACGAGACTGCATTCAGCGAACTCACAACTGGCCGGCCTCACGACACTACTTCTCACCTAAGTGCTTTTATTTTTATATATTTAAAAAAAAAAAATTCTGTTTTGTCTGTTGTTTGTTCGCTGACGTAGGCTTCCTGTCGACACTTTCGTTGTTTTGTCGCGTTCCTTTTTTTCGGTTTAACCTTACTTTGTTTCACTCATTTCCTACATCTAAAGCAGTCTCGTGGTACAACTAAACCGGTTTCGTGCTACAACTAAACCAGTGTCGGGCTATATCTAAACCAGTGTCGTGCTATATCTAAACCAGTGTCGTGCTACATCTAAACCAGTGTCGTGCTACAACTAAACCAGTGTCGTGCTACATCTAAAGCAGTGTCTTGTTAAATCTAAAGCAGTGTCTTGTTAAATCTAAAGCAGTGTCTTGTTACATCTAAAGCAGTGTCGTGCTCCATCTAAACCAGTGTCGTGCAACACCTAAAGCAGTGTCTTGTTAAATCTAAAGCAGTGTCTTGTTACATCTAAAGCAGTGTCGTGCTCCATCTAAACCAGTGTCGCGCTACATCTAAACCAGTGTCATACGATAAACTATGAAAGAATGAATTCATCATCTAAAATCGTCACATGCAGCCTCAGGACGGATCTGAAGATCTGTTCACATGACGTCTCCACCAGACAAACAGGTTGGACACGTCCAGCTTTCGTCAGACAAACAGACTGGAGACATCCAGCTCTCGTCCGACAGAGGCGCTGGCCTTTCCGGTGAAAAGATTAAAGCAAAAGAACAAAGATGGCTACCAATAAGGTGCCGGCTTCGATCCGATAATTTAACACCCCCACCCTCCCCCTCCCCCACCCACTCACACCCAAGCACGCTTCTTCACACACAGAGACACACGTGCAAAAATTGTTTCTTATTTCCAGTGCTAGGTTAATGGGAAGTTTTTTTTAAAAAAAATATTTACATCCTGTATCCTGAGTCGACAAAGAAGATCTATTTATTATAATTATTTTTGCCCTATAATCATTCCAGTGCTCTTAAGGAATTTAAAAAGAAAAAGTTCTTGTCTAATACGTCATTAACTTTGAAGAAAGTTATAAAAACATTATTGAGTGGGAGGGGAATTTATTATGCTGGAAAGGAAAACAAATAAACAAGAATCACTGTATCAGTATGACTAAGGCAAATGGTGTAACATGATATCATGGTTAAGAGAACTGCTTGTCTTCAGATGATACCAATTGTCTTTGTAACATAAGCTTTTTAATACTAGTTTGTTTTCTTTATAACTTCGCTCTTCATCCTAGGTTAACTGTAATCTGTTTATAACTTGGCTCTTCATCCCAAGATTAACTGTAATCACTTATAACTTTGCTATTGATCCCAAGATTAACTGTAATCACTTATAACTTGGCTCTTAAGCCAAGGATTAACTGTAATCACTTTATAACTTGGCTCTTAATCCCAAGATTTCCTGTCATTTCTTCAGAGCCCAAAGGCAAAAATCTAAACATAGCCGTCTCAGAAGAAATGGTTTATAAGCTTCGACAGATTACAAGATTTGATGGGAGGAAGGCTTCTAAAAATTGATTAGGCCCCGGAGGATACATTTGACCAGTTTTTAAAGAGAAAAGAGAAATTGGTAAATATGGCCTAAACAGAAAATGGAATAAATATTATGAAAACATCAAATACCCGGAAGTAACATTTCCATACTACATAATTATTGATGTGGTTGGCGACTTAAAAGATACAAGTGAATTCAACCTATCAACCTGAAAATCAATGTGTTAACTATATAAATTTATTTCCCCGGAATTCATTTTCTGTTACATGAACAGAGTTTCATCAAACTGATCAACACAAATAACATATGTATAACTTCCTGACAGCTACGCTTTCAGCTCAGCATCATTGTGTTTTCGTTTTGCATACACTGAATTTACCAAATACATTTTAAAGTTATTTTGCTTCATGATGAAAATACTGTTAAATCTAGGTTTCTACTTTAGATAGCATATTAAAATTCAAAAAAATAATTCAACCGAAAGACAAAATTTCATCTTTTCCTCATCTATACCCAAGTCTCGCTTGAATCATACACAAGTCTCGCCTGTACCACATCCATATACAATTCTCGTCTGTACCACATCCATACACAATTCTCGCCTGTACCCAGGGCCGGCCTTAGGCCACCGCAACCAATGCGGCCGCATTGGGCCTCGCACCTTTCATAGGCCCCGCGCCGAATTTATTTTCTAATACAAAATCTTAATTTTCACTTATTATCCCTATCCTCTACCCAGAATGGGCCCCGCGCAATCCGTTTCGCATAGGGCCCCGCAATTGTTAGGGTCGGCCCTGCTTCTACCACATCCATACACAATTCTCATCCGTGCCTATTCTATATACACTTCGAATTCTAGGAATTTGAGCTTATATGAACAAACGCTTTTCGGAGTTTTCGCGAAAAGTCCAAAAAATCATGGGGAGACTTAGATAGAGCCGTATTGAATATTTTGCCAAACAAATTTATAATCTTTGTTTTGTTTAAATTTTGTACGTTTTAAATTTGCAAAAAAAGTGACAAAAGAATCTAGGAAGCTTGATATGAGTTATCAAAGGCGTCATTGGGTCCATTAATGTAAGTGGTTGGGAACCTTTCGTCTTTGCTATACTATCCATCATCTCGGCGTCTTGGCAAAGATTCCAGCACAGATGCGCACGGTTAGCCCGATAAATGCCAAAAATAATATTAATGATTTCCCGTCCGGTCCATTTCACCAAGGCTGCTATGTTAGTTGATCCAAATTATTTGGAGAAAAACAAATGTAGAAGCTAAATAATAGATGGTTTAACGTATAATTTATATGTGTTCATGTGTGTGTGTGTGTGTGCATGCGTTGTCTGTTTAAAACTCAGATAATAAAAGTCTGACAAGAAGTAGTATGTTGTGTGTGTTTGCATCTTAGTATATTTCCAGTAGTCTTGGCTAAGTCTTGCCTTTGGAACAAATAGGCAAGGACGAGAGAGTGAGGCCGACGAATTGAGCAGCTCTCGCTCCCTTTCAACAAAGCGCAGCTCCGGTTACGGCTACTGATCAAGTCGAAAATGGCCTTGGTCATCTTCGCGTGCGGTCAACGATCAACAACACATCCAATGTATAATTCATTTCCAAAACCAGTCACATTTCTTGCTGTTTTTTTTTTCAATTCAGAACTAATGTCAGTACTCGTCGTTCCACTTACTTTCATTTCAACTCCAATTCCTTACTATCTTTCCTCATTGCATTTCCTTTCATTATATTCCCGTCCCAAGGAGCCCTGGCATCCTTACAAATTTCTATCAAATTTCTACTCTTTTTTTTGTTTCCATGTAACAGCTCCTTAAAGATGACGGGATAAGGATGTGTTTTGAGCCGGTTGGGTGGGAGGGTTAAGAGGGGGGGGGGGGATAAATAACGAGGGGTGGACATGCATTAAACATGAGCGCCTACAAGCCAGTGCGATTTATAACAAGCCGGTCAATGAGATAAGGTGGCCGTCCATATTAAATCTCATCGGCATCTTGTTTGCGCGCCATTTTTGTGCAAGGGGGGGGGGGTGGTGTCTCGGGCGAGATTAGAGAACTAGATGTTGAGGATGGAGGAATCTTAATGAGGATGTTAGCAGAAATTAGAAATGGACCGGGAAAATTTAATCCGGGATTTTCGCAGAATGTGTTTTTTATCCGGGTGTCTCCGTATTTAGGGTAGATTAAATAGACACGAACAATCTGTGTCAATATAACAATATATATGTAATTAAGCTTTAATGATAATTTTACAATACACATAAGTAAACATTTAGGCACATGCATCAGTACAACAAGACATACAAATAAGTATAAATAAAAAATATATATATAAGAAGAATGGAATGGAAGTGACTTGAAGTAAAATGTAAAAACCCAATCAGGAAAAAGACATGGCAGTGTCGTAAAATTGTGGATTTGGTTTATCCCGTATCGAGTTAACGTACCAAATCTTGTTATTAGGGGCGTGTTTTCGTGTTCGTGTGTTTGCGTGTTGAATATGTGTGTGTGTATGTGTGTGTGTATGTGTGTGTGTGTGTCTGTGTGTGCAGGTCTTTTCGGATTTCAGGCGATGTTTAAATTGACCAACTGTTGTTATAAAATTAGTGAATTTTTAAAATATCTAAAAATATAGAATTTGAAAAAAAAAAAGAGCCATTCTTTACTACTCAGAAAAAATGTTTACTTTTCAAACCTTTAGGGCGATACCATTTGATATTTAATCAGTTTTGTGTCCGTGCATACATTTTCATGGGTTTTAACTATGAGGCCGGGCATAACGGCCCTGCTGAACGACCCCCCCCCCTCCCTTCCCAGGTTCAATTCTCCTCTTATGCAGTACCATGTGCCATTAAGCCATGTAAAAACATGATATTTTGTAAGTGTATTCAAGCTTGTGTACTTTTATTTTTATACAGATTCAGTGAAACCTTATGTCACAATTATGTGGCCCTTATGTCACAATTATGTGGCCCTTATGTCACTATTATGTGGCCCTTATGTCACAATTATGTGGCTTTTATGCCACAATTATGTGGCCCTTATGTCACAATTATGTGGCCCTTATGTCACAATTATGTGGCCCGTATGTCACAATTATGTGACCCTTATGTCACTATTATGTGGCCCTTATGCCACTATTATGTGGCCCTTATGTCAATATTATGTGGCCCTTATGTCTCTAATGTATGTGGCCCTTGCCCTCATGTCACTTTGTATGTGGCATTAATTTCACTATGTCACTACGTATGAGGCCTCATGTCACTCTGTATGGGGCCCTTATGTCGCTATGTATGTGTTGATGTATGATGCGTGTTAATTTATTTTCTATTACCGTGTCACGGCATTTTTGTTGTTTTTCTCTCAAAATTCTGAATCACATTTTTTTTTCCCTTTGAGATTTTGTGTCACTAGATTTTTCTCTCTCAAGGCTCTGTGTCACGGGATTTTCTTTCTCAACTTTTATATTGCAAGATTTTTCTCTCAATATTCCGTTACAGGATGTTTCTCTCAATATTCCCTGTTAGAGGATTTTTCTCTCAAGGTTCTGCATGTGGCACAGCGAGATAAACCCGATTAAGGTGACGAGCGTTTAGTTACAGCCGGGAAATGGCCTTGACCGACATGTCGCAGACCAAGAAACATGATTAGGTCACGACACCCAAAACCGTGGTGGTACACGTCTCTTAGGCTGCGCGAAATTAGTAAATTAATACCAAGTATTTTACATCCATATTTCATATGCAATTTATAAATTGATATGTTATAGAAACCAGTGAGGTTTGGGTGTGGGGGGTGGAAGTGGTCGGAGGTTTAGGTGTGGGGGAGGTTTGGGTGTGGGGGGGCGTTTGGGGTGGCGGTGGTGTAGGAATTTGTTTAAAAATGGATGAGGGCCAATAGATTAGTTTTAGATTCATCGTTAACATTGTCGTTTAAAGTTTCTTTTATTTACAAATCCGTTATAAGTATATACAAGGTATGAACACATTTGAAGTGCGGTAATGAGTGCGCATTGACTTCGTGAACGGTTTGGTGGTTGAGAGTGCATTGACTTCGGCAACCGTTTGTTGGTGAGAGTGCATTGACTTCGGCAACCGTTTGTTGGTGAGAAAGCATTGACTTCGGCAACCGTTTGTTGGTGAGAGTGCATTGACTTCGGCAACCGTTTGTTGGTGAGAAAGCATTGACTTCGGCAACCGTTTGTTGGTGAGAGTGCATTGACTTCGGCAACCGTTTGTTGGTGAGAGTGCATTGACTTCGGCAACCGTTTGTTGGTGAGAGTGCATTGACTTCGGCAACCGTTTGTTGGTGAGAGTGCATTGACTTCGGCAACCGTTTGTTGGTGAGAGTGCATTGACTTCGGCAACCGTTTGTTGGTGAGAGTGCATTGACTTCGGCAACCGTTTGTTGGTGAGAGTGCATTGACTTCGGCAACCGTTTGTTGGTGAGAGTGCATTGACTTCGGCAACCGTTTGTTGGTGAGAGTGCATTGACTTCGGCAACCGTTTGTTGGTGAGAGTGCATTGACTTCGGCAACCGTTTGTTGGTGAGAGTGCATTGACTTCGGCAACCGTTTGTTGGTGAGAGTGCATTGACTTCGGCAACCGTTTGTTGGTGAGAGTGCATTGACTTCGGCAACCGTTTGTTGGTGAGAGTGCATTGACTTCGGCAACCGTTTGTTGGTGAGAGTGCATTGACTTCGCCCACCGTGTGTGTCAAGAAATAACTCACTACGACATAGGGCAGTAGATTTCGTAGCGTGTTATAGAAAATGTGAAGTAAACGCTTCATTTTTGCTTCTAGCATCGGGAACCACCGGGTATTTTCTCAAAATATTCGGACCCGGTGTAAAAAAAATTGCACCCGGTTCAAGCCCAAGTAGCTTTTAATCCAACAAATAAGACAGCTGTCTGATTAAAGTATAGGAAATACAGGTGAAAGGTCGGTCAGTGGTCAACAGCCCACTATCTGCCCGATGCTAAGGTACCTGAACCAGCCTGTGGGCTGTGGTAAAACGTATGCTGGTTAAAGACCGACCGAAAGTGATTTTCTGATTTCGGCCGAAACCGAAACTATGCCAAAAGTTAAAAATGACTTTCAGCCGAAACCCAAACCAAAATCTTAAAGAGACTTTCTGCCGAAACTGAAGCCGAAATATTTAGATATTTTGAAATTCGTTCACGCATACATTCCGCATACATCGGAAAATGATGGGGAAAAGTATCAATATTTTGATTTTTTAAAATAAAAAAATGAGATCATTGTGAATATTAACAAATAAACATGTAATGAAAAGTTTGGCTTTTACCATTTTAATTTAAAAGTAATTTAAATTTCTTTAAAATGTTTTTTAATGTTGTATGGTCAGAGAAAACTTGGCTGGGGGGGTCAAAATTCATGCAAATTCATTAGTCAAAATGGACCCGGACACGCAGCGCCGCCATTCGCACCCGGGTCCCATTAGACGTAATGCTATTCAGATGCCATTTGTGGTAGTTTATTTTAGTTAAACTGAAGAATTAAGTTTACACACGTGTAGTCCATTCAATGATCTTTCTTTTCGATGCCTCATTTTGTCTTACAAACCCAACAATAATATTCTAAATAGTTTTTTTTTTTTAATCTTAACCTCTCACTTCTGATACCCCTGATGCGAATAGTCGCAGCCTTGATTTTTATAATATAATTAAAACCCAGTACATAACCTACACTAATTATTGTGGCTCTAACTGAGCCAGTTCTCACTCAAGTGTTAGCTATTAAGGCTGTTGAAGTATCACCACAATGTTTCGCGGTTATCGTCATACTGATGCTCTGTGTTTTCACAAACAGCTGGCAAGATATCGCCGTATTAATATGTAGCCTAGTACCAACACACTAGCCTTTCCGTGATGGTGACGTCATTATTTCGTTCGGAGACCTACCTTACTCACACCTCACCCTCCCCCCCCCCCCATTTATGGGGGACATTTTTTTTAAACCAGGTCTCTTAAAATTGTTGTTCTGACGGGTCTCGGCGGAGAATCGCAAAAGACATCTAAATTGGTAGCAAAATGATAAAAGTAAATAGTCATGCACTTGGCCTCCTACATACTTTTTATTTGAACCGCTGATCCGTGCACACGCGTGTTATTTCGTCAATAGCAATGTTCATGAGCATGGTAATGATGAATTGCCAGAAATGAATGAATTGAATAAGCCTAAGTTTCCTTAATTTTTGATAATGGAAATATTACCATTTCCTAGGATTATTCAATATTATTCACCTTTGCCTATGACATCATTGACGAGCATGATAATGATAAATCAAAATGAATATCACAAATGAATGAATTGAATAAAACTAGGGTTGAACATTTCATTTTTGCAAAAAATATTTAAAAAGGAATGATATAACTATTACCATTCCATTAGTTTTTATTCCACAAATGGTTAACATTTGTCTAGGCCTAATTGAAATTTAATTTTTTGTAAATATGGGTCAAGTAGGTCATCATGCAGCTGTGAGCAGTTTTTGCAGAGTAATAGTCATAGAACTTACGATGACGGCAAGACGTCGGGCCATTATGGATATCGGATTGCCGGCCTAGATACAGACATACAGTCTGACTTCTGGTAAATGGCCAAAAACCTCAGTTACTTTCGGCCAAGTTGCCGAATGTCTCAATCCGAAACCGAAAGTTAACTTTTCAGTTTCTTACACAGGGGTCGCCCAAGACCTTAGGAAACACATATTTATGAAGTAGCAACGAAAATAATTTTATGGCTTGGGGGTCACTACAACATGAGAACCTGTATTACATGGTCGCGGCACTAGGAAGTTTGAGAACCACACCATAAGTGTAACAGAAGCAGTCTTTGAATAATATTTTAGTCAGCAGCTGAAACACATTTGCTAACAATTAGAAGGGACATGTGTTATATATATATCTTGTTCAGGCGGCAACAACAAATATATATACTATTATTTTGGTTATCCGCCCACCATAAATACCCCAGGTCCCACGTGGTACGTCTCCTAACAATGGAGGCGTGCCTCTAACAAAGCAAAGAGCAACCAGACACGTCTACTAACATGTAACCCGGCCTTAAATATAGCATGGTACCAAAATATGACAATATTTGCTTAATGGCTTTGCCCCTGATTCGAAAATAACTTTATTCGATTACAAAAGATGTTTTTTTAAATATCAATTATAAAACTATTAGCATTTAACACGAGACAAGGTTATTTCAATACTGCCAGTGTAGTCAGCAACAATAGGAAGTATCGGTTTACAAAATACCTATTGACAGCACGTATTAGCCCCGAAGGACTAAATGATTAGATTCATTAGCTCGGACCAGAGCACAATGCATTCCTGTTAGAATCGTTAATTAGTAGACGCCAAGGATACATCACAGTTCGATGGTACTAAGGCAGGGTCACAGGAGCAGTACTGTCAGGGGGACTAGAACAGGGTCACAAGAGCAGAATTTCAGGGGACAAAGACAGGGTCGCAAGAGCAGGACCATCAGGGGACTAAGACAGGGTCAAAAGAGCAGTGCTGTCAGGGGACTAAGTCAGGGTCACAAACAACAGAACTGTCAGGGTACTAAGTCAGGGTCACAAGAACAGAACTGTCAGCGGACTAAGACAGGGTCAAAAGAGCAGTACTGTCAGGGGACAAAGAGAGGGTCACACGAGCAGAACTGTCAGGGGATACAGTCAGGGTCACAAGAGCAGTACTGTCAGGGGATACAGTCAGGGTCACAAGAGCAGTACTGTCAGTGGACTAAGTCAGGGTCACAAGAGGAGAACTACCAGGGGACTAAGACAGGGTACGAAGGGACTAAGACAGGGTCACAAGAGCAGTACTGTCAGGGGACTAAGTCAGGGTCACAAGAGCAGCACTGTCAGGGGACTAAGACAGGGTGCGAGGGGACTAAGACAGGTTGCGATGTGACTAAGACAGGGTCATAAGAACAGAACTGTCGCGAAAAGTCATTTACAAAACAAAGAAAAATTTATTTTAAAATAATAAAATAAACTTAGACCTGGCGACCTGAAATTGTTTCTGTGAATAAGTGCCATTCAAATTACACCTGGAGATGGATGCTCCATCAAATACTAAGAGTGCAGGAAGAGGAAGAGCCAACAGCCGCGGTGGAAGAAAGAGAATAAACAAAAAGTGGAGGTGGGGGTAAAGTGGAGGATTCTTTGACACGGAAAGGCTAAGTACAAAGTCGGGTGATCAAGAGGGATTATTTTAGTATACAAAAGTGAAGGTTCGTGGGCGTTTCCAGGATGACGGCTGTGCAGAGAGACGGTTTTCAGACGGTGTTAGAATGGAGTGCGTAAGTCAATGAGAGGCTCATTTAATGTAGTGTGTATCAGCTATGGTCATGGTAATGTATAGTGTAGTGTCTATCAGCTATGGTCATGGTAATGTATAGTGTAGAGTCCATCAGCTATGGTAATGGTAATGTATAGTGTAGTGTCTATCACATAGTCTCATGTACAATAACCCCCCTCCCCCTACCCGGACATTTTTTGTGGAAAGTAAATAAATTTAAAAAATAATAAATACATCGCCATAGCTTTGTTGACTATCTCTAGGGGGAGATGTTCAGGCGTATTATATGGAATTTTTACACATGTCCGTTATTTCCAAATGTATCAATTCATGGCTAATGTATCCATTTATTATTATTTTTTTAAAATGAGTTTGGTGCTGGCTGTAGACGATAATTAGTGCAATGCAATGTTCTGAATGTTGAGATGATTAGTACACTTTGTCACCTATAGCAGGCACAGTGGTCGTAATTCCCACCCACTTCCTCTCCCATCCACTCCAACTCCCACCCCCTTCCACACCTCTTAAACCCACCCTCCCCCTCCCACGTTTACCCCCTCCCACGTTTAACCCCTCCCAACCCATCTCTTACACCCACCCCTCCCACACGTCCACCCTCCCACGTCCACCCCCTCCCACACCCCCTCCCACGTCCACCCCCTCCCACGTCCAGCCCCTCTCATGTCTACCCCCTCCCACGTCCAGCCCCTCCCACGTCCAGCCCCTCCCACGTCCACCCCCACCCACACCCACGCCTCTTACGACTACCCTCCCACGCCCGCAACTTCCACGCCCAAACCCTCCCATGCACACGCTCTCCCACGTCCACCCCTCCCCCGTCTACCCCTCCCACACCCTAGCACACGTCCACCCCCTCCCACGTCCACCCCCTCCCATGTCCACCCCCTCACACACACACGCCCACCCCTCACACACCCACCCCTCCCACACACACGCCCACCCCCTCACACGTCCACCCCCTCCCACGCCCATCAACACATATGGAGTAGTATTTAGTAGAGTCTAAGCCAGTAAAATTTTTTTTAAAAATGTGTTTAATCTTTCAGCTTACATGTAAGGACACAACAAGGGAGGCTAATGACGAGGTCAAGTCCTTAGTATGCCTAGATTAATGATGATGCAATATGGGGAAAAGTCACGAGGCTGGTTCTATGTAACAAACGTTTGGTTTAGTTTAGCACGTTGTTAGCATTGAAATTTTCAAGATTTTGGGATGAAATTACATTGCCAAAAACAACCGAAAAAACAAACCAACATCCTTTTATGCCTCAAACCAACCATATCCGTTTAGAAAAAGTTATTATGTGACCTGAACTAGATTTTTAATATCACCAAGGACCTCCGGCGGCCATACTTTACTTCATTAGCCTGCTGTCACTATGGTAACGAGAGCTAAGCTTTTCTTTTCTTCTCTTCCGTCTCTCTTCCCCCTTCTCCTTCAGGAGAGTTCTAGTGACGGCAAGGGCAGTAACTGAGACGGTGGCCCCGAACATGATGACAGTTTTGTACCATGGCCCCGTAATAAAAGAACGCCTGGCTTACGGCCCCTAGCGCTGGACGTGTTACTTTGAGGAGCAAATTAGGAGTCTGAGACAGAGTTGGAGAAATCTCGTTATTCCTACAAAGCCTTTAGTTCTACGTCATTCACTCGTTGATATGGTGGCGCTCTCTGACGACGACCGGGAAAGAAGTGGGGGAAGGAGATATTCCTGGCTTGTTAGTTGGAAGAGTTGGGGGGGGGGGGGGCGGGGGCGGATGAGTCCAGGCGAGTAGAGCTGAACACCAGATGATTTTTTCTTTTGGTCATTTTTTAAATTGGAGATCTGTACGAACATTTTTTTTTTGTTTAACCAATTAATAAATGGAGTCCTGTTGTGCTTTGTCTTGTCAATAAATTGTGGTTGTGTAAAAATGAAAGACTGCGGCGTTGTGATTGCTTTACTACAAAGAATGGTGATCGTTTCATTCACATTTCAAATAGTTTTTAATGCAATAAATTAGTGGTTATTTTTTAAAATTACTTTAAAAGAAAAATTCAATTGAATCTATCAGTCTTAAGAAAATACAATTTTTATAGTTATATTTAGACAAAAACAGTCTCTTAATCTGTTACAAGAAATATGCATGTAAGTGTGAAACCAAGTATACGGATATAAACAATACTCTTAAGTCTGACTTAATGTACATTAAGTTAGGTATTTTTTTAAAAGAGGGTTTTGCATTAATTTGATTATTTAACAAACAAACAAAAGAAAGATTTTAAGAAAAAGATTTTTTTTTGAGATAACAGATTCAACTTAAGTACAGTGGTAGTAAGCCTAGATAATTTCTTGAAGAATTATATTTCTTATATCTATATTACCCCTAAAATTGGAAACGAATCATAAACTACTCCTTAATGCCTTTCGTAATGACTCACCAGAGAACGATGCAGCAACTAACCAAATACCAAGTCAACAAAGAAATTACGAAGAAAAGTGTAAAGTTTAAAACAGCACAAAACAAAGATACATTTAGGCGTATTACCCGAGAAAAGCCCCATTTACCTGCCAGCCAGGCTGCGCGGAGTTTAAATGAAGTATTATATCCTTGTTATCCCATTACACCTGTTTATTGCATCCATAGCCCTAGTGAACATTCTCTGGGAGAATGTCAAGATCACTACATGCAGTAAGTCTAGCAGATACCCACGATTTTTTAAATCCTTTATATTAACTTCCCTTTAGTGTGTTAAGGGCTAAAATCTTCGGACGGCTAATTGACCCACTTGGCAAATAGATTCGTTGCCGATGACAACACATTCTGCCAAATTTTCAGCCCAACCCCCCAACTGTAAACGCCCAAAAATCAATTTTTCCTGTTTTTCAAGGGTGAATATAGAGGATATTGTGAGGCCACATACTTGATGAAATAAAATTCCCGATAACTGTGCTAAATGAGTCTTTGAAAAAAAGATTTTGCAGGTGCGTTTGGTGCGTAAATTTTTTTTTTAGTTTCTTTTTGAGGTAGTTAGTGAAATTTATCTGCGGTGTAAAAGCGGGTGGGACATTCGAATATTAATTTAAAATAAAATAAGAAAAATATCAATATAAAGGATTTGTAACAAAAACTTTGTTTTTACGAGTTGTTTAACTTTCTGTGTGCTTCTACACGATAGACGAATTACTTCATTCAGAGATGTGCGGTACCGGAGATGTGATTTTGACCGTGTCTGCTCCAGTAGCCCGATTGCGACCGCATCGCTACGAGCTGAGTGGTTGTGCGAATTTTATGTACAGATAGCATGAATGTGAACCGAGTCTAAGCGGGTAGCATGATTTGCGACCGCGTCTAATCGACACCGAATCAATCGTGTGACGTCACTCGTGGTCTCATGTTAACTCGTATGAACTGCGCGTTGGCATCTCATTACCTGTTGTTTGAAATTAAAACAGGATGAGAAGTAGGTAGAACTCTACTCTGCTAAAGTTTACTCGGGAGACTTGTCTGCCTGTGACATCAGTTGTTGTTTTTTTTTTTTTTTTTACATCTTCAACTCCAACAATGTGTGGGTTTTCCCGTTATCTCTTCAATACTTTTACTGAATTGATTCCGCATCATGGCACTAATTCTACGCTCAGACTCTCGGACCCAAGTAACAGGAGAAATCATTAAGGCTGTGAACGGGAAGACAAACCGGGCGAGCGCTATTCGGCGCCGATAAGGGAGCTGGAAGATTATCAAGGGACCTCGCTCAATCTTAAATACAGTTTAATCTACACGAGGCCGGGAAAATCAGGTCACGTTGATATAAGAGAGAGAGAGAGAGAGGGCGAACTATATATATTATATAGGCCTATATTCGAAGTGGCTATTCGCACCCGGGTCCCATTAGATTTAATGCTATTCGGGTGTCATGTGTGGTAGTTTATTTTAGTTAATTAAGAATTTAGTTCATTCAATTATCTTTCATTTGATACCTCATTTTGTCTTACAAACCCAACAATAAAATTTTAAATAGTTTTTTAATACCAACCTGTCACGTCTGTTACCCGGGTACGAATAGTCGCAGCCATATATAAACTACAGATAAACTGGGAGAGAAAAGGTTTGATGTCTTGAACTTGATATAGTCGGAAATAGAGCACAGAATGAATTGTGTTGTTTTCCTGTTGTTGAAAGAATTGTTTCAGAGAAGACAAGCAATAATACGTTTTAAAATCTGTTTCAATCTTAACTGAATAAAACATCAATAACATGTATCATGTATTTAATACATTACGGAAACAACAACATTAACTACACACACACATAAACACATATTTATATATGTATATATATATATATATATATGTGTGTGTAGTTATATATATATATATATATATATATATATATACACCCATATAACCATATGTATGGTAAATTATAAAAAATTACACCAAAAAAACAAAATAGAAAAAAAAAGTTAAAAACAAAAACGGGTTATCCGCTAGTTTGATCCCGCGCAGCCGCACAACGTTAAATTCCAATCACGTGATAAGCCTCGACCGTGAGGTAGTTTCCGGGTCTGCGGCCATTCCATGATGGCATTTGTGTCATTAGATTTGGTTGTCATTTAACGAAATTTGCGTGTTAAGGGCCCGAGATAATTGAGTCTAGGTTGAGATTGGAATCTGACGGCCCTAATCTAATTGGCTCATGTGAAGCCCAGTGGTACAGACCTACGGATGAGCATCAAGGGTACGGCGTCATGCGACTCACGTTAAGCCTATTTCTCTCTCTCTTTCACTCTCTCTTTCTCTCTCTATCTCTCTTTCTATCACTCTCATTACCTCTCTCTCTTTATCTCACTCTAATTATCTCTTTCTTTTTATTTCTCTGTCTCTTTCTTTCTCTGCCTCTTTCTCTCTCTCTCTCTTCTCTCCGCTCACTCTTTTTATCCGTCTCTGTTCCTCTCTTTTTCTTTCTCTCCCTCTCTCTTACTCTCTCTCTCTATATATCTCTCTCCTCACTCCCCCTCTTTCTCTCTCTCTCATTCCCCCTCTCTCTCACGCTCTCTCTGAACAGAACAATGATTTTCTGATCTTGATTATTCTTTGTGTGTGTGTATGTTTGTGAGTGTGTGTATGTGCGTGCGTGCGTGCGTACGTGCATGCATGCGTGCGTGCGTGTGTGTGTGTGTGAGTACTTGACAGAAAATTTTAAGGTTTTCAAAACCACCAGACACGGATAATGGGAGATATTTATTAATTATTTATATCAAGAACGAGAAAGAAAAAAAAGAAAGTATTGCGAAATGAAGAATTAAAAAAAAAAAAGCTTTCCTATACGGAATTAAATTTAAATGGTAACCCAAAAGGGGAAATAATTTGATATAATTATGAATACAAGAAATGTACCCGTCTAAATTGACGGATCTAGTTCCACGTGTCTTTCTTGTCGTGTTCAAGATGCATAAAATGCAGTGAAGTAGTTGTCCGAATTTCGCGACGGTAAAAATGCATCGTATTCTAGTGAACGCTTCCTACATAACAATAAGTATTTTTTACTTTGGCTTCTTTTTTTTTGGTTACAACATAAATCTAGACATTCAGTTATAGAATGTGTAGTTCTTTATGCTTTACTTGGGTCTAGACATTCAGTTATAGAATGTGTAGTTCTTTATGCTTTACTTGGGTCTAGACATTCAGTTATAGATTGTGTAGTTCTTTATGCTTTACTTGGGTCTAGACATTCAGTTATAGAATGTGTAGTTCTTTATACTTTACTTGGGTCTAGACATTCAGTTATAGAATGTGTAGTTCTTTATACTTTACTTGGGTCTAGACATTCAGTTATAGAATGTGTAGTTCTTTATACTTTACTTGGATCTAGACATTCAGATATAGAATGTGTAGTTCTTTATACTTTACTTGGATCTAGACATTCAGTTATAGAATGTGTAGTTCTTTATGCTTTACTTGGGTCTAGACATTCAGTTATAGAATGTGTAGTTCTTTATGCTTTACTTGGGTCTAGACATTCAGTTATAGAATGTGTAGTTCTTTATGCTTTACTTGGGTCTAGACATTCAGTTATAGAATGTGTAGTTCTTTATGCTTAACTTGGATCTAGACATTCAGTTATAGAATGTGTAGTTCTTTATACTTTACTTGGGTCTAGACATTCAGTTAAAGATTGTGTAATTCTTTATACTTTATTTGGGTCTAGACATTTAGCTATAGATTGTTTAGTTCTTTATACTTTACTTGGGTCTAGACATTCAGTTATAGAATGTGTAGTTCTTTATACTTTACTTGGGTCTAAACATTCAGTTATAGAATGTGTAGTTCTTTATACTTTACTTGGGTCTAGACATTCAGTTATAGAATGTGTAGTTCTTTATGCTTTACTTGGGTCTAGACATTCAGTTATAGAATGTGTAGTTCTTTATGCTTTACTTGGGTCTAGACATTCAGTTATAGAATGTGTAGTTCTTTATGCTTTACTTGGGTCTAGACATTCAGTTATAGAATGTGTAGTTCTTTATGCTTTACTTGGGTCTAGACATTCAGTTATAGAATGTGTAGTTCTTTATACTTTACTTGGGTCTAGACATTCAGTTAAAGATTGTGTAATTCTTTATACTTTATTTGGGTCTAGACATTTAGCAATAGATTGTGTAGTTCTTTATACTTTACTTGGGTCTAGACATTCAGTTATAGATTGTGTAGTTCTTTATACTTTAC
Source organism: Omphiscola glabra (assembly GCA_964017045.1). NCBI lineage: Eukaryota > Metazoa > Mollusca > Gastropoda > Lymnaeidae > Omphiscola > Omphiscola glabra. The sequence continues at coordinate 52,230,731 of OZ024794.1, read as the reverse complement.
TTGGGTCTAGAAATTCAGTTAAAGATTGTGTAATTCTTTATACTTTATTTGGGTCTAGACATTTAGGTATAGATTGTGTAGTTCTTTATACTTTACTTGGGTCTAGACATTCAGTTAAAGATTGTGTAGTTCTTTATGCTTAACTTGGATCTAGACATTCAGTTATAGATTGTGTAGTTCTTTATGCTTAACTTGGATCTAGACATTCAGTTAAAGATTGTGTAGTTCTTTATGCTTAACTTGGATCTAGACATTCAGTTATAGAATGTGTAGTTCTTTATGCTTAACTTGGATCTAGACATTCAGTTATAGAATGTGTAGTTCTTTATGCTTAACTTGGATCTAGACATTCAGTTATAGATTGTGTAGTTCTTTATACTTTACTTGGGTCTAGACATTCAGTTAAAGATTGTGTAATTCTTTATACTTTATTTGGGTCTAGACATTTAGCTATAGATTGTGTAGTTCTTTATACTTTACTTGGGTCTAGACATTCAGTTATAGATTGTGTAGTTCTTTATACTTTACTTGGGTCTAGACATTCAGTTAAAGATTGTGTAATTCTTTATACTTTATTTGGGTCTAGACATTTAGCTATAGAAATTGTAGTTCTTTATACTTTACTTGGGTCTAGACATTCAGTTAAAGATTGTGTAGTTCTTTATACTTTACTTGGGTCTAGACATTCAGTTATAGATTGTGTAGTTCATTATGCTTTACTTGGGTCTAGACATTCAGTTAAAGATTGTGTAGCTCTTTATACTTTACTTGTATCTAGACATTCAGTTATAGATTGTGTAATTCTTTATGCTTTTGTTATGTAGGTGACGTGTTTTGATGCACGCTTTCACCGTTTTCCCCGTGCATGACCTCTTGTAGTCAACACACTCGAGGACGAGAGAGAGAGAGAGAGAGAGAGAGAGAGAGAGAGAGAGAGAGAGAGAGAGAGAGAGAGAGAGAGGAGAGAGAGAGAGAGAGAGAGAGTGATCCTTTATCACGAGACTTGGAGCGTGTGTCATTATTGTACTACTAGATAGTGCTTTGTTGTGTGTAGATTTTCTTTCATTGTACAACTTTTGCTCCTTGTATTTTTTATTAACACAGTACCGGTACCAGCCAAACTGTAAGTCAACATTTTTAATCATATTATCTTTCTTTTGTAATTCATTGAAATTAACACATTAAAAGCTTATTAATTGTAATTAGCTCTGGTTTTTGAGTGTCGTGTTATTTATTTTATTTAAACTTTGGTATCGTCTTTTGTTATCGACTGTTTTGGAACGAGCCATAATAAGAGATTAAATTCCACATTAATAACAGTCCGTAATACTTTACTTGGGTCTAGACATTCAGTTATAGAGTGTGTAGTTCTTTATGCTTAACTTGGGTCTAGACCAGTGGTTCTCAACCTTTGGGTCTCGACCCCTTTTTGGGGGGGGGGGGGGTCAATCTACCCTTACACAGGGTTCGCATAAGACCATTTGAAAACACATATTTATGAAGTAGCAACAAAAATAATTTTATGGTTGCGTCTCACCACAACATATAGGAAATGAATTAAAAGGTCCCGGCATTAGGTAGGTTGAGAGCCACAGATCTAGACAACCTTGAACAACACATTTTTTTTAAAAAAATTGTTTAAGGTTTCATTATGAAATCATGAACTGTATTCGTAAATCAATTTGCTGTTAACAAAACTAACACAAAAAAGGAACACAAATATGTCACTTCATGTTTGGAGAGCACGACAATGTCAAGGGCGTGTAATCAACCGTGAATATTAGAAAATGTCGGGTGGGCGCGATTGTCATGCTCCGTGGAGCGGACAGATGTATGCGTGAATCAGATCCGCAGATACCAAGCTAGCTGCATTGAGTATTCTGGTCCGTACAATGTAGGGCTGTGGGTGGGATCGCCGCATCGGAGTAGCTAGAGGTTTTGATGCCATGGGGGCTGGAGGGGAGCCTGTAATTCAGTCGCCCCCTAATGAAAGTCAAACGGAATGCACATACAAAAATAAGCTAAACCTATTTTAAATATGTAACCGAAAATGCCCCTGCCCCCACAAAATTTTTTTTAAAAATACGTGCCGCCCCCTACTCTCATGTCCCTACGCCAGTGGTTGGTAGAAGTGTAACGACGGCTGTTATTTATTGTAGGTCACATGTTACAAGTCCTTAATACGCACTGTGTCTTGCACGTGTAGACACATTTTTGTTTCTAATCCCCAAAGGTTCTCGTACATCATCCCGGGAATCCCAGGGAGAAAATAAATTAATTTTAAACTGCAAGTAACTGTACTCGAGTTGTTTTTTTCTTTACAATTTAAATTAATTTTTATTGCCTTTTGAATGAATGAACATAAAACATGTTAAAAGTTTCTTGAAATGTTGTTTACTTGCTACTATTCATTTGCTTCATTCGCCTTCTGTACTCAGCCCAAGTAGTCGATAAGTAACTAATATTATGCTTGCTTAGGAAAAATCGGTATGACCACTTGAATATATAGAAAAAAAGTATGCTTTCTCAGAGTTTTTCATACTATACATGTCGTTAGTTCAAGTTTGTACTATTTCAGCCCATGGGACAAGACCTAAGGAGGGAAAGACCTAAGAAAGGACAATACCTAAAAAGGGACAAGATCTAAAAAGGTCAAGAACTAAAAAGGGACAAGACCTAAGGAAGGAAAGACCTAAGAAAGGACAAGACCTAAGAAGGGCAAGATCTAAACAGTGATAAGACATAAGCAGGGTTTGCGAAGGGATTTCTGTGGGGTCGCCTGTTGAAACAAAAATCTAAAGAAATATTGACAGTTAAACTTTTTTTTAAAATCTGCACCTTAAACTTTGACTTACTATCATGGCTTTAAATATCTAAGTTATCACAATGGTATAATAATATACTATAAAATCGAATTCCGTGTTTTTATGTATGTACCCTATTGAAAAGACGTTTCTTAATGCATCGCAGCCGTGGGTCACTAAGCTTCTACATTACACATGTGATCGCAACGTGAAATAGCTTGAGAAACCGTGTACCAGTAGCAGCTGATCTTAAATAATTCAGCGCAAATAAACAATATTTTAACTTGTTCCGGCTTAGAGCGACTATTTTTTCCAACAGCTGTTCCAAACATTCAAGAAAATTTGTCCTCTAAAAGTTAGTAGCCGGGATTTGCCTTGAGTGTTTTTTTTTTTGTCTGTATTTTTGTTTTGGGTGGGGGAGTGTGTTTCGGATTGTTGGGGAGGGTTGGGGGGGGGGGCAGCTTTCAGCGATTTTTTTTCATGTCATTTACTGAAAATCCCGAGTGAGAAACTCTAATAGACACGGAATAGAGTATTTAACTTCTTAAGAACACGAGACGTCATGGCAGCACACGTTTATTAAGGTCTGACCTATGAGATGCCCCGTGCGTGTTATTTATGAGTCAAGCAACACAGCAGATACGAGCAACACCAAGTCTTAAAGGTGCGGGTGACCTAGCCTTGTACGACCCTTTGGTCAAACCACATCAAGGTTTACTTACATCCTTGGAAACACATTTCTTTCTAGACAGTTGCCATGGCAACCCATCACGATTTTTTTTTTAAATGTGTGGTGGGGGTGATGCGGTGTTTCAGTATAATTGGCGCGTGTGTCTCTTCTGGCATATTTCAGGATCACGTCATGCGATATAATAAAATATTCAGACACTATGCGTTCGTCTTTTACAATGACGATAGCATTATTGACAGGCATTCTTCTATGTAGCCACCTCTAAGCCAAGCACTTCAGCTTTCAGATATGCTTGGAGCAAAACGACAAAGAAAGGTTTTGTATCTGAAATTTTTGTGCTTAATGTTCGAATATATAAAGGTTCTGAAAACTCTGCCATTTAAGACGTTATGTTTATTTAAACCTTGTCGCTAGCCTGGTATTGTCAAAAGGTTTTTTCTAAATTAGTTATTTTGGAAAACACATTCAGTGTACCATCCTTCCTTCCCCCCCCCCACCCAAACCTGTACTGACCCCCCTCTCCACCCCAGTCATGTCTTGCATCACGTTCTTTCCGATCGGCTACACGTGAAAGCACGCGTAGATTGGCAATTGACATCAGACAATGACTCTCAAACTGGCGGCAAAATGAAATTTCAGTTTCTCGTTTGGTGTTTTCTATTTTTTAAAGATAAGAATACAAATCAGTTACAAGAAACGAACCTCGGTATCTTCTTGGCTCTGCTCCATTACAGAGCCAGCCGTGAAACAAAACGTATGGAAGCTCAGTACCTCCACGTTATGCACACATCTTTTGGGGGGAGTTGATGTGATGTACACGCTTTATTTTATGGGTACGATCTTGAGTCTGAGTTCTAGTTGACCTCCATGTCAATCACGATCTTTTTAAAAATTTGACATACCACCACCCCTTCCCGGTGTGTTCTTCACCTTAAGATTGGTCCTTTGACAGGTCGTTTGACAGGTCGTTTGACAGGTCGTTTGACAGATCGTTTGACAGGTCGTTTGACAGGTCGTTTGACAGGTCGTTTGACAGGTCGTTTGACAGGTCGTTTGACAGGTCGTTTCACAGGTCCTTTGACAGGTCATTTGACATATCGTTTCACAGGTCGTTTCACAGGTCATTTCCCACGTCATTTCACTGGTCGTTTCACAGGTCATTTCACTGGTCGTTTCACGGGTCATTTCATAGGTCAGTTCACGGGTCATTTCACAGGTCATTTCACTGGTCGTTTCAAAGGTCATTTCACTGGTCATTTCCCATTTCAGACGGCGAGTCGGTGACCCCACAGAAATCGCTTCGCAACCCCATTTGAGGTCACGTCCCATATCCTGGGAACATTTGCTCTAGTAACGTAATACACCAGGCTGTTGATGTGTCGAACTACCTTTATATTGTGAAGTGTATTTTGTTTCTTTCAAAATCAAGCTAGCAAGACACATGATACAATCAAGCTAGCAAGACACATGATACAATCAAGCTAGCAAGACACATGATACAATCAAGCTAGCAAGACACATGATACAATCAAGCTAGCAAGACACATGATACAATCAAGCTAGCAAGACACATGATACAATCAAGCTAGCAAGACACATGATACAATCAAGCTAGCAAGACACATGATACAATCAAGCTAGCAAGACACATGATACAATCAAGCTAGCAAGACACATGATACAATCAAGCTAGCAAGACACATGATACAATCAAGCTAGCAAGACACATGATACAATCAAGCTAGCAAGACACATGATACAATCAAGCTAGCAAGACACATGATACAATCAAGCTAGCAAGACACATGATACAATCAAGCTAGCAAGACACATGATACAATCAAGCTAGCAAGACACATGATACAATCAAGCTAGCAAGACACATGATACAATCAAGCTAGCAAGACACATGATACAATCAAGCTAGCAAGACACATGATACAATCAAGCTAGCAAGACACATGATACAATCAAGCTAGCAAGACACATGATACAATCAAGCTAGCAAGACACATGATACAATCAAGCTAGCAAGACACATGATACAATCAAGCTAGCAAGACACATGATACAATCAAGCTAGCAAGACACATGATACAATCAAGCTAGCAAGACACATGATACAATCAAGCTAGCAAGACACATGATACAATCAAGCTAGCAAGACACATGATACAATCAAGCTAGCAAGACACATGATACAATCAAGCTAGCAAGACACATGATACAATCAAGCTAGCAAGACACATGATACAATCAAGCTAGCAAGACACATGATACAATCAAGCTAGCAAGACACATGATACAATCAAGCTAGCAAGACACATGATACAATCAAGCTAGCAAGACACATGATACAATCAAGCTAGCAAGACACATGATACAATCAAGCTAGCAAGACACATGATACAATCAAGCTAGCAAGACACATGATACATTCATGGAAACATTGATTAATATTGCTAATCTTTTTTATTTTTTTTTATTTAAGGCAACCCCTTGTTACAAGTGGTTGGAAACAACAGATTGTTAATACTTCGCGAGCAAACCCTTGTTACACGTTGCTGGAAACAACAGATTGTTAATACTTTGCGAGCAACCCCCTGTTACACGTTGTTGGAAACAACAGATTGTTAATACTTTGCGAGCAACCCCCTGTTACACGTTGTTGGAAACAACAGATTGTTAATACTTCGTGAGCAACACCGTTGTTACACGTTGCTGGAAACAACATATTGTTAATACTTTGCGAGCAACCCCCTGTTACACGTTGTTGGAAACAACAGATTGTTAATACTTCGTGAGCAAACCCTTGTTACACGTTGCTGGAAACAACATATTGTTAATACTTTGCGAGCAACCCCTTGTTACACGTTGCTGGAAACAACAGATTGTTAATACTTCGTGAGCAACACCCTTGTTACACGTTGCTGGAAACAACATATTGTTAATACTTTGCGAGCAACCCCCTGTTACACGTGGTTGGAAACAACAGATTGTTAATACTTCGTGAGCAACACCGTTGTTACACGTTGTTGGAAACAACAGATTGTTAATACTTCGTAACTAGAATCTAGACTTGGCGACCTTGTAAAGAATGCCAAACTCACATGAAGTGCAGAGGCGTAGCTAGAGTGTTTGGCGCCCGGGGACAAGATTCATTTTAAAGCACCCTCTTTTCCTTTTTTCAACTCTTAAACCCATTATTTTCATCAATAAAATAATACGAACGCACATTTTGGCGCCCCTAACTGGCTGGCGCCCGGGTACATCTGTACCCCCTGCCCCCCCTATCTACGCCTCTGATGAAGTGTAAGGTTGTTTTTTTCTACAGGCGCCATATCCGATGTTTGACAGGTAAATTATTACCTATAGTTGTCAATTACTCGGACAAAGTAGGGGGCAATGAGGTAACTACTATCATGTGACCATCCTCTCAAGTAACCTTAATATAGCTTTTCATTCATTAATAAACCGATAACACTAGCCAATTATTTCTTCTTTTTTTTTAAATTCTTGTATAGTTTGAATCGGTATATAGTATATTTTAATTGCATTAATTTTTAACCCAGGATTTCTCGGAACGAATTCTGGAATCACGGGATGAGAGGTACTTTGATCCCGTGTTCCCGGGATAAGCAAATCCCCGGGAAATGAGAAACCCTATTTAAAAAAGGCCCATCATGTCACCAGGAACAAATCTAGCGAAATAATCAATTATTTTATCAAATGAAAACGATCATCATATATATATTTATAAATGTTTGAATGTTTCAAGCGTGTAGGCAGTGCACTATGTATACCTTATTAGTTTTATATTGAACTCCCCCCCCCCCTTTTTTTCCGTTAAGAGTAAGTTTAAACAACTCTATGGACAGTTGACGTCGAGTACAAACAAAGTAATTCATCGAATATAGCGTACGAATTCCTGATTGTCACAAGATGGCGCTGGTGTGACCCTGTAATGCTGGATCATTCAAAACTATGATAGTGATTTCTATAATTTTACGGAAATCGAATCAAATCAAATCTGATAACAATTAAATATCTGCTTTTATGCTAAGATCTCACAAACTATTTCCTAACTATGCATTTCCAGCGAATGGAGTATTGTCCTCCTTTGTTCTTTTTTGTGTGTTCTTTTTTGTGTTCTTTTTTTGTGTTCTTTTTTGTGTTCTGTTTTGTGTTCTTTTTTTGTGTTCTTTTTGAGGATTAAAAAAACAACATCAAACCCCGATTCAGTTCTGTACGTAAAAAAAAATAATTGAGGGTTAGCCGTTGAGACTTCGCAATAGCAAGTAGAAAGTATCGCAATAGCAGGTAGAAAGTATCGCATTAGCGGGTAGAAAGTATCGCATTAGCAAGTAGAAAGTATCGCATTAGCAGGTAGAAAGTATCGCAATAGCGAATAGAAACTATCGCATTAGCGGGTAGAGAGTATCGCAATAGCAGGTAGAAAGTATCGCATTAGCAGGTAGAAAGTATCGCAATAGCAGGTAGAAACTATCGCATTAGCGGGTAGAGAGTATCGCAATAGCAGGTAGAAAGTATCGCAATAGCAGATAGAAAGTATCGCATTAGCGGGTAGAAAGTATCGCAATAGCAGATAGAAAGTATCGCGTAACGTCTTCCTTTATTATCACGGTAACATCGGGACTTCTGGTTATTAATAATTATAGGAGACCAGAGAAAACAATAATAACTATTGCTATATGTTCAATCTGGTTTTAAGCTTCCATGTTACGCAATATGTTTGACTCAATTCAGATCAGTTTAAGGTGTAAAATTGACATTTGCTGTAACATTTAACATTGGTTTTTACAAATGAATAGCTCAAATAATTCTTGAAAGAAATTATTTTTTAACAAGTGTAATTTTTACTAGCCGTTTAAAAAAAACACAAAAAAAAACCCTAACAAAAAACAAAACTAAATTAGATCTAACTCAAATTATCTATTTTAAAATATCGTTTTCGAATGAAAAGGGAGGGTGGGGGTGAAAAATGAAACGCCTGATGAGGGCGTTGAACTATTGCGAGGAGCCAAATCTATACGGCGTTTGAAATTCAGGTCATGTGTTTGTGCCGTGGTGACAACGACGGATGATTTCATTTGAAAACTCATTTCCATTTCTATAGTGCTGAATTACGCGGGAATAAACCACTGGGTCGATAACATGGACAGTCTATTCCAAGATGGCGGCCGGGCAATATGGGGGGGGGGGGGGACAGTCTTTCAGGAGCTGAGACGAGAAGTAATAGAGGAGAAAGAGATGACGGTCATAGGGAGGGAATGGAGAGGTCACTGTGGGGGGAGAGAAAGGACAGGTCATAGGGGAGGGAAATGAGAGGTCACTGGCGGGGGGAGAAGGGATTGGTTATAAACATGGAACAGGTTACGGAGGAGATAGACAGAAGAGGTCATAAAGGAAGAAAACGAGAGGTCATAGGGGAGGGAAATGACAGGTTAAGGTGGAGGGAAATGAGAGGTTTAAGTGGAGGGAAATGAGAGGTTAAAGTGGAGGGAAAAGAGAGGGCGCTAAGGGGAAGAAAATAGAGAAGCCGGTATAGGAATTGCTCATTCCTGCCAAAGACAATCAGGGACTGGAACAAACTTCCAAAAGGAACAGTTGCGGCGACAACACTTGACTCATTTGCGTCTATTGCCTCAGGCCTTCCAATCCCCAGTGCATGATACCCTCACTAAGTAACTCTTGCAACCAGTGAAATATCCTCATCACCACCAGGCACAGAGACATTGCAAATATCCCTCTACATGCATAGGAGCCAGAATGATCAATACATTGATCGTGGGCCCTTAATATATAGAAGAAGAAGAAGGAGGAGGCGTTAGTAGTGCTTTTGTAGGGCATTCCATATGTATTTATGTGATTGGAAAGTTTGGCGTTGAGTAAGCAAAACTGTGTTAGGGTCGGGTTTACAGATCTAATTTATGGCGAGCATTGCAAGCGTACAATATTGTGATACGAGTATAAGCTGGGGGTCAAGAGTTTAGTGTTGTTAAAAAGCGCAAACTTGAGTGGTATGGCCACGTGACCAGAAAACAAGGGCTCGCCAAAGACATCTTGCAGGGCACTACTAGAGGAGGAAGAAGAAGAGGAAGACAAAGAAAAAGATGGGAAGATAATATCAAAGAATGGACGGGATTAAAATTAGGCGATGCTATGCGTAGGGCAGAAGACCGAGAGGAATGGAGAAGAATAGTGTACATGTCATCTGTGGCGCCCCAACGGTCGAAGTACTACGGGACCTGATGATGATGATGACAAAATAGACTGCGCGATAACCTCGATTCAAGATAAGTGCAGGATGCGCGATGAAAGTTATAATGATCATCATCTGGGTTAAATGATGTAGTAAACTGAAGTAAAACATTTGTAATATCTGGAAGTTAAGACCTCGGTTCTATCTGGGGTCAAAAAGCATACTACAGCTTAGGGTTAACATTCTTATTTAATCTGGGATGATTAACGGGAAGATTAAATATAGGATTACGAATCGTCGTGTTGGCTTGCTTATCAAGATATGAAATATAAGAACAAAGTATGATAAACTTTAATTTATAGACAGGACAACATATTTTGGCGATTCGGCTTAGAGCCTTCATCAGAAAACTAGACGAAAATACAGATCACAGGATTTTTCGTCTTGTTTTCTGTTGAAGGCTCTAAGCCGAAACGTCAAAATTTTTTGTCAGGTCCATAAATTCAAATTTATTATATTTTATTCTTATATTTCATTTACACAACTTGAAAGCAGTCCACCAATTATCTTTTATTCTCAAAATATGAACATTTAAAACGCTTGTGGTTTTTTTTTTTTTAAAGTCCGGGTATTTTAATAGTGGTGATATTGAAACTCGCTGGTATCTGAATTTACTTCATTACTTTACTATTTAAATCTGATCTTCCCTTTTATTAGGTCATATTCAGCTGCTTGTTACACTTTGACTCCTACACAAATTAAGATTATCACTAATCGATGCACTGATATCGTATACAAAAATCTAAAACAGTGGTTCTCAACCTTCCTAATGCCGCGACCATTTTATAGAGCTCCTCATGTTTTGGCGACCCACAACCACAAAATTATTTTTGTTGCTACTTCATAACTGTAGAGTATATTTGTTTTCCTTTGATCTCACACGACCCCTAGGAAAGGGTCATTCTACCTCCCAAAGGAGTCGCGACCCACGGGTTGAGAACCGCTGATCTAGAATATACCCCTCCCAAATTCTTATAGGACTGAAAATATCATACCTTCATACTCTGTCTGCTGGTTTGTGTCTCCGCCTCCGACAAGCTCACGGCCAGTCCGCCGGCGTTGGACGCGAGTGATGACCTCTTGTTGTGTTTGGTGAAAGACCGCGACGCCGCCACTGATGTCACGGTGGTCGTGCCGCCAGCGGCTGTCGTTGTGGTCGACGCTGTTGCCGTTAGTATATGATCCTCGACGATTCCCGATCCCGTTGCTGCTGCTGCCGCTGTCGTCGTCGTCACAGAGGTGTCCCCTCTTATGACGTGGGCGTGGGCCGTGTGGAAGGTGGCGTTCAAAGACGAGGGATGAGGTGAGTTTGAGTCCTCCGACTCTCGACAGTAGACCACACCCGTTTGGCTTACATGGATACTGGGCGTGCAGCCCATATCAGCAGCAACCCGCCCTTGGAGGCAGCCAATGATTGCAATCTTGCAGGGGACACACGTTGGGTGATGAAAAAAATAAATTTGGAACTCCCTAATCCTTAGATTAGCGGGCAGAGGACGCGAGAGTGGCTTGCTATTTCCGCATCCTCCTGTTTCGTGTTGGCATTCCGCAGAAATTGGAGGAGAATTCAGAAGTCAAGATGTAAAGAAGAACAAAATTCACAAATATATCAGTGCATTTTAGAATGTTGGTTAGTTATTCCACAGGAATGTACACAATTCTGTATATGAATCTTGCAGATATAATCCACGAATTAAACCCATATACCACTATGGGATTGTTTGGCAAAGTTGAAATGTTAACCCATAGTGAGAAAATATCATCCTGCACTCTTTATGAAGTATTTTTTATACTATTAGAATATTTTCATTCCAATTTGGAATTCGTTAACAATATTATCTTTACCAAGGAGGGAAAAAAAGGTTTGTTAAGAAAATCAGAAAATATTTTATACCAATCCTAAGTTCGGCTGATTGTGCACATACGACCTTATTCCTCGGATTTACTACAAGACATCTGGCCTGCAATACTGGTACAAAATGGGGATGTAGGAGGGTATTTGGTTTTGGAGAAGAAAAAAAGGGGGGGGGGGGGCTGATTCATTCATGCCGCGGACTCGCAGACGCATAGAAGATTCACCGTTGTCTTGGATACGTAAACAATGCCCTGTTTCCATCTGTTTTCAAGTAAACACGCGGTTGCCAAAGGAAATATTCAGCGATTCTACCAGAAATCTCGCCATCTAAAAAGAAAACCTGTTTCACCTCATCCGTTCACCAGCTTATCGAAAGTAACAAAATAGGGGAATGAGAAAAGAAAATGTGAACAGTAGTAAACCACAATGACACACGAGTGTCCGAGCATATGAACCGACCACATGTCGTAAAGTGATCAAATAAACCACAGACAACTTACTAGGACATAACTATTTCTAACCAAAGTCGAAGAATGCATTAATCTCAACGTGTATTGCGCGTCCCTGTATGACACAGAGCCAATAACAAAGATGCACCGTTAAAGATATAAAGATGAAACGTTCTGTATGTCAAGACCTGGTCCGAAGTTGTCTTTCTTGGATCTTAAGGAAACATAATAACACCCTAAATGAGTAAAAGAACAAGCGGCACAGATCGGAATGACACAGCGAATCAGACATCGGTATGACAAAAGCAGAGAACGGAATGACACACTGAACCAGAGAACGGAATGACACACTGAAGCAGAGAACGGAATGACACACTGAAGCACAGATCGGAATGACGCACCGCAGCAGAGATCGGCATGACGCACTGTACCACAGATCGTTATGACACACTGAAACACTAAGACTTATCGGTAGGACACACTGTAGCGCAGATCGGTATGACACACTGTAGCGCTTTTCGGTAGGACGCACTGTAGCACTGATCGGTCTGACACACTGTGAATTAAGTTCAGTTGAATGCAGTGCACCACAGGATACCCACTATGTCGGCGGGTTCAACTATCCTACTGACAAATCAGACATTGTATCGCTAGCAACGCAAAAAAAAAATAAAATAAAAAATGTTACAAAATAAATCATACCTTTCTGTTGTACGCGTGTACTGTTAGCGTTTCACTAAAAATAAACACTTAAAAAAAAAATAATTCGTGCATGCTTTATAAAATTCCTTTGTCAAAAGAAGTCTACAGGTATGACCACAGAGGACAGGTGAAGGCGTACCTGGCCAGGTATAAATAACAACTGCGACCGCAGTTATCCATTTATTATGTCGGTAATAACTTAGTCCTCACCATTTCAGCTTACATTCCCCACGGCTTGCATCAAGCGTTCCCTGTCTAGACCCCAACGATGGATACAGAGTTATTTTCAGAGCGCAACCCATCACATTCCTTCCCACAAACTAAACACAACATCATGTACATACGGTTCCATTATATAACTATCACACTTGGTCTTTTTTTTTTTTTTTGGTTCTTTCTCTTCTCACTCCCTCTCCCATCCTCTCTCTCTCTCTCTCTCTGTGTGTGCGTGTGTGTAGCTGAGATTCCAGCTTACTCAATTAAATTAATGCGCTGCGTCACACCGTATCTCTACGCCAGATGTATCATTTTTCTTCTATCTTTAAATGTTGGGCAAAAAAAGAAAATAAATAATTTAAATGAAAGAAAGAGACCCCAACAAACGGATGAACACACTATTCGGTTTGGTAGTAGAAGTTGTTATATTGTTATCATCTACTCAACATCAGCCTCGACTGGCCCGAGGATAAGAGACACATAAACTAGACCAGTTAGTTCATCCTCTTCTTCTCTCTACACTACTACCGTACATTTAATAGACCAGTTATTTCATCCTCTTCTTCTCCCAACTACTACCCATGCAATGGTGGAGTGAGATAACGTGAACATTCTCCACATTCAATTAAAAAAAAATAATTCGTTTGTGTTAGCTTGAAGTGGTCCTCGTTCATTGGCTTTCTTAAATTTCAAGACGCGAATGCCCCCCCCCCCCCTTTTTTTTTCTTCTTCTACTTACTGAGAGATTACGACCGTTGGGGTAAACGAGGTAGGCATGAATGAATGACGTCATTACAGGAGGAGCAGTCACGATGGGCTAAATGCCATGGCTTAGACATGAAATGTTATGCTGGGGGCGGGGCGAAGGGGGATGCCATGGGGCAAGGGTATACACTGATCAAGATAAAGGTTAAGGTCATGGACCAGACAACCCAGTAGATATTCGTTTACATCTAAACTTACGCCCCTCATACCTCCATTCCAACGTAATCCTGATGTGTGCATAGTGAAGATAAGTACTTTAATTTAATGGTGGCTTCAGTTGTTTGCAAACCAAATGGATACCAAAAAGGCAACCTATGTCAAGGGCTTGCAACACAGGTAGGCGGGGAAGTACTTCAAGACTGGCCTGGAGAATTATATAAACGTAAATTTACGTGACGTTGTCAACCGAATTAGCCGAGTTGTTGAAGAAGCATTTGTGGTCACGTAAATAGAAGAATTTAGATTTCAAGGTGCAGGAGACTGCGAATATTTTTGTATGTGTTGGTGTACTTGGGTCAAATAAAGAGAACATTACTCCCTTAGTGTTTGTTTAAAAAAATGAGGGACTCACACAAGTCCACGGACAATGTAAACCAGGACCAGAACACGATCAACACAACGGAAGCTCAAAGATGTCTTAGAAAGAGCATCACTAACTTTTTTTTTAGTAGCACTGAACGACGGAGATGGACCAGATGGCAGCAACGACACTTCAATGATGATAGTTTATTTATTGGAAAATAGATTTAGATATTTTCAATGGTTTTCCCTTCTGCGGATTAGTGACCGAGAGCCCGCAGACCTGTGCCGGTCCGCCTTGGCCACGTCTAGGAATCGAGCTCGTTTAAGGTAGTGTTCCTTAACCGGTGTATCCCGCGCGTTGTGATGTATAGGTACCGGTCTGTGAATATTAGCTCAGACAGCCTTACGGAAAACATGTTAGCATCCACTAAACCAAGAGGCTAAGAACATGCGCTTCATTCTACTCGATGTTTCATCAGGACCATTATAATTTTAAAAGACATGGTATAAGTACAATGGTCCACAAAATATTAATATTACATACGCTGCCCCCCCCCCCCCCACAGCCACTTATGAGAGTGTCTGACCTCCATCGTGCTCATTTTATGATGTCACTGGTCCGTACTTAACGTTTAGACAGGTGTCAATCTCTCTCGTAACTGTATTGAAAATAGGACACACATCTTGATCTGGGTGTATTTCTAAACAATCAGGCTCTACTATCATGATGATAGGAATATTCTATCTAATTCTAGTAATTGTATACAATTTTTATCACAGTCTACTAACAAATATTCATAAACTTGAGGAGGCTTGAGTTTGCGCTGTGAGCCCCAGCTAGTATTGTGGCGACCTGCTCAATATGTTGGTCTGTGCCATATAGCATCCTCTGACGAAGTACTCTATTCTCAGCTACTTTTGTGGCAACCTGCTCAATATGTTGGTCTGTGCCATAAAGCATCCTCTGACGAAGGACTCTTCCCAGCTCGCAGTGTGGCAACTTGTTCTATATGTTGGTATGTGCCATATAGCATCCTCTGACGAAGGACTCTTCCCAGCTCGCAGTGTGGCAACTTGCTCTATATGTTGGTATGTGCCATATATCATCCTCTGACGAAGAACTCTCTTCCCACTCACCGCCCAGCTATTTTTATGGCAACCTGCTCATTATGTTCGTCTGTGCAACATACTATCCTCTGAAAGAAGGACTGTCAACCCGCACGCCCGCCCGCACCACCCCCCAGGCATGAGTTAGACTGGAAGTCAGCAGGTGCGCTTCTGTCTCAGTGGTCAGTTCGCAATGCCGAAAGGTCGGGTCCCTGCTGTTGTTTAGCTTGTTAAAATAAGAGTTAGTTAAGGAATGCTCCGTCCGCATTTTTGTCACCAGACTCTGTTGTCGGCGACCCATTTTCCTCCAGGGTTCCGCTATGCTGTGCTGAGACACTTTAGCCAACGTGTTCGCTATCGGATGCCATTGAAGTACTTTCCGCACATGGACAATCCGTTCCATGACGTAACGTCACATTTTACGATTTTTCCTTAGTATTACGTGTTTTTTTTTTTTTAATTTAATTTTATTTGTTTGTTAAACATATTTCTGCATTTCGAAGAGTTGTCTAAGAACCATATTTCCAATGTGAGTTATTTAAAAAACAACATTATTTATTTGAATGTACTGTAGGGAAAACTCTCTGCTCTGAACGAAAAAACAAAATTACAGTTGACGTGCCTGATTTTGAAGGTAGATGGATGACGTGCATCGTAAGTAATAGAGAATGTGGATGGATGTCGTCAAAACGTAAGTAATAGAGAAGGTGGATAGATGACGTCAAACGTAAGTAATAGAGAAGGTGGATGGATGGCGTCAAAACGTAAGTAAGAGAGAAGGTAGATGGATGACGTGCATCGTACGTAATAGAGAAGGTGGATGGATGACGTCAACCGTAAGTAATAGAGAAGGTGTATGGATGGCGTCAAAACGTAAGTAAGAGAGAAGGTGGATGGATGACGTACATCGTAAGTAATAGAGAAGGTGGATGGATGACGTGCATCGTAAGTAATAGAGAAGGTGGATGGATGGCGTCATCATTTAGATATTTAGGATCATTTTACAGTTTTTTTTTATGGATGACGTGCATCGTAAGTAATAGAGAATGTGGATGGATGTCGTCAAAACCTAAGTAATAGAGAAGGTGGATGGATGACGTCAAACGTAAGTAATAGAGAAGGTGGATGGATGGCGTCAAAACGTAAGTAAGAGAGAAGGTAGATGGATGACGTGCACCGTAAGTAATAGAGAAGGTGGATAGATGGCGTCAAAACGTAAGTAATAGAGAAGGTGGATGGATGACGTCAACCGCAAGTAATAGAGAAGGTGTATGGATGGCGTCAAAACGTAAGTAAGAGAGAAGGTGGATGGATGACGTACATCGTAAGTAATAGAGAAGGTGGATGGATGGCGTCAAAACGTAAGTAAGAGAGAAGGTGGATGGATGACGTGCATCGTAAGTAATAGAGAAGGTGGATGGATGACGTGCATCATAAGTAATAGAGAAGGTGGATGGATGGCGTCATCATTTAGATATTTAGGATCATTTTACAGTTTTTTTGATGAGTCAGAATTTTAGCTTTAGTTTTGACTAAATTATTTAACAACTACGACCAAGCGTCATATCTTCGTAACAGAATTTATTTTCTAAATATTCACGGGAATGGTGGATATGGAAAAAATTTTTATCGATCAGAAAAGTTAAAGTTAAAATGAACATTGTTGTACAAAAAGAGCAAATTTAATCTAAATTGTTTTATGGTAAAGATTTTCTTTCACAATACCTATATACAAGAGGATAAGATGGCGAGCTGGAGTGGAAATATCAAAGCATGTAAGAATCAAATATTTTCCTTATCCGTGCCAGAGCCTTAAGCCTCCATGCCTTAGCTGGCGTTAAGTCCAACAGATTAAAAAAACTTAACAACGATGTACGCTAATGGCCCCAGCTATTGACGTCCTTTCAGTGGCGTAGCGAGCTTAACTCGCGCCCGGGGCACAATACCTTTTAGCGCCCCCCCATTCGAAAACCATACAATATTATATGTAAAATATACCATTTGGCGCCCCTTTTTGAGTAGCGCCCGGCGCATGATGCCCCCCCCCTTGCCCCCCTCGCTACGTCACTGCGTCCTTAGCCTGGTCTCGAACTGTCAACCCAATTTGACTAAGTTAATTTATTTGGTTAATATTTCTGGAATTCTCCTTTTTAAAAAAAATTGAGTTAAGATCAATTTAAGAATAAAGTAAAAATCTCTTTAGAACTAGGTCCAGCTGTTAGAACCTAAACATGTATGTGTATAAATTGGCAGGACATGCGATCTCTATGGTAACACATTTTGCCCGGGGGGTGGGGAAAGAAACCTGTATAGTATCTTTATATAGTGTTACCAAACCTGGTGAGCTCGACGACATACAGGGCTTGCTAGTTTACATTTCAGCGGGTGAAATGGCCAGCGATTTTGTAGACCTGGGGAGCCATTGACTTTAGGTAGATATATTATACACACACAGATACATATATATATATATATATATATATATGTCTTATTTAAAATTTTACTTTGTGTAATACGTCTCATCTTTCTTTTTATAAATGAAGATTTATCTTAGCATTTAATAAAGAAAACTTAAGTCCATATAGATATATATTTTTTTTTGTAAAATTTTAAAACCAAGTTACTTTTATGGCAAGCAAGACTTTGTCACTTGTTTCGTCTTTAAACATCACCTTCCCTTATTTCCTTATAAGTCTCACCCCGTTTTGACGCTGCTATCGAACTTTCGACAAATTAAGAGGGTTAATGGGGCGTCACGATATACCGTGCAGCCTTGTACATTGTTCAGAAGGGCAGCGGTAAGATAAGGTCATAGAAATCGTTACAATCACATATTATTAATCTCACACACCAGAACTTGGCAGTGTTGATTTTATGTTGATTTGTGTGTTGCAGTGGCGTAACAACGGTTTGGCATTGGGACAGTTGCCAAGGGCGCCGGCCTGCGCCAGTTCAAAAGGGCGCCGCTAAATCTCTAATTTTTAAATTTTTATTTAAATATCAAGGGCGCTACAAATAAATTAGCCAAGGGCGTCAAAAACCCAGTTACGCCTCTGTGTGTGTCAATACTTTCTTATTTGTGATTATGTTTAGAAGAATATCAAAAATAGAAAAAATATTTCCCTAATTTGTGCTAGAAATTAATGACCAAATAGTTCTATTTTATATAATATGGTGAAATTACTGGAACAATAATATTGTGTTTTATATTGTGTGATCGTTTTAGGAATTTATTTGAGGGTCTTGGAAAGAAAGTTAAAAAGAAATGTATCGAATAAAAAAAAATTTCAGAGCATAAGCTCTTAATGAAATGAATGGAACTTCTTCCTGTTAATGAAATGTATGTTACTACTTCCTGTTAATGAAATGTATGTTACTACTTCCTGTTAATGAAATGTATGTTACTACTTCCTGTTAATGAAATGTATGTTACTACTTCCTGTTAATGAAATGTATGTTACTACTTCCTGTTAATGAAATGTATGTTACTACTTCCTGTTAATGAAATGTATGTTACTACTTCCTGTTAATGAAATGTATGTTACTACTTCCTGTTAATGAAATGTATGTTACTACTTCCTGTTAATGAAATGTATGCTACTACTTCCTGTTAATGAAATGTATGCTACTACTTCCTGTTAATGAAATGTATGTTACTACTTCCTGTTAATGAAATGTATGTTACTACTTCCTGTTAATGAAATGTATGCTACTACTTCCTGTTAATGAAATGTATGCTACTACTTCCTGTTAATGAAATGTATGTTACTACTTCCTGTTAATGAAATGTATGTTACTACTTCCTGTTAATGAAATGTATGTTACTACTTCCTGTTAATGAAATGTATGTTACTACTTCCTGTTAATGAAATGTATGTTACTACTTCCTGTTAATGAAATGTATGTTACTACTTCCTGTTAATGAAATGTATGTTACTACTTCCTGTTAATGAAATGTATGTTACTATTTCCTGTTAATGAAATGTATGTTACTACTTCCTGTTAATGAAATGTATGCTACTACTTCCTGTTAATGAAATGTATGCTACTACTTCCTGTTAATGAAATGTATGTTACTACTTCCTGTTAATGAAATGTATGTTACTACTTCCTGTTAATGAAATGTATGTTACTACTTCCTGTTAATGAAATGTATGTTACTACTTCCTGTTAATGAAATGTATGTTACTACTTCCTGTTAATGAAATGTATGTTACTACTTCCTGTTAATGAAATGTATGTTACTACTTCCTGTTAATGAAATGTATGCTACTACTTCCTGTTAATGAAATGTATGCTACTACTTCCTGTTAATGAAATGTATGTTACTACTTCCTGTTAATGAAATGTATGTTACTACTTCCTGTTAATGAAATGTATGCTACTACTTCCTGTTAATGAAATGTATGCTACTACTTCCTGTTAATGAAATGTATGTTACTACTTCCTGTTAATGAAATGTATGTTACTAATTCCTGTTAATGAAATGTATGTTACTACTTCCTGTTAATGAAATGTATGTTACTACTTCCTGTTAATGAAATGTATGTTACTACTTCCTGTTAATGAAATGTATGTTACTACTTCTTGTTAATGAAATGTATGTTACTACTTCCTGTTAATGAAATGAATGGAACTTCTTCCTGTTAATGAAATGTATGTTGCTACTTCCTGTTAATGAAATGTATGTTACTACTTCCTGTTAATGAAATGTATGCTACTTCTTCCTGTTAATGAAATGTATGTTACTACTTCCTGTTAATGAAATGTATGTTACTACTTCCTGTTAATGAAATGTATGTTACTACTTCCTGTTAATGAAATGTATGTTACTACTTCCTGTTAATGAAATGTATGCTACTACTTCCTGTTAATTAAATGAATGGAAGTACTTCCTGTTAATGAAATGTATGTTACTATTTACTGTTAATGAAATTTATGTTACTACTTCCTGTTAATGAAATAAATGGAACTACTTCCTGTTGATGAAATGTATGCTACTACTTCCTGTTTATGAAATGAAAGGAACTACTTCCCGTTAATGAAATGTATGTTACTGCTTTCTGTTAATGAAATGCATGGAACTACTTCCTTTTAATGAAATGCATGGAACTACTTCCTGATAATGAAATGTATGGAACTACTTCCTGTTTATGAAATGAAAGGAACTACTTCCCGTTAATGAAATGTACTTTACTGCTTCATGTTAATGAAATGCATGGAACTACTTCCTGATAATGAAATGAATGGAACTACTTCCTGATAATGAAATGAATGGAACTACTTCCTGACAATGAAATGCATGGAATTACTTCCTGAGAACCAGGCAAATCACAAATGAAAAAAAAAATACCGAAGAGATTCAACTAGGGATATAATCGACTCGGTAGAGAAGAGTTAAAAAATATCATGGCAATGTCAGACATGAATGAAGAGATTCTACCTTTTCCTTATGAATGTCTGCATAGAAAGGAGGTAATTACCATTCCGTTTAGTTCTCTTCGATCTGTCCGCCCATCCCGTCCAAAGATCTTTTTTTTCTCCCATTATTTACATATCAAGTTAGCCTAGTGACAAGCTTGGAATCGAACATCTTTGATCAAGCCAAACAGATCTTCGCAGCGTCAAGAACTTCTAGGTCATTCGCATATGACGTCATTCTGTATTTCCTCGAATAAGTGGACTTGTTTCCATTCACCCCCCCAACCTTGCTTCTATTGCATCAATTCTTACGCACATATAACCCGTGTATTGCTTCAATTCTTACGTACATATAACCATGTATTGCATGAAATCTTACGCACATATAACCCGTGTATTTCATCAAATGTTACGTACATATAACCCGTGTATTTCATCAAATGTTACATACATATAACCCATGTATTTTATCAAATGTTACATACATATAACCCATGTATTTCATCAAATGTTACATACATATAACCCGTGTATTTTATCAAATGTTACATACATATAACCCATGTATTTCATCAAATGTTACGCACATATAACCCATGTATTTCATCAAATGTTACGTACATATAACCCGTGTATTTCATCAAATGTTACATACATATAACCCATGTATTTTATCAAATGTTACATACATATAACCCATGTATTTCATCAAATGTTACATACATATAACCCATGTATTTTATCAAATCTTACGTACATATAACCCGTGTATTTCATCAAATGTTACGCACATATAACCCGTGTATTGCTTCAATTCTTACGTACATACAACCTATGTATTGCATGAAATCTTACGCACATATAACCCATGTATTTTATCAAATGTTACATACATATAACCCATGTATTTCATCAAATGTTACATACATATAACCCATGTATTTCATCAAATGTTACATACATATAACCCGTGTATTGCATCAAATCTTACGTACATATAACCCATGTATTTCATCAAATGTTACATACATATAACCCGTGTATTTCATCAAATGTTACATACATATAACCCGTGTATTGCTTCAATTCTTACGTACATACAACCCATGTATTGCATGAAATCTTACGCACATATAATCCGTGTATTTCATCAAATGTTACATACATATAACCCATGTATTTTATCAAATGTTACATACATATAACCCATGTATTTCATCAAATGTTACATACATATAACCCATGTATTTCATCAAATGTTTCATACATATAACCCATGTATTTCATCAAATGTTACATACATATAATCCGTGTATTGCATAAAATCTTACGCACATATAACCCGCGTATTTCATCAAATGTTACGTACATACAACCCGTTTATTTCATCAAATGTTACATACATATAACCCGTGTATTGCATCAAGTCTTACGTACATGTAACCCGTGTATTTCATCATATCTATCGAATATATACTATAAATCTAATGGTCAGTGAATACATTCTAGCTCATAAAGTCACATATTCGTAACGTATTTATTCAAGTATCGTTAAGAGCAACCAGCAGCCAGCATACGATCTTACGGGGATAGACCATTCAAGTAGAAAGTCAAGCGTTAGATGTTCCAGACACTCAAGTACTGTATAGATAAGCCAGCTATTTTCTTTAACAGCCCCCAATAGTATGTATTAGTATTAGAAGCTAGGTGATTGAGTGCAGGGGTTGATTTAATGCAAACATACTTAAAATTCGGGACAAGAATATTTCCCGGACAGCGAATCAAACAAATATGAAAATTCGTGACATGGAAAGCGATTCCCAGCCTGTGGCATCCGTTCTTTACGTCAAGAAAGAACTGAATATTACAGCGACGTTAGAGGTCAGAGGTCGTGATGAAAGGGCGACTTTAAACAACAACAACCTTGTTTTTCTTAGAGTGCGAAAGAAAATCAATAAGCATGAGAAGGTCTCCCTACCCGCCAGCCCACACCCCCACAACCCCATCCCACAACTCACACTGAAAGTCGTCAGCCCCCCCCCCACCTCGCCCCCACACACCTCACACAGAATTGAACGCGCTAAGCGTGGTAGTATCCTACTCAACACTAAGATGTGACGGAAAAAAAAACAACCCACGCTACAACCGTTTCAAACGGTCTTTACAATAGATCACGTGATCATAGATCACGTGCTCGCGGGTGTCCTCCTTGACGTCATAACTTCATGTGTTGTATAACAGGTTACGTCGTTCAAAGTGTCATGACAGTAATGGCACACAAGTGACACTAACAGCACCGGCTGACCATGTGACGAACCGTGTGTTGTCGGTCACCAGATCTCAGAGTTTCCTATAAGGAAACCATTTGATGGCCTGTCATATAGGGCGCATTGCCAGCCACTGCATCTTAAGAGCTTTAAGGAATAACATATGCTATAACGTCTTGGCATATAAGGCACATTGCCAGCCACTGCATCTTAAGAGCTTTAAGGAATAACATATGCTTTAACGTCTTGGTATATAGGGCGCATTGCCAGCCACTGCATCTTAAGATCTAAGGGAATAACATATGCTTTAACGTCTTGGCATTCTAGGGCACATTGCCAACCACTGCATCTTAAGATCTCTAGGGAATAACATATTCATTAACGTCTTGGGATATAGTATTGTAGTGCAAATTACCCTGTCTTAGGGGCTATAGGTATTACGGACTGTTATTAATGGAGAATTTTATGTTTTATTAAAAACTATGGCTCGTTCCTAAAACCGTCCATAACAAAGGACGATACCAAAGTTTAAATACAATAACAAGTTATACGATGCTCCAAGCCAGGGCTAATTACAATTAATAAGTTTTTAATGTTTTAATTTCAATGAATTACAACAACAACAAAAAAAAAAAGAAAATATGATTAAAACTATTGACTTACAGTTTTGCTATTAAAGGTACTGTGTTAATAAAAATACATTGAGCAAAAGTTGTACAATGAAAGAAAATCTATACACAACAAAGCAGTGTCCAGCAGTACAATAATGACACACACTCACAGTCTCGTGATAAAGGATCTCTCTCCCTTCATTCAATCTTTAGCCTTTTTATAGTCTACTTCAAATGATTCCAGAAACGCCGTATGCATTGTTTTGCCTTCCAGTTTAATCTAGATTATTCTAAAAGTTTCTGATTGGAACGGACGATACTAAGCTTTGTTGTACACAAAGTTAAATTTCGCTAGCCACACCCCAAAACTACCTCGGGTGTGTTGACTACAAGAGGTCATGCATGGGGAAAGCGGGGACAGCGTGCATTAAAACACGTACATAACAATAGGGAATAACATTATGCCCATACTATTGCTGCTTCCCCGAAAAAAATTAAAAGTTGCTTTCATTATGCAGTTTGTTAAATCCCCCCCCCCCCCCCCCCCCCGTAACAAAGAATTTCCCACCGATAATCTTCTACAAAAATTCTCAAATTCTCCTTTATATACTAAGCCAATCATCAGTTTGCAATAATTCTGAATGCAAAACTCATAGTCAAATGGTTACAACCCTTGCATGCGTTGTCTTCATAGATTTAAAAAAACAAAAGAAAGAAAATAATAAAATCAGTGTCCAAATATTTATGTTTCAAAACATAGAACTGATATTTTTAATTTGCTGTTGCCCGCTGCTTGCTGTGCTATTTAAAGGATCTCGTGCCGTCCTACCAAAATCGTTAATATACACTGTATGCAAACTTTTTTTCGAACATAGCGGAATCGCCTGGCGTCTCCGATAACCTAACATTCCCTTATACCTGAGTTACTTGAACACGTACACAATCTTCTTTCCAAAATCATTTAAGATTTCAACCTTCTACTTTACATCCTTCATAACGTAAGCTTAAATTTATGCTCCCCCACAACCCCCACACCCACCCCCAATATTTCAATAATACAATAAGGCCTTGTCTGAGATACGTTGTCTAATCCTATTACTTTGGCTAACTTAAATCGATCTGTTGTGTGAACACAAAGGTCAAGGGGGTTTACAAGCTCTCAAACAATGATCAAGTCAGAATCTGGGGGTTTAAAAAAAAAGTAACTAACCAAAAAACCAAAACAAAACAACAACTACCCAACACCAATATATCATCCATTTCTTAAGCCATCTTCGAGATATATATATATATATTTACTATTCGTAAGACATCAGATAACGAAAGATCATCGGAAATCCTTTTATCCAGTGGCGTTTTCTTGATATTTCACCTGAACATAAAAATTTAATCGTTCTACTCCTGTCAGAGAGGGTTAATCTGAGTCTCAAACTCTTACTTTTTAGCTTCTTAAGATGTGCATATAACTTAACAATGGTCCATAGCAATAGCTCTCAAGATGGAGCCTTTGAATCAAGGACGAAGACGTTTCAAAGAGGAAGATAAAAAAAAAATACTAAAGATAAAAAAAATATTTTAAAAAAACGGCCGACCGTAATCCTAAATAAATCGCTTTTAAAAAATGGCGCTACTCTTTCGTGATGAAGCCTGACAGGATGCTTACCGCTGGAGATATTAAACCAGCTTACAAGAGAAATATTGATGAGAGACGCATTGGCATAATCTGTAGCTTATCCAAGTTTTTAAGTGCCTGTAACGAAGCTCAACACAATTACCGCTATTCTGAGGCCGTTTTAAGCTTCCTTTCAGTTCCTTTGAAATGCAATATCTTTTTTAAATTATTTTTTTTTAAAGAAGCCCCGAAAAAAATCTCTTTTAAAACAGGTTTTCTCAACTTGGCTCAGTAGAAAACCACAGTGGCTCAATGGCTCAGAACTTCTCACCTTAAAATGGCTTTGAAGCGCCCTGAAAGGCAGGCGTTGATTACATTCCAGGACGATTCCTTTAGCGCACTCCCCCCCCCCCACGCGCCACACCACCACCACCCACGTTCAATCACAGAGCCCACCCATTCAAAGTGAAGGGCCAGAATCTTGAAAGTCGTTTTGTCTCCACAGCTTTGTGTCAGAGAGCTGAAGATGCTAAATAATACCACGGGTATCGTGAGGCGGGACGGCTAAGGGTATTGGAAATGCCACTTTGTGAGAAACAAATATCAAGCTACAGACTCCAAAATAAAAACTAAAACAAGGAAACAAAGAAATAATATTTGAAAGAAAAAAAAAAGTATTAAAAAAGTGAAGAAATCCTCGCGTTCGGCGGAGGTTTCTTACCTTGTGCAATTTTAAACACCGAATTCAGCCTGTTTCACGAACCTCTCACACTAACAAGTTGTTTGAAGCAGAACTTTAAAAAAAAAAGTAAAACAAAAAGGAATACTCTCCATTAACATTGTCCAACAAGAATCAAATTGCATAATGTTTTGGGGTTGGTTTTGTGTTTTTTTTGGGTTGAGCTAAATCCCCCAAGCTCCTTAGAAAACGTTCCGTTTGCCGTTCACCTTCACGCCGTAGTGCATAGATTATGCATCCATTTGCGCTGAAAACTGGTAATCCTATCTTGACAGTGGCTGGGGCCTGGTAAAGAATCTGGGGCGCTGATGCGTGAGCTGGTGAAATAGGTTTTTATCTCGGGGACGCTACACACGGCGTGGATTATCGGCCCGTTTCTATTGATTATTGCGAAACATGTCCCCCGGACCCAATACTGGGCAGGAGGGAGCCATCTGATTGTCATTTGATAGTGCAGAGCGCGTGGCACTGATGGCGATGTTCTGTTTTTATGAAAATTAAATTGAGGACACTTGTTTTTTAGGTTTGGTTTGGTTTGGTTTGGTGGCTTCAAGAACGGTCGAAGCATGAGGTTTTCTTACGGTATCAATACACTAACCGGAAAAAGGGGGGGGGGGGGGAGATGGGGTTGGAGTGAGGGAATTTGGGGGACGAGGAGGCACCCAAAACCAAGAAACAGTTATCATGTTTTAAACTGTTTGTGAATGTAAAACAGAAAATATTCTTTCAAAAACGAAAAAAAAAAAAAAAAGGGGGGGGGGGGGGGGGAATAATTGCCATAACAGTTTTCTTACATCTTTTCGGGTATCCCTTCTTCTAACCATATCTGGATCCGCCGCTGATACATCATAGAAAGACTTAAAATGCAAATGAAGTCTTAGAAATATATTCTCATAAATACTATTTCGGAGAAGAAAACAACCTTTTTTTAATCAAACTCTGGATGTATGGGGTTTGGAAAAAAAAAGGGGAGGGGGGGTGGTCTTTGTTAATACAAATTTTTTTTTATTTAAATGCACAATTTTTCCTGCTCCGAAAAAAGCGTTATCTTATTAATAATCCGACTAATGGCTCCACTGATGATTACATATAGAAGTCACTAATGGTATTTCAGTTATTTGAAAAAACAACATCTACTGTTTAACTCGCCTTATGTTTCCAGGTGTCTTGAATCATGGGTTTATTTAATGGCAACTTGGACTTTATAAGAATAGCAGGTGAACATGAAGAAACCTTTAACACAGGTAGCAACACAACAACTAAGTTAAGCCTCCGGCAAAAGAAAAACTCATTTAAAAATGCAATCAATCAAGTAGCTACGTTGCTCATCCACCCTGCAACCATCTACCCTGCAACCATCCAACCCTGCAACCATCCACCCTGCACCCATCCACCCTAAGCACACCCACCCTGCAACCATCCACCCTGCAACCATCCACCCTGCACCCATCCACCCTAAGCACACCCACCCTGCAACCATCCACCCTGCATCCATCCACCCTGCAACCATCAACCCTGCACCCATTCACCCTGAGCAAACCCGTCCTGCATCTATCCACCCTGCACTCATCCACCCTGCAACCATCAACCCTGCACCCATCCACCCTGAGCACACCCGTCCTGCATCTATCCACCCTGCACCCATCCACCCTGTACCAATGTTGGGTACAAAACAATTTGGAAGGCCAATAAAGTGACTATGCTTGTTTAGAAGACGTAATGACATTCTAAATATAACATTCAGTCATATGACGTAATGACATTCTAAATATAACATACTAACGCCATAATATGACAAACTTTCATGCTCAATATAAGATACAATAGAATGACCAATTGACATTCTAAACGCAACGCTCAATACAACTCATATGAATAAAGACAGCCGAGCATTGACCATAAGTTAACCCAGTCCCCGTTCGCAAACATCTCTTCAAACAACATTCTCAAAAGCAACCCCCGGCTTTATCTTAAACTTCCTAACCGCAGGAAATAAGATCCAAGAACCAGCGCTATTTTCTCCAAAGACCGTTCTGGCAAAAAAAAACAACAACAAACAAACAAACAAAGAAAAAAAAAAAAAAAAAAAAAAAAAAAAAAAAAAAAAAAGCAAAAATATCCACGTCTTGCACAATTATCTGGCCATAAACCTAAGAGGGGTAAACCGACACGAGAAATTACCCAAGTTGCCACAATCACTTTCCCAGTACGTAAAACTCCATTTAAACCGTGGCGGGTTATTTGTGTTGGCCCGCGCTCCTATAAATAGAGCCCCATAGTGCAAGGACTTGTCTATTTTGGCTCGTGACCGCCAATGTTACTCACGCTCCTGACGGTGTTGATTACCGTTCCAGGCCATTCTGTAATCGTTTCAACGACCTCGGTGGAATTTCTTCCTGCTAAGCATCCTCAACTGATCGCTTTTTTTTTTTTTACAATTGGTATTTATTTGTTGAGGTCGCACTAACGATCGGCTGTACCGTATTCTGGTCAAAAATAACGCTGGCTGGTCTAAAATAACGTTGGCAGGTCGAAGATAACGTTTGCTGGTCAAAGATAACGTTGGGTGGTCAAATATAACGTTGGCTGGTCAGATATAGCGTTGGCTGGCAAAATATAACGTTGGCTGGTCCAATATAACGTAGGCTGGTCACATATAACGTTGTCTGGTCAAATATAGCATTGGTTGGTCAAATTTAACATTGACTGGTCAAATATAACGTTGGCTGGTCAAATATAATGTTGGCTGGTCATATATAACGTTGGCTGGTCATATATAACGTTGGCTGGTCAAAGGTAACGTTTGCTGGTCAAAGATAACGTTGGCTGGTCGAAAATAACGTTGTCCGCACAAATATACAAATTCAAATTCAATATATTTCAGTTCAAATATGCCGCATTTATTTCAAATAAACCGATTTCTGTCAAATGCACCTGGAGAAACAGCCAGGTAGGAGTGGGGAGATGGAAGACCAAAAAACGTAGTGAATAGAACTAACAGTTTTTAAGAACAAACACCCTCCCAGAAAGAAACCAATCGTAATCAGCCCAGAATACAGGCTAAACATATTCTTTTAACAAATAAATCTGTAAAACGAATAGACAGACTCATTGTCAAATATTTTAAAACAAATTAATTACATCCATAATGTAAAGAACAATTACATCGCATCGCATTTCTTTTGTTATCTCAGTTTAACATTTCTTTTATTTTCCTTTAGCGTGAAAATCCTCCTGCCCTCCTCACACATCGTATTGTCATAGTAAATTGGCTGACAGTACGCTAACATTTCTTGCATCCGATAAAATCACGCAGGAGACATCTTTTTAGTGACGTTGGTGGGGGATTTGGGGTGTGGGGGGAGGAGGAGGTCCACCCTGGGACGTACTTTTTTTCTTTAAATGGAAAGGCGGCACAATTCTTTACCCACCACCCTAAGCGGCACCAACCATGTCTACGCCACTGCATATTTTCACGAACTCTAACGGCGTTTTCACTTTTGCTACTTTATAAATATCAATAAAACAAAAAAAGTCTAAAGAATTGTTAGACCAAATGATAGACAGCGGATTAACATGTTGTAAGGCCTGAATTGAATAAAGAGCAAAATAACGAAATACAAACGTTATATCAACAATTAAGGTTATCGAACTTCAGCTACAGTAAGCGTTAGAAAAGAATCATACTTGAAATAGTGCGAAGACTTGACACACTGCAGTCTTTGAATATGCTCAGGCTGAAGAAAATAACTAAATCAGGACAGTTGATGGCATTGACTGAAGAGTGAAGTTATAAGAAATAATAAAAAGCAATCATCATTATACTCAAAGGGGTGAAACAGAAACAAAGGGGTGAAACAGAAACAAAGTGGTGAAACAGAAAAAAAGTGGTGAAACAGAAACAAAGTGATAAAACAGAAACAAAGGGGTGAAACAGAAACAAAGGGGTGAAACAGAAAATCATAGACATAACGGGGTCAAAGAGCTCACCGCCCCCCCCCCCCCCACACACCCTTTCCACTGCGTCAACATTCCGTACAATTTTACTGACGCAACTTCCTCACTTTATTATTCTTTCTAACGAGAGCAGGATTCGCAATATCTTCGCCGCGATGTCCCGAGGGGGGCTTTGCTGAATGTTTTGATCGACGCAGATTTGGAGGCTTTTTAGCCCGCGTGGCAGCGAGGCACCACGGGTACTAATGAATGATTGTGTATTCCAGGACTGCTGGTATCGGCCCGTTGCGTTCTCCGTTCATTCCCCATGCTTATGTTGACATATGGGCTGGAGTTGCCGGGGGAAAAAAAAAGGGGGGGGGGGTTACGTTTTTGTATCAGTATTTCGTGGTGACGTTGGCGTTTAGGTGTGTTGTGCTTCGATATGGTGGTCAGGGGTTCAAACCTGAGGGAAAGACCAAAAGTGTGGGTATTCACCAGAGATTCCCCCCTCCCACAGTGAATATGTAGTAATTTCTTAGCTAATACAATGCAACATTTATTATGATGAAGCCGGTTTATAAAACTATGAAACGAATTATATGTTGTTGTTTTCAAATTATACAATAAGAGTGGCGAACAATCAATCATTAACACAAGATAACAGCAAGGCGACAACCAATATGCACAGCAAGGGAACAACCAATATGCACAGTAACGGGACACCTCATACACACAGCAACGGGACACTACTATGCACAGCAACGGGACACCTCATATACACAGCAACGGGACACTACATATGCACAGCAACGGGACACCTCATACAACCTCATACACACAGCAACGGGACACCTCATACACACAGTAACGGGACACCTCATACACACAGCAACGGGACACCTCATACACACACCAACGGGACACCTAATACACACAGCAACGGGACACCTCATACACACAGTAAAGGGACACCTCATACACACAGCAACGGGACACCTCATACAACCTCATACACACAGCAACGGGACACGTCACACACACAGCAACGGGACACCTCATACACACAGCAACAGGACACCTCATACAACCTCATACACACAGCAACGGGACACCTCATACACACAGCAACGGGACACCTCATACAACCTCATACACACAGAAACGGGACACCTCATACACAGCAACGGGACACTACATATACACAGCAACGAGACACCTCATATACACAGCAACGGGACACCTCGTATACACAGCAACGGGACACTTCATATACACAGCAACGGGACACTTCATATACAGGTCATGGTACGTGTAATGTGTATACTATCTTGTGTGATAATGACCACTTACATATCTTACCACGGAGAATGCGAGGGTCATTGAAATCCGCAACAGTATAATAATGAACTGCTCCGCTTTTCAACTTACCTCGTAGTATAGAATGATAGGAAATTGGGGGGGGGGGGGAATTCTATTGACAAGAATGTTCTTTTGTATGTTCTTTTAATTTTAAAAAAAAAAGAAAAAAAAAAAGAACTGTTCATATGAAAAGAACAAGCTCAAAGAACGAAGAATCTAAAATGCTTAAAAACAATGACGTCACCAGGCCCGCACGAAAACACTACAATAAACAATATGCCAGTGACGACTGTAATTAGAAAAAAAAAAAACAAAAAAAAAACCCAAACAAACCAAAAAAATAAACACTAGTATCCAGAAAGTATCCTTTTAACTCAGAGGTTCTTAATCCTTTAGCATCGCAACACCCCAACTTGATAAGAAAACGTTTGACGCAACTCCATCGCGATTTCTAAACATTTCCCGCACTCCATTGAAAAAATAATGCTAATTACAACCTGGCAAACCCAATTTTCTGGATTTTACCGCGCCCCCTCTCCCCCTTGTATTGCTCCCGCAACCCAAGGTATGCAGACACCCCTGGTTAAGAACCCCCGATTTAACCGTTTAACAGATGTCACACTAGGGGGCTAATGAGAGCAATCTTTCCGTGAATCTTTCCTTGGTCACAACAGGCATGTTGGATGATTGTACCAGATAAGTAGAGAGTATTGTTGGGTTCTTTATTGCGTTGTGTTTGAAGACTGTACCAGATATGTACAAGAGATTGTTCGGTTGTTAATTGCGTTGTTAGGATGGTGGGAGGGACCGTGTTCAATTGTGTGGCCATACAACATAACAGGAAGATTACCTCTTTGTAATTGCAAGTTAGTGTGTGTTCAACAAAGCAAAGCAAACAACAAGATTATTTTCTAATTGTTTTATTATAAAAATTTCATGTCATATTTGTATCATAATTTTAGTTGGTTTAAAAACGACATGCACACAAATAATTATCATTCTCTGTTAATCGAGAGGCTGAATTGACAGAATGTTTCAAAAAGTCCGTTTGTGACACAGTGACATACTGAGGACCTCAACTGACATGCTGGGGTCAAAACGTCAACTTGTGACACGGTGACCCACTGAGGACCTCAACTGACATGCTGGGGTCAAAAAGTCAACTTGTGACACGGTGACCCACTGAGGACCTCAACTGACATGCTGGGGTCAAAAAGTCAACTTGTGACACAGTGACATACTGAGGACCTCAACTGACATGCTGGGGTCAAAACGTCAACTTGTGACACAGTGACATACTGAGGACCTCAACTGACATGCTGTGGTCAAAACGTCAACTTGTGACACGGTGACCCACTGAGGACCTCAACTGACAGGCTGTGGTCAAAAAGTCCACTTATGACACAGTGACACACTGAGGACCTCAACTGACATGCTGGGGTCAAAACGTCAACTTGTGACACGGTGACCCACTGAGGACCTCAACTGACAGACCGTGTCAAACAGTCCACTTATGACACAGTGACCCACTGAGGACCTCAACTGACAGACCGTGTCAAACAGTCCACTTATGACACAGTGACCCACTGAGGACCTCAACTGACAGACCGTGTCAAACAGTCCACTTATGACACAGTGACCCCAGTGAGGACCTCAACTGACAGACCGTGTCAAACAGTCCACTTATGACACAGTGACCCAGTGAGGACCTCAAAGACAAACTTAAACGAGCTGAGAAGTTTCATGTAAGACGGCTACAAAATAAGAATGCAGTGGCCAGAGTACGTGGTTTTTGGTTTAAACTAGAAATGTGAAGGGCGTAAACACCCAAAAATAAATAGTAAGACACGATGAAGTGACATAAAAAAAAAACACATATTCCTATTCATTTATTGATTGGGGGAGGGGAATGGAGTGGGGTCGTTGTTTATTCGCCTGTTTTTTTTTTTTTTTTTTTTTTTTTTTTTTTTTTTTTTTTTTTTTTTTTTTTTTGTAGTTCTAAATACAAATGTTTTGAATGAAATAACTTTGTTACCTACGGGTAAGGTCCCGAGGAAAATGACGTCACAGAAACGTCATAAACATTATTAAACAACAAGGCTATGAAATAAACTAAAAATCAAATGAATGTACTTTTTGTGGCAACTCATAAAGACGCCGCTGCGCATTAACATTAGTTTCGTAGTAACCAAAAGTGATAAAATCGGCCCAAGTTGGGACGGAATATGGAAATATCGGCCATTTGCCCAACAGGGATCCAATACGTTAACAGCGGCCCGTGTCGATAAGGGCTGGGTATTTTAATGTTCATTTACGACCTTGTTGCCCAGATGTAGTTAACGGCCACAGAAATATGCGTCTCTCGTGGCGGGTCCCTCACACAAGACGATCAAATACCCTCAATGGCCATTTTTCCATTACAGCTTACAACAAAATGAGGCGCGCTATTTTGACCTGGCGCGCGCAAAGAGGAAAGAAAAAGGGAAAAGAAAAACTCGCAGGGATTCTATTAGCCAAAGGAATTAGTACTAACCAACTACCATCACAGAGATGTTGATGGTATGAGCACCACCCAACTACCATCACAGAGATGTTGATGGTATGAGCACCACCCAACTACCATCACAGAGATATTGATGGTATGAGCACCACCCAACTACCATCACAGAGATGTTGATGGTATGAGCACCACCCAACCTACCATCACAGAGATGTTGATGGTATGAGCACCACCCAACTACCATCACAGAGATTTTCATTAATGGCTCTATCGACTTTTTTTTTTACGGGAGAAAAACCCCAATAAGACAGATGTGACCCGGTCCTCTTCCACAATGGATTATCTGCGGGTTAATCTGATTTATTGTTATCATTACTGATATTTTTTCTCCACTGACACAAACTGTTATTAACACATTCTGTCCCCTCGTTTACACTAGCGACCTTCATAAATATCTGTCCCCCCCCCCAAAATGTCTGTTCCCCCCCCCAAATGTCTGTTCCCCCCCCACCAAATGTCTGTTTCCCCCCCCACCAAATGTCTGTTTCCCCCCCCCACCAAATGTCTGTTTCCCCCCCCCACCAAATGTCTGTTTCCCCCCCCCCCCACCAAATGTCTGTTTCCCCCCCCCCACCAAATGTCTGTTCCCCCCCCCCACCTTTTTCTAATATTTGTTAAATCATTGTTTTTCTTATTCTTCTTCTTGCCTTCCGCTCAATCCCCTTGTCCATTTCTGTACAGCAGCTCAATCCCCTTGTCCATTTCTGTACAGCAGCTCAATCCCCTTGTCCATTTCTGTACAGCAGCTCAATCCCCTTGTCCATTTCTGTACAGCAGCTCAATCCCCTTGTCCATTTCTGTACAGCAGCTCAATCCCCTTGTCCATTTCTGTACAGCAGCTCAATCCCCTTGTCCATTTCTGTACAGCAGCTCAATCCCCTTGTCCATTTCTGTACAGCAGCTCAATCCCCTTGTCCATTTCTGTACAGCAGCCCAATCCCCTTGTCCATTTCTGTACAGCACTCATGACCGCTAAAAGCCCATTTGGTCACAGCTTTGAAGCGCCCACTAATGGCCCACCTAAACCCTCCCTGCCCCCTCCCCCACCCTAAGCAAGGGGGCCAATACTGCACTTCCTCGTCAAATGACAAAATGGAAAATGAATTTCTCCTCCCCCCCCTCCCCGCGATACGCAAAGATGTTTTTGTTTATATCTATTTCCTTAAAAGCAAGTTGCGCAACTACTACGTGTTCTGCTGTTCCTTATCATGTTTTACATTTTGAATGTGACATGTATTCAATCTTACATAGTGGCCAACAGTTTTTTTTTAGTACTGAACATAGATGCCCGGGCTGGGGCCTAGGAGTCCTGCATCTATTTCCAGTCAATCAAGCAAGATCCTTTTCAAGCCAAATCTTAGCAATGACTACTTACTACAGTAATCTATTTTTGTAAAAGTAATTTACAGTGGATTTACTTCAGATGACTCGGTGAGATTATCTGTTTTAAAAACAATTTGAGGAGAAGTCATGATTTTTTGTCTACATGTTTATTTGTTGTCTACATATTGCAATGATTATTTGTTGTCGACAATTGCAATGATTATTTGTTATCTACAATTGCAATGATTATTTGTTGTCTACAATTGCAATGATTATTTGTTGTCTACATATTGCCATGATTATTTGTTGTCTACATGTTGCCATGATTATTTGTTGTCTACAGTTGCAATGATTATTTGTTATTTACAATTGCCATGATTATTTGTTGTCTACAATTGTAATGATTATTTTTTGTCTACAATTGCAATGATTATTTGTTGTCTACAATCGCAAGGATTATTTGTGGACTACATATTGCAATGATTATTTGTTGTCTACAATCGCAAGGATTATTTGTGGACTACACAATGCCATGATTATTTGTTGTCTAAACAATGCCATGAATAATTGTTGTCTTCACATTGGCATGATTATTTTTATTGGTCTATATACATTGCAATGATTATTTGTTGTCTACATATTAAACGTGGAACATTTTCTTGCGTGAAAAATACCGCGAGCTTCGCGCATCAACAATATGTTGACTTTGACGGGGAATCCTCGACCTCCTTATTATTTTCTTTTTAACCAACCATTCCAGCCTGTTTTAATGGTCGGAACGCGTCACTATTTTTACGACCTTATTTCACCGCCCCCTCCCTTGAACACGACTTCGTTTAAAGTGACGTTATGTTTTCATCACGTTGTCGCCAGGCTCACGAGTCCCAGTGGCGTAGTGAGGGAAGGGGCAAGGGGGGGGGCATCATGCCCCGGGCGCTACTCACAAAGGGGCGCCAAATGGTATATTTTACTTTAATATTGTGTGGTTTTCGAATGGGGAGGCGCTAAAAGGTATTGGGGGGCGCTAAAAAGGTATTGTGCCCCGGGCGCGAGTTAAGCTCGCTACGCCACTGACGAGTCCTGACTGAAGTCAACTAATCACAGGTCATCTTGCACTTTATGCACAACATGAACCGCGCGCGGGAAAAAAAAAACACAGCAGAACAATTTGTTCGTCTTATTTATGGTTGCAGCAGCATTGTGTGTAGGTTTTGAGATGCATTTTTTAAAAGTTCGCGACTAACAAACAAAATGGCTATTACTTTGGCACCAAGAAGACATTTAGGAATTGGTTGTGTTGTGAATCTGTTTTCGGGACAATGTTGTTGAAGCATGAAAGTGTTAAACATCAATCAAGACCATTCGTACATTTATTACAATACGTGATGCGGGCCATGATAACAATACAGTCAAGCCTCGACAAGGTTCCATAACCCCGAAGACCCGTCAACTTTATGTCTTACTAGCGGATATACCCGGCAAATTTGCCGGGATAGCATCGGAACGAAGGAACTTCAAAAGTCTACAGCCTTATAATAATTCCGATCCCGGTGGGCTCCCAATCCCGTCGGTATCCCGCTCCCGTTAGTTTGCCGTTTCCCGGTGTGATTTTGATCCCTCTGAATCCCAAATCCGGTATGATTCCAATCCCGTCTGTTTTCCGATCCCGGTGGTATCTCGATACCAGTGGGATAACGATAGCTGTCGGATCCCGATGCCGGTGGTGTCCCGGTCTAAGCCTATTGATATTTATATATAACTTATATTAGGAAAAAATAAATGGGGCCCCCGGCCCCAGAGAAATTGATATTATTAGTTCAGCACCCTTCGGTATTTGAATATAGATAATAAAGTGTACGGGCATTAAGTTTGTTCAAGATCCATCTATTCATGCAGGAGTATTTGTTGTTAATTTTATTTATATAGCTCATATAGCAAAAAACGACATTTTGGGCCCCCGGCCCCAAACAGGATGTTATAAAAAAATTCATAACCCCTTAAGAGTTCGTTTTGGATAATGATGGATATATGTGCCAAATTTGGTCAAGATCCATGCAGCCATGTAGGAGTAGTAAACCTACTTACCTATAGAACTTTCTGGAACATTCAAGATTAAATGTATTATCCCGCTGGAACTGTGTAAAAACTGTATTTTCTAAGTAATTATTCTTCGAATACGAAAAATTATACAACTAAATGCTATAGTACATATAAGTTGAAAGAGGGGCCCAGGGGGGCCCATTTCACAACTGTACCGAATTAGTTTTGCCTGAGATGAGCCTTATAAGAATCATTCAGATAAGTTATAAAATTAAAATTAGTCCCATTAAAATCTATTGCATAATGACATAGATATAGCATTTTCAAGTTATTGAACTTTCTGGAAAATTCTAGATTGGATATTATTAGTTTTATATCCACTAATATCTCAATACGGACAGTGCAGTGTATTGCTACCACGTTAGGCCTATATCCATCAATTCACAAAAAAAACTAAAGTTTTATCTAAGCCTATTGACCTATAGAACTTTCTGGAACATTCTAGATTAAATGTATTATTATCCTCCCCGAACTGTGTAAAAACAGTCTTTTATTAGTAATAATTATTCTTCGAATACGAAAAATTATACGACTAAATGAATTTCTATAACTATAGTACATTTAAGTTAAAAGAGGGGCCCCGGGGGCCCATTCCATAATTGTACCGAATTAGTTTTTCCTGAGATGGGTGCCCTATAATAATCATTCAGGTAAGTTATGAAGTTACAATTTTAAATTTGTCCCATTAAAATATATTGAATAATGCCATAAATATAGCGTTTTAAAATTATCGAACTTTCTGGAAAATTCTAGATTGGATATTATTAGTTTTACATCCACCATTATTTCCATATGGACTAAGAAGTGTATTGCAACAAAGCTAAGCCTATATCCATCAATTCACATAGAACCTATAGTGTTGTCTAAGTCTATTGGTATTTATATAGCTTATATAAGGAAAAATTAAATGGGGCCCCTGGCCCCAGAGGAATGGATATTATGAATTCGGTACCCTTTAGTATTTGAGTATGGATAATCAAGTGTATATATACTAAGTTTGGTCAAGATCAATCCATTCATGTAGGAGTATTAAGCCTATCGATATTTATATAGCTCATATAATGAAAAATGAAATGGGGCCCCCGGCGCCAGGAGAATGGATATTATGAGTTCAGTACACTTCGGTATTTGAATATGGATAATCAAGTGTACTGTACTAAGTTTGATCGATATCCATCCATTCACGTAGGAGTATTTGTTTGAACAATTTTTATATAGCTCATATTAGAAAAAAACGAATTCGGGGCCCCCGGCCCCACACGAAATGTTATTAAAAGTTCTCGACCCCTTAAGAGTTCCTTCTGGATAACCATGGATATATGTGCCAAGTTTGGTCAAGATCCATCAATCCGTGTAAAAGCCTTTGTGGAACAGACAAACAAACAAACAGATTTTCACTTTTATATATATATATGATATATGTTTTGCGTCTTGTGTGTCCAGCTTCCTATTTGAAACCGCCCTTCCCCCCCCCCACTCCACATATTATATGTAAATAGTACTGAGTGGAAAAAACAAGGTTGTCAGGCAGCGAGCATCATCCGTGATGGTTGAACTCAGGTAAATCGGGTTTTAATTTTTTTCTTTAGGGGGAGGCGACTATTATATTAATTAATAAAGAGCCACAGGTATGGTGTAGGACTAGCTGTAGAATTATTGTTTAAAGGCTGGAAGGTAGGGTGAAATACTGTAAGACTATTGTTTATAGGCCAGCATATGTTATAGAAAATGAAAGGAGAAGTTAACTCTTATTTTTGTTTTAACACTTGGACTCCTCCAGGAATTGTCTAAAAACTGCATACGGGTGCGACTCTTTCAACGGTTGTTCACGTCGAGAAATGTACTTATCAAGCTAAATAATAGCATCCACATATCAGAGCTGAGATGAGATCTCTTAAGACTAGGATAAAGAAACTAAAGGCAGCAAATGTAGGAATTTCAACTTTAGATTGTCCATTTCAGATAATATGACATATCGCCTCTTCACATGACACGCCTAATTTGATTAACTTTGTATGACAAGGACGTATGAAAAAGCGTTCAACGAGCATTTCAAAAAAATGTACTATAAAGTATAAATAAATATCCCCCCAAATTTCATTAGAGTTGTTACAGTCATATGACTTCAGAGTTGTTTCTGTCATATGACTTCAGAGTTGTTACAGTCATATGACTTCAGAGTTGTTACAGTCATATGACTTCAGAGTTGTTTCTGTCATATGACTTCAGAGTTGTTACAGTCATATGACTTCAGAGTTGTTTCTGTCATATGACTTCAGAGTTGTTACAGTCATATGACTTCAGAGTTGTTTCTGTCATATGACTTCAGAGTTGTTAAAGTCATATGACTTCAGAGTTGTTACAGTCCTACTGACCATGAACTAAAAAAAAACCACGTAGGTCACCAATGTTCTATGTTTCAGCTCAATTGGAGATCAGAAAGTTGGTCAAAAGTGAAGTGTATGATTTTACCACCCACAAACTAACGAACGGACAGGGCAACCTTAACAAAAAGTCATATGACATTTTAACATTTCATGGGACAACACGATTTATTATTTTACTTTTTAAAGACATATGACGGTAAGAACTCTGACGTGTTGCTGGACATTAATTTGATACTTTTTTTCCGTACATTTTGAAAAAGCGTTGTTTTTAAAATTATGCGTTTTATTGTTTTATTTAGTACTTTTAGTCTAGGAAGATGTAAAACTAGACCAGGAAGTTGATTAAAACATACGACTAAAAAGTGTGGAGCGCCCATGAAATACGATCACGTGAAAATTGGTTGACCTATCTGTGGTAGTAATTTTGTTGTCTTTGTTGATTGTTATCTCGAACAAGTAACCATTCATAAAGAAACGCTGTAATGAAAGCCCGAGATTCCAGTCACTTGCCTTTACCTGAGATATCCGCAGACGTCATGCAAGGGTCAGTGGAGGTCGCTGATGACCTGCTGACCATGAAGGGTTGTATCGGCATCGGGGGTGGGTAAGTGTACAAAGTTTTAGCTCAAGTGTGCACCAGGGAGTGGTTTAAGATTGAGATGCAGGATTCCACTACAACAAAACGACGGAGCAACCTAAGAAATAAAGAGCGTATAAAAAAGGTTGTTCGACCAACTTATACGCGTCTGTAACAGCAATTCTCATCTAGCAATAGTGCGCATCTAACAATATTGCACTTGTAACAAAATTGCGCATCTAAGAACATTTTACAAATTTGGAGCAAACATTTAAATTATTCCAGCTCACCAGCAAAATGAAGGAGTACATGACATCATCGGACATGACCCCATAAGACATGACCTTGACTTTCCAAAGCATGTCTTATTATGACATGGCCTCCTCTGACGTGACCTCCAATTACCCGACCCCAAATGCTCGACGCCACAATGCGTGGCCTCCCAAAAGCGTGGCCTCCCGAAATCGTGGCCTCCCGAAAGCGTGGCCTCCCAAAAGCGTGGCCTCCCAAAATCGTGGCCTCCCGAAAGCGTGGCCTCCCAAAAGCGTGGCCTCCCGAAAGCATGCCCTCCCGAAAGCGTGGCCCCCCAAAAGCATGCCCTCCAATGACATGAACGCCAAGGCAGAAATCCACAATGAGTGACCTACCAAAGGATGACATCCCATGACATGACCTCCCAAAGGATGGCATCCCATGACATGACCTCTCAACCATCGCATACCAACCAAACCATCACAAATCAATGCAAATACACTACCGTATATTAAAATGCCTTTCCACAATACTCTCAGACAAATTTTCTAGTAAAGTGCCAGTTTTTCAGAATATTGTTATTTTTCGATTGAAATCTGCAACCCGCACTGGCTTTGAATCCTAAGCGTATGGGTTACGTCAAGAATGCCTGCTTCTTTAGCAACGATAAGATACTATCATTTAGCACAAAATCCTTCATGGAGGGATTACCGCTGCTAAAAGTAATTGAGAGGAAGGGAGATACGCATCATTCCACGTGTTACATGACGTCAAACTGCTCGAATACAGAATACAAACAAATTCTGCGATATTTGTGTTTGTAAACTACGCATTCGTGACGTGAAGCCCTTGTCTGTAGCTTAACCCTTAAGAGGCCTTGATTTAGTTAAGTGGTTCTTAAAATGCTTGTTTCATGTATCCCATTAGCCCAGTGCTTCTCAACCTTACTAATGCCGCGACCCTTTAATGCAGTTCCTCCTGTGGTTGTGACCCCCAACCATTAAATTATTTTCGTTACTACTTCATAAATATGTGTTTTCCGATGGTCTTAGTGACCCCTATGTAAAGGTCGTTCGACCCCCAAAGAGGTCGCGACCCACAGGTTGAGAACCGCTGCATTAGCCAGTCTGGCGAAGGACACGATTTTCTTCTAAATGCATATAAAATTACAAAAGAACTTAACTCACGGATCACCTGATTCCTATTCATGGACTCCCATGGGCCCTAAAGACCAGATGCTAAGAACAACCGGTTTAATCTTATGTTACACATATCTGTTACAATGCACGTTTTCTTTTGACACGTCTGATTGCAATCTACACCAAAGTTACGAGCAAAACATTCACGCACTTTAATGTAACCTAGAAACTTCTACTTTCATTTGACATGATATTTTGTACACTTGTTGTACACTTCTGTTTCAAGAGACAAAGTTGGCGCATCCTTATTGTAGAACATGGATGTTGTGTGTCAGAAGTGCTGAGATGAGAACTTTGGTGTAGTGTGTCATAAGTGGTGAGATGAGAACTTTGGTGTAGTGTGTCAGAAGTGCTGAGATGAGAACTTTGGTTTAGTGTGTCAGAAGTGCTGAGATGAGCACTTTGGTGTAGTGTGTCAGAAGTGCTGATATGAGCACTTTGGTGTAGTGTGTCAGAAGTTGTGAGATGAGCACTTTGGTGTAGTGTGTCAGAAGTGGTGAGATGAGAACTTTGGTGTTGTGTGTCATATATGGTGAAATGTCGGTAAATATGAAGGATTTGTGAAATGTTTTTTGACAGGTGCGTTTCTGAGCTTGTGTAGGGTGGAAGAAACGCATTTCGGGTCAAGGGGAAATGTCTGGCACCGGGGGTCCACGTTGTGATTTTCTTATATGAGCTATTAAAATAATTTTTAAAAAAACACGTGATTTTGCGATGTGGCTCGGCCGGTCATGAACGATGAATGTAAGTTTTATTGGCGCACAAAAGTGATCGTCTTTCCTGCGCGCGGTGAGTAGCATAGCTTTGCTCATTAAAAGAGAAGCGCATTTGGATAACGCAGGTGTATATACTTTTGCCTTAACGCATTAACTCGATAATGTTTACGCAGACGATCAAACATTTATTTATAAAACACTTAAAAATTGATTGTAGAACAAATTTTAATGCAAAAACTACTGGATGTGGGTAGAGATGTATGCAAAGATGTCCAGTAGAAATAAATGGGTGGAGCGGAACTACACTGAAAGCTGTTGGCGTTAGCTGTCCTGAGTCCGGATGGAATAATGTCATAAAATGAGTTGAGCATGAATCCAGATGGAATAATGTCATAAAATGTTTACACACTTAGAACAAAATTGAATTGTTGACATCATTTGCCAAACTGCCGCTATAAAAATGTGCTTATTTGGAGAGAAAAGAGACTTGAGATGACTGTAGGTGCCACTTGAATGGCGATGTTACAAGATTTTTATAAAAAATGTTTTTAAGAATATATATACGCGAAGACGAGTGTGCCAATCATTGTGACTAACATGCGGTTTTTATTTTGTACTTGTCAAGAATGGAAAAGAGCTCATATTTAGATCAAGTAGATCGGAATATTATTTTGACGGTTCTCAAGCCCCGTCATGTACTGATGTTTGCTGGATCTTACGTAGCTTTGTTATCCAGCTTGAGTGTTCTAATTCAGCGGTTCTCAACCTTTGGTTCTCGAACGACCCTAACACAGGGGTCGCCTAAGACCATCGGAAAACACATATTTATGAAGTAGCAACAAACAAATTTTATGTTTGGGGGGTCACCTGAACATAAGGAACTGTATCAAAGGGTCGCGGCATTAGGATATATAAGAACCTCTGTTCTAATTGTATGTGGGCTGATCATGTTCTGATGTCCAACGAGTCTTACAAGTAAACTTTCGACATCGTACCCCAAAAAAAAAGATCATATATATACAGACCTTAGTGCTAGGTAGTAGCTAGCCACCATGTTCGTATAGCAACTAGACAAACAGCTGGTGGCTAGCTAATACCCAGCCGGGTTTCTGCTCCCGACAGTAACAGTCCACATGATTTCTTACTTAAAATATTAACCCAGCTTATGTCAGCACGGCTGTCACACAATTGACGGACAATATCATTTTTCGGGCTTCCACATTGACAGGCGTTTCTCTAACAACTGTCAAGACACTACTATCCCGTGAGTTATCTTAAGGCCTAGAATATGACATAGTGACATTCCAGACTTACTTTGAGACACAAAAAAAACACAAAAGAACAGAGCTGGTTGTGTTGACATTCCTC
The DNA here is from genome assembly GCA_964017045.1 of Omphiscola glabra. NCBI lineage: Eukaryota > Metazoa > Mollusca > Gastropoda > Lymnaeidae > Omphiscola > Omphiscola glabra. The sequence continues at coordinate 52,186,907 of OZ024794.1, read as the reverse complement.
CAGTATTTTAAAAGAGAACTCAGATTTTAAAATATTTTTAAAAAACATTATTATTTTAACTTTGATACGATCTCCAAACAAATTAACACAAACTAGTTTGATCGATCTAAACTTTACGCCAATAAATGGATTCTTGGCCAATCTATGGATTCTAGGTTAACCTAGGGACACTAGACCAATATAGGGATTCTAGGTTAATATAGGGACTTTAGGGCAATCTAGGGATTGTTAATCTATGGATTTTAGGTTTATGTATGGATTAAAGGCCAATCTATGGATTCTTGTTCAATCTATGGATTCTCAGTTAAACTAGGGATTCAAGGTCACTCAAGGGACTTTAGGCCAAACTAGGGACCTTAGGCCATTCTAGGAATTTATGGCAAATCTATGTATTCTCGGCCAATGTAGGGACTTTAGGCCAATCTAGGTACTTTAGGCTAATCTAGTGACACTAGGCCAATCTATAGGCTCTAGGCCAATCCAGGGATCCTAGGACAATCTAGGTCCAGTCATAAGCTACTCTAATCAAAGTACGACAACCACAACTCCCTGTCCAACCCCTAACCCCCACCCCGCCCCACCTCGCCTCCCCATTACCCGTCCTACCCACAAAGCAAACTTAACTGAGAAAAATAAACACGATTTAACTCCGTGATTAAATGGCCTCCCCTTATCGTCGCTGAAATAATTTAAAAAAAACTTGGTTAACGACGCTCTGCACATCAATATTTAATAGAGTTTGTAAGCGTCTGTGTTGACGCAAATGGCCCGGTCTTGAGGTCGCCGTGTGGGGGTGGTGGTGTGAGCAGTACAACAACACGGGTCTCGTTATTTATTACAGGACGATTCGGTAGTGTTGTTGTTATGAGGGATGGTGTGTTTTGTTACACGCATAGCCTGCCTTCCACGTGCATGACTCCTCGTGAACTCTCGTGACCGCCTTTGAAGTGTGGCTCACAAAAACTTTCCCTTGTTTACAAAAAGCTTCGCTATTCAGAACCTTATAGTAGGATCTGGATAAAACTGGAAATGCCTATAAAAAGGGCTGACCGATAGAGAGAGGGAGAGATTTTTTCTTTTGATCACGAGTCGTACAATGTGTCACTTTGTTGTGTGTAGATTTTTCTATTTCCTCGTTGTACCATTTTGTGCTCGTATTTTTATATACAGTACCGGTACCAGCAAATCTGTAAGTTTATAATTTTAATCATATTTCTTTTGCTGTTATTATTTAATTGAAATTCACAAATTAAAAAGTTATTAATTGTAATTAGCTCTGGCCTTGATTGTCGTCTTATTTGTTATAATTTTTTAAACGTTGGTATCGTCCTTTATTATGGACTGTTTCTAGAACGAGCCATAGTCTAAAATTAAGAGACTAAATTCTCCATTTATAACGGTCCGTAATAGTTGTGGTTTCGTCAACCGCGAGGCATCGACGGATCTGTCTTCTTTTCTGGCAACAACGCTATCGAATAAATACCCTTCCACGGATGGAGAGTGAGAAACTGTAGAGAAAATGATACAGGACCCCGTTAGCACCAGCAGAGAACTCAACATAAATCCAAGCTCTTCGTGCAGATGATAGACATGGGAACCTCGGAAGGTTGCTCGTGGCTTGACAACCTCGGAAGGTTGCTCGTGGCTTGACAACCTCGGAAAGTTGCTCGTGACTTGACAACCTCGGAAGGTTGCTCGTGGCTTGACAACCCTGGGAAGGTGGAAACGGATTTATACGAAAAACTTTGTTTTTAGGGGTTGTTTTATAAAATATTTGAAGGCTGGGTTCTAAATCATACACACGCGCACATACACTCTCACACACACACGCATATACACTCTCACACACATATGAATATGTATATATTATTTTCTAAAAAATAAATGTGTCTCTATAAAATTTGAAGGAACAAAAATCAAATTACCATGTTACGAAACGCGATCTTGGTTAGATGATATGCATGTTGTAATGCTGTTCATCTCTGATCTATAAAGTGTTCGTTTTTTTTGTTTTTTTTGGCTTTGAAAACCTGAAAAAAGCTTTTGTACTGTACATCTTGGATGTTATAAGTACAGTACATCTTGGATGTTATAAGTACAGTACATCTTGGATGTTATAAGTACAGTACATCTTGGATGTTATAAGTACAGTACATCTTGGATGTTATAAGTACAGTACATCTTGGATGTTATAAGTACAGTACATCTTGGATGTTATAAGTACAGTACATCTCTGATGTTATAAGTACAGTATATCTTGCATGGCCTAAGTACCATTAATAAAAAAATACATATATACCGAATCTGGACGAGGCGATGGTACCAATATCGTTTAAAGCTGGGGGATCGTTTGTCTTTTCATATACGATACTTTTTTTTTGAAGTCGAATATGGAGGAATGAGAAAATTCGACAAGAAGCTTGCTGCGCAAAGTTAATGTTAAAGTTTCTATAGTCTATAGGGATCAATTTTGAAAGATATTAATTGATAAAATATAAGGAATGTTTTTAACCATTTAGTAAAGTTATGTAAATATTCTACATTATGATTGATTTTTTAAATTAATTTATTTATTTTTTCTTTGAGTTGGGGTGGGTTTAGACGTTAGCACAATGGAAAATATCACACCGAGAGTAAACATCACCGCAGTAGATAAGGATGCGTTTACAATAGAGAATCGACGTGGATCCTGTCTTTGTCTAACAAAGATCTTTGTGAAGAATTAAGCATTGGCAATCAATAAATATCGTCACCGGTAGATGCGAGTGCGTCGCATGTGCGTGCTATCTTATCGTGAACAGGACATGGTGAGGTCTTGACTAATGGTCAGCGGTGGGTCTTACAAACATCATAAACAAATGGTAATTGGTGGGCGTTACAAACATCATTAACAAATGGTGGAAAACAAATGGTATTGAACAAATGGTATTGAACAAATGGCATGTTTAAGGTACGTGGGACTTAAGGAGTTAATCACATTAAAATGAGTTAGAGCTTTGCTTTGCTATGGGTAAATTATTGCCACAGTTCAAAATTTTCACCAAAAAAAGTTGCAATATGTGTAGAGTGGACAATAGCTTTCACCAAACCACACAAGACTGTGCTTACTAATTTCATAAACATTTTTAAGCTTTCAACTTTAAATATCTATTTCAAATATTTTTTTTTTAAAAAGTAAAATAAAATGCAAAGTAGAAACAATGGTAAAATAATTTCTGTGGTAAGGCACAAAAATTAACAAGTGGACGTCTTAACTATTTTCAACAATAAGCGATGCAATTGTAGATCACTTCACAGATAGGAGGTATACCTGTCATGTCATTTCACAGATAGGATTGTGAATCATGTCACTTCACAAATAGGAGGTGAACCTGTCATGTCACTTCACAGATAGGAGGTGAACCTGTCATGTCACTTCACAGATAGGTGGTGAACCGGTCATGTCACTTCACAGATAGGAGGTGAACCTGTCATGTCACTTCACAGATAGGAGGTGAACATGTCATGTCACTTCACAGATAGGAGGTGAACCAGTCATGTCACTTCACAGATAGGAGTTGAACATGTCATGTCACTTCACAGATAGGCTGTGAGCTTGTCACATCACAAATAGGTTGTGAGCTTTTCACTTCACAAATATGTTGTCAAACTGTCACTTCACAACTAGGTTTTGAAGTTTAATAACTCAAATCCGTTTTCCATGCTTAAAGATTTCTGTTAATATCATGATAAGCCAAGTGCAAGAACACTACATAAATCCTGTTAGCTAAAACTCTTTAATCACACGAATAACGAAATAATTTTTTTGCTTGTGTGTTTTTAACTCAAATAAGCGGACACATTAATTTATTTAGAAAGGTTTACATAAGCATTTCTTTTGGCAGGGTAACATCTATTGTTTCCCTAACATGTAATTAGTAATTCCTCGCAGAAAAAAACAAACAAACCGCTTCTAAAATTTGTTTGCCAGATTTCATTTTTACTACAGCAAGTAACAATAAAGGAATGCAACAATTTAAACTCCAAGGTGAGATTTCTTAAACTACTTGATGGCAAGCTTCTAGAATGAGTATGAAAAAAAATTACGTTTTTATGTCTGGGAAAAAGTGCAACTTTTAAAACGTTTTCAAGGAACATATTCTATAGCTATGTTATGTAGTTTTTTAAAAATACTTTTGTAAGTGTAACAAAAAAAAAAAAAAAAAAAAAAACAAAAAAAGAAACAAAAAATAAAGAATTGTCTTCAAATTAGAAATGTTACTTTAAAAAATATTGCAAAGGAATTATTGTACATTTTAATAACATCAGCACCAAACGGCATTAGTGACATATTAGTGAGATATCAGTGAGATATCAGTGGAGATAATAGTGAGATATCAGTGGAGATAATAGTGAGATATCGGTGAGATATCAGTGGAGATAATAGTGACATATCAGTGAGATATTAGTGAGATATCAGTGAGATATCAGTGAGATATTGGTGAGATATCAGTGAGATATCAGTGAGATATCAGTGATATATCAGTGAGATATCAGTGAGATATTAGTGAGATATCAGTGAGATATCAGTGAGATATTAGTGAGATATCAGTGAGATATCAGTGAGATATCAGTGAGATATCAGTGAGATATCAGTGATATATCAGTGGAGATAATAGTGACATATCAGTGAGATATTAGTGAGATATCAGTGAGATATCAGTGAGATATCGGTGAGATATTATCGATCTATTCGGAAGGGTTGCAAGCAGGGCCCTAGCTAGCAAAAGCTGCGCTCGGGGCAAAGCACGAATTTAGGCACGACCATCTTCTCAAAATGCCAAGGCGTTGCTTAGGGCTTAAGTACATTTCAATATTGAGTCGGATTTCACATTTCGGAGGCAGGGCGGTGTAATGTTTTACATCCATAAAGAAACGTGTATATTTACCTTCCTCCAACTACAACACAAGAAATAAAGAAATACAAAGTTTATCACGCAAGGCTGAGCTTTAAAAAAAATAATAACACTAACAAACAAACAAAAATAATACGAAAAAAAAAAAGTATAAAATGGAAAGAGATCAATGGACCGTGTTATTGCGCATTGATTTTGTGAACAGATCATTGCAGCTCACGTTGGATCAATCTTGATTTCCCTGCCTTCAATTTCGATTCTTCTAAATTAAGGATATTTTTTATACCTAGACCTCCCCATGATAAATCAGTCGTTGCAAAAGAAATCATGGATAGATATCTAAACAGAAGTGAACAGTCCAAAAAGGGTGCTGCAAGTATATAGATATCTTAACAGAAGTGAACAGTCCAAAAGGGGGGCTGGAAGTATATAGATATCTTAACAAAAGTGAACAGTCCAAAAGGGATGCTGCAAGTATATAGATATCTTAACAGAAGTTCACAGTTCAAAAGGGGGCTGCAAGTATATAGATATCTTAGCAGAAGTGTACAGTTCAAAATGGGGGCTGCAAGTATATAGATATCTTAACAGAAGTGAACAGTCCAAAAGGGCTGCTGCAAGAATATATATATCTTAGCAGAAGTGAACAGTCCAAAAGGGCTGCTGCAAGAATATATATATCTTAGCAGAAGTGAACAGTCCAAAAGGGCTGCTGCAAGTATATAGATATCTTAACAGAAGTGAACAGTCCAAAAGGGCTGCTGCAAGTATATAGATATCTTAACAGAAGTGAACAGTCCAAAAGGGCTGCTGCAAGTATATAGATATCTTAACAGAAGTGAACAGTCCAAAAGGGCTGCTGCAAGTATATAGATATCTTAACAGAAGTGAACAGTCCAAAAGGGCTGCTGCAAGTATATAGATATCTTAACAGAAGTGAACAGTCCAAAAGGGCTGCTGCAAGTATATAGATATCTTAACAGAAGTGAACAGTCCAAAAGGGCTGCTGCAAGTATATAGATATGCGGCACAGCCAGACGGGCAATCTTGGAAACTAAACGTAATAGAACTCGGCATGTCGCTGAATGAAAAAAGGAAATAGTCCAATCTTTTCCCGTTATAATTCATGTCTAGTTTTAAATCGAGTTTTTTGTGTTTTGAGTTAAGTAAAGGCTTTTATAGCGTGGTTATTGCACAAGATAAGGATAGCATGAACACACAGCAATATCTCACTGCATAGAACACATTTTGGAGTTGTCCATTATAATATAGAATTCGACATGACACACTATGGCAGACTGTCAATGAATGGCATATTATGACATGATAAGCTATGACCTACTATGAAAGACTATAACAGACTATGATTGACTATGACATACTATGGCAGACTGTGACATACTATGACAGACTTTGACAGACTGTGACATACTATGACAGACTGTGACATACTATGACAGACTATGACAGACTGTTGACATTCATAAAATAGGCCGACGAAGCAACCGTAGGCGGAGATATCTTGACGAAGATTAAAGTTTAAATTTGGAAAGAATTTAGGAAACAGTGTGTCAACTCCATGCTCTACTAGATTGGTTAGTCGATCAAGTTCTTTCAAACGTCTTGTGGGGGCTGAGAGGGTTGTGAGGGCCGAGAGAGTTGAGAGGGCCGAGAGGGTTGAGAGGGCTGAGAGGGTTGAGAGGGTTGTGAGGGGTGAAAGGGTTGTGGGGCTGAGAGGTTTGTGGGGGCTGAGAGGGTTATGGGGGCTGAGAGGGTTGTGAGGCCGAGAAGGTAAAGACGGTCGAGAGGGTTGAGAAGGTTGAACTGAGGTGAAGACAAGGAAGATGAAAAGACACAAACTACAAAGAAGTATCTGTATTGTCCAAAGACTTGAGAAAGTTAATTTACGACCTGTTCATGATAGAACCTGCAATCCTCATGTGGGTTGATGAAGGCGTTTTGCCGAAACGAATACATTCATGACTTTTTATTGTCTTCATTACAGATCCACATTAATTTACTACTGTTGCAATTGGGTCTTTCAACTAATCAGTTGAAAACAAACAAACTTTGTTCAAACAACTTGCAATAAATCCTACTGCATCCTAGGGAGAGTTTATTATTTTTTTGTCCCCATCTATCCCATCAAACTGCTGAGTCTCTGAGTGCATCAATTTATTCGCATTGACGTGATGTATGTTTACGGCAACCCTGATTTGCCGTATCTCGCCGTGAAACCCGCTACAATTTTCTAGCCAATCTTATCCCGACTCAAAACAAAACACGTTTGTAAGCAGACATCTTGGAATGGCTCAGCTGACACCGTGGAGCGGCCAGGGGGGGGGGGGCGGGGACGGGGGCGGGGGGCAGCGAGGTGAGAAAACTATGACCTGCGAATGAGAGCAAATAAAAATAAAATTGCGATAATAATATACACAAATAAAACAAAACGCACAAGTCAGTTGGAGTAAGGTGATTTAAGGGTAGTGGAAACAAATACAGATAAGCGACCGAGTCGACTTGAATGTAGTGTACACAACTGAACGGAAGCGACGCGATACGAAAAATAAGAAATAAAATAAAATGAAGATAAATATTTGAGAGGAGTTAATATGAATCTCGTAATACATTTAAACTAGGACTTAAGCGGATGCAGATTTTACACTGGGTCCGGGTATTTTGAGAAATAGACATACATACATTTCTAGACCCTACATGCCGTCCTTTAAACATTGGGCCTAAAGACAGTCCTACAGACAGTCCTACAGACAGTCCTATACCATACCCGTGGCTCTTTATTAAATAATATAATTGTCTTCTCCAGCTAATTATTCATTTTTTAAACCTAACTTCACACGTCACGAATGACAGCCTTTTTTCTCCACTTAGTACTATTAGCATGAAATATGTGGAGTTTGGAGGGCGGTTTCGTAAAGGAAACAGGACACACCAGAAGCACAATATATATAAAAGATAAAAAACACTTAATGGAAGTTTATTATAATGTATGGTTCACACGAACCTAAAAAATATCTTCGTGTGGAGTGAAATATAGAAGACGGAGAATCTAATAAGAAAAGAACGTTAAATGACGTGTAGATATCTCGCCAAAGAGATCTTGCAGGGCACTACTAGAGGATGGAGAAGAAGAGGAAGACAAAGAAAAAGATGGGAAGATAATATCAAAGAATGGACGGGATTACAACTAGGCGATGCTTATGCGCAGAAGACCGAGAGGAATGGAGAAGAATAGTGTACATGTCATCTGTGGCGCCCCAACGGTCGAAGTACTACTCAACCTGATGATGATGATGATGATGATGATGATGATGATGATGAGGTATTGAATATGCGGCTTTACATTCTTATATTGCAGATGCTATGTATAAAAAATATGAAAGTCGGCTGGATGAAGAAACATTTAACAAGCAAACATCTAAACTTAACACACAATAATAAGAAAGAAAATATAAACACAGTCCAGTAGCTAACTTCCTATAAAATGGACTTGATTGACTGAATTTGAAAGATACTTCAACAAGAGGCATTTAAAAGAAAAAAATCTAATTCAGTTTATATTAGTTATTTGTTACAGACGTTGATGGGATGGAAAAAAGGGGGGGGGGTCGTCTTACTTTATTTCATTTAGAGACGCTTGCCTTACATTTTAAATCTGCAAACATTGTGTAGTGTTCGCTTTATCCCGAAATGCTATTTCTAGCCTTTTTTTTTCTACTTCTTCTTTTCACGTTTAGGGCAAATATTTTGACCCCATAAAAACCCTTTGCAGGCGTTGAAGATAAGCCTAAAACTTATGGACCACTGCTTGACCTAGAATTTAAACAGCTGCCAGGCATTAAAACCAGAAAACTTGGAAACAGCCTTCCAGATATACAGTGTTAGATTACACCGCAGCTGCGCCGTTCCTGGGACTCCGCGGGTGCTATCATGACCGCCCAGTCCGCCATTGCAAAAACCAGAATGCATAACCACTACCCTTTCCTTCACCCCCAGGGAGGAAGGGTCCTATCTTACGTTCTTATTGTGATGTTATTAACTTCACGGTTCGTCTGAATAAGTCAACACCAACCCATTCTTTATAAGCAGTGGGGTCATAGGTTAAATCCTCAATGTTCTATTATACCTAAACTTCGGGGGTCCTCATAATAAGTCACGGCCAACCCCATTCGGCCACTGCAGGGTTACAGCACACCCATCACATTCAATGACTATTGCATCGAATGTCTTTAAATCTCCCGGCCTCAAACCTGCTGTTCTCGTCTTACGCCCAAGCAAGCCAATCTCTTAACGTTATGGTCCAAGCAAGCCCATCTCTCAACATTGTGGTCCAAGCAAGCACATCTCTCAACGTTTTGGTCCAAGCAAGCCCATCTCTCAACATTGTGGTCCAAGCAAGCCCATCTCTCAACGTTGTGGTCCAAGCAAGCCCATCTCTCAACATTGTGGATGATTTCGTTCCATGTTAAACTGCATCGTTCCTCGCATGTCGTTATTTCTGTTCCCCGCAAATCTGGATAAATCTGTTTCTCCCATGAACCAGTTAATTGGGTATTTTCTGCTTTAGCGTCACAATAAATTAGTCATGATTAGGATTAAGAAGACATTCTATTTTGCTAAATCCATTGCTCCGTAAACACATTTTTATCTCTAATTCAAATATTTTTTTTTTAATTTCAACATTTTTTGTGGGTTCTTATTACATTCCTTCATTTTTATTCGATGGCCCATGCTGTTGGCATTGTATTCTGTCATCGTGGCTGGGTCATGCACCCCAAAGCTATCCCTGAGTCACACGCTGGTTGTCGTTCTAATCGCATTCAGACGGAGCTTGCACGCTCGCGTGTTACAGATTCTGACAAAAAATTCTGCTTAGCACTTGGAGATAGTTCGTGGAGAGGAAATAAAAAAGAAAAAGAGGATGAAGTGACAAGCTCGGGCGATAGGGAAGATGACAAACTCTGCTGCTACTTTGCCGGCTTCACTCTGTCTTTGATTCTTTCTTTCTTTCTTTCTTTCTCGCTTGCTTTCTTCTATATGTCTCGCTTTCTATCTCTCTCTCTTTCTATATCTCTCTATTTCTCTCTTTCCATCTCTCATTCTCTCTCTATATACTTTCTATTTCAGTCTATCTCTCTCTCTATCAATAGCTCTCTCTATCTATAGCTCTCTCTCTCTCTCTCTCTCTCTCTCTCTCTCTCTCCTTCTCTCTCTCTCTGGTTGCTGCCGTAAACTTTTAACCCCCCCCCCCCCACTCCAACCTCAGAACTGTAGGCCCCAATTAAACCGATGAGAAGTAATTATGTGGGACTTTCATGGAAAACAAGTGGTTCTCAAACGAAACCTATTAGTAGTGTATCTGAATTGGGTCTTCTTGACCGCGGTGCCTTGGTGCGGTCAATGGATAATGTGAGCATCAAGAGTGGAAACGTTTTCTCTTACTTGCAACAGACTCCCGATAAGAAACGCAAGGTGTCAATTTAGTTTAGAATCTGGGATTTCTTTTTTCAGTCTTTTTGTTATAGCCTCCACTCTATACCAATATACACGATACACCATTTTCATATGATTCTCTGGAGACGCATTACAGAACTGCAACCATCAGAAACTTTATGGAGCCAATTATAGAAGCACCTGGCGTATGCGGAAGACGTAGCTCTACCGGGCAAAGAAAGCAATGAAATAATTAGAGATTTTTAAGTTAATTCCTGTTACACCTTTAAGACTATATATATGTATTTAATTTTAAAAATAAACGTCAGTTGTGACGTTTACACGTCCAGGGACTAAACGACGTGACCTTCACCATTATCTCAACCCCCTCCTCCCCCCCCCCACCCCGACCACCCAACCATTTCCTCAACCCTTACTTTAAACTCGTAATCGCCTTAGCTCGCTAACGTGTCCATTGCGCAGCAACCATAATAGCGCAAGGGTTCACAAAGCAATGATTGGAGTATTCGTGCACTGACAACAATCCCCCCACATATGAGACAAAAGAAAGGGGAAGGGGGAAAAAAACCACGTAAAAAAAAAATTTGTTTTAAATAGAAAGGATGTTTAAATGAACATTAGCCACGTGACCTGCACTAGACACTGGTCATGACAACTGTGCTCCACAATTAACGAGAATAGACAGTCGGTGGCGGAGGAAGGGGATTGGGAGGGGGGGGGGTTGGCGGTCGGCGGTGTTTTTTTTTTCCTCCTCTATACTGCGGGGCGGCATTTCGAATAGTTTTTTTTTTCTTTCTTTTGTTGTTTTTTTTTTTCCACCGTAGAAGAAGGGTGGCACTAACCTTATCTAAGCAAATGCAAACGGAATTGGTGTTTTCAACTCGACATCAAATTTCAGTAACGTATCTATTCAAATACTTTTACTTTAAAATACTGATTTCTTTACTAGATTTTAAAACAAAATACAATGTAACATTTCGTTTATTTCATAGTGAATGCTTGTTTTTGCTTCCATATAATTTCAAAAAACCATACATAATTTTTTTTTCCTCCATTGTATACAACTTTCTGGGATTTTTATCAATCTCCTTTGTAGTGTGTGTCTTTGGGCAGTCTCCGATTAGTGTCATTTAGCCATCTACTTTTTGCTGTCAAATTTAACCACCTTTTGTGTGATGTGTGGTGTGTAGTGTGTGGTGTGTAGTATGTTGTTTGTGGTGTGTTTTATTATATTTGGAAATCCTCCCCGTGGTGTCATTTGGGGTCTCATTAGTATTCTCTTTAGTGTCATGTTACGTTTTAGGTCGTTCTTCCGCGTGGTTTCATTTTTGACAATCTCCACGTAAACAAACTGACAAGGGTATTGTACGTTTGCTGGCATTTCATCCAACTGACTAACATGTTTAGTAAATGTAATACATTTTTACCAAAGTTCATGTTTATTACTGTACCGTTGTAGCGGTCAGTCGACAATAGTTGGTCGAAAGTATCGGTCTCCTTTACAAGGCTTTATCGATTGATGAGATTGCTTTGAGATCCTGTCAGTGTATCATTGGGCTGCACGGTCAGAGAGGTTCTCAAAACGAAGAATTCAGACATTTGCTAAAAACAAAAATATCCGCTCTACTGACTACACTCAGAACAGGAGTATGTAAGGAAACGCTATACACGCGGCAAATACTGAATTTAGGGGACCTTTACCCAAAAAAAGTATATATTAATAAACGTGTGTTGCATGAAGAATGTCGATTTTGGCGCCCTCTGAAGACGGCGCCCAGGATTGTGCCCCCCCTTTTTTCGAGCCCCACGCCCCCTTCCACACATAACTGAGGACAAAGCCACATGTATCCATTAATTTTATTCAAGGTCGGGTAAGTCAAAAATGAGATTCGATTAGAATATTGAGAGATGAAATTTTGTCTTGTTTTGTAATAGTATGACATTGCATTAAATAGGCCAAACTGTTGTTCATCCATCTAACATAAAAATACTTTGATTCATGAATTCTTTCCAGCAAATGCTCGATGATTTTTCATTTGTGGTCCATTATAATATGCAGTAAATATTTAAAGAAGAAAACAAAAAGACCTAGGCTATTAAACAAATAGTATTCAACATGTCAGACACTCAAACGGACAGGCGTGTAAGTTTGCTAAACACTTTGATATGACCGAGGCTTGTGATGGTAGGTGAGCCACCTTGATATGGCTGAGGCTTGTGATGGTAGGTGAGCCACTTTGATATGGCTGAGGCTTGTGATGGTATGTGAGCCACCTTTATATGGCTGAGGCATGTAGTACTAAGTGTGCTAATACTACATGATATGGCCGAGGCATGTAATAGCTAGTGAGCCACCTTAATATGGATGAGGCATATGACAGAAAGTGAAGCACATTGATATGACCAAGGGATTTGATGGTACGTGAGCTACCTTGATATGGCCAAGGGATGTGATTGTAAGTGAGTCACCTTGATATGGATGAGGCATATGACAGTAAGTGAACCACATTGATATGACCAAGGGATGTGATGGTACTTGAGCTACCTTGATATGGCCAATGGATGTGATGGTAAGTTGGTCACCTTGATATGGATGAGGCATATGATGGTAAGTGATCTACCTTATAATAGCCGAGCAATGTGATGGTATGACAACTGATGGATTAGAAATCCTCACAATAACTAAGGCTGAAGCTCGAAAGCTTCAATAAAACAATATGTTTTAACTCTGATAACTCAAAGTGAAAGCGCATCTCGCATTACGTAAATCAACCTATATCACGCACAAAAGTATGTCCATATTTATCACAGATAATGTATGTCAATTAGTCTGAAATATAATTTATGTTTACGTGAAATACAAATGGAGATACCTCATATGTGATATATAATGTATCTCCATTTGTATTTCCCGTTTAATGTACTATTTGTAAATTTGTCTTTTAAAGATCATGTGTGCCTATGTCTACTTCTATCAAGCATTATATATATATCACACATGCATCACGCATATTTTATTTAGTATTGTATCATGTTAAGCACACAATAAATATAACTTTTGATCAGCGCCAAAAGGATACAATGGAATGCATCATTGTCTAACGCGGGTCGAATGGCTTCCAGCTGAGATCTCAATTAGCCATTTTTACACATTTTTGCCCTCCTATAAATCAATTTAAATTGCCGTTTTCATTAATCGATCAGTGACGATTCGGTTCATGCAACAATATTTACGCGCCTGGTTAATCTGGTGGGCAGTTGTTTTGGTGAAATAATGGATCCTTTGAAATCAGTCGCAAGTAGGCAACAGTGTCTCGCGTTAAGTAGCCGACGTGTGGGGCCGGGAGGAGGGTCGGGGGAGGGGGCAGTGGCGTAGCGAGCATAACTCGCGCCCGGGGCACAATACCTTTTTAGCGCCCGCCAATACCTTTTTAGCGCCCCCCCTTTATTCGAAAACCATACAATATATAGTAAAATATACCATTTGGCGCCCCTTTGTGAGTAGCGCCCGGGGCATGATCCCCCCTTGCTCCCCCTCACTACGCCACTGGTAGGGGGGGGGGGGGGTTGGTGTTGATATCTCAGAGACAGTCTAGTCGTCCGAGATGTGGCCAACAAAAGTATTGTTGCAGTTGAAAACAATTTTTTTTAAAATCTATTCACAACATTTAAATTACCGGTTATTAACATTTCGGTGCACAAATTATCACGTTTTTATCAAGTCTTTATAAGGTCATTATCAAGTCTTTATTATGTCATTATCAAGACTTTCGTTATTAAGTCTTTATCAGATGTTTATCAGGTCATTATCAGGTCATTATCAAGTCTTTATCACGTCTTTATTAGGTCTTTATCCAGTCTTTAATAGGTCATTATCAAATCTTTCGTGATTAAGTTTTTATCAGATGTTTATCAGGTCTTTGTCAGGTCTTTATCAAGTCTTTATTGTCATTATCAAGTCTTTATCAGATGTTTATCAAGTCTTTATCACGTCTCAACATATCGAGGCAGAATGAATTCCATGATGAAAACAATCGTTACACTAATGAAACGAATCCTGTTACCTGTTGTAATGATTGATAAACACATCTTCTCCAAGTGATGATTACATGAAAAGTGATCAACGGAAAATAGCGTTGAACACAAATTGTTTTTTTTTTTACCATCCAATGAAATTACTTCCCGGCCACCTGTGGACGGGTGACTTGAAATGATAAACAGCCACAAGAAATGTTTTGCCACAAGAAGGGTTTCATCGGCGTTTCAAAATAATGTGACCTACACTGTCGTTGCAATGACAGAAGACGATCACACAAGGTACTCCTCTACCGTGGAACAAGAACCGGTGTTCACATTCCGCCATTTAAGCGTATGAAATGAATAGAACAAATTGATGAAATACACGTCACAGGAAAAGGGGACGATAACTCACCGAGTCTGGACTACGTCGCTATGGCGACAGCGTGGTAGGAAGCGCCACACCCTGGAAGTGAGATCCAGAGAGGATCTCATGCCCTACTCCTACAACTATTCAAATAACACTTGCATTATTGAAGAAAAGAAAAACTACTCAATTAACTACTGTATACTATTCTTAAGCTGTCTGATTACCATAAATCTATTGCAAATATTCACATGTACTTTCAGAGATTTGTAAACAAATGATCGCGAACACACAAAAAATATGATCCTGAGATGGTTACGTTATACACTTGTACAGACATCACACGGAGCTCTCCTGGTAAAGTGGACGCGGCTACAAGAAACCCTAAGACGAACAACGTGTTGCCTCGTGAACGGGAGATATCAGCACGCCAAGTACTCGCAGCAAAGCCGCCTGGCGAGGACAGATCGGCGGGGAATCACGAGGAATACCGAGCGCTCGTGCTCAGCTCTCGCGGCCGATGAACCGCCACGAACACGGCCATAGACAGGATGTTACGAAGAATGGGGGAGGGTGAGCCGTGGTTGTCTGACCTACCGGTTCGAATTTTCGGACGTGCCAATGTGGTGCGGTTAAATGACACAAAGAGCAAAGAAAAAAAAAGGGGGGGGGGGGAAGGAAAGGAAGCTCTGTGTTTTAATGACAGTTGAAAAAAGCAGGAGATGTGGGTGTCGCATAAAATCCTACAAATTAGCTGGCGATTCTTACTTTGATCAGTGTAAGACAGGCAATGGGGAACACCAAGGATCAACTTAACTTAAAGACCCCGTGGTACTGTGGACAAAATGTAAGATCTACAACGTTAAAAGCCAGGTATCAACACAATGTAAGACTTTGTGCTACCGAGGACACGTGTAAGTCGTAAGACATAGGATATCGGACGCCAGTGATACACGCGGCGTGTCTTATTCTATAAGTTGTCGTAAAAAGCCGCTAATCCTGACAGCCCTCCGAAACGCAATAAAACTTTGGATCTGACACGCACAACAATATTCCCAAAGAAGTAGGATTGAGATTTTGTTTCCACTGCTAATTTTAATTCATCTTTTTTAGAACATTCTAGATTTGATGTTTAATTCGGAGAGTAACTTTGCGAATGTCGCTGTTGACATTCTTATCCTTAAATGGGATTTTGAGACTGTGCACTTGTCTTTAATTTTGACTTTTGACTCCGAGCACGTGTCTTTAAACTGGCTTTTGAGACTGTGAATTTGCCCATCATGATATCATTTAAACCTTTTTTTGTGTGGTAAAATCAATATAATCTCACGGACTTGGTGAAATAGCTTTGATTGATTTGTGCCTAGTGTTCCTGCTATTTGATGTCATTGTTTCCGCTCTTCAGGATATTAGTCAGATCTTTTTTATTGAATACGGAAATTACTGGAATTTTTAAGATGGAATCTTCGGTTTAACATCAAAACTTGAAAACTGTATTTTAATTATCTCAAAGGATCAACCTGTGTCGCTAGGCGATAGAGGTTACAACGCCAACGCCTTTCATTCCCGCCATAAGTTGTATTTTTTTATAAGAACCACCTCAACAACTTTATGATTTGACCGCAATGAAATGCCTACATGTATGACTTCATACGTAGAATTCTTGAATAACATATTTTTTTATTAAAATCCCTTTACTGTAAATGGAAAAAAATTAAACCTTTCGGAGGATATCGATCGTGGACGCCATTTGTCATTCTGTTTTGTTAGGTAAAGAAAAAAAAGAAGAAATCTCCTCCAGGGCATCAAATGGCAGAGTGAGACCATGCACTAACGGTACGATCTGTTGTTGTTTTTTTAAAAAGGAAATTAATTAAATATTTAAGTGAGTCGACAGCAGAGGCTTCTCTCGAACTTATATTTTAAAGCTACATTAAAAAAAGAATAATGCAGCAACAGACCAGTATAGAGAGGGATTACAGGAGCTGATCAATCTACTTAAATTGTGAGGGCTCTAATCTACCCATTTAGTGTAATCTGATAGGACAGCGGTTCTCAACCTATGGGTCGCGACCCCTTTGGGGGTCGCTCGACCCTTTCCCAGGGGTCGCCTAAGACCACCTGAAAACATATATGCTCTATAGTTTTGAAGTATAACCGAAATAATTTTTGGCTGGGGGTCGCCACAACACGATGAAACCGTATTTTAAAGGGTCACGCCCATAGGAAGGTTGAGAACCACTGTGATAGGTGATGCCGCCAGTGGTATGTCTTGCTTAGCACAGCTGCCCCGTGAAAACCGGGTACGTCGGAACCACCAGGCTCGCTGCGCCTTGTGCCGTGATCGTCTCTTAATAACGTGAAAAAAAATATCCGGGTATTTGTCTTCTCTGAAGCGTCCTGCTAAGTATGACCATATACGCCATTTGCAGGTCTAACTGCAGTAGCAGCTACCATTTATGGTGCTACGGATATGGTAGTGAGTACGATCTCAGTCATTAAAGAATGTGTTTCGATAATTTTAGACAGCCACCCTTCAGTTTAAATCCCCAACATTGTCATAACATATATTATTTTTAAGGCACAGCCAATAAAATACTCAGTAGATATCGCTCTACTACGGGTGAATAATTTTAAGAGATAGCTCCTAGAAATGTTTCGGTCTCTTGCAACGAGCCCCTCATCCCAGTGCCCTGCCCTGAACATCTCAGTGCCCCGACCTAAACATCTCAGTGCCCCGACCTAAACATATAAGTGTCCAGACCTAGACATCTCAGTTCCCCGACCTAAACATCTCAGGGTTCCGACCGTAACATCTCAGTGCCCGACCTAAACATCTCAGTGCCCCGACCTAAACATATAAGTGCCCAGACCTAAACATCTCAGTACCCCGACCTAAACATCTCAGTGCCCCGACCTAAACATATAAGGGCCCAGATCTAAACATCTCAGTACCCTGCCCTAAATCACCCTAAAATAGGACAAACTATCCATGGGATCAGATTGTTTCAAGAGATAACCTTTTTTTTTTTTTAAACTTATCAAATCTTATGTCGTAGTTGAGAAACTTTGGAGATACCTTTTGACACATGAACTTTTAAATTTTTTTAGTACTTACCAATTTGTGTGTGTGTGGGGGGGGGGGATGTTCCGGTGGTAATTATAATAATTGCCACCTATTTGCGCTACCCCAACCTTCATACTTTGGTGAGGCGTGAGAGTTAGGGAGTCAGCATATGTCCAAGGAGTCAGCATATGTCCAGGGATTCGACACATGTCCAAGGAGTCGGCATATATCCAGGGAGTCGGCATATGTCTAAGGAGTCGGCATATGTGCAGGGAGTCGGAATATGTCCAGGGTGGCGGCATATGTCCAAGGAGTCAGAATATGTCCAAGTAGTCGGCATATGTCCAAAGAGTCGGCATATGTCCAAGGAGTCGGCATATGTCCAGGGAGTCGGAATATGTCCAAGGTGTCAGCATATGTCCAAGGAGTCAGCATATGTCCAAGTAGTCGGCATATGTCCAAGGAGTCGGCACATGTCCAAGGAGTCGGCATATGTCCAGGGAGTCGGCATATGTCCAAGGAGTCGGAATATGTCCAAGGAGTCTGCATATGTCCAAGGAGTCAGCATATGTCCAAGGAGTCGGAATATGTCCAAGTAGTCGGCATATGTCCAAGGAGTCGGCACATGTCCAGGGAGTCGGCATATGTCCAAGGAGTCTGCATATGTCCAAGGAGTCTGCATATTTCCAAGGAGTCGGCAAATGTCCAAAGAGTCGGCATATGTTCAGGGATTCGGCATAAGTGGACTAGACTAGATGAGATAGCAGACAAAAGAAATAAAGAATATCTCTTCTTACCTAGACCACTAATAACTGCTTGCACTCAAAAACCAAAAATGTTATTTTGGTTATGAAACTTCGACTTTATTTGCAGAAACAGCGAGGCTTTGGACTTGAGGCTATGCTAGCAATCGACGTCGATGCAGCATATTGTATTATTATTATTACGTGACGTTCGTTACAGAAAAAAAAATATGTATGATTTACGCATCTAACCAAACTAATGGTATAAATTGTGGTAAATAATTCATTAGGTAATTAGTCCCCCCCCCCCGTCCCACCCAGCTTATTGTCACGCCTTTGTTTATTTATTTGTGGATGACCTATATCATGAAATCCAACCAGTGGATAACACTAAGTTGGATATTTACACAATTTCAATCCCTTCTCCCTGAGAGTCTCCCAGTGAAACCTGAAATCGAACTCGCCTTGTCTTATTGTGCGAGGGAGCACTTTTACAAAACGTTGAGAGAAGTAGATCGCGTGGAATCGGAGCTGAGCTATTATTTGCAGAAGGGAAGTAGAGGAACACACACACACACACACACACACTACCACACGCACACCCACACACACACGCATACACGCATCAAGAGTTTTTTCCCTGTTATTTACGGGGGTAGCCATAGCAACGCAAAGTGTCTGTTATGTCGTTATTTATTTTTTTGGGGGGTTTTAATCTCACTCGGAGAATACCTCATGAGTCTTGGTTTCCTTCAAACAAATTTTCTTTCTTTTGAACTTAAGTTTAGACGTGGAGACAATTATAAACAATTTTTGTTAAAGTTCTTCCCATCAATCACGCTATTTTCAAAAAACTTAAACGAGTTTCATAATTAATGAAACAAAAGAAAGGTAAGGTTAAAAACAATAAATCAGATATTTATATTTTTTAAAAACACATCCACAGTTTGCACAGGCATGTTATATAGGACTAATTTTAGCCGCGACCACTTGTCTCCCCTTTTGTTTTGATTTTGACGTCATCGATTAAATGTGTAGCGCTGTGCCACTCCTTTTTTTACCCCAGGGAATTCTTGAATGGGAAAAGGTTGTTTACGTTCAAATATGTTCTATTTGTTCTTAAGAATGCTATTAGGTGACGCAATTTCTAGAATTTCTTTACAAGAGGGTTCTGATTTAATCCCTTTATATAGGCCTGTAGCTTTCCTAGCGGGTAGAGATTTTTTTCTAAGTTCCCTAGACCTATACCAGATGTTAAACAAAATTCAAAATTGTACTCTTCATGTCAGTGTGTGTAAATTAATATTTGTGATATTTCGAGGATTGTCCCTTTTCACTTGCTGTGTTGTGAGTTGATATACTTTTTTTTCTGTATATTTGAATTAATTTTTAATCGAAAGTTAATTGTGTAATTAAATTAAATATTGTTAGTATCATACGCTTTGGCGTCGTTTTTCTTTGTCATCTGTTTTCCCCCCGAGTCCTTCGTTGTGCATTGTCCATTCTACGAGCCGAATCTTAGAACAGATTCAATATTCAAAACCATTTGACAGTACCTAACTAGGGAAATATTATTCTTGTGCACATTTATTTAAAACGCAACAATAACTGGCACACATAATTCATTCATTATGACAGTCTATTTCTGTTTACTTTATATACTACTGTTCAAATAATTCATACATTTTGACAGTCTATTTCTGTTTACTTTATATACTACTGTTCAAATAATTCATACATTTTGACAGTCTATTTCTGTTTACTTTATATACTACTGTTCAAATAATTCATACATTTTGACAGTCTATTTCTGTTTACTTTATATACTACTGTTCAAATAATTCATACATTTTGACAATCTATTTCTGTTTACTTTATATACTACTGTTCAAATAATTCATACATTTTGACAGTCTATTTCTGTTTACTTTATATACTACTGTTCAAATAATTCATTCATTATGACAGTCTATTTCTGTTTACTTTATATACTACTGTTCAAATAATTCATACATTTTGACAGTCTATTTCTGTTTACTTTATATACTACTGTTCAAATAATTCATACATTTTGACAATCTATTTCTGTTTACTTTATATAATACTGTTCAAATAATTCATACATTTTGACAGTCTTTTTCAGTTTAATTTATATACTACTGTTCAAATAATTCATACATTTTGACAATCTATTTCTGTTTACTTTATATAATACTGTTCAAATAATTCATACATTTTGACAGTCTTTTTCAGTTTAATTTATATACTTCTGTTCAAATAATTCATACATTTTGACAATCTATTTCTGTTTACTTTATATAATACTGTTCAAATAATTCATACATTTTGACAGTCTTTTTCAGTTTAATTTATATACTTCTGTTCAAATAATTCATACATTTTAACAATCTATTTCTGTTTACTTTATATAATACTGTTCAAATAATTCATACATTTTGACAGTCTTTTTCAGTTTACTTTATATACTTATGTTCAAATAATTCATACATTTTGACAATCTATTTCTGTTTACTTTATATAATACTGTTCAAATAATTCATACATTTTGACAGTCTTTTTCAGTTTACTTTATATACTTCTGTTCAAATAATTCATACATTTTGACAATCTATTTCTGTTTACTTTATATACTTCTGTTCAAATAATTCATACATTTTGACAATCTATTTCTGTTTACTTTATATACTTCTGTTCAAATAATTCATACATTTTGACAATCTATTTCTGTTTACTTTATATACTTCTGTTCAAATAATTCATACATTTTGACAATCTATTTCTGTTTACTTTATATACTTCTGTTCAAATAATTCATACATTTTGACAATCTATTTCTGTTTACTTTATATACTTCTGTTCAAATAATTCATACATTTTGACAATCTATTTCTGTTTACTTTATATACTTCTGTTCAAATAATTCATACATTTTGACAATCTATTTCTGTTTACTTTATATAATACTGTTCAAAAACTTAATCCTCTAAAATTTATTACCTATTTTTTTTTTGTTGTGTGTGTGTGTGGGGGGGGGGGGGGGAGACCATGGCACCGAAAATATCTGTTATCTTATAACAGGGATTCCCAAATTCCACCAGGGCGCCTAGGATTCTTTACAGGTTGCGCAAAGTGCCTGGAAAAACAATTCATGAACAAATCCCTGGTTAGAATTTGAAATAGAGCTCCTTGACAAAACAATTCTTGGATGCGGTAATGGCACAAATTACTGTAAAAATTATTTGAGAACTTCATTTTGGCGAATCTGAGCAAGAATAGTTAAGATTTCTTGGCTTAGATAGAAGAAGGACAAAGCAATGTTCGCTTATGTGTTCCAGCAAACTTCTATGCCACAGTGATGAAGTGGTACACTCAAGTTTTGAGGTTCCATCGGAGTTTTCCCATGAAGAAAATATAGAATCTTTTATGTTCACACCGTAGTGTTTTCTGTCAGGAGTTAATTGTTTGTAAAAAAATGTAATGAAAAAATACCCGTGAAGTGAATCCACCGATCACTGCTGCAGTACACATGAACGTAAGTTAGGCTTGGTAGATATCATCATCATCAGCATCGTCCTCATCATCGTCCTCATCATCGTCATCATCATCGTCTTCATTAACGTCATTATCATCATCATCATGTTATCTTCCCATCTTTTTCTCTGTCTTCCTATTTTTTGGTTGATATGCATTGTTTAATATAAAAAACGTAAGTGCAAGGGTACGAATTCCTACAGTTAGAGACGTAGCTAGGGTTACTGCCACCCGAGGCGGGCCTGCATTTTTCTTACGCCCCCCCCCCCCCCCCACACATTTCTACGAAAAGACAGTCGGCCGACAACGCAACCCCTTCTTAAAAAATAAAAAAAATAAAATTGTCACCAGGGGCGGATGCCCCTCTCCGCACCCCCTTCCTACACGACCCCCCTCCCTACACGACCACCCCCTCCCTACACGACCCCCTTCCTATACCACCACGTCCTCCCTACACGACCACCCCCTCCCTACACGACCACCCCTCCCTACACGACCCCCTCCCTATACCACCACGTCCTCCCTACACGACAACCCCCTCCCTACACGACCACCCCTCCCTACACGACCACCCCCTCCCTACACGACCACCCCCTCCCTACACGACCACACCCTCCGTACACGACCACTCCATCCCTACACGACCACACCCTCCTTACACGACCACACCCTCCCTACACGACCACACCCTCCCTACACGACCACACCCTCCCTACACGACCACCCCCCTCCCTACACGACCACCCCCTCAACAAACTGAACAATCAGCAGCATATTTAAACAAATAAAAGATCTATCCACCAAGTGAACAAATAGAAACTGATCTAAACATAAATTCAATAATTCCCTGACAGTGTCCCAGGCTTTGTCTAACCGCAGACAATGCCTTTATTGCACGAGCCAGATTCGTTGTCAAATCCCCTGGACAACGTTTTCAACTACTATAACGAGTAACCGAGTTTTCTGCTTCCTACACACCGTGCGGGCCAACTATTATGGGAATGTTTTCATTTCATTCTAATGTGATAAAGATGATTTTCATTTTCAAAGTTGTAACATGGATGGAGTTAGATGGTGATTTCTTATTATTTGATTATCGACCACGAATTTTGAAAACAAAAATATATATAAATATTAGAAATCATAATAATGTTAAGCATCATTCCAGGATAGATTTGCTTAGGTGGCTACTGTCTTGTGCTGTTAGACGTCTAGGGCAATGGTTCTCAACCTTGTGATCAGCGGAGTGCCTAGATCAGGGGTCTCCAAACTACGGCCCTCGGGCCGGATCCGGCCCGCGAGGCCAGTTCAACCGGCCCGCCGACGGTACTTGAAATTTCGTTCTGGCTTGAAATTATTGTACGTAATCATTATCTGGACTACGCTTGTCATTTTTTTTGTTTGTTTGTTTGTTTGTTATCCGGCCCGCCGTGAAAAAAGTTTGGAGACCCCTGGCCTAGATGTACGTTAAAATGTTTAAATTAAAAATAAGTCATTTGTGCTGTGTAATAATTTTTTATTATGTTTGCTATGCACAAAACCTTTTCAGCATAAAAATCAAAGCTGTGTTCCAGGTCCACAGTTTGGGCGTTACAGCTTCGCGGTTTGGGCGTTACAGCTTCGCGGTTTGGGCGTTACAGGTGCACGGTTTTGGGTGCTACAGCTCCACAGTTTTTGCGTTACAGCTCCACAGTTTGGGCGTTACAGCCCCACAGTTTGGGCGTTACAGTTCCACGGTTTCGGCGTTACAGCTCCACGGTTTGGGCGTTATAGCTCCACGGTGTGGGCGTTACAGCCCCACAGTTTGGGCGTTATAGTTCCACGGTTTCGGCGTTACAGCTCCACAGTTTGGGCGTTACAGCTCCACGGTGTGGGCGTTACCCTAACAGCCACCTTCACAAAAGTTTTCGTATTGCCTTTTGTTTGTTTGTCAGGAAACGAAATTGTGTTTCAGCTTTGAGACAAGCAGTTTGTATGTGGTCCGCGAGAACAAACAAAACACGTGAAACCAATGGTCTAGGAAGTTAACAATGAACCGAGAATAAATAAAACACGTGAAACCACTGGTCTAGGAACTTAACATTTAACCGACATCTTTTTCTGAAGATGACGTCTTACTCAAAAAAAGAAAAATTAGTTCACGATATTACCATTTCCTTACAGGCGTGCCCCACAAAAGTAAAAGTGATGTTTAAAATTCCGGACAGTTCCAACTGATTTCATGTTGCTAGCCATTTGTCATACCCTGGACCAATATTTCAATTTGGCAACTTCAAAAAAACTCAAAGGGCAAGTATCGGCAAATATGACCTAGATAAAAAAAAATTCTTCTTATTTTGACGTGACCTAGATACCTTAAACTATGGATTGAGACGACCTACGCGAGTATTTGTGAAAGCAAATATAAATGGAACTCAATCAATAATCTTTCCCCTCCCTCCCTCTCTCCCTCTTTTCATTCCCTCCCACTGATTATTTCTGCCTCCAACTTGTAAACACTGTTTGCATGGTCAGGGAGGCAGGTCACGGACGCTATCAGAAATACGTTATTACAGTTAATCTCTTGCTTGGGACAAGAGTACTCGGACTTTGGAGCTTTGTTTGTGTTTTTTTGATGACGTGTTGACTCCCATGATCAAATAAAGGCAACCTTTATGTGACGTGTGAAGGCGGAATTGTAAAAAAACAAAAAAAAAATAACAAACAAACAAGCTGTGTCTTAAGAGCGTTAGGTGTTATGTTTTAACTGTGTCTAGATTTAGTTAGCGGGGGCGGACTCTAATGAGGGTCATAAAGGGCATATCTATTAATAGCATATTTTGGGGTAGCATGTCACACGTTGAGAAGACAAGGATGTGAAATTTGTCCTAGAATATACAACTAACAAAATCAATGTAATCCCATCTCTCTCCTTGTCTCTGCCCTCTCCCTCTCTCTTTCTCTCTGTAGATATATATATATATATATATATATAAGAGCTATAAATTAACTGAGCAAGTAACATACTAAAGAACAAAATTAGTATAGATTTGAATTGCACAATTGTCATTTATATTTTCAAATGACTTTGGATTCAAATCTTTAAAACGTTACGGCTTAAAAAAAAAAATTTCCTGGAACAAAAGTTCTCTCGTGACAAAGTTATGATAGAGTTATGACAGGGGAATGACAGAGTTATGACGGAAAGGCCAGCAAGACATAATTGCTAAAAAGAAAAAGAAATAGTAATCGATAAGTAGCAGCACTACGCAGAACCAGAGGCAACAAACAACAAATTATACACTTGACAGCCAAACAATCCCCTCACCCCCTTGTAACATTATACCATTGTTATAACCCGTTGGTTTGTCTGTTTCCCCATTAAACACCACATGGCATTGCTCTAGTCCGCTGGTGTGTTTCCCCATTAAACATCACATGGCATTGCTCTAGTCCGCTGGTCTGTTTCCCCATTAAACACCACATGGCATTGCTCTAGTCCGCTGGTCTGTTTCCCCATTAAACACCACATGGCATTGCTCTAATCCGCTGGTCTGTTTCCCCATTAAACACCACATGGCATTGCTCTAGTCCGCTGGTCTATTTCCCCATTAAACACCACATGGCATTGCTCTAGTCCGCTGGTCTATTTCCCCATTAAACACCACATGGCATTGCTCTAGTCCGCTGGTCTATTTCCCCATTAAACACCACATGGCATTGCTCTAGTCCGCTGGTCTGACTATTTCCCT
The DNA here is from genome assembly GCA_964017045.1 of Omphiscola glabra. Taxonomy (NCBI): domain Eukaryota; kingdom Metazoa; phylum Mollusca; class Gastropoda; family Lymnaeidae; genus Omphiscola; species Omphiscola glabra. The sequence continues at coordinate 52,161,063 of OZ024794.1, read as the reverse complement.
ATTTAAACACCCTATCTCCAGATTCATGCTTGTTTTCATTTCAATTTTCCGATTGATTTAGTTCTAAAAATACATCTTCCTCCCTCAAGTCTTATTTTCCCGTCGTCGTCCCGGGTACATCCAATATTTTAATATGAGCCTTGAGGGATACAATACTGTGTGTAAGGGAGTGTGGAGAAAAGGAAGCGCTTATTGCGTAAAAAAAAGTTTGAATTTATAACTGTTTTTGAACAACGCCCCCCCCCCCCCGCCCTCCCTCCCCCAACCCCCACTTTTCCAAATTCTTGCTTCTTGTGTGTGTGTGTTCAGAATGCAAACGAGTGTTTGAAATTTAAAATAAAAAATGGTTTGGTCCGGGGTAGGGGGGAGGGGGTCGCGATCAGTGGGGTGCAGGTAATTTGGTCTAACCCTTTTATAGAAGGGATTTGATCCATGAGTTCGAATCCCACACTACGTTGGTTGAGTAGAAGCTTGAAGTAGTTGAAATATTTGTGAAAATATTCTTTTCCCATTTAAAAAGTAAAAAAAATTTTTTTCTTCCTTTGATGTGAGCTCTATCTCAGATGAGTGCTGACAGTACAACAATCAATTCGACAGCCTGCTTTGAAATATCACAACCATCATCTTCTATCTATAGGCCGTAGACTTGACGTACGGGATCAAAGAGCTTGTCGTCTCAGTCTTGATAGCAAACAGACGAACCCTCGCGCAAATGGCACTTCTCTAAACAAAAAAACATAAAAATGCATTATTGCCATGAGAGGTGAAATGACATTAAGAGTGTCGACCGTGTTTAAAAAGAGGATTTCCGGTTGACATATGTACTCAATATGATATTTTCACCGTGTCTGGGACTTTATTTTAAAAAAAAACCCACAAAAAGACCTCTCAGCATAAGAAAATAGATACAGGGTTAATTCAAAGTAAGCAGCAAGGGATGGACAGTGAATGTGTTCGACGCTCTGGATGAAGTGTTATTCAACTCAACGGAGGCGTAGCTAGAGTGTTTGGCGCCCGGGGACACGATTCATTTTAAAGGCCCCCCTCTTTCTTTTTTAAACTCTAAAGCCCATTATTTTCATCAATAAAATAGTATCAAAGAACACTTTAGCGTCCCTAACTAGTCTGGCGCCCATGAAAATCTGTCCCCCAACCCCCCCCCCCCTTGTGCAACTCAAGAATTTAAGAGAAACTTTGAAAAGTTGCCAATGAAACGAAACGACAATCTATCTCAGAGCTTCAAATTAAAGTTAAGAACTAAATTATACGAGCATGGAAAAAAAACAAGAAAGAATACACAAAAACCCGTTTGCAAAAAATCATTCTTCCGCGAAAAAAAAAATGTGCTACAAGATCTCCGCATGTAAAATGAGTTCTCCTAGATATGGTCCCCATTTGTAAAGAAAGGTCTCCCGGGAATTAACCCGCATGAAAAGGAAGTTTGCATAGTTAAAATCCCCAATTTTAAGGAAGTTCTCCCCGAGACTGGCAGCACGTACCTAAGGAAAATGTTCTTTGACAAGAACATCCTCAGCTTTTTACAAAAACATCCTCAGCTTTTTACAAAAACATCCTCAGCTTTTTACATGAAGAAATATAACGAAATAAGAAAAAAGAATGTTTTTAAAGAAAAGCTAAAATTTATTACTTTTTATAATCTTTGATTGCCCCTCCCCCCCCCCCACCCATTAATGCATTAGTCACATTTCTTTAGGGGCTGTCCATTAATTATGTCAACAAAATAGGGGGGGGGGGGAGGGGTCTGAAATTTTTTTACAATAGTTGACAAGGGGGAGGGGGGGGGGAGGTCAAGAAAAGTTGACGTCAACAATGTTACTTTTTTTTAATAACTTTAATTTCATAATTTAGAATTTATTAAACTTTTTTTTCTAAACATTTTACTTTTATTCACCTTTTTGTTGTAGTTGTAAACTAGTCTATTTAAAATATTGTTGTTTTTCTCCCCTTTTTATCTTTATTTTGAGGGGGGGGGGTAATCAAATGTTGACGTAATTTTATAGTGGGGTGTCTCTGGAAGTTTGACAAGTTGTTGACAAGGGGCAGGGGGGGGAGGTAAAAATCGCCACAAATTTTTTGACATAATTAATGGACAGCCCCTTATTCACAAATACCATCCCATACCATGACCCCTCGAAAGCCTTAGGTGTTGCGTCTCAAGAAAGCTGACGTCACAGCACTTCAATGCATGTTTTCAACTCCTACATTTAAACCGAATAATGGTCCTTTTTTTAAAAAAATAAATAAATCAATCAAAAATCGATCTTAACATATCCTGGAGTCGGCAATCATGAAATCACCAATCACTAGCAGTGTTTGAAGAGTGGCGTATGGGGTAAATACTATGAAAGAGATTTGATCTATTTATGAGGTGTTTCTATTGATCGAATCGACCCACCTCTTGCACTTCTGTTCGCTATTAACATTTTCTGTCCTGTTGACATGATATGTTATATGCGCCTTATATTTCATGTGTACCAGACCTGTTAACCCCCAAACTCTTATAATCGTACAATATCATCACAAAATCGTTCAATACATTATCTAAATAGTAAAACAATAAACATGCTGTATATATATAATGTCTATACCTCAAAATTGTACTCCAAAATCGTAAGAGTAAACTGGTTTGGTGTACCGTATTTATCATGTGTACGTTTTATATCATTGGTACCTTTAATATCATTTGTACCTTATATATAATTTTGTACCTATCAAATGTAATGTGTTTTTTTTTAATCTGTCATGTATAAATGATCTTTTTTAAAATATGGGCTATGGTAATGTCTATTACACATATGGCGAGAATTATATATGTATTATGTTAAATCGTCGCGTATACATATCAAATGTACATTATTTACCTACTGTACAATAATTCTTTTACAGTCATAACATGTGTTAAATGATCACCATAACCACAGAATTTGTCATATCTACTTCATGTTAGATGTGTTTATAACTCCTGCGTGCATTGCATGTCAGCGCATTCATTATGCGCAATGTATCTGGTGCTCTCCCTCACCTTTCACCGAGACGGGCGCTCGTGCTAAACATTACCAGGACTCGATAGTTCGTCCCGCGAGCCAACATCAAACGAACCCCTCTATTTGTTGGCCTCAGACATGTTCAACCTTCGGCAAATTTCAGGCAAACAAATAATTAAACGCTTTGAAAAAAAGGGGGGGGGGGGTGGGGTTGATAATTTTCGTTAAAGTCAATATTGACTCCCAGCACTCTGTTAACGATCGGTTTATGAAGGAGCTATAAAAAAAGTATAATAATAAACCAGAAAGCTATCGAATTACAGATTGGAGAGAAATAGATTTAGTTAATCTATGAGTGGTGAGCATGACGTATCAGAAGATAGTTTATGTGTGAATGGTCAGAACGAAGCTGGATAAAGCGTATAATTAATAGTCAGAATCCATGGGGATAGAGTGAAGTGCGATGTTTTTTTTTTGTGGTTATAGGTTGGGGGAGGGGGTGCCTTCGTCATTTAGAGCCGTTACATAACTCAATAAATCAACTGTGGCATCACGATGTTTTGGTATGTTGACAAAAGAATAATAGTTACAATAAAAGCATGCAGCATAGGGATACAAATGAGGAATTATTTGAAAGAGGGACTATGTTGTCAGCCATATTGAAAGAGTAAACGAGACATTTTGATCGTCTGCAGTCGTGTGCGTCCATTTTTTAGTGATATGATGATAATTCTTTATTATTGAGAAAGTACATGTGTTATATTGAAATACTGTTCCACGTCTATCTTATGAGGCTTGATTAATTCTGCAAATATACAATTTATGAAATGTGAAATCATTTAGGTAATAAATTAAAGTGAAACGGGGTAGGGAAGGGGGAAGAAAATGAGGACTAAGGGTCAGTTCACACGATCAAATTTTCCTTCAAGCATTTGATGCAATTCGTGTGTGACGCCTTGTCACAACTTTCAAATTACTATTTGATCAAATTTCCCCCAAAAAGAAAACACGCACGAAATAGTGCTTTCATACAACAATTTGACGCGAAATTTGATCGTGTGAACTGACGCTAAATTTCATTTCTCTAGTTGTCTGTGTAATGTTCAAATGATGATGATGATGATAATGTTTGAATATTTTTATAGCGCTTGTGTCCATGCTATTTCAGCATGCTCACAGCGCTCTGATGTCCTAAAATCTTTTTAAAGAAAAAAAGTATTTAAATGTTTCTTTAAATGTTTTTTTATCCCGTTCAATTTCCCTCAAAGATTGAGGCAAACTGTTCCATGATTTAGGCACAATAGCTTCAAAAGAGCGCACTCCGTATGACTTCTTTCTGTGTCCATCCTCACTGGCACCCTCGGTAAGGACTGCGTTGAAGACCGCTGGACCTTTAAGGGTACGTGTTTATGAATCAGTTTCTGGGGATATTCAGATGCAGAGCCTTCTATACAGCTGTACCACAGTCACAGAATTTTGTGGTTAATGCACTCGCTCACAGGAAGCCAGTGGATATATTTAATAACTGTGGTGATGTGGTCAGGTTTCTCTATACGCGATACAATGTGTGCTGAAGTATTGTGTACCGTCTGGAGTCTCTGAATTTGGTTTTCAGATAAAAAAAACAAAAAACACACAACTATTATATTAATCTAATATTCATTGGATTTGAGTGCCTCCTACTGCATTGGCAGTTCTCTTATTAAGGTGTACGATTTCTAAGATAATTATGAAACTTTTATTTTTACACCATATTACGGTGTATTAATTAACATATACTTTATGTCAAATCCCTACAGGAAATTCAGCATTATTTTAATAGCCCTTAAACCAATATTTCGGAGCACTTTTCTTGTGTGGCTTTACTGGTGGCAACAATTACGATTTTAGTCTATACAAATACGTGTCTACAATTGAATCCATTTTATTATGGTAATGGCGGACATCTCGCACTGAATACTCAGTGACCCTAGACATCAGTGACCACCCCCAGGAGAGAGCAATGAGGTAGGTCCCCCTAGACTGGCCAAGTGTTCAAGTGTTGATGCCGAGAGATGAGATCGGTCACTGAGTCAACAAGCAGACAGTACTGCCACGAGGAATTGAGTGGATGTCCAGCTTTGAGATGACCACTCGGTGCGACTGACCCCCCACTACCCCCCCCCCCCCCACCCCGTCCATCTTCACATCGCTGTAACGAGAAGTCAGATGAAAAGGCATGCTATGAGTGAGGTCAATCATACTTTCATGGCTTATAGACTCGACCTTTAAGTTTTAGAGGAAAGTCAATTCGCGAAACAAAGGATTGAAAAACATGAAAAAACGAACGCAATAGAACAACGAACGTTTCGGCAAGAAGCCTTCTTCAGCGAACAAATAACAGTAAAGACAATAGAAAATAAAAATATACACTTTGTTGCAATGCAGTATCCGAGAGGACAGAAAGGTGAATGTGATAGAACATAGATAGGTGAGAGATATAAAACAGGCAAAATGGGACGGAAGAGAGGAAAAGTAAATCCACTGCGATTGGGGGTAACTGGGGGGGGGGGGGGCAGGAGAAAAGGTTTGACATGTGAAGGAGAGAACATAGTTGCAGAGAGGAGAAAAAAAACACACATAATCATCACCATCCCATCCACGCAATCAATGATTATTGAAAAATTACATATTATGAAACATTTAGCCATTGAGCTATTAATACAATTACTTCACTGGTTACTAGTAACTGTAATTTGTTACTTAGTTCTCCGCTGAAAAACTTTTTTTTAAAAATGTACTCTACAAATAAATATTGTCGTACTCAGCTACGATGTCTCCAGTTGATTGTATCGTTAAAATCACCTGACAGGTTCTCAAACTTTGAACATAATCTACCATGTAGCTCACAGGACTGTTTATTCAATCTTTATTAATAAACGGAAACATTATTTTGGAATAATGAAAACAAGAAAAGGCGAAAAATAAAAACACAACTTATGGTTTTAAGAAAAAAGCTTTTTAGCTGTTAGGCACCATACATATGCATTTTAGATCATTGCAAAATCGATTCCAGGTTTTCTTAAACCAGATGCAGTGACGTAGGAAGGAGTTGCGGAGGGGATGCCACATTTCTTCTTTATATGGAGGGGCGGCATTTTCGCCCAACCACACTTTATTGGGCAAGGGGCGACAGAAATATTGGCACCCTTTAATTTCACCTTTTAACGTCATCCTTTAATTTAACTTTTTAATTTCAACTTTTAATGTCACCCTTTAATGTCACCCTTTAATGTCACCCTTTCATGTCACCCCTTTATGTCACCTTTCAATGTTAAATGCAATGCATTGACGACCTCGGTTGTAGATTATAAAAATGAAGAAAGCAAGCAGCTGAAACACATCATCCAGAGATGAGAGTAACAACCACTTGTGCACCCAGAGAATCTACCTTTCAAGCCTCACGTCAGCGCTACGCTGTATCACCCAGGTGAAAACTCATTTTAAAAAACTCGGTGTGGGGCAAAAGTAAAATAGGTGAACGGGAACTCGAACAAAATAAGAGCATCAACAATGCAAATGAACTTTTAACGCAGAGAAAGGACATTGTAAAATATAGAGCGGAAGCAAGGCCGATGACTATGGAGATATTACAGCGGAAAGAGGTGAGAAGACTGAGCGATAAATGCCAAACTGAAGTAAACAGGCCAGGCCTGGAAGCTGCCCAGAATTTGTTTTGGGTCAAACAGAAAAAAACCGCACGGGTCGATGGCACTGGAGGGCGACTTATCGGAGCGCAAAATCCATTTCAAGACGAAAACAATTATTTTATAACAGATTTTATCGATTGATATATTTTCTGTGCTGTGGTGTAGGAACAAATAAGACCAGGGTTATAACTCCAACGCATTTCTGCTTATATCAAACGTGTGTGGGTGTCATAGTGAAGTGGCTGAAATGAAATTAGGGTGTCATAGTGAAGTGGCTGAAATGAAATTAGGGTGTCATAGTGAAGAGGCTGAAATGAAATTAGAGTGTCATGGTGAAGTGGCTGAAATGAAATTAGAGTGCCATAGTGAAGTGGCCGAAATGAAATTAGAGTGTCATAGTGAAGTTGCTGAAATGAAATTAGAGTGTCATAGTAAAGTGGCCGAAATGAAATTAGAGTGTCATAGTGAAGTGGCTGAAATGAAATTAGAGTGTCATAGTGAAGTGGCCGAAATGAAATTAGAGTGTCATAGTGAAATGGCTGAAATGAAATTAGAGTGTCATAGTGAAGTGGCTGAAATGAAATTAGAGTGTCATAGTGAAGTGGCTGAAATGAAATTAGAGTGTCATGGTGAAGTGACCGAAATGAAATTAGAGCACGAACAGGCCGTCACGTGGCTGTTTGAAAGGTGCGCTAAGGTTGTGGCATAAAGTATCTTTCCGTATGTTTTGGGAAGCTGACATCATTGGAAACATCGAACATATCCTCGTCAAATTGCATTTAATTAATTGGAACATCAAAATAGAAAAGCTTTAAAAACCTAGTTTTTTCCTATAAATCCTTTATAAAATGAAATATCGAGCATACGGGGGCTGAAAATTTGACAAAACTTGCATACAAATAATGCACTTTAAAAGAATCCCAATTAGCCCCCCCCCCCCCATGCTCTCAAACTTATATTTTTTCCTGCCCCTGAATTATATAAATATTCTAATGACCCACCCGCCTTTTACACCGTAGATTTATTTCACCAACTAGTTCAGAAAAACAAAAGAAAATATTACACACCAAACGCACTTGCAATATTTTTTTTAAAAGGATCTCATTTAGAGCAGTTATTGAGAATTTTATTTTTTGAAATAGTGTCATCATTTGGCCTTCATTTTCCTCTGGGGAAACTGGAAAAAAAAAAAGTTTTGGGGGTCAGGACTCGAAGTTTGAAAGAATGTGTTGTCTATGCGCCAAGTTTCAGATCGATAGCTTGACGGGAAGTGGGTCAATTAGCCGTACGAAGATTTTTCAAGTCACCAAGAAAAGCGAAGTTAATATAAATGGTTTAAGGAATGTTCTATGGCAGTGATATAATGTCAATGAGACTAACTTAAAGTGTGTTCTCAATTCGCACGCAGCCCCTGCGTCAAGACTATAATCTCAACACAATTTACAAGTGGTCGCGGTTGACAAAGATTAAAGTGGAGCCACAAGAATGTGAACTGTTTCCTAGAGACATAATTTAGGCTCCTAAGCACAATTATTTATGGAAAAATTATTTTAGGCATTCGTTTCTAATCAACAAGTGCGCAACTTATGCTTTTACAGCGGGTGATGTAAGAAGTCTGCGGGTGAATGGGCCAACGACATGGAAGTTTTTGTTAAGTTCATCTAACGCAAATTTGACATTTTTAAAAAAAAAATCTTAGCAAGGGCTGCATTTTGTTTGTCACTATTTCGCTAATTTCAATCTTTGTCAACTTCACCTTTTGTTAACAATTAAACAACAAATAAATACTTTCTTGATGTTTGAAAGTTTCCAGATAGTTGACCTTATCAGTTACAATACATTGGATGTTTGAAACTAGGACAGAATTGTTACACTTCACTTTTTGCATGCTGTGCAATTTTTTAAATGCCCTTGAAAATATCGAGTCCTATATCTATAAAAAGTGAAGAGTCTAAGATGTCCGCCAATGTATGAGGCCAGAGGTTCCGCGATGTTCTTAAATTGGCCTCAATTCGGGAATACACTGAAACCGGCGATTTTACCAGTTCTTGCAGAAATTTGAAAAAAACATTTGAGAATAGTTTTGACTTCCGCATCTGACAGTTCCCATTTCTCTAGTCGCTGTGAAGTCAAGCGATTTTGACAACCCTTTACTGATTGGAGTCACCCATTTGAACTTACCTAAATCTCACACACCAATAAATGCATCCGAAATTCACATCACTGCTAAATAGAAACCATGCACACATCCATAACGAGACACGAGTTTATCACTTTTAAGCATTTACCCTCTACAACGAAGTCAAGATTTTTAAACAAAACACACACAAAAACTGAAAACGTAAAGCGCCCGCATAGGGCAACTTATGCCTACGTTTCACACAGAGGAGTAGCCAGAGTTAGTGCCGCCCAGGGCAACTAATGCCTACAGTTCACATATTTTACACGGCGATGCTCCATAAGGGAGTTGTGTTTTCTTATCCTTTAGAGGGAACGCAAATTGTAACCAGTGCGGCATTTCGTGGATAACTTATGAATTTGACTACCTGCCTTCGTGGAGGTGAGGCAAGGTAGCTGCTAATAAACTAGTTTGGATTGGGGGGGGGGGTCGTCGGGGGGAAAGGGGAGCGGTTGAGGTATATAAAAGGAGACTCATAACAATGTAGTTTTGATTTAGAGACAATTTAGAGGAGGTAATTTACAACATGAATTGATTTGAAGTTGGCATGGTTCGTGACACTTCAGCGCTGGCTACTGAGAGATTCACACGGCCCGTGACAATGCGACACTGAGTAGTCAGAGATACACACGGCCCGTGACAATGCGACACTGAGTAGTCAGAGATGCACACGGCCCGTGACAATGCGACACTGAGTAGTCAGAGATGCACACGGCCCGTGACAATTCGACCCTGACTTGTCAGAGATGGCCATACGTTTATTGAAATGTTATCTACTTAATATCATAACGCGTAGGGTAACATATCCTAATTAAAAAAACAATTATTATATAGCAGTGTTGTGTTTCCACCAATTATCATGTTTCATAATGAATATAATAAACAGCGGTATAAAAAGCAAAATATTATTATAGCAGCATTTTACTTGCAATAGTCATTACAAAACACATTTGTCATCGGGTTCCATGACAAAACGACAAGTCTTCAACGCCAACGCCTCCGCCGTCTTTAATGCCTTACATCGGTGTTTCCCAACGTGGGGCCCACGCTCCACAAGGGGGCAATTTGAAAATGAGCTATCTAGAACTTGAAAACACAAACATCTCACTAAGGTTGAACAATTAATTATTACTAATAATTAAAATAATAAAGAAAAATCTTTCATTAAAATTATTTCATACTTGAATGTCAGTTCTCCATATATGCTTGGAAAATTTACTTATTATGTTTCCTCACCAATTTCCTAGTGATTTCTTCCTAAAACCTATCATTAAAGCTTCTTCAGTGAACAACCGTATTTTTGAATATTAAAAATTATGTATATGTTACATGGGGGGCATAAGAATTTTAGAAAGGCTTAGGTGGGGCATGGCACAAAAGAGGTTGGGAAACACTGTCTTGCATACAATAAAGTATGATAAACTTTTTTTTAGATATTTAACATGCCTTATAGTTGGGGGGAAAAACGGTATTGGGTTATCAGACTAACCCTAACCCTAACCCCAAACCTTGTCATTTTGTCACCTTGTCGTTTTGTCCCTTGTTGTTTTGTCGCCTTGTCGTTTTGTCACCTTGTCGTTTTGTCCCTTGTCGTTTTGTCACATGTCGTTTTGTCCCTTGTCGTTTTGTCACTTGTCGTTTTGTCACTTGTCGTTTTGTCTCTTGTCGTTTTGTCCCTAGTCGTTTTGTCGCCTTGTCGTTTTGTCACTTGTCGTTTTGTCTGGTTACCGTGTCATCGAGCTCTAAAAACTAGAATGAAACCGCAACACGTTATAGTTTTGCGAATAATCGTTTGATTACAAAATATCAGTCAATATTTAGAAAATCTTGATTAGTTTGATGTATAAAACGAGTTGCATTCGTACAGTCTGTCACATTAAAAATTGTAGGCAATTCGTCTCCAGTGCGATCTTATGCTGTGCACTTTATTAATGGATCCACATTCGTCGGAGCCCTTTTTGTCGGGGGGGGGGGGGGGAGGGGAGGGCATTAGTCCTGGGCCCTTTTCTCCGTGGCCCATTGGTTGGGGCTCTTTTGTAGGGGCCGATTTGTCAGGGCCTTTTCGTCGGGGGCCGCTATGTCGAGGCTGATTTGTCAGGGACGCTTAATCGGGGCCGTCTTGTCCTGGACCGTATCGACGGTACACCGGCTAGGCAAGAAGGTGAGGCTAAATCATAACGGACTGTCGGGATGACGTCGCCGTGCCACAGCCACACCACCCCCACACCACCCCCACCCCGCCCCCCGGGGCCCGACTTTGTCAGTGAGAAGAATCCATTTGAAGCTTGTCACAAGTCCCCCCCCCCCCCCGGTCTCACACCTGAGCATCGATCCAAGGCACATGCGGAAGCGCGTCAATAAGAGTTTGATCTTTTCCATTACGACTATCAAAGAGGGAGGAAAAGAGGGGATCGTGCACGTCTCGTCATAAGAGGCGCAGCTTAACAACAGTGGGGAAATAGTTGGAGGGGGGAGGAGGGGGACTTTCGTGCATGGCAGTGCTGCTCAAAGTACAAACTCCGGATAGTTTCGATCATTTTGGGGTTGGGGAAAGAGGGGCGGGTGGGGTGTATATTGTAGATGACATCAGTGACTTACCTTTAAGTTCTGAATGTGATTTAGCATTTACCAGAGAGGTATGATTTTACGAGCTGGCGAACTGTCTATGCAACGCTGGGCTTAGCAGTGGACTGAGAGGACATCATAGAGGTGGAGAGAGGTGGGAGGGCGCTTGGTGCACTGAGAGGACATCATAGATGGGGAGAGAGGTTGGAGAGCGCTCGGTGGACTGAGAGGACATCATAGAGGTGGAGAGATGTGGGAGAGCGCTCGGTGGACTGAGAGGACATCTTAGATGTGGAGAGAGGTGGGGGAGTGCTCGGTGGACTGAGAGGACATCATAGATGTGGAGAGAGGTGAGAGAGCGATCGGTGGACTGAGAGGACATCATAGATGTGGAGAGAGGTGGGAGAGCGCTCGGTGGACTGAGAGGACATCATAGAGGTGGAGAGATGTGGGAGAGCGCTCGGTGGACTGAGAGGACATCTTAGATGTGGAGAAAGGTGGGGGGGGGGCGCTCGGTGGACTGAGAGGACATCATAGATGTGGAGAGAGTAGGGAGAGCGCTCGGTGGACTCAGAGGACATCATAGAGGTAGAGAGAGGTGGGAGAGCGCTCGGTGGACTGAGAGGACATCATAGAGGTGGAGAGAAGTGGGAGAGCGCTCGGTGGACTGAGAGGACATCATAGAGGTGGAGAGAGTTGGGAGAGCGCACGGTGGACTGAGAGGACATCATAGATGTGGAGAGAGGTGGGAGAGCGCTCAGTGGACTGAGAGGACATCATAGAGATGGAGAGAGGTGGGAGAGCGATCGGTGGACTGAGAGGACATCATAGAGATGGAGAGAGGTGGGAGAGCGATCGGTGGACTGAGAGGACATCATAGAGATGGAGAGAGGTGGGAGAGCGATCGGTGGACTGAGAGGACATCATAGAGGTGGAGAGATGTGGGAGAGCGATCGGTGGACTGAGAGGACATCATAGAGGTGGAGAGAGGTGGGAGAGCGATCGGTGGACTGAGAGGACATCATAGAGGTGGAGAGAGGTGGGAGAGCGATCGGTGGACTGAGAGGACATCATAGAGGTGGAGAGAGGTGGGAGAGCGATCGGTGGACTGAGAGGACATCATAGATGTGGAGAGAGGTGGGAGAGCGATCGGTGGACTGAGAGGACATCATAGATGTGGAGAGAGGTGGGAGAGCGATCGGTGGACTGAGAGGACATCATAGATGTGGAGAGAGGTGGGAGAGCGATCGGTGGACTGAGAGGACATCATAGAGATGGAGAGAGGTGGGAGAGCGATCGGTGGACTGAGAGGACATCATAGAGGTGGAGAGAGGTGGGAGAGCGATCGGTGGACTGAGAGGACATCATAGAGGTGGAGAGAGGTGGGAGAGCGATCGGTGGACTGAGAGGACATCATAGAGGTGGAGAGAGGTGGGAGAGCGATCGGTGGACTGAGAGGACATCATAGAGGTGGAGAGAGGTGGGAGAGCGATCGGTGGACTGAGAGGACATCATAGATGTGGAGAGAGGTGGGAGAGCGATCGGTGGACTGAGAGGACATCATAGATGTGGAGAGAGGTGGGAGAGCGATCGGTGGACTGAGAGGACATCATAGAGATGGAGAGAGGTGGGAGAGCGATCGGTGGACTGAGAGGACATCATAGAGATGGAGAGAGGTGGGAGAGCGATCCAGTGGAAAGTCACCATAGAGAAATCCACACCAAGCCACACTGATAGTTCCAGCAGCACCATCGTAACAAGGCGCAACTTTGATACAGGAACAAAATCACAAGTTTAAAAGAAAACTGCATTGTTCTGAAATAAAAACTATTTCAATTGAGTTTTAAGGTCCAAAAGGTCTTTGTGCTTAACATTTCCTGACATCATTCCGTCATGGCTTCCGATACGTTACCGTTATTTTAAAAAAATAGTTTATAAAAGTAAATGCTTGTTCTTTCGTTCCGAAATTGATGAAATTGGAGTTGATTAAAAAGCGGAAGCCACATGTGGTCGCCGGAACAGTCTTGGATGACATCCAATCGACTAATAATTCTAAAAGCATAAAAGACGAATTAATTTTTTTTTAATTAATTTCTGGTTTGTGGGCGGGCAGGGTGGAATATCCAGAGCAAATAAATAACATGCCTGGGTCCCCCTTGCCCTGATTTCATTTTCTGCCTAAGGGGAAAGAAACACTTTTTCATCGCTCTTTCTTCTTTTATAATATCCGAGCCTGGTTTAAAGGAGAAATTACAGGGCGATAAAAAGGATGGACGCTCTGGGGGGTTGGGTTTGGGGGGGGGGGGGGTGTTAAACGACATATTTATTATTTTTAAAAAGAAACCTTTGGATAATGCCAGTGTCGGGATCACGTCTAGGACATCCCAGAATGTTCTCGCCCCTTTTTTTGTGTTATGGATAACATTAGAGAAACACGCGTTCTAAAATAATATATCGACTCTTTCTGTTTTAATATTCTTGATTCTTGGTTGCTTCATCGATTTTTTTTTATATTTTAGATTTACAAACAAAAACAATTCATTTTTTTGGGGGTGGGGGTGGGGGGGGGGGCGTGTTCTTTGTAATTTTTCATTCAGATTATCCACTAGGGTAAACTGTGTCAATTTCCACTGCTTCAAACATTTTATCTAGTCAGATCTTGATCAGGGATATAGCGGTTCCCCTCTCCCCGTAAGAATCAGACTTAAAATATTTATTTATTGGCATGGCATCGTCCTGGACCATAGGAATCTTTGCCTAAGTTGAGCTAGAAGCTGGGTGAAATGTGTTGAGAAAGCTGTTCCCAGATCAAAAGATGAAACAAAATCAGGCCATATTAACAAGACGTGAAATTTATGGACACAAATGATCTCCAGAACATGGGCAATCCAATGATTCTTTATAATAGATATATGAACAAATAAAAGTGGGTCGTGGGTGGCTGGGTGGTCTAAGCCAGCGGTTCTCAGCCTGTGGGTCGCGACCCATTTGTGGGTCGGATGAACCTTCCCCAGGGGTCGCCTAATACCATCTGAAAACACATATGCTCTATAGTTTTGAAGTATAACCGAATATAGTTTTGGACCACTGGTCTAAACGGACTCTATCAAAATAGCTGATGGTCTGGAGCTCAATCCCCACCGAAACCAATACAAGCAAAAACAAAAAACAACAAACAAAAATCTTAAGGACCCCGGGTTGATGGTACTCGTTAGCCTTGGACGGCAACTCATCTAAGCAGCAAAACTCTGAATTCATACCAAGAGCCACAATGATAAATCGCCGGCCCTCAATTAAAGACACAACAAAAATATGCCTCATGTAAATTATTAGTTTCGCGACCGCCTCCCCTTATCCCCGCCTCCTTATCCGCGGGGTGTACGGTCGCGAATGGTGAAATCTGACCGTTGAATTACTGATGTAGAAGAGAAAGAGTAGTACATTGGACTTGAGTATGCCATGGGGCGAATGGCTTCCTTGGCAGGCTTCTTTAATATTTCAATACGAGGGCTTAATCGGGTGCAGTTTGGTGGGTTTTTTTTGACACGGGGTCCTGTGTATTTTGAGAAAATACCCGTAGGTCCAAGTTTTACAAAAAAGAGTAAACTTCTAATTTTCTATAATATATCCCGGCCTTTAAACAATAGGCCTACAGACATGTTTAGACCCTACCTGCCGGCCTTCAAACAATAGGCCTACAGACAGTCCTACACCATACCTGCTAGCCTTTAAACAATAGTCCTACAGACAGTCCTACACCCCACATGAGCGCCATTTAACAAAAGGCATGAAAACAGTCCTGCACCCTGCCTGCAGGCCTTTAAACAATAGTCCTACATACAGTCCTCAAAAAGTCCTAAAGATAGTCATTAACAATACCCGTGGCTCTTTATTAAATAATATAATAGTCGCATCAACATAAAGAAAAAAAATACTCTCATTTAACCGGAGTTCAGACGTCACGCATGAAAGCTCTCTGCGTGACAGCCTTTTTCCACTCATTTGTATTTATATAAGTATGTGAAGTATGATGGCGTGGTTGTAAAAAAAAAGTAGGAATAACCAGAAGACAAATATCAGATATCTTTGTTTGATTTTTAGTGAAGATGCCCACACCAAAAGGTCAAATGCCTTGTCAACGCCAATGACTTAAACGTAATGACGTCACGAGTAGCCTAAAGACCCCCCTCCCCCCCTATACATCTACTGGGCCAACGTACAGGACACTTCAGTTCCAGGCTAGACACGAGCGATAAGTCCGTGACGTCTTTCTGGGCCTAATTACTGAGTGCGCAGTATTGAAGGACTTGATCTTGAACACATACGGTTGTAAAAATCAAAATAAGTTATTCAATACAGATATACGACCTACATGAAATGACGTCATTCGGCCCTGGCGTTCGTGATTCTGGGGTTTTTTAGATAGTAGTCTCGATCGGGATGTGATTTTTATAAAAAAAAAATAGGTGGGAGGATTCGGTAATCATGAAACAGGAAGGTACAAAGTTAAGATAATATTCTTTTCAGAAGTCAATTAGCGTTAAAAGTTTGATTATTCTCCATGTCTTCCTTTCCCCAAAAATAATTAAACGTTTTTCACGTACATCCTGTTATGACAAGTCTTGACTGAGATGTGTTGCAAGGCTGGTGGATCTTGTCTATTGGATTATTGCAAATACTGTGAGAGATTTGCGCCTTTGACTGTGTATTTCAGATACTGATAGGAGTGTACGTTTCTGACTGGGAGTTTCAGATACTGTTAGGAGTGTATGTTTCTAACTGGGTGTTTCAGATACTGTTAGGGGTGTATGTTTCTGACAGAGTGTTTCAGATACTGCTAGAGGTGTGCAGTTCTGACTGGGTGTTTCAGATACTGCTAGGAGTGTATGTTTCTGACAGAGTGTTTCAGATACTCCTAGAGGTGTGCAGTTCTGACTGGGTGTTTCAGATACTGCTAGGAGTGTATGTTTCTGACAGAGTGTTTCAGATACTGTTAGGAGTGTGCAGTTCTGACTGGGTGTTTCAGATACTGTTAGGAGTGTACGTTTCTGACTGGGTGTTTCAGATACTGTTAGGAGTGTGCAGTTCTGACTGGGTGTTTCAGATACTGTTAGGAGTGTACGTTTCTGACTGGGTGTTTCAGATACTGTTAGGAGTGTGCAGTTCTGACTGGGTGTTTCAGATATTGTTAGGGGTGTACAGTTCTGACTGTGTATTTCAGATACTGTAGTGAGTGTGCTCATCTCACTGGGTATTTTTCAGTTACTCGTCGGACCGTGTATCGCACAAGTCCATCAGTATACTTTTTTCCTTTGCTACACTAAATATCATCCATTTATAAAATTTTCTGTATTCGGTGCCTTAAGATTTGAATAGTTACATATGTTATGTACCCATTGTTCGGGACACACTGCAATGATTGACAGACACCTTTTGTTTGGTCGTACGCCTGGTGTAATTCATTCACTTGCTATGAAGTTTAAAAAAATTACAATTAAACAACTAAAACGCTGCGCATTCAAAATTACTTTATCAGTGGTTCTCAACCTTACTAATGCCGCGACCCTTTAATACACTTTCTCATGTCGTGGTGACCCCAAATATAAAATGCTTTTCGTTTCTACTTCATAACTGTAGAGTATATGTGTTTTCCCATTGTCTTAGGCGACACCCGTGAAAGGGTCGTTCGACCCCAAAAGGGTCGTGACCCACATATTGAGAACCACTGCTATAGATGTTAAATTTGTAAGACAAGACGCACTATGAATGTGTGTTCATTTCTACATCTGTTGGCGCTATGGGAAAGATGAAATCCTGAAGTTGCTTTTATCCCTACCTTTACCCCATCCATTGCAAAATCATTAAACTTTGCAGCTGAACTAACTTTCTGATCTAATTAACTCCCGGCTCAGGCGAGCAGCAAGACGGAATAAGGGGTGGAGGTGGGGGGGGGGGGGCAACAAATGGTCCAGTAAAAGAAACCCGAGAGGAGATACTCTTATTCTGGTAGATAACGAAAACAGAATTCATTAGCAAGAGATAAGTGGCTACATCATGAGGAAAGATTCATTCTATTGGAGGAGTATTCGGCGATGGCCACTTGTTTATAACTTCAATAGAAAACCTACTTGGTATAGGTCAAGTGTCAAGTAAGATCTGTTCCCGCTGCTCAGAGATTGTGGTCGTGTTCAACTAGAACATTTTTGATACTGTAGGGCGTTTAGGGCAAACATTTAATCACGTGATCTCTAATCCAAGAAATGTGTGTCTTGTAAAGGACTGCGTACAGAAAGCGGGACCCAAGCCAAGAATGGGTGTCAAGTATTTTGCTCACAGTAGAGTAATAGTACAATTAGGAACTCAGCCAATGCATTTGGGTGCTACATATATTTTGTTAATTAAAGTAAAACACGCTACAATACTGACATCAGTGTCCTGTTAGTCATACCATTTGGTTATTAATGGAAACGCTGGAAATATATTTTCGACCCACAAGGACATACTTAGTGACTTCACAGAAACTAGATAGTTAGTTTTTTTTTATAATAAAGGTTTAGTTGGCGATAGCAGTTTATAACCGAGGCGTAGCTAGAATGTTTGGCGCCCTGGGGCAGTGATTCATTTTAAAGCACATCCCCTTCTTTTTTTCAACTCACTAACCCATTATTTTCATCAATAAATAATATCAAAGCACTTTTTGGTGCCCCTATCTAGTCAAGCGCCTAGGGACGTTTGTCTCCCCGCCCCCCCCCCCTCGCTACGCCTCTTGGTTTATAGGTGAGGTCACTTACTCTGGGAGAATCAGATAAGATCTTGGAACGTATAGAACACATTATTACATACAAATTATTCCATAA
Organism: Omphiscola glabra; assembly: GCA_964017045.1. NCBI lineage: Eukaryota > Metazoa > Mollusca > Gastropoda > Lymnaeidae > Omphiscola > Omphiscola glabra. Next base: position 52,142,768 of record OZ024794.1, on the reverse strand, counting down.
AGTATTTATCTTTTAAAGCGTGCATTCAATTTCATTTAAATTTCAATATTTGCACAGCATACCCGTGAAAAAACTTAGGTCATAGGTTTAGAAAACGAAATGGAAAATTCAAAGGTTAAACATGAATAATAAAGAAATAGCTTAACCCAAAATGGTGGCCGTAGCGTTGGTAACTGAAGTAGAGACGTTTGAGCACAAATACATAAGTGTTGGAAAGTTGGAATCATACTTAAAATATGACAATGTCCTAATTATAATAACTTCAACCGACATTTATTTAAACGATAAATGTCAACAGTAACTCGCCCCAGTGTTTACAAGGTAAACAAAGACGAGCTAATAGTATCACGTAAATTTAGGTCAAAGGTCAAATAAAAGATAAGACAACTCTTTAAACATTATGATGAAATTTAAAAAATGCAAACAAGTTTGAATTAATTGTTTAAAGCAGTGGTTCTCAACCTGTGGGTCGCGTCCCATATGGAGGTCGAACGACCCTTCCTCAGGGTTCTCTTAAGACCATAGGAAAACACGTAGACTCTACAGTTATTAAGTAGCAATGTGAATAATTTTGTGGTCGCCACAATATGAGGAGCTGTATTAAAGGGTCGCAGCATTAGGAAGGTCATCATGACTAGATAGTGGTCACTTCCAACGGCAGCTCCTGGGAAGCTGCGAGTCTTGGCAATGTTTATACTTCAGGCTGCACTTAAAGAGGGTAAATAAACAGGGATATACCAGAATCAAATTTGATCTTGAAAAGCTGAAGGATCCTAAAGTAGCGGAAGCCTTCCAAGCAATGATAGGAGGAACATTTGCAGCGCTTAACATTATAGATGCAGACTGTTCAGACATGGGCACACTGATTGATAAATTCAACACAGCTGTGACGGACACGGCGCATGACATCCTTGGTAAACATCGACCAACACAAACACCATGGGTGACAGCTGACATCCTCGATCTATGTGATAAACGGAGGCAGTTGAAGAAAACAAAGATGGTAGATACAGAGGGGGCAGATAATTATAGGAAAATTAACCAAACCATCAAAAAGGGTATGAGAATGGCAAAGAAGAACTGGATTGAAGAGCAATGCTACGACATTGAAAATTGCTTGAAGAAAAACAATAGCAAAAAGGCATACCAGCTGGTGAAAGAACTAACCACTGCAAAGCAAGGACGAAGTACTACCATACAAGATAAAAATGGTAAATGTCTGACAGAGGAAAATGATATCTTGAAAAGGTGGACTGAATACTGCTCAGAGCTCTATAATGAAAATATAAAGATAGAAGTAGAAGCAGCAGTCCAAGCACTCCAAATAGGAAAGGCCGCAGGAGTGGATAATATCCCTGCCGAATTGGTGAAACAAGGAGGAGAAGCTATGTTAAATGCACTAACCAGTATTTGTAACAAAATATGGCTGACAGGTGAATGGCCCAATTCATGGACCCAATCGCTGATCATCACCCTCCCCAAGAAAGGTAACCTACAGCTATCCCAAAACTATCGCACTATTAGCCTAATAAGCCACCGAAGCAAGGTCATGCTGAGGGTCATACTGAACCGACCATATGCCGACAGAATCATTGCTGAAGAACAGGCGGGCTTCGGGCAAAGACGTGGCACTACTGAGCAGATCTTAAACCTCCGAATACTATGTGATAAATGTGCTCAACACCAACAAAACCTATTCCACGTCTTTGTGGATTTCAAGAAAGCATTCGACATACATGCTGCTTTATGGGCCACCATGAGGTACTACAACATAAACACAAACCTAACCAGAAGGATATGCAGCCTCTATGATAAGGCCACCAGTGCAGTCTTCTTCAACAACAACATCGGAGAATGGTTCAGGACCACGGTTGGAGTACGACAAGGCTGCTTGCTCTCCCCCACCCTGTTCAACATCTTCTTAGAGAGGATTATGTCAGATGCACTGGAAACGCATTTAGGGACATTCAGCATTTGTGACAGAACAATCACCAACCTACGCTTTGCGGATGATATAGACGGACTGGCCGGAAGCGGAGAAGAGCTAGCCAACCTTGTAAAGCGTCTCGAAAAGACTTCAGCGTCCTTTGGCATGCAAATCAGTGCAGAAAAGACAAAAATGATGACGAACAGCACCACTGGCATTGCCACTGAAATTAAGGTCGGGGAGGCAAGACTAGAGACAGTTGGCATTTTCAAATACCTAGGAACAATTGTTTCGGAAGAAGACTCCAAGCCCGAATTGATGGCCAGGATTGCGCAGACCATAACAGCACTAAAGAGGCTCAAGAAAAAATGGAACGACAAAAATATAGCCTCCAGCACCAAAATCAGGCTGATAGCGCTCACTAGTCCTCTCCATTTTCTTGTATCCATGTGAGTCCTGGACATTAACAGCAGAACGTGGAAAGGAAAATAAAGGCGATGGAGATGAGATGTTTCAGGAGCATTCTTGGCATCTGCCATAGAGACCACATCACCAATGAACAAGTGAAAGAAAGGATTAGTCAAGCTATTGGGCAGTACGATGACCTCCTGGTGTTGGTAAAAAAAGCGAAAACTTGAATTTTTTGGCCACGTAACAAGGAAACAAGGGCTCGCCAAAGAAATCATGCAGGGCACAACTAGAGGAGGGAGAAGAAGATGAAGACAGAGAAAATGGTAAGATAACACCAAAGAGTGGACGGGATTAAAACTAGGCGATGCTATGCGTAGTGCAGAAGACAGAGAGGAATGGAGAAGGATAGTTTTCATGTCATGTGTGGCGCCCCAACGGTCCAAGGACTAAGGGACATGATGATGATGATGATGAGCATTAGGAAGGTTGAGAACCACTAGTTTAAAGGGATTTCTATAACTTGAAGAAAAAAAATAAAACAAAAACAACTTCTCTCACATAATTCAAGAAAATGCTCGTTTAATTTTTTTAAAAATTCATTTTAATATTTTCAAACTAACCTATAAACAAAGACCTAACGAGGGTAGGCGCCCCCCGGGGAGCCAAGAGTTTGCTGCCCCCTTCCATGAAAACATCTCTGCGTTTGGCTGAAAATGACTATTCTCCAAATAACCAAAAGAGTGCCGCGCGGGACCGGCACCTCCGCACCCTTACCCACGCCACTGCCCCTTTAAAACATGTGTTGATTTGTGTTAGAGAAAAATGTTCCCTTTCTCAGCAATGCTCTCAGCTTGGCCTGCCCGTTCCATTTCTCAGCAATGCTCTCGGCTTGGCCTGCCCAGGAAGCAGGTGTGAGAAAATAATTACGAAAGCTGATTAGTGGTCGCTAAGGGGACATAATTTTTGTGTTGTTAGTTCAGAGGAGTTAATACAGAGTGACGCCATCGTCTGCGCAGACCTGGGGGGCCTTGCCGTGCTGATCTGGGAAACTAACGAATTGGGACAGTCTGCAGGGTGGGGGAGTCGTCACTCTGTCAGCACTCGTCAGTTCTCACAACACCTCTCAATGGGTTCTCTCTTTGACAGCTGGACTGTTCAGTGGGGGTCAGGGATCGCCTTGGTTAGAATCAGGCCCGGGCGGGATGTGGGGGTGCGAGTGAAGGATGGTTTTACATTGGGGGGAGGGGGTGTCGGTAATGGAAGAGTCATGAATTCTGTGTGCTATTTGGTCATGAGTTACGATGGGGTTATGCTCGTGTAAACATAGGAAAAGGGTTACAAGGGAGTGAGTGTTGTGGTAAGTGGATACATTGTGGAAGGGGTACATGGGAGTGAGTGCTGTGTTTGGTGGATACATTGTGGAAGGGACTCAGGGGAGTGAGTGTTGTTTTTCATTGATTAGAATACATTGTGGAAGGGGAACAGTGGAGTCAGCGTTACGTATGGTGGATACATTAAGGAAGGGTTTCAGGATAAAAATATAAATCAATTGGTGACAGGAATCATCACTTACATCATCTTTAAGATTCAATAAAGAAAAGAAACGCAGAGAACTTATTAATAGCACAATAATGGTCGTTCCTTGGAATAGATTTTCTGATGGGTTGAATTATTCTATAACCTGCATTTATCTTTTAAAAATACGTCTTTTTTATAATCTTATAATTTGAAATTCATTTAAACGTCTGTCTTTTTATAATCTTATAATTTGGAATTAATTTTTTTAAAATGTCTCTTTAATATCTTATGATTTAAGCTCACGAGAGTCGCCTCAGTCTTTGTCAATTGAGTCGAAATGAGCATATGCCAACCTATCAACTGGTATACTTGACAAGGTACGGCAATTTTTATAAAGATATACATATTTGGGTTAAAAAATATATGCATATGTTTTAAAACGTTCAAAATAGTAAATGTTAAACAAATTATCCTGATTAAATCCATTGATTTGCTAGTGCAAATATGTGCTACGTCGTTATCTGTGTTATTTGCAACATGTATTCTATTCACAACGTGCATACCAGATATCGGGTTTTCAGTGATAGACCCAGAGAAAATAGAACTGGGCAAGGAAAAAAAAAACGGGAATACCTACGGTATCAAAGGTAGCAGTCCGGCCACGACTTACTTTCGCCCTTAGCTAGCTGCCGGCCAATGCTAACTTCGACACTCCAATTATCTCGGCGCCTGACATCGCCACCTATCTGCTGGCCTAAGCGACACCCCACTGTCAGCGTAAGCTAACTTCGACATCCCAATTCTCTCGGCGTCTGACCTCACCACCCCACTGTCAGCATAAGCTAACTTCGACACCCCAATTCGCTCGGCGACTGACTTCGGCACCCCACTGCCAGCATAAGCTAACTTCGACACCCCAATTGTCTAGGCGGCTGACCTCGCCACCTAAATGCCGGTGTTAACGAAATAGGTGCTTTCTATTTTTATTTTCATACATGGCATCCATATTGATTTCACTTGAATTTTAATCTCAAGCCTCGATGCAAATACTATGAAGGAGATTTTGCTCAACATTTCCATCTTCAAAACAAATTGAAGTACACACAGAACCGAGCCATTATTTACTGTCAGCGAGGAAAGATTTTCGAACGGTATCAGTGAACATAATCAATATAATCGACATTGTTACTGAAACGCGGTATGTCTGTTTCGCGGCCCCCCACTCCACCCCCACCCCCCACACACACCACAACAAGATAACGATGAATGACACGCTACTCTTCTACTTTGTGTACATGAATTTCAACATGCCACGAGATACACTTGAGTTTTTCGTATGGTGTCATATCCAGGGGGGGGGGGGGGGCACCGCCGTGGTGAATACAATTTATTATATTTCATTAGAGCAATACTGACAAGATAATCTACAGGTTTGTGAGATGATTGCTCTTAATACTATAGTAGCTCAGACCCTCGGCTTTCCTTGCTTGGATTTGGGGATTCGGTACAATTTTTTTGTTTACATTTTTTTTTTTTTTAAAAGAAACCAGTTGGTAGTCTAAATTGAGGAAATATAAATTTATGGTTGATATCATTGAGAAGTCAACAACTTGTATTCCAGACTTTACTCGTGGCTTATTGAATTTTACAAAAAAAGATGTGTGTTCTATTCAGCTCGAGTAACTTGTTCATGTTTTATTTAGAAAGAAACACTGCTAAATTTTGGCGCTTCAAATTACTTTATAACGTTGAATTAAAATGCCATCTAATCTATACATTTCTAATGTCCAATATATTACGGTATTGAGATATAGCTGACCTCATGAACAAATCACAGTTCACCGCTTCTCCCCCCCCCCCCCCCAAACCCCATTTTTTTTCAGTTTAGAGGCGGCTTACTTAAACAATCTTTCCTTTGAGTGTTTTTATGACATATAACAATGTACCCTTCCTAATGTCACGATCTCTGGTTAAGCAGTTTGAGCTGGGCGTAGATGAGTCCGTAGATCAGCTAGTCAGACCTGTCATCTATCAATATAATTCTCCATGTATGAAAGAGAGTGTCGTGAAATGGTGAGTCCAGTGGCATGCAAAAAAAAAATTCCCGACAACTAGGCCAAATGAGACATTAACATAGTTCAAGGGCGTAAACAAAGTGTGCTGTGGCGTACATTGGGGGGGGGGGGGTTAGCACTAATTGGGAATCTTTTAAAGTTCGTCACTTGAATGTATGTTTTGTCAAGTATAAGCTTTAGTAGATGGGACGTTGACACTTTGCCGCCACCATTGCTAGTATGTATACAATCATCAACATGTAAACAGGTTTAAGGACCGAGATAAATCCTTCTCTGTTCGGTGATCTTAAAGCCATTTACCAGTGTAGATGGTGGTTATCAACACTTACAATGATGATCTTAAATTCATTTACCATTGAAGATCCGTTGTTATCAACACTTACAATGATGATATTTAAAACAACATATGTATGGTAGATCGGTATGTGTGAACAACGAGACCGATGTGATACAGGATGTGAAGAATGAAAAGTCTCGAACGAGGAGGAATTTTTTAAAATTCTTTTAAAATAATGTATTTCTCTAAAGAGATACTTCACAGAATCATCAACAACAACGCAAGAGTGTTCGCATGCCCTGAAGTGTTTACATGCCCTGAAGTGTTTACATGCCCTGAAGTTCTAAGACAAGTCTGGAGATCCTATCAGTGCATCTCTACAAATGTTTTAACTTTAACATTGGTTAACACTTCTTCGACAGTTTGATTCAACTTCACTGACGTAATCAGTTGTCATTTATTTTCTCTAGCATTTTTTTAAATTGTTTAATAGTTACTTTTTATATAGTTTATCTGGTTTATATGGTTTATATAGTTTTTGACATTCCCAGCTAAAATTTCTCTAGATTCCACTAATCCTATAGTGCTGAACATTTAGTACACAGCGTGGTTATGTGTTATGTTGTAATGTGTCAAAACTTAGGGGTGGGAGAGGGGGTGTCATCGCTTTCGCCATTGAAAAATATGTGCAGTTAGGTATTACATTATATTTGCATGCGTCAGTAATCCCAGAAACACACACAGACACACACACACGGACATGTATAACGATTTTCCCAGTGATTATAAGGGCAAGAGAGCCCAAGCACTTGTTTACCAGACCGGAATGCAAGGATTCATTACCAATATGGACCCCGAAATTTGTTTCTGAACTAATATACTGAGTTGATGTGGAGAAAATGTAAAGGTTTTATCCTTACAAGTTATCGCCATTCCCCTGTTGCAGCGCGCAACTTGCAGGTCCCATGAGTATAAATGCGAGAACCCCGCCAGTCGTCATCCCCCGCCCAAGGACAAGTACTAGACAGGTTTAAGGGCCGTGGCGTTCCACAAGACAAGCGGCGACTTTTAATTCTCTCGACAGAAAGGCAATTATGACACATGTACTCGGGAGTACGGGTCGCCGGGCCACGGGCAAACCGCCGGCAGTGACAGCTCAGTTGACATTCCACTGTTTGGCATAAAAGTTGTGTCTGTGGAGAGGGTCCCAACTTGATTGGCAGGTTGGCGCACCGACGTGAAAACTCAAATAAAAAACATTTCCCAACTTCCAACAGTCTGTGACATTCATGTATAGTAATTTATGTGGCCTTTAAGTCACCGGGCCAAGTTTTAAAAAAACAAATATGAATAGTAATTGTAGTTGTCATTGAAAGTGCACTTTGCTGTTCCTACGCTCATGTATAACAATACACACATATATGATTGTTTAAATAGAAGATTAAGATAGATTAAACGTAATGCATTGTACGATTACTTGCAGTAATCTTTTCTTATTCCTTAAAAAGTGTTGCTTCTAAATGAAAGACATTTGCTGGTTATATCTTAAGCTGCATGCCTTAAAATGTTTAGGGTCTTCGTGAACTAACTAACACACACATTCTGGTGAAGGTCTGAGATTACTCTCTTACGGCACCGAATAGTACATTGGCTACCAGCTCCATCTGCTGAGCTGAACCATACAACATTTTCCTCACCTATGTTTCTCCAACCGCCCTGGCTACCCCCGGGACATCTAATGCGGGACATTCGGTCAGCAGGTGTGCTATTGTCTCCGGGACCAGGCTGCAGTGCCGGCAGGTAGGATCCCAATGTTCAACCGCCAGAAGTATGTGCCTATGGGACAATGCTCGGTGCGCATTTGCGTCACTAAGCTCTGCTGTCTAACCCCCACCATGGATCCTGTTTGCTTGGAGTGGGCCAATTTGACAAGACCCCTCTGGCGGTCGTGTTGTCTGCCCATTGCCTGTACCTCTTCGTCCTGATGTGGTCTGCCAGCCAGTTCTTCATTCCCAAATAAGTCATTGATCTTCGTGAGCTCTATGACGACACAGGAGTCTAGGTATTTTAACGAGATCGCAATTTATTTCTGTTGTCAACTTACCCAGCCCAAGAGCCTTTCACAACAGAAATGGATTACCTGATCTATATACCGGACTGCAATAATTAAGGTCTGTCTATTCGGAAAAACCAAAACTGAACAAAGCAAATATTCGTAGAATCTGCGAAGAAAGTTCTCGACATGACAACTCTGACATAAGTGTTTACATGATAAAATATTGCTAAAATTTCAAATAATATTTTTAAAAAAAAATCTACAATAAAATATATTAAAAAAATTTAAATTGATAAACAAGGTCCTAAAATAGAAAGCTACCTGCCCAAATGAGAAGACGCCAAGACGGTGTACAACACATACTAGGAGGAACATGGGAAATTAGTCATACTAAGGAAATAAATCTTATTTTTTTAATTTTTTTTACCCTAAGAGCAATTTCGTGTAGTTCCGAAAGTAGCAGAGCTTTTTTTCCGGTTCAAGTCAGTGAGGTCATGCGCAATGGCATGTCAACAATTCTTTTTAAAAAAAATGTGACGTGGGAAGGTTAGGAGAAAACACGGGATTACGGACCCAGTTCTCTCAATGAAACGATGCCATGACATCAGACTTCTTTCGCGTAACCCCCCTGTCACGTGAGCTCATGGTTCAATAGTGGGGGCCGGGGGGGGTGTCATTGGGGAAGTGATTGCGTGATGCGTTATTAATAAATGTGAACTGTACGTCACTGGCAGTGTTTGGGGGGGGGGGGAGCAATTCGGACTGGGAAGTAGGGCACATGGAAACAAGCATGTCATGCTTTGTTTGTGTGTTTGCTTTGCTGGACAATATGTGAGAAATTAACTTCAGGTGAATATAAATTGTTGACATTATTTATGTATCAACGTGACACTTTGTATAGTTACGGATTTTACATAAAGGTATAGTTAAGGCTTTTACATAAAGGTATAGTTAAGGCCTTTACACAAAGGTATAGTTAAGGATTTTACATAAACGTATAGTTAAGGTTTTTACATAAAGGTATAGTTAAGGTTTTTTAAATATAGGTATAATTAAGGCTCTCACATAAAGGTATAGTTAAGGTTTTTACATAAAGGTATAGTTAAGGTTTTTACATAAAGGTATAGTTAAGGTTTTTACATAAAGGTATAGTTAAGGTTTTTACACACAATGTAGTCACCAGGTTTGTTTTCTTAGGCCCACTACTGGGAGGAATGAAGAGCAGCTAATCCAGTTATCGTACATGAGTATCCGACTAACCATTTGATTTCATTAGTGATAGATTATGTTTGTAATCGTATGCCACAAGCGGTTAGATAATAAAATTAGTAGAGACTCGTATTGACTTTTGTAATTTAATACGGCGTGGGAATATATTGCTTTCAAAATCATGATTTCAACACACACACACACAACACACGCACCCACGCACACACACACCCACACACACAAAAAGATATTTTACTAAATTTCAGTGGTCTCAAAATAAAAATGCTTCAATTTTGTTTGAATTCATACATTTTTGAAATTTCAACTAGAAAATGAATAAAAGAAGGAAAAATGAATGAAAGGGGAATAATTTAGGAATAATAAAATGAAGGGAAAAAAATAATACAGCTTGAGAGGGAAACTGAGTTGGGACGTAGGATGGGGGAAGAGAGGTCAAAGCCATCTCATCAAGATGATGGTTTTGTGACTAGATGGGTGCAAAGCAAGATGATGGGTTTGTGACTAGTTTGGTACACAGCGAAATGATGGGTTAGTGAATAGATTGGTGCACATCAAAATGATGGGTTAGTGAATAGATTGGTGCACATCAAAATGATGGGTTAGTGAATAGATTCGTGCAAAGAAAGGAGATGGGTTTGTGACTAAATAGGTGCACATCAAAATGATGCGTTTTTTAATAGATTGGTGCACATCGAAATGATGGGTTTTTTAATAGATTGGTGCACATCGAAATGATGTGTTTTTTAATAGATTGGTGCACATCGAAATGATGGGTTCGTGACTAGATAGGTGCACATCGAAATGATGTTTTTTTTAAATAGATAGGTGCACATCAAAATGATGCGTTTTGTAATAGATTGGTGCACATCGAAATGATGGGTTTTTTAATAGATTGGTGCACATCGAAATGATGGTTTTTTTAATAGATTGGTGCACATCGAAATGATGGGTTCGTGACTAGATAGCTGCACATCGAAATGATGTTTTTTTTAAATAGATTGGTGCACATCGAAATGATGGGTTTTTTAATAGATTGGTGCACATCAAAATGATGGTTTTTTTTAATAGATTGGTGCACATCAAAATGATGGGTTTGTTATAATATTATGTAAACTGACTATGTGCGTTCTTTATTAATTTTTAAAAAAATGTGCACCATTTGTCCCATCGTTCGGTAGATATAACAGATACATGGTGTGAAAATATTGAATATCTTAATGTAACAGGAGAGAATGTAACGAAAGAATAGAAAGAACGTGCGTTGAATTGAATGTTATCTTTAAATAAAATGTTATGCGGATGAGAAACTAAATAAAATCTATATGTTAACATGCTACTCACCCTGGGCGGAAATCCGTTTGTTGTTGCTAAGTTATCCCTAGAAATGGTGTCCTCCATTATGAACACACCCAAGTTGGAATATCGTGTTCTCTCTCACAGGGTCACTGCCTGCAGGAAATGGTCACTCTAAGATCCAAGGGTAAGGTCATTATATTCTATACAACCGTTCATCCGAGAATACTTCTGCACAGTATTCCAATTTTTTTAAGTACACTTTTTCCACATGAAGATGTTGTCCTGTAATCAAGTGACCTTCAATCAACGATCAAAGATGGTATCGCATGAAAATCAAAGATGGTATCACAACACATCAATGATGGTATCCCAATAAATCTATGAAACTTCGCACTGGAATAATGCACACCTTACATCAAACATGAAGGACAGCAAGTGATCTTTGATCAATCGTCTAACAACATTCTTTCAATTTATGCCTTTTTTTTTGTCCCTAAAGTAGTTCATTTATGGCTGATTTCTACGCTAGAGAAAATTTTTAGATTTCTTGTGTTTAAATTGTTATACTGGTAATGCTTGTAAATGTAGTCTTGGTTTTTTAAAAAAATATACTTATTTATGTGCTGAAAATGAATATGTACAATGCAATCATAAAAACATTTGCATTTATTTGGATCAGCAACGAATCTTATCTTATCATATCTGATCTTATCTGAATTTTTTGTGTGTTTGTTATTCGCACTGCCTGGAGATTATAAAATGAACTATTACCTAGAGTTATTTGAAAATGATTCATACTCCTCTACTAATAGTGTTACACATAGGAATGAATTCAACGGATTGGGAAAAAAACATGTTGATGCGTTTAAAATTAAGTATTAAATGTCTTCGAATAATTGACATTTGTATATTTTCCCCCTTGGGTGGGGGAGGAAATGGGGGGGGGGTGCAGGGGAGGACAAAGTCTCAACTCTACTACACACATGGACATATTCCACACGTCACTCGTAACATCATAACAAAGAGAAGTTTCGGTACCAACGCGAATGTTAAATAGGTTCGGCCGTGGCTCGACCACAATTTAACATCAGAAATAACAGCGCATAGCTACATTGACAGACACACTTTACAGCAAAGTCAAAGGAACGATTGCTTTCTGAAATATTTAGATAGGTAAGTCATAAATCTATATACATATATATATAATATATATTCCGCAATGTATTTTCAGTACGTTAGAGTAAAATTCAGAACGACAAAACGTCTAGTTATTTATATCCATGGAAATCTGTGCCTACAAATCAACTGTACAGTTTTTTGGTGAAGTTAACTAAACAAAACACATTAACTGAAATCGAAATAAGTTTTTTTGTTGTTTTGTTTCGAAAAATCCAAGTATCGCACCTAAATAATGAAACGAACGGCACTCTAAAAACCAAACATTGAAATACAGAAGCACAGCAGTACAGCAGTACAGAAGTACAGCTATACAGCACGATAAGATTTATGTTAACGACATACGCCTCGGTTTCTTCTGAGCATAATTATAAAGTTCTTTTTTTTACATAAGAGTTGACAATAAAATTTTTCACCAAGAGAAGCTAATATATATATATAAAAGAAAAATTAGAAAGACAGAGTCAAAGGATTCAACATTTAAAAAAATATTTATTTCAGTATAAATAGACCACAACCCTTTGACGTGGCGAACTGAGAGTCTAAGCTAAGGCACGGAGCCCCGACCGCAGTGTTAATTTGAAGCATTTCTCTATCAACATTCAGTCATTTGGAAAGGAACAAGTCTATGGGATAATGACGAGCAGTTCAACTATGAATGAAACTGAAAAGACTCGAACTCTAATCGAAGCCTCGTGCGTATCGATCTTGTCCCATCTGTCATTATTCTGTGGATATCCCCCCACTCCCTGGGGCCACCCCCCTCCCCCCCCCCCCCACAAATCTTTTATTTACAAATCTAGTTCGTGTTCAGCTGAATTTATGATTTCATTGAACGCAGTTTCACGTCTCAGTAACCACGAATGCCACATGAATAGGTGGTAAGTTAACACGACAGAATTCAGCCAGTGGTATATATTTTGGCATATGACACAAGCTGAATGCTCTTTGAATTGAATTTTTTAATTTTTTTATCTCCTCTACTTTTTATTGTATTTTGTTTGTTCCTTGACTCCACCAAAAGAAGACACGAACAGTCGACGAGAGTGTGCAAGACGAGACAACGATCTCTCATGATTTAGTTAAATCGCCCGATCGCAAACCAAATACATCAGATTTTCGCTCGGGCGATTTTTTAATATATATATATATATATATATTTGTGTTCAGTAGCCGATCTATAAAAGGCCCTAGCAAACAGGGATATAAACAAGTAATTATTTCCTTCAGTGCGCATGGCAACAAGTGCGTCACTGCTTTGGGTCAAGATGACGTTGTATCACGTGATGACTTTATTTGAACACCGAAAACAGTTTTCGTTTCCTGGGATATTTTCAAGACACGGAAGGTTATCGCCAAAGTCCACACCCGTCTCATTTATTTATGTTTTTTACACGATCAGCAAATCGGCTGGGTTTGTGGTTGTTGTAATTACTACCACCATAGATTACAGGGTTTGTGGTTGTTGTAATTACTACCACCATAGATTACTGGGTTAGTAGTTGTTGTAATTACTACCACCATAGATTACTGGGTTTGTGGTTGTTGTAATTACTACCACCATAGATTAATGGGTTTGTGGTTGTTGTAATTACTACCACCATGGATTACTGGCTTTGTGGTTGTTGTAATTACTACCACCATGGATTAGTGGCTTTGTGGTTGTTGTAATTACTACCACCATAGATTACTGGGTTTGTGGTTGTTGTAATTACTACCACCATGGATTACTGGGTTTGTGGTTGTTGTAATTACTACCACCATGGATTACTGGGTTTGTGGTTGTTGTAACTACTACCACCATAGATAACTGGGTTAGTGGTTGTTGTAACTACTATCACCAAAGATTACTGGGTTTGTGGTTGTTGTAATTACTACCACCATAGATTAATGGGTTTGCGGTTGTTGTAATTACTACCACCATGGATTACTGGGTTTGTGGTTATTGTAATTACTACCACCATGGATTACTGGGTTAGTAGTTGTTGTAATTACTACCACCATAGATTACTGGGTTTGTGGTTGTTGTAATTACTACCACCATAGATTAATGGGTTTGTGGTTGTTGTAATTACTACCACCATGGATTACTGGCTTTGTGGTTGTTGTAATTACTACCACCATGGATTAGTGGGTTTGTGGTTGTTGTAATTACTACCACCATGGATTACTGGGTTTGTGGGTGTTGTAATTACTACCACCATAGATAACTGGGTTAGTGGTTGTTGTAACTACTATCACCAAAGATTACTGGGTTTGTGGTTGTTGTAATTACTACCACCATAGATTAATGGGTTTGTGGTTGTTGTAATTACTACCACCATGGATTACTGGGTTTGTGGTTGTTGTAATTACTACCACCATGGATTACTGGGTTTGTGGTTGTTGTAATTACTACCACCATGGATTACTGGGTTTGTGGTTGTTGTAATTACTACCACCATGGATTACTGGGTCTGTGGTTGTTGTAATTACTACCACCATAGATTACTGGGTTAGTGGTTGTTGTAACTACTACCACCATAGATTACTGTGTTTGTGGTTGGTGTAATTACTACCACCATAGATTACTGGGTTTGTGGTTGTTGTAATTACTACCACCATGGATTAGTGGGTTTGTGGTTGTTGTAATTACTACCACCATGGATTACTGGGTTTGTGGGTGTTGTGATTACTACCACCATTGATTACTGGGTTTGTGGTTGTTGTAATTACTACCAACATGGATTACTGGGTTAGTGGTTGTTGTAATTACTACCTCCATACAGTAATGGGTTTGTGGTTGTTGTAATAGCTACCAATATAGAATAATGGGTTTGTGGTTGTTGTAATAGCTACCAATATAGATTAATGGGTTTGTGGTTGTTGTAATTACTACCACCGTGGATTACTGGATTAGTGGTTGTTGTAATTACTACCACCATGGATTACTGAGTTAGTGGGCTTGACCTATTTAGATAGCATCACTAAGCTTGACCTATTTAGATAGCATCACTGAGCTTGACCTATTTAGATAGCACCCCTGGACTTGACCTATTTAGATATCATCACTGAGCTTGACCTATTTAGATAGCATCACTGAGCTTGACCTATTTAGATAGCACACCTGGGATTGACCTATTTAGATAGCATCACTGAGCTTGACCTATTTAGATAGCATCACTGAGCTTGAACTATTAAGATAGCATCACTGAGCTTAACCTATTTAGATAGCATCGCTGAGCTTGACCTATTTAGATAGCATCTAAAATATGCATTTCAAAGTGGTTTCTGTGATTAATTTTTTTTAAAAATAATTCAATGGATAAGCAAGTGATATCATGCAAGCCTTATAAGAGGATTAATATTCGCACTGAGTGGCTTTCAGTAGCGTGACATGATCCCGTGACATGATCCCGTGACATTCTACAGAACACAGAATCGTGTGTAGACCTGTAATGTAACCTCACAAGAGTCTTAGAGAATCAAATACTACGTTGAAAGCCTCATAGGTTTTTTTTTTTTTTTAAAGTAGGTATTTTTGTAAATAACATACACTCTTTGGCAAGAATGAATTTCCCCAGTCTTCATCGCTTCAGCTTTGAACACGCGATAAGAGCTATAAAGCACACTGTTCACCGCGTCCGTTAAAGTTCACGTGAAACCATCAGTGTAAGTTTCAACTAGTTTTGACGTCAATGCCGAGGCTAGTGCCAAGAATGTGCCAAGAGGTTCATTCGCCAGCTTGTTCAGACATAGTCTTCGTAGTGTGCACTCACACGTCCAAATCTTTATGGACAATCTATAAATCCAACTTTCACGATGAACATGGGAACGACTTCTTGCTTTAACAAAATTCCGGTACAATATTTAATTAACAAATAGATTGGTAAATTGGATTTTTTCTTAAATCGGATACGAGAAAATTGTAAATTAAAAATTCTTTTTACTGTAAGACGCCAAATTTTCATCAATCATTTTTTTCAGTTAGAATGTCAAATGGCCATACAGGGGGGGGGGAAATGAAAATTGTGACAAAGGAACACAACTTACACAAATATTAAAAGGAAATGGGGTCTGTATCAGTCTGTGGGGGGGGGGGCGGGCAGACTAAATACTCAAGACAGGAACTGAAGCTGAACTCACAAGGGGCAAGAATACGTAGGAGACCACCCAAAAACACGGAGAAAGGATGCAATGTAGTGAGACTGGAGGGATGGGAATGACGTCTATCTAGTGAGACTGGAGGGATGGAAATGACGTCTATCTAGTGAGACTAGCGATTGCAATGACGTATATCTAGTGATACTGGATGAATGGGATGACATCTATTTAGTGAGACGGGAGGGATGACAATGACGTCTATCAGGTGAGACTGGATGGATGGCAAAGACGTCTACCTAGTGAGACTGGATGGATTGGAATGACGTCTATCTAGTGAGACTGGATGGATGGGAATGACGTCTATCTAGTGAGATGGAGCGGTTGGGAATGGCATCTATCTGGTAAGACGGGAGGGATCGCAATGACGAGAGGAGAGACATTGAGATAGCGATGACGAGAGGAGAGACATTGAGATAGCGATGACGGACTTTGGAAAATGCAGAAAAAGGAAGGAGGACTTCTTGATGGCTTATGCTCCACTGATAATGATGATAAGAATGATGATAACAATGATGATGATAATGATGATAATAATGATGATAATAATGATGATATTGATTACTGAATCTTACTGAAAAATCTAGTTGAAGAAAAAATGGAATTACAAAATGAAAACTTCCTTCACTATTTAAATTGCATGTAGTTAGAGGCGGAAAAAGGGGATTTAGATGGGTCGGTCGCTCCCCGTGGGCTCCCTTTTTTCTTAAACTGAGGGGTGTTATTTTCTGCGAATTGCATAGGTTTGTGTGTGTGTGAGAGAGAGCGAGAGAGTGTATGTGTATGGATGTGTTTGTATGTGTGTGTGTGTATGTGTGTCTGTGTGTGTGCTAGAATGAGGCGATAAAAATGCTTGGCCCACACCGGGTGTCACTAACCCTTTTTACCTCAAAACATGTAATTGTTATTTTAAAAGTTGACACTGAAATATCCGATAAAAATCAAAATTAAAATGTATCATCTACAACAGGCCCGCACAACTCAGAATGTAAGGCGGGCCGCTATACTTCATGAAAATTATGTGCGGGCCAAAAGAAAATAGGACGGGACTTATGCGGGTCAAAAGAATATAGGACAGGAAAGAAGGTATTAATACAATAATAAGAATAAGGAATATTTTGTTACTTCGCGGACCGCAAAGTGGGTGCCGTCAGGCCACATGCGGCCCGCGGGCCGTATCTTGTGCAGGCCTGACCTACAAGATATGATCAGTTTTAACTGTTAAAAAGTAACATTTTTTGGTAAATTATATGTGTAAACTTGTCGTGAACCAAACTGAACCGCTGACAAATCACTTTTGGTGGGAATATTACAAACCAATTCAACGTATTTTACGACTCTTGTCGTAACCGAACATTTGACTCTCACCTAAATCTTCATTATATCTTTAGCAATTACATTCATAAATCTAAACTATGAGCGTCCGAAAAACATAAATAAATAGATAATAAAATGTTCTTAGCACTGTTGGCATAAGCCTTTAATTATATATAATACTTTTAAAAATAAGTTATTTAATTCACATAATCAAATCTCTAGATGGGGAAAGAAAGGGGGGGGGGGAGTGGCAACGTTGTTTTACGGCACGCGCGAAGAAAGATGGCAGCGAAGAGGGCGGTCCACGCTTGGCGGCACGTTTTGGTGGGGCATTTCGGTCCGCTTCAAATGTTATATATATATATATATATATCTCTTATTTTGTATGTGTAATCTGTTTGCTTTAGTGCGGACACTTTAAGTACCACCATGCCGGGTGTTGCAAAGTCTAGCTATTCCACTGCTCTGGACACTATAAAATGTGGGGCCTAGGTGATCAAAGAAGAGCCGTGGTAAGAGTTCGAGACTCATGAACTTTTACTAAACCATGCGCAGGTCCAACTATTCCTTAGCAATAATCAAGTGATAGCTTTGCGTAACAGAGAAAGTCAAAATGCTAGCGTAGGAATATTGACCTAGAGGAATATTGACCTAGAGGGAAATTAAATCAAACAAAAAAGTCAAAATTTTAAAATCATGTCCTCCACCCCCTCCCCCCCCAAAAAAAATCATTAAAATAATGTTATAATTATCCAGATAGACACGTAGCACTGAGATATGAACAAATACATGTAGAAATCCCATCAACATTTAATAATTCTTGATGAATATAATCTATTTTCTGAATACTGAACATCCGCTGTTTTCCAAATCCATTATTTCGCATCCATGAAGTGGATAAGTAGTTGATAATTCTTGTACATTAGGAATTTTACACTTCGATAAGTTTTGGATATCCAAATTGATAGTTTTTAAAAAAAAAAAACATGTTTGAGCTATCAAATTGTCATTACAAAAAAATATATATATACATTTGCAAGAATGAAATACAAGCCATCTCTGCTAGGGTCTTGTAAAAGTATAATGCTCACGGGAAAAGTATATGAAGTCATTTTGCCAGTAGGACAGCGGCTCTCAACCTGTGGGTCGCGACCCCTTCCGTGGTGTCGAACGAGCCTGACACAAGAGTCGCCAAAGCCATCGGAAAACAAATATTTATGAAGTGTCAATGAAAATAATTTTATGGTTGGGGAGGTCACCACAATGCAAGGAACTGTGTTAAAGGGTCGCGGCTGTGAGATGAGGCGCTGTTTTATAACAAGACAAAGCTGTTTGTTGTTTTTTTGGGGTGGGGTTCTACTTTCTTTTACGTCAATTCACTTTATAACACTGAATGAGTTTTAATACTTTTTGTGTGGAGTTTGTGTTATGAATTCAATCTGCAATCTCATGTTTAATTTGTAAGGCCCTCTACCTTCTGCCACCTTCTCTTAACCACTCCCTAACACCCACCGCCCCCCCCCCCCACCCATTGACATTCTCAATGGCACGATACCTACGATCATGATCACAGGTTTGGAACCATGGTTCATACTGAAAATACGTGGTGGGGGGGGATTGTTTGGATTGCAACACAACTGTCCTATTGAAATGAAATATATAGTTCTGATAGCGAAGAATAAACGCAAGAGAAACACAAAGGTAATCCGGCCTTTGTTCTTGTTCATTTCTCTACTACAAAATAGACCCACTGTCCAAAAGGGGGGCTGTTCGTAACATAGCGTGTTACACAGTTGGCTGGTTCTTGCGTGATCCCAGGCGTAGATCTTAACATAGAACTTCACAGGCGCGTCCCGGACATGGCTCGGGAAAAGAATAAATGAATATTTTTATTTATTTTAATTTTGTGTTTATAGATCGATCGCTTGATCCATGGAGAAACAAACTGAAGGAAACGCCCGGTGCAGGCTGTCAGGAATTAGGTACGGTTTTAATGTAGGCTGTCAGGAATTAGGTACGGTGTCAATGTAGGCTGTCAGGAATCGGGTACTGTATCAATGAGGCTGTCTGGAATCGGGTACTGTATCAATGTAGGTTGTCAGGATTTGGGTACTGTATCAATGTAAGCTGTCAGGAATTGGGTACTCTATCAAAGTAGGTTGTCAGGTTTTGGGTACTTTATCAATGTACGCTGTCAGGAATTGGGTACTCTATCAATGTAGGCTGTCAGGAATTGGGTACTGTATCAATGTAGGCAGTCAGGAATTGGGTACTGTATCAATGTAGGTTGTCAGGAATCGGGTACTGTATCAATTTATGCTGTCAGGAATCGGGTACTGTATCAATGTATGCTGTCAGGAATCGGGTACTGTATGGGTCTATAGAAAGACAGCTGAATATTAACGGGTTAAGACACACATGGGGTTGATATTAATAGGCGTATGATCAGTGCTCGATTCCCCATGACAGGCTGTCCTTCTCTAGTCCGCCCCCCCGCAACCATGACAGGCTGTCCTTCTCTAGCCCCCCCCCCCCAACCATGACAAGCTTCTCTACCATGACAGGTTGTCCTTCTCCAGCCCCCTCCCAAAAAATGACAGGCTGTCCTTCTCTATCCCCCCCCCCCCAAACCACCCAGACTATAAGTTTACTTCACTCTTTGAACTCAGTGTGATTTCATACAGAGCCAACCATATCACTTTCACCTAATAGTGCGATATATTCATATTTATTGACGGTATTTGAGCATTTGAAACATGACTAACCGAATTAATGGTAATCAATAATTTGCTTCTCATTAATGAACATTTTAATTGTCCGGGGCGTGGCGTTGATTTACTATTTAATATGTACACTTTTTCATTCACAAAATAAAATAATAATAAACGTAACCGAAGAGAGAAAACGATTCTCACAAGCTTATCAGTGTGACGACCCTTCAGTAAACTCGTATGTGGGTCGAAATATATAAGGCTTAAACTGAATGTGAATTGCTAGCAATAAGTTGATTTGTCTAAGATCCCGTGACTTGTATGTGATCCCGAGTGATCAACATCAAATGTGTTCCCCTTGACCCCCCCCCCCCCCACACACATACACACACTTGACAAATGCGGGGTTGGATTAAGAAAATGACAGTTGAATGAGGCATTGCAGGATCAAATGGTAGCAAAGTGAAATATGTCATTAAAAAAATAGAGTAGTGCACACATACTTTATATGAACTACCGAGGTGCGAAAAAGAGGGTACCGTGGGTTGAGGAAGGGGCGGGCGGGACTTTACGACCAACTAAGCATTAATCTTAATCCATTTTTATATATATTTATTCTTCATAATAACAAGATCTTAGTAGAACGGCTAATAAGCAAGCAATTTAATACAGCAATATATTTATCACAAAGAACATGTATTCTTGTTTTTAAATCATGTTTTATTTAACATGTGTGTTGTAGTAAAATCGTGCGTTGGAGCGTACTATTGGTCAGATCTAACTACGTAAGATTACAGATTACAGAAGAGTATGCCTCACAACATGAGACCAATTTAAAAAAAAAAAAAGAAAGATAATCACACGTTTAACATAAGGCTCGCACTTACACAAAATCACATCTTGACGTAGGCTCCGGTAGAGTAGAAGACAAACATGTTCTGGGTGGAAATACATCGGCCGGCACTAGTACATCCTTCACAGAGACCAGATGTTTACAGCAGCAATGCACGGTCTAGTGCCTCCACTTCACAACATGGAGAGGCTCTACAATCAACAACTATCTGAACCAGTAGATCTTCATTTTAAAAAAAAAAGGAAAAGAAGAACAGCACAGCTGATTTCCTACACGGTACTGGTCCCACTACCATTTCCACTAAACATAAAAACAAAAAACACACACTTAAAAAAAAAAAGTTTAAAAAAAAGTTTTCTTTCAAGGTAAAAGGTTTTTATAGCTAAGCAAGGACCGGGGAGTTTGGGGGGGGGGGGGTTTTTCGCGTCGTTGAATTCTCCCATTGACACGACTGTAAATATTCTACCAAAATACTAGTGGCTTGCCACTTCATCAGGGAAGTAATTTTATTAGTTGGTTGGCGTTAACAACTAACGACCCCCGACCCCACCCCCACCTCTCCCCCCACACACACATTTATACTCTTATGTTAAGACCCCTACCAGCCCCTACTATCCACAAGTCGCGTTACCTGAGGTCAGTACAGGTAACAGGACTATCCCATTTTTAACCACCGCGGCTCCACCTGAGCCACAAGTCGGAGTGACGTCAATGGCAAAGGCGTCTCTCGGTATCGCCCGTTAAGGTATAAAATCTATCAAACGACATTTAAAGAACTCGGGGTGGGGGGGGGGACTTTTCAGTTCTATTATCTGAGGGCAATTTCAAAACGCACTTTCGATATGCCAACAGTTTCATCACTATTTTACAACTGTACCTTTGGATTAAATAAACACAATACAAAGAGACGGTGTACAAATTCATTCCCATGTAAGTAGAGAGTTCAAAGGATTCATCTGAGCAATGTTGAATTTACTTGACTTTGAAAGACTTATTGATACAGACTGGTACACGTTGACATAAAAATCCCTTCAATGGGTCGGAATTCTTTGGATTTCGGAGACCACATATGTTTTTGAAGTTATTATAGAATATTGATTTTATTTCTATGAAACGTCGACCGGGTATCGAATGATCCCAGGCTGCGGTATCCATTTGCTTAAAAGTGTGAACATATGGCAATTAATAATTTCTAGTAAATAAGGTGTGAAAACAAAAATTCAATCCGCTTTACAACTGAATTAAATTTGTAAACACTTGGCAGCTCTCCGTTCGTTTAGGGACCAGCCCATCAGGACAGTATTCGTTGACCTTTAGGGCTTTTGGCCATAATAATTACGTGTGTAACACGCCATTTCCCAGTTAACATTGCACTAAGTACAATCTCGACTTCACCGTCATTGGTAAGGCATATCGACGGCATGAGAACTATCGAGATATCTGTTACAACGTGATCGAAACCCGTCCTTGCCGTCAATGTGTTCACATGCTGACTATTACAATATCATTTAGCGTAGCCTGGGGAAAACCAGTGTGTGTGCATCCTGTAACGTTATTGACTGCAGATAGCTGTCGATCATGAGAAAATAAGGTCTTAAACCGTGACGAGGATCAACTCTAACCACAAGTGCTCGTTACGTATCAAGGTTATTCAGCAATAATTAAGCAACGCCTAAAACACGTTTTTTTTTATTCCTATAACTGCTTTACAAAATGTACCACCGAGCAATAGGTGTGTGGGGGGGGGGGGGGGTGTGGCTAAAATTTTGACAGAGCGAGCATACAAGTAACGCATTTTATAAGAATCCCTATTAGTATTCCCCCCCCCCCCCAAGGTTCGCAACCGCACATTTATTACTCCCCTTAAGTATATTAATATATTAACTCCCACCCGCTTTCACACAGCACATTCATTACTACACCAAATTTATAAAAACAAAAAGAAGATATTACGTACTAAATTAAAAAAAACACACACAAAATCTTATTTAGCGCAATTATCGGGCATATCCTTTTTTCCTGCTCTTGAAAATCAGGGGAAAAAACGTATGTAAAGGGGTTTGGGCTGAAAATTTGAGAGCATGTGTGTTCATCGGAAAAAGCAGTTAAACATTGTGTAAATATTTCGTACAATATAGTTGTAAACAAGTTTTAATTCAGGTTAAGAGACTCTTCGTTAACATAGTGGTACTGAACAGTGTGGACATTTTGTCCGAGCAAGCACCCGGATGATGACATCCTTTCTATTAATAGATTTCCGCCATTAAATGAGAAACCCTATTGCTATGCTCCAATGCTGTTCATTTTTTTATGTCCACTCTGTATGAACTGTGTAATTAAGTAGGTCGGATGGAATCAATTGCCGCCCCCGGACCTCCAAACAAATCATTGACGGCAACTACGACAACCAAGAGACTTGTCTTCGATTCCACCACTACCGACTACGGCAACCAAGTTACTTGTCTTCGATTCCACCACTACCGACTACGGCAACCAAGTTACTTGTCTCCAATTCCACCACTACCGACTACGGAAACCAAGATACCTGTCTTCGATTCCACCACTACCGACTCCGGCAACCACGAAAAGAAACGCCTTTGCATGACTAGGTCGGTATTTGCTTGGCGCACAGGTAACGCGTCCAGGTTAATCTCCACCCCCATCACTCAGCCTAGAGCCCTAACTGAACTGTGTCACGGGGGCAGTGATAACATGACCAAGTACCGCAAGAGGTGAAGAGGAGATATCAAAGAGATAGGGACGAAAAGTGGACAGAGAACGTAGAGAAATGGAGAGAAACTATGCCGTAAAGAACACATGGAAGTCAACAAATAAAAACGTGTGAAATGACAGAGTTCGTCCATGTCAGATACATGTTCGTTGTTTATCATGTGTGCGATGTATTAGTGATGTATGTGTGATGCATGTATGATGCATGTGTGATGCTTATGTGATGCATGTGTGATGCAAGTGTGATGTATGTGTGATGCATGTGTTATGTATGTGTGATGTATGTGTGGTGCATGTGTGATGTATGTGTGATGTATGTGTGATGTATGTGTGATGTATTTTTATGTATGTGTGATGTATATGGGATCTATGTGTGATGTATGTACGATGTATGTGTGATGCGCACCAGAAGGTCTTTTCAAACTGAATGTAATATACTGAAAAATTTTAATAAAAAGCTCTTATATATTATGATCATTCATGAACTGTAAAAAAAAATGGGGAAGACATTTTCATGTACATCATTATTTATTCTTCTTTTAAAATTTTATTTAGTATTTTTTGAAAAAAATTGTGTTTTTACACTACCTTAACAATAATCATTTCTCTCTCTTTTTATTTGACAACAAGATTACAACCTGAAGAGAAATCAACTGTGTCTTTCATATATACTAAAACATTGTATTCTCATTACTCCATCTTCAAAGCGGCTACTTCTCGAACCACATTTCCTCAGCTTAACAACTATCCCTCCGCTCAACTCATATCAAACACCAATATGTAATGTTACATTTGGAAATGGCGTCAGCGGGCCGTCGAGCTATTGTTCGTTATGCCCTCCCAAAGCACCCCCCCCCCCCACGAAGCCCGAAAATCGGGCCGCAAAGCGACACGTTGGAGATGTCCCTTTGCCAGGATGGCCCCCACCACTCCATCGGGATTTCTGCTTGAGGCCGCCCCAAAATCAAGGACATCCGGTCGGTCCGACACTGTGCATTCACACAGTGGACACTATCGACTCCTGGGTTGTAAATTTACGTCCTAATATCTTCCCCCACACCCATCCCGGGGAAGCGTCGGACGCCCTATAAGAGGGGCTCTACAGTGGGTTTCCACCTCGCAACTAGTTTGTGAAATAGTTGGGACGAAACGGTTGCCTAGGAGCAGGTTTCTCAGGGCTGCGTATCTAGAATTATCGGCCAAACACCAATCCCTCAGCTCAACTCATATCAAACACCAATCCCTCAGTTCAACTCATATCAAACACCAATCCCTCAGCTCAACTCATATCAAACACCAATCCCTCAGTTTAACTCATATCTAACACCAATCCCTCAGTTCAACTCATATCAAACACCAATCCCTCAGTTCAACTCATATCAAACACCAATCCCTCAGTTCAACTCATATCAAACACCAATCCCTCAGTTCAACTCATATCAAACACCAATCCCTCAGTTCAACTCATATCAAACACCAATCCCTCAGCTCAACTCATATCAACCACCAATCCCTTATCTTTGTACGGAGACAGTCACAATTATGGGACATATATTTATTTTTGAATTGTTGTCCACCGGCAGCCAGCTCAAATATCAGACTCTCCGGCTCATAAATGGACACCCGGCAACTCGAGTCACTGACTGAAGTAAAAAAAAAACGAAAGCTCATCACCATAGTGTTAAATCAAAATAATTATAAGAATTTAGTTTTAAAAAATGTGATGTTTAATTTTAATCTCTTCATGAACGTACAGACGTATCGATAACTCGGTTTTTATTACATAATTATTTTAATCTGTGTAACTTAGAAAGAGAAACAAAATGCATACATTTTACAGAATGTAAAGCCACAAAGAGTCAAGACACATTATCATATAAAGCAGAATATGCTAGAATATAAGATAACATCCCACAATATGATAGAATATAAGATAACATCCCACAATATGATAGAATATAGATAACATCCCACAATATGATAGAATATAAATAACATCCCACAATATGATAGAATATAAGATAACATCCCACAATATGATAGAATATAAATAACATCCCACAATATGATAGAATATAAGATAACATCCCACAATATGCTAGAATATAGATAACATCCCACAATACGCTAGAATATAAGATAACATCCCACAATATGATAGAATATAAGATAACATCCCACAATATGATAGAATATAAATAACATCCCACAATATGATAGAATATAAATAACATCCCACAATATGATAGAATATAAATAACATCCCACAATATGATAGAATATAAGATAACATCCCACAATATGATAGAATATAAGATAACATCCCACAATATGCTAGAATATAAATAGCATCCCACAATATGATAGAATATAAGATAACATCCCACAATATGCTAGAATATAAGATAACATCCCACAATATGATAGAATATAAGATAACATCCCACAATATGCTAGAATGTAAGATAACATCCTCCTAAACCCTTAAATAACATCAACATAAACCTTGAATTACGAAAAGGAAAAAAAAACCCACACAATCCACATCCAAATCACTGTAGTTTGATACTCGCTGCAATTGTTAAGGTAGCCATCTATTTATTAAATATCCCAGAAAGCCATGCGCTGTACCAAAATAAACCTAGTTCGCGATTAAAATTAAAAAGAAGCCATAAAAAAATTAATTATCTTTTAGCTTAAAAAAAACAACTCCAAACATGATCTCATTGAAAACAATAGCATTAAAGTGAATACTGAGATCTTCTTACGGAAGGCTAGCAAACAAGGGGGACAACAAGAAATCTGGAATCTAGTACATGTGTTGGATTACCAATCTGTTGTAGATCCCGTGACAAACAAACTAAGGTAATGATGATAGAGTGAACGTTCGAACGTTTTGGGGAGAATGGGTTTAGCATCGGATGATATCGCATTTCTAACGTATGAAATAAGATTGTACGTTTCTAACATATGAAATAAAGGTGTACGTTTCTAACATATGAAATAAGAGTGTTCATTTCTAACACAGGAAATAAGATTGTACGTTTCTAACACATGAAATAAGATTGTACGTTTCTAACATATGAAATAAGATTGTACGTTTCTAACATATGAAATAAGATTGTACGTTTCTAACATATGAAATAAGATTGTACGTTTCTAACATATAAAATAAGATTTTACATTTCTAACATCTCTATATATAAAAATGAATGTATGTATCTTTGTATCTTTGTATATATGTCTCATATGAGCTCCCACACCATTCATGCAATTGCGGCAAAACTTTGGTTAGTTGTTGCTAACATACACTTGCATTTAACTGTGTCATTAAAACTTTTACAAGATGTTTCGTTTTTTGGCCGTTGACCCTTAATTAGTTTGTCTTTCTTATACGAGTGTGTATAATTAATTTCCATCTGCGCTCCTACACCATTTATCCAAATCCGCTAAAACTTTGAAGAGATGTTGCGAGCAAGCCCGGAAAGGTTTGGGAATAATTACATCCGTTTTAAAATAATTCGTTTTGAGCCAGGGGTCCTATGTTCGTTTGTTCTTATATGAGCTATATAAATATAATTTCAAACCGTATGTGCTCCTACACCATTCATGCGATTGCAACAAAACTTTGGTGAGTTGTTGTCCATAATTTTGCGCAATTTACTGAGTCATTACAACACTTTAAGATATTCTGTTTTTTGCCGTTGGCCCCAAAATAGTTAATTTTTCTAATATGAGCTTTGTAAAAAATACTTTTCGTCTGCGCTTACACACCATTTATCCGAATACGCTAAAGTTTTGATAAGATGTTGCGACCACAACCGCAAATGTTTGGGAATAATTACAACCATTTTAAAGTATTTCATTTTGAGCCAGGGGCCCCATGTTCGTTTTTTCCAATATGAGTTATATAAATATAATTTCAAACCGTATGCGCTCCTACACCGTTCATGCGATTGAGACAAAAAATTGTTGAGTTGTTGTCCATAAACTAGCGCATTTAACTGTGTCATTACAACACTTTAAAAATATTCTGTTGTTGGCCGTTGGCCCCAAATTCTTTTTTTTACTAATATGAGTTTTGCAAAAAATAATTTCTTACTGCGCTCCTATGCCATTCACTTGAATGCAATAAAACTTTAGTAAGATGGTTTGTACATGCATGCAAAGGTTTTTGAATAATTACAACCGTTTTAAAATATTTCATTTTGAGCCAGAGGCCCCTATGTTCGTTTTTTTTAAATTAAACCTATTAAAATTTAATTTCAAACCGTAGGCGCTCCTACACCATTCAAGTTATTGCGATAAAAATGAGGTGAGTTGTTGTCCAGAAGCCGGAGCATTTTCTAAGTCATTATTACCCTTTTAAAATATTCCGTTTTGGGCCGTTGGCCCCAAAGTCGTTTTTTTTTTTCTGATACGAGCTTTGTAAAAAAATAAAATTCGGTATGTGCTCCTATACCATTTATCAGAATGCGATAAAACGTTAATGCTTTGTTATGCGTACGCCTGCAAAGTTTTAAAAATATTACAACCATTTTTAAAAAAAAAATCCGTTTTCAGCCATGGGCCCTAAATTTGTTTTTTTCCTATATGAGATATATAAATATAATTTCAAACGGAGCTAATGCATGAATGGATAGATTTTTAATCATATACAAATAGCGACATTAAATTGTGTGTGTGGCATAATAAGTAGTTTTCTGAAGTAATATAAAAATTCTACAATATTCAGTTTGTGGCCGGGCCCAAAATGCGTTTGCCACCCTTATATTGTCTTTATATTGCGTTCCTTTACCATTCATCCTATTAAGATAAGAAGTTGGCGAGTTGTGCGCATGCCCGCAAAGGGCATCTAATTTAGTACAACCATTTCACAATATTCCGTTTGGGGGTCGGTGGCCCCTAATTTCATTTTTTCTTAATTGAACTATAAAAATATAATTTCAAACAGAGCTATTTCATGGATGGATGAAATTGAATCAAATACAAATAACGACGTTTCAGTTTCTGTGTTACATAATAAGTAGGTTTCTGTATTAATGCAACCATTTTACAATATTTCGTTTGGGCCGGGTGCCTTACATTCGATTTTTTTTTCCTTAAATGAGCTTCATCAATATAATTTTAAACAAAGCTATCAAAGCAACAACCCTTGAACAAATGCCAAGAGACAGCACATTTTTAGTAAGAGCAGAGAAAACACATTGTTGCATGTTTAGTGTAGAGAGTATTTTTTTTGTTTTTATAAATAAGCTTGAATTTTGTGACGTATTTTACAATCGATATGACGTTATAAACGTGTTATGGTTTTGAACAGCAATGTTTCAGCACGGAAGACCAAAATTAACCTGGAATCATCATTCTCCTGCGTGAGATTGTCACTCCAGGATTGGTCTAGTGAGCCACTCGTCGAGGTGTAGGACTACAATATAGCTACTCCATCGTCTCGTGAAGACGGAAGGATGCCATACAATAATAGAGTGTTAAAATTTCGGAGCTGTTTTGTTTTATGAAAAGACATTTGACATGAATCGATGGTTTCTTAAGTATTTAAATTACCCCATAGACAACGAAGGTATTGAACTATAATAACATCTAGATTTTAACTCTTGAATTTATGATTTATAAAGTAATGTGACCCTTATACAACTGGAATTTTACTGCCAACAATTCATTGTACTTCCTAACATGTGAAAGTTATTAAAGTTTAAAATATCGTAAATTAATTGAATCAAATACAAAAAGCGATATTTCATTTTGTGTGTGACGTAACAAGTGGTGTTAAATGTGAAATTACCATTGCCTATCGACATCTAATAACAGATATCACATGTATTTGTAATATTCGTCACAAAGCAATACTTTTGCTGTCAAATCAATGATGCCGCCCAAACGAAAAGCTATTGGTTTTTCCACACCTCTAGAGCGAAAAAAAGGTCATCACGAGCTTCGGAAACAGTCGAGCAACGAGAAGCACGACTGGAAACCGCTCGAGTACTCAATGCTCAAGCCCGTACCTTTGACACAGTGGAGCAACGGGCAGCAAGACTGGAAACAGTTCGAATACGCAATGCTCAAACCCGTTCATCTGAAACAGTCGAGCAACGTGAATCAAGACTGGAAACAGCTCGAGTACGCAATGCTCAATCCCGTTCATCTGAAACAGTCGAGCAACGGGAAGCAAGACTGACAACTGCTCGAGTACGCAAAGCTCAAACCCGTTCATCTTAAACAGTCGAGCAACGGGAAACAAGACTGGAAAACGCCCGAGTACCCAATGCTCGATCCAGACGAACACTGCACGTTGAATTAAATCTTAGTGCATTCCATTAAATTCTTATTATGATTACAGTCTTCATCCAAGCGTGGTTATTGGAAAAATGGATAAATTATGCGTGTATTGCAGTGCCCTCAAATTTAAGAATGAAACAGCGGGATTTTGCTGCACGGGTGGGAAAGTGAAATTGCCAGAATTACATTCACCACCAGAACCATTATCGACGTTGGTATCAGGTGACACAAGCATTTCGAAACATTTCTTGGCAAACATACGCAAATACAATTTATGTTTCCAAATGACATCGTTCGGTGCAACAAAAATCGTGAAGAACCATTTAAAGACATTTTTCTTTAAAAGATTTTAGGACATCAGAGTGCCGTGAGCAAGCTAAAATAGAATGGATACAAGCGCTATAAATACATTCAGTCATCATCATTATCAACTGTAGGAGCATATTATGAAGATGAGGTCAACGGTCATCAGCTTGTCGAAATTTCGTCGTGATGAGATAACTTGTGACTTAATGAGATAACTTGTGACTTAATGAGATAACTTGTGACTTAATGAGATAACTTGTGACTTAATGAGATAACTTGTGACTTAATGAGATAACTAGTGACTTAATGAGATTGCTTGTAACTTAATGAGATAACTTGTGACTTAATGAGATAACTTGTGAATTAATGAGATAACTTGTGACTTAATGATATAGCTTGTGACTTAATGAGATAACTTGTGACTTAATGAGATAACTTGTGACTTAATGAGATACCTTGTGACTTAATGAGATAGCTTGTGACTTAATGAGATTGCTTGTGACTTAATGAGATAACTTGTAAATTAATGAGATAACTTGTGACTTAATGAGATAACTTGTGACTTAATGAGATAACATGTTATTTAAATCACAAGTGAAAGATGCCTTTCCGGTCCAAGTTAATGTACCGCATGATTGGTTCGTTTACGCAGATAGTTGTGGAAGCAAATAAATAATTTGTAAAAGCAGCATCCCCCCCCCAAATAACATATTTAATTAACCTAACACTCGACCACTCCCCTCCCCTTAACTCATTTAATTAAACCAACACTAACACCAACCCTTCATATCGAATTAAAGTAACCTAACACCACCCCCCCCTCATAAACCATCTTTAAATATCTCACTTCTGTAACCATTCCCCCTAACCACCCCCCTCCCTCACTTGTCTTTTCCCCACACAAACCGTAGGCTGCTCTTACCATCGTCATTCTTTTACTTTAAATTTCTTCTATGGCCACATGACGTCATCGCCAGTCTAGTGAATATCGATTGTCTCCCTAGCAGGACAAGGGGAGGCGACCGGTGGCTTGTTTCGCGACTACTTCTGTTTGGGAAAAAGGCCGGTGAGGGAGGTTGGTTTGGGGGGGGGGGGGGGAATCACTGTTTGCTCCAAGCGTTTCCTTGCGCCCTCTCTGCGTGTCACACATTTAGCAGATTCCCATTAATTATCTCAAGGTTAACCTAGAATCAACATTAACCTCTTTTGGTTCCATGGTGATGCCTTGTGCTCCCCTATAGCCTCAGTATACCTTATCTACCAATTATTTTTAGGACCCTTGAACAGAGGCGTAGCGTAGGGGGGGCAGGGGGGGCAGATGTACCCGGGCGCCAGCTAGTTAGGGGCGCCAAAATGTGCTTTGGTATTACTTTATTGATGAAAATAATGGGTTTGAGAGTTGAAAAAAAGGAAAAGAGGGCGCTTTAAAATGAATCTTGCCCCCGGGCACCAAACACTCTAGCTACGCCACTGCCTTTGAAGAAGACTCATGGCTACAAATTAAAGTAAGACCGCAGCATGACCATACTAACATTACGACAAAAGGTTTTGTATTAATCGGCTAGATTAATAAAGAAATATTTCGAAATAAATTTGTAACAAAATATAATTTACCTCGATACTTCTGAACCCAGCTTACAAATCTAATCAATAATTGTCGAAATCCTAAAATTAATGATCAATAAAGAAAATTAATATATTTTTGTTAAAAAGTAATTAAACTATTCATCATTATAACATCGTTAAATAACACAATTCAATCCGATGTACATCGTTTATTTCTATAGTTATTCAAAAACTTGCGGGACAATGAGAACTGATCGATTTCCTTGAATGTTTAACCTGAGACTGTCAAAAAATCCAAAGAGCGACACAAAAACAATAAACTTTATCTGATACAGAGGGAAGCAAAAAAATGGTGTATTTAAACAACGGATGAATTGTTTGGGGATGACGTTGACCTAATGAGATGAGCAGGAATACAAACATTCAACTATAAAGAGATTCTTATAAACATCTAACAGATTTTCCCGTTGTGTCTTTTACCGAGTGTAAGCTATATCACCATGATAGTCTAGTGTAGCCAAACATTCACAGACATTTATGGTTAATTTCTCTTTTCTAGATGACTTTTTCCACTGTGGCTCGATTGATAAAAATGTGAAGCTTCTCATAGGGTAAAATTTCACTAAAAAACATAATTAAACATTAAAAATGCAACAAAGACTTAGCAGAACATTTATTGTGATACCTCTAAGGAAACTTAAAAATGAGACGACAGGGTTTTGAAATCATTTAGAAAAAAGCGCCTTAAAGAGTTGTGCGAAGATCGAGAGGCGCTGATAGCAGACCTTAGACTTAGCTTAGAAACATGCCCAACATGTTTGCAGATGAGATTAAGCATGGTTGTTACGGACCGTTATTAATATGGAGAATTTAATCTCTTGTTTTAGTGTATGGCTCGTTCCAAAACAGTTCATAACAAAAGACGATACCAAATTTTAAGTACAATAAAAAAAGAATACGATACTCAAACCAGGGCTAATTAAAATTAATACGTTTTTAAAGTGTGAATTACAATGAAGTACAAAATCAAAAGAAATTGATTAAAACTATTAACTTACAGTTTGGCTGGTACCGCTACTATGTTAATAAAAATACAGTGTGCAAAAGCTAT
This sequence comes from Omphiscola glabra, assembly GCA_964017045.1. Lineage (NCBI taxonomy): Eukaryota > Metazoa > Mollusca > Gastropoda > Lymnaeidae > Omphiscola > Omphiscola glabra. The sequence goes on along the minus strand of OZ024794.1, from coordinate 52,109,774 downwards.
ACAATGAGGAAAAGAAAGCTACACATACACAGTAAACAAAGCACTGTCTAGTAGCACAATAATACACGCTCTAAGGCTCATGATAAAGGATCTCCCTGCCTTTCGTTCAATCTTCTTCCTTTTTGTAGTCTACTTCTGTTAGATTATTCCAGAAACAGAATACGCAGTGTAACTGTTTCCAGCGTTCTCCAGATTATTCGACAATCTTCGGCAGGAACAGGCTATTAATTTTTTAAAACTTTATTACAAGGTCAAAATAGACATTTTTTTTAGTAAGCCTCACCTAATAATAGCGCATTGTGTTGACAGCAAGAGGTTATGCACGGGGAAAGCGTGCAGCAAAACACGTCACCTACATAACATGGTCTTTATGGCGTAAATTTATTTTTGGGTTCAGCGTACATGAATATTTGGATACAAAACCCCAACACTATTCCACTGTTCTTCCAATAGTTATCTTAAATAAGCATTATAAATGATAAACCAATCCCTTTTTTTTGCAAGCTCCGCCAATAAAACATTTTTGACAACCTCACACCACCACATCTGCACTCCGAGCTCCGGTTAACGGGTGGTTAAAGGGTGGGTAAGGGGGTTTTGAGTAGTTAAAGATATGTGTTTATTATGATCCTTTACCAATATTATTTACTTGGCAGTAGAAATGCACATACCAGCCACATAGCTGAAAGAAGAATGGGTCATTATGGCTGCTAGAAGATTAGAGGAACATGTAGAGCGACGGGGCAACATATCTGAAGGAAGAGTGGGTAAATATATACCTGGTAGAAAAAGTAGTAAAAGATATGTGTTTATTATGATCACTTACCAATATTATTTACTTGGCAGTAGAAATGCACATACCAGCCACATAGCTGAAAGAAGAATGGGTCATCATGGCTGGTAGAAGATTAGAGGAACATGTAGAGGGATGGGGCAACACATCTGAAGGAAAAGTGGGTAAATATAACTGGTAGAAGAAAGGTTGGGAAGGCATAACTGGTAGAGGATGAGAACAACGTAGCTGGTGGAGGACTGGGTTCAAAATAGTAGGTAGTGGTCGGGTGACATTGTAGTGAGGTACATATCTGGCAGAGTATGGGGGCAGCATAACTGTAGAACAGTAGGACAAAATAGCTGTAGATGAATGGGGCTGGAGAGATGTAGCAAGGTGTAACAATTTTATGTGTAAAAGAGTTAGGCAACTTAGGTTGTAGAAGAATGGGTCATCAATTTTTAATTAATAAACATTAAAAAGTACATATTATACTTTTTAAAAAAATCTTAATTAATTAAAAAAATTTAGAGCTCGGAGCAGTAAGAAATTTTAACGGCCCAAGCTCCGAACAAAAAACAATTGCTTCAAAGGGACGCTTCCGACAGTGAAAACCATTGCTATTGAAATAATTTCCATTAGCCTAGATAGCAAAACCGGGGACTTTTGTTGAATAGCTCTCATTACATGACCCCTTCTGGAACACATGATGAGATGAGTGTGGTCATATCGAACCAGAACACTCAAGAAACATTAGGACAAAAAGTTTCTTTCAAGATGAAATTTTGTCTGAAGCATTAACGGTTTGCTTTGCGTTATTTTATCTCAATTTGGTGGACTGCAAGTGGCAGGACTAAGACATTAATCGCGCGTGTTAGTTGGGATCTCACAGTCAAAATGTTTACTTTTACAGTGAACAAAAGTGCGCAAATTATGATTACGTCATTAGACAGGTCGTTGCGCCTACCGATACCATTGTACCGGAAGGTGACATTTAGCGATGTTCATGAAAAGTCTTCATTGGTAGCTGAGAGTAATATATATGAGAATGAGCTATGCTGACCATAACGCCAAAGAACCGAACAGATTTTTAAATACGTTCGGATTCTTAAAAACGATCATAGTTATTTTAATAAATTTAAATGAGCAAAAATAGTATAAATCTGATTTTAATTTACCAACTTACAAAACGTAAGTAAATTATTTAATTATACCAATGAATATCAAAACCTAATCATTTTACACAAATGAAAATTTATTTTTTTTCAAAAAGAGATGGGTTAAGATTTTCTTAGATAAAAAGATGATAGATATACAGACAGACAGACAGAAATATATATAGACGGATAGACAGAAAGATTGATGGAAGGATGGATGGTTGGATGGATGGATAGATAGATAGTTTTGATAGATAGGTAAATTACAAATTCCTTCTTTTATCCTTTATGGGCTAAATATAATAGCGGTACGCGTTCCTATACCATTCATCCGATTGCGATAAAACTTTGGTAAGTTGTTGTGCGCACGCATGCAAAAGTTTCTGAATTAGTTTATCTATTTTGAAATATATCTTTTGGGGCCAGGGGCCCTAAATTATTGTTTTCTTATATAAGCTATATAAATATAATTTCAAACAGATCTATTGCATGGGTGGATGGAATTTTTTTTTTCAAATACAAATAGCGACATTTCAGTTTGTGTGTGACAAAATAAGTAGGTTTCTGAATTAGTACAATCATTTTATAATTTTGCGTTTGCGGCCGGGGAGCTTAATTTTTTTTATATTATTTGAGCTATATAAATGTCATTTCAAACACAGCTATTGCATTGGTGGATCAATCGCTACACGTGTATCGACTACATTTTGAAAATCCACGCTTCTTACGTGAACAGCTGTAGTTTGCCTGCTCACGCGTCGAAAAATCTTCTAATTTATTTGTGTACACACCAGACAGACATATGTCACATTTAAAACATGGACGTGTGTCACATTTAAAACATGGACGTGTGTCAAATTTAAAAAACATGGACATGTGTCACATTTAAAACATGGTCGTGTGTCACATTTAAAACATGGATGTGTGACAGTTTTAAAAGAAAGACATTGACATTTGTCACATTTGGGTCAAATTACTATTTTTTTAGTGTTGGTGGGGGGGGGGGGGTAAATATTTCAACAGACAACATGGCCGATGAATAATTGCAACGGAAGACTCACATGCTTGAACCATTACTGATAAGTTCTTCATTGCACAATGTTTAAGTTCTGCTTGCGTTGCTTCATAATTTTACTTGAATTTTGAGTGACACTTTATAAATGAAAGAATTATATTTATTATTGTTAAAAATATATCATTGGGTGAGTAAAAATTGTCTTAGTAATAATTGCATTCTGATTTTGTTCCCTTGCCCCAAGTAAAGATATTTACATATCATTATTGCATAACATTTGTTTATACATTTCTACTTTTTGGGGGTGGGGGGTGGGTGAAAATTCGACGTTTTCTTATAGTAAATACTTACGTAGTGTCAGTTAATTAACTGTATATTAGTTATGTGCTTTAATTTCCATGGGTTCCCATTTTCAGAGCGGGCTACTTAAGTGCTTTTAAGTGAAAAAAAAAAAACAACAAAAAAAAAAAAAAAACGCGATAGTCCTGGGAAATTCTTCCTACATTGGAAAAGGCCATATCGTTTTTAGCTCTAAGTGAATTTTTATTCACTGGCTAGCACTAACATCCGTTTAGCAAAAGCCCGTCCTTCTGCAAAGATATTGGCTTACAGAAGCACGTTCAGGCAGCAATGAAACTGGCCCTCTATCGATTAGCGTGACGTCAGTAGACACCCCATCCACATAAACAGACCATGAAAAATTTCCAATAGAGTTGATTCCTCGGTTTTCTTTTATATTAACTTGATTTCATGGCCGCTGGTTCCGTGAGATCGGTTTATTTATCAAAGTTAGTCTCCGTACAAAGCCTGGGTCTTGGGGGGAATGTTATTACGGTTGATGTCTTTGTAATCTCCGTAGGGGGTTAAGTGAACCAAGGGCCCAATGGGCTCGGGATCAACTGGGATGAAACAATATCGAAGCACTAGCTTATACGTGACTTCTTGGGTTTTTCTTCATCGATTGGTGCTCTGTGAATTGGTAATTGATAACTGCAATGAAGCTTGCTGCTCTATATTTACAAACAAACAAACTATTTTTTTAAAAAATCGCACCATTTTTCACCAATGCGTTGGTAAACGTCTCCTCGGCCAGTGTTTCCCTAAGTTGTAGACCTGTACCAGTTCGAGAGCCTTAGATTTTGGTCCGACGACTTGTACCAGTGCGAGAGCCTTAGATTTCGGTCCGACGACCAGCACCGTACCCAGAGCCTTAGGTCTGATGAACGGCACCGGTGGACTCAACATAAGGAAAACTGGATAAAATTTAAATAAAGTCAAACGAAACAATTATAACAGAACAATTTTAATGTGTAGGATTAGTTGGTAATAGCTAGAAGGAGTCTTCTCTCATTGGCTCAACGGGGGGATTTAAAGTCTCTGTGGAATGTATTCTTTAAATCCTGCGTTTCTGCTCTGTGGCTCTGTGGCTCTGCCTCTCTGTGGCTCTGCCTCTGTACTCACCGTTTTCTTCAAATTAATCCATGTCTTGAGTCTCATGATGGAGAATGCATGCCACTTCAAGTTAATCCATGTCCTGAGTCCCATGATAAAGAATGCCACCACTTTTTAAATCCATTGTATTAGCTTCGCTTTTTGTTCGGGTCTATGTGTGTGGAAAAATCTTCGGAAGGTTTATTGACACACTTCCCGTCACCCGATCGAGCTGAAACTTGGCACATGGACTCGATGCCGATGACAACACATTCTTTAAAATATTAATCTCCAGTCCCCACCCCAACCCTCCAAAATCAGTTTTTCCTGTTTTTTCAAATAAGAAAAAGAAAAGTGGGGAGGAGAAATGGTAATACATTATTAAATTTGTGCCTATTTTGGTGTGGAGATTAAAGTTGAAGCTTTTGCTATGTGCTTTGTGTTTGTGACGTATTTTGCTAAGCCGTTTTTAAAAAAAAAGTTTTTTTAAAGGAAAAAATGAAGGAAATACGAAACGTGTTTACGCCAGAAATTTACCCGTTTAGATAACCGCTTCTTAATGAATGATAAATCACTACAGTTACATGAATGATAAATCACTACAGTGACATGAATGATAAATTACTACAGTTACATGAATGATAAATCACTACAGTTACATGAATGATAAATCACTACAGTTACATGAATGATAAATCACTACAGTGACATGAAAGATAAATCACTACAGTGACATGAATGATAAATCACTACAGTGACATGAATGATAAATCACTACAGTGACATGAATGATAAATCACTACAGTGACATGAATGATAAATCACTACAGTGACATGAATGATAAATCACTACAGTTACATGAAAGATAAATCACTACAGTGACATGAATGATAAATCACTACAGTGACATGAATGATAAATCACTACAGTGACATGAATGATAAATCACTACAGTGACATGAAAGATAAATCACTACAGTGACATGAATGATAAATCACTACAGTTACATGAAAGATAAATCACTACAGTGACATGAATGATAAATCACTACAGTGACATGAATGATAAATCACTACAGTGACATGAATGATAAATCACTACAGTGACATGAAAGATAAATCACTACAGTGACATGAATGATAAATCACTACAGTTACATGAAAGATAAATCACTACAGTGACATGAATGATAAATCACTACAGTGACATGAATGATAAATCACTACAGTGACATGAATGATAAATCACTACAGTGACATGAATGATAAATCACTACAGTGACATGAATGATAAATCACTACAGTGGCATGAATGATAAATCACTACAGTGACATGAATGATAAATCACTACAGTGACATGAATGATAAATCACTACAGTGGCATGAATGATAAATCACTACAGTGACATGAATGATAAATCACTACAGTGACATGAATGATAAATCACTACAGTGACATGAATGATAAATCACTACAGTGACATGAATGATAAATCACTACAGTGGCATGAATGATAAATCACTACAGTGACATGAATGATAAATCACTACAGTGACATGAATGATAAATCACTACAGTGACATGAATGATAAATCACTACAGTTACATGAATGATAAATCACTACAGTGGCATGAATGATAAATCACTACAGTGACATGAATGATAAATCACTACAGTGACATGAATGATAAATCACTACAGTGACATGAATGATAAATCACTACAGTGACATGAATGATAAATCACTACAGTTACATGAATGATAAATCACTACAGTGGCATGAATGATAAATCACTACAGTGACATGAATGATAAATCACTACAGTGACATGAATGATAAATCACTACAGTGGCATGAATGATAAATCACTACAGTGACATGAATGATAAATCACTACAGTGACATGAATGATAAATCACTACAGTGACATGAATGATAAATCACTACAGTGACATGAATGATAAATCACTACAGTGGCATGAATGATAAATCACTACAGTGACATGAATGATAAATCACTACAGTGACATGAATGATAAATCACTACAGTGACATGAATGATAAATCACTACAGTTACATGAATGATAAATCACTACAGTGGCATGAATGATAAATCACTACAGTGACATGAATGATAAATCACTACAGTGACATGAATGATAAATCACTACAGTGACATGAATGATAAATCACTACAGTGACATGAATGATAAATCACTACAGTGACATGAATGATAAATCACTACAGTGACATGAATGATAAATCACTACAGTTACATGAAAGATAAATCACTACAGTGACATGAATGATAAATCACTACAGTGACATGAATGATAAATCACTACAGTGACATGAATGATAAATCACTACATTGACATGAATGATAAATCACTACAGTGACATGAATGATAAATCACTACAGTGACATGAATGATAAATCACTACAGTGACATGAATGATAAATCACTACAGTGACATGAATGATAAATCACTACAGTGACATGAATGATAAATCACTACAGTGACATGAATGATAAATCACTACAGTGACATGAATGATAAATCACTACAGTTACATGAATGATAAATCACTACAGTGGCATGAATGATAAATCACTACAGTGACATGAATGATAAATCACTACAGTGACATGAATGATAAATCACTACAGTGGCATGAATGATAAATCACTACAGTGACATGAATGATAAATCACTACAGTGACATGAATGATAAATCACTACAGTGACATGAATGATAAATCACTACAGTGACATGAATGATAAATCACTACAGTGGCATGAATGATAAATCACTACAGTGACATGAATGATAAATCACTACAGTGACATGAATGATAAATCACTACAGTGACATGAATGATAAATCACTACAGTTACATGAATGATAAATCACTACAGTGGCATGAATGATAAATCACTACAGTGACATGAATGATAAATCACTACAGTGACATGAATGATAAATCACTACAGTGACATGAATGATAAATCACTACAGTGACATGAATGATAAATCACTACAGTGACATGAATGATAAATCACTACAGTGACATGAATGATAAATCACTACAGTGACATGAATGATAAATCACTACAGTTACATGAATGATAAATCACTACAGTGACATGAATGATAAATCACTACAGTGACATGAATGATAAATCACTACAGTTGCATGAATGATAAATCACTACAGTTACATGAATGATAAATCACTACAGTGACATGAAAGATAAATCACTACAGTGACATGAATGATAAATCACTACAGTGACATGAAAGATAAATCACTACAGTGGCATGAATGATAAATCACTACAGTGACATGAATGATAAATCACTACAGTGACATGAAAGATAAATCACTACAGTGACATGAATGATAAATCACTACAGTGACATGAATGATAAATCACTACAGTTACATGAATGATAAATCACTACAGTTACATGAATGATAAATCACTACAGTTGCATGAATGATAAATCACTACAGTGACATGAATGATAAATCACTACAGTGACATGAATGATAAATCACTACAGTGACATGAATGATAAATCACTACAGTGACATGAATGATAAATCACTACAGTGACATGAATGATAAATCACTACAGTTACATGAATGATAAATCACTACAGTGACATGAATGATAAATCACTACAGTGACATGAATGATAAATCACTACAGTTGCATGAATGATAAATCACTACAGTGACATGAATGATAAATCACTACAGTGACATGAATGATAAATCACTACAGTGACATGAATGATAAATCACTACAGTGACATGAATGATAAATCACTACAGTGACATGAATGATAAATCACTACAGTGACATGAATGATAAATCACTACAGTGACATGAATGATAAATCACTACAGTTACATGAATGATAAATCACTACAGTGACATGAATGATAAATCACTACAGTGACATGAATGATAAATCACTACAGTTGCATGAATGATAAATCACTACAGTTACATGAATGATAAATCACTACAGTGACATGAAAGATAAATCACTACAGTGACATGAATGATAAATCACTACAGTGACATGAAAGATAAATCACTACAGTGGCATGAATGATAAATCACTACAGTGACATGAATGATAAATCACTACAGTGACATGAAAGATAAATCACTACAGTGACATGAATGATAAATCACTACAGTGACATGAATGATAAATCACTACAGTTACATGAATGATAAATCACTACAGTTACATGAATGATAAATCACTACAGTTGCATGAATGATAAATCACTACAGTGACATGAATGATAAATCACTACAGTGACATGAATGATAAATCACTACAGTGACATGAATGATAAATCACTACAGTGACATGAATGATAAATCACTACAGTGACATGAATGATAAATCACTACAGTTACATGAATGATAAATCACTACAGTGACATGAATGATAAATCACTACAGTGACATGAATGATAAATCACTACAGTTGCATGAATGATAAATCACTACAGTTACATGAATGATAAATCACTACAGTGACATGAAAGATAAATCACTACAGTGACATGAATGATAAATCACTACAGTGACATGAAAGATAAATCACTACAGTGGCATGAATGATAAATCACTACAGTGACATGAATGATAAATCACTACAGTGACATGAAAGATAAATCACTACAGTGACATGAATGATAAATCACTACAGTGACATGAATGATAAATCACTACAGTTACATGAATGATAAATCACTACAGTTACATGAATGATAAATCACTACAGTTGCATGAATGATAAATCACTACAGTGACATGAATGATAAATCACTACAGTTACATGAATGATAAATCACTACAGTGACATGAATGATAAATCACTACAGTTACATGAATGATAAATCACTACAGTGACATGAATGATAAATCACTACAGTGACATGAAAGTTAAATCACTACAGTTGCATGAATGATAAATCACTACAGTTACATGAATGATAAATCACTACAGTGACATGAATGATAAATCACTACAGTGACATGAAAGATAAATCACTACAGTGACATGAATGATAAATCACTACAGTGACATGAATGATAAATCACTACAGTTACATGAATGATAAATCACTACAGTTACATGAATGATAAATCACTACAGTTGCATGAATGATAAATCACTACAGTGACATGAATGATAAATCACTACAGTTACATGAATGATAAATCACTACAGTGACATGAATGATAAATCACTACAGTTACATGAATGATAAATCACTACAGTGACATGAATGATAAATCACTACAGTGACATGAAAGTTAAATCACTACAGTTGCATGAATGATAAATCACTACAGTTACATGAATGATAAATCACTACAGTGACATGAATGATAAATCACTACAGTTACATGAATGATAAATCACTACAGTGACATGAATGATAAATCACTACAGTGACATGAATGATAAATCACTACAGTTGCATGAATGATAAATCACTACAGTTGCATGAATGATAAATCACTACAGTTACATGAATGATAAATCACTACAGTGACATGAATGATAAATCACTACAGTTACATGAATGATAAATCACTACAGTTACATGAATGATAAATCACTACAGTTGCATGAATGATAAATCACTACAGTTGCATGAATGATAAATCACTACAGTGACATGAATGATAAATCACTACAGTGACATGAATGATAAATCACTACAGTGACATGAATGATAAATCACTACAGTTGCATGAATGATAAATCACTACAGTTGCATGAATGATAAATCACTACAGTGACATGAATGATAAATCACTACAGTGACATGAATGATAAATCACTACAGTGACATGAATGCAAATAAAAATACACATAAATAATTTATACGAAACCCTTATTTTTAGGGTTTGTATAATTATTAACTTAATAGCTATTCAAACAAAACTTCTTTATAAACAGATTATTCCTGTGCAGAGTCTGCTTATACTGTGTTTTTTTCCCTGAGACCATTTGATCTCTTCCACAGTTGTGTTTTTAGTTCAATGATGACTTGATTTAGAAAAAAAAAAAAAATAAGTTAAATACCGAAATTAATGGGACCAGAAGCAACAGGCCAAACCCTAGAGTCTAGATGGTCAATGACTAACTCGTGTTGGAATAAGGTCAGTCATCGAATCATCGAACTGAATGCAGCACTAGATTGTTAGCAGCAGCTAACAGAGTCATAAATAGCGCTGTCTCTTACACATGCACGGTATAGCGCTGTCTCTTACACATGCGCTAAACAGCGCTGTCTCTTACACATGCGCTAAATAGCGCTGTCTCTTACACATGCACTAAATCGCTCCGGAGCGCAATCGGTGGAGGGATGAGAAGGACATCAAGGACGCCAAAGGCCCCCAAGCCGTAGTGGTTGCATGGGGCTTGGGAGGGCGACCTCATGATCCAAAACAACTTCACGAATCCTTGGTGGGCAGTAAGAACTGAGAAACATGTGAAGAGCGTAACAAAGGTTTCTAAATATTACCGTAATTACTTGTTACAATGGCCATTTAATTGCTTTCTTGCAACTTTTAAACTATGGGCCTACAACAAAATATCACACAAATGAGGTTTAGTGTTGATTTGAATACATTTCTCAGACATATCGATTTCCTTTATAAACAAACAGGCCAAATCATCTATGTTATCGTACTGGTAACAATAGTGATATAAATTAATTCCATGTGATATATACAAATAATCCGTATTTTCTGTTTGATGCATTTTTAAAAAAAAAAATATGTCATTGTGAAATAAAAAGAAAAACAACAACTCAGATAGCCTTTAATTAGGTTTAGTTTTTGCCTGCAAACAGTGAATAAGCTGGATATCGCCTTCCTTTATTTGTAGAGGAAATTGCATGCGCTAAAATAAACATAATTATTCAGTATTCTTCCATGCTACACAAAGCTTCCCAAAATGCTTTTGATATGTTTTTAAAAGAATTCTTTCAGAAGCGTAGCTAAAGGGGTGGGGGCAGGGTGGGCCATGTCTTGGCGCCAGACTAGTTAGAAGCGCCAAAATGTGCTTTGATATTATTTTATTGATGAAAATAATGGGTTTGGGGGGTTGCAAAATCAAAGGGAGGCTCTTTAAAACACTCTAGCTTCGCCTCTGAATCCTTTAGCGCTTGTCGTTAAAACGCGAATTATCCTCAGGATAAATTGTATACCCATAAAGTGTATGGAAACCGGTAGAGCTAATTTTGTACGTGAGCACCGATAAAGCACAAACCTTATATTGCCCCTAAGAACACGTTCGCGAGCAAACGCCTGAACTTCACATTGCCTGATGAAATGATAATAAAGAACTCTTTTTCTTCGTTGCCATTGACTGCAAAGATTTCCTCTTTTCGCTTATCTTATCTTAGGGTTGGTAACCACTGATTGCGTTACTAATCACTCTCCGACATTTTGACCCCCTACACCCACCTCCCACGCAATAACATCATGACGTTATTAACGAAGTGTACACAGGAGATCTAAAATAATTACTCTCTAAAGTATTAAAATCTGTGACCGACTACGCCGGTAGGGACAATTTATCCCTAAAGGACACTATCAACGATATATCCCCTATCGAACACTATTAACAATTTATCCCTATAGAACACTATCAACAATTTATCCCCTATAGAACACTATTAACATTTTATCCCTATTGAACACTATCAACATTTTATACCTATTGAACACTAACAACAATCTATCCAGTTAAGAACCCAAATCAGCATTCTAATCGGGGATAAAAGAATATTTTTACAAAGTTAACAAATATAAAGACTACTGTAGAGCTTTTCAAATACATTCTCTTCCAGAACATTAGTCAACCTTAAGCAATACTCTTTCTGAAATAACCCCTTCCCCCACCACACACGCACACACACACACAAATCCTCCAAATAGTTGCTTTTCATTGCAATTTAGACCCCCATGACTTACCATCGACAATCATTGGGGGTCATCAGATTTTCGTTACAGCGTACCTCCATCATTTAGTTGTCAGCGTGCAGATATCTGATAAAGTCATCCGGTACCTACCACGCTGTCGGTACGGGGTACAACCGTACCACGTCATTAGTGCTGACAATGTTTTACAAATCAGACCGTGTTTGAAACAGAAGCAGTTCAGGTTTGGGTTGGTATTGGGAGGGGTGTGTGTGTGTGTGGCAGAAGCTGATGTTTTGTAACTTGTATCTAATGAAGCGGCATACGATTAGTGGCTTGTTTCAGTAACGATGGCCTAGATACATTTTTATGAGTGTTTTATGAAGAAAGGGCGAGCGTTAAAAGGAAAGACAAAACAGGAAAAAAAAAAGAAAAAAAGCAAAAGGAGGTGATGACGTAAAGGGAGCATCATTAGCTGATCAATGGAAGGGAGTATCATTAGCTGATCAATGGAAGGGAACATCATTAGCTGATGAATGAAAGGGAGCATCATTAGCTGATCAATGGAAGGGGGCATCATTAGCTGATCAATGGAAGGGAACATCATTAGCTGATGAATGAAAGGGAGCATCATTAGCTGATCAATGGAAGGGAACATCATTACCTGATCAATGGAAGGGAGCATCATTAGCTGATCAATGGAAGGGAGCATCATTAGCTGATCAATGGAAGGGAGCATCATTAGCTGATCAATGGAAGGGAGCATCATTAGCTGATCAATGGAAGGGAGTATCATTAGCTGATCAATGGAAGGGAACATCATTAGCTGATCAATGGAAGGGAGCATCATTAGCTGATCAATGGAAGGGAACATCATTAGCTGATGAATGAAAGGGAGCATCATTAGCTGATCAATGAAAGGGAGCATAATTAGCTAATCAAAGGAAGGGAGTATCATTAGCTGATCAATGGAAGGGAGTATCATTAGCTGATAAATGGAAGGGAACATCATTAGCTGATCAATGGAAAGGAGTATCATTAGCTGATCAATGGAAGGGAGTATCATTAGCTGATCAATGGAAGGGAGTATCATTAGCTGATCAATGGAAGGGAGTATCATTAGCTGATCAATGGAAGGGAGTATCATTAGCTGATCAATGGAAAGGAGTATCATTAGCTGATCAATGGAAGGGAGTATCATTAGCTGATCAATGGAAGGGAACATCATTAGCTGATCAATGAAAAGGAGTATCATTAGCTGATCAATTGAAAGGAACATCATTAGCTTATCAATGGAATGGAACATCATTAGCTGATCAATGGAAGGGAACATCATTAGCTGATCAATGGAAGGGAACATCATTAGCTGATCAATGGAAGGGAACATCATTAGCTGATCAATGAAAGAACATAAGAAAACAACTTTGATTTATTTGATTTATTTTGAAAATAAAAGTACTGCTCTGAACGGGGTTATTTGATTTAATTTTATGGAAAGCCAATGAATCTATGTGTGGGATGGGAGGATGTGTGGGATGGGAGGATGTGTGGGAGGGAGGATGTGTGGGAGGGAGAATGTGTGGGAGGGAGGATGTGTGGGAGGGAGGATGTGAGCAAGGGAGTATGTGTTGGGGAAAGCCAGGGAAACTATGTGTGAGAAGGGATGATGTGTGGGAGGGAGCATGTGTGGGACGGACTACGTGTGGGAGGGATTAGGTGTTGGGGAAATTCAGTTATGGCATGTCAGGGAGGGAGCATGTGTGGAAGGGACTATGCGTGACATGGAGTATGTGTGGGAAGGATTATGTTTGACATGGGGTACAAAGAAGGTCAACCTTTCCAGTTTCTAACGTGTATGTTTGGGATTAAATCGGTAAATACGAAACACGTTACGAAACTTGCTGCACCACATCGGTGTAAGTAACAATGTTTGGTGCACCACATCGGTGTAAGTAACAATGTTTGGTGCACCACATCGGTGTAAGTAACAATGTTTGGTGCACCACATCGGTGTAAGTAACAAGGTTTATCGTGCGTGAGAGCAGGCCTGCACCACACCGATGTAAGTAACAATGTTTGGTGCACCACATAGGTGTAAGTAACAATGTTTGGTGCACCACATCGGTGTAAGTAACAATGTTTGGTGCACCACATCTGTGTAAGTAACAATGTTTGGTGCACCACATCGGTGTAAGTAACAATGTTTGGCGTGCGTGATACTTGAGCGGATATGTGAGCATAACAAGTTAGAGAAACACTTAATCATGTATTTTATTCTATCATTGGGAATACAATTGGAAAATTTTTTTTTTTTTCCTTTACACTAGGTCGACCAAACTGGTGAGGAATAAAAACAAATCAAACAAAAAATAAACGCAACAAAGCAGAGATTCCAAAGAAAACAAATGACCGAAAAACAACCCAGGACACGGAAAATAACCCAGTTTCTATGTTTCATTGTGAAACTCATGTTATACAACACAGGGCTGTTCACTTATAAATTTTACAGCAACAGCTTCATGTAAGGCTGTTTTTAAAGTGTTTCATTTATCCCCCTTGAAGTTGGTGCTAAATTTCAGAACAACAAAAAAAAACCATTTCAAACTTGAATCCTGACATCATGGCCAAGTCAAAAACTTTTCAAACTTGAATCCTGACATCATGGCCAAGTCAAAAACTTTTCAAACTTGAATCCTGACATCATGGCCAAGTCAAAAACTTTTCAAACTTGAATCCTGACATCATGGCCAAGTCAAAAACTTTTCAAACTTGAATCCTGACATCATGGCCAAGTAAAAAACTTTTCAAACTTGAATCCTGACATCATGGCCAAGTCAAAAACTTTTCAAACTTGAATCCTGACATCATGGCCAAGTCAAAAACTTTTCAAACTTGAATCCTGACATTATGGCCAAGTCAAAAACTTTTCAAACTTGAATCCTGACATCATGGCCAAGTCAAAAACTTTTCAAACTTGCATCCTGACATCATGGCCAAGTCAAAAACGTTTCAAACTTGAATCCTGACATCATGGCCAAGTCAAAAACTTTTCAAATTTGAATCCTGACATCATGGCCAAGTCAAAAACTTTTCAAACGTGAATCCTGACATCATGGCCAAGTCAAAACCTTTTCAAACTTGAATCCTGACATCATGGCCAAGTCAAAAACTTTTCAAACTTGAATCCTGACATCATGGCCAAGTCAAAAACTTTTCAAACTTGAATCCTGACATCATGGCCAAGTCAAAAACTTTTCAAACTTGCATCCTGACATCATGGCCAAGTCAAAAACTTTAACACTAAAATAGTCTTCACTAAGAATAATGAGCACTCGACGAATCGTGGAAAAAAAAAGATTTCTAAAATTATATGGATACAGATTTTAAATAATTACATTTACAATTCGTTATTAAATTAAGTTGTTGTTTTTTTTAATTGTGTTTTTGTTGTGTCTGTCTTATTAACATATTAAACTAGTTAAGGCCCGCCAGACAATGGCGGCGGAAATGCGTAAGGGTCCCGTCTACTAAATGTACTAGACAAAACAAGCATTCAAGTAACGCACGTTATAAGATACCCCGATTAGTGGTGGTTCACCCGCCTACCAGAACCACCCACTCCCCGATTAGTGCTGGTTCACCCGCCTACCAGCACCACCCACTCCCCGATTAGTGCTGGTTCACCCGCCTACCAGCACCACCCACTCCCCGATTAATGCTGGTTCACCCACCTACCACCACCACCCACTCCCCGATTAGTGCTTGTTCACCCGCCTACCACAACCACCCACTCCCCGATTAGTGCTGTTTCAACCGCCTACCACCACCACCCACTCCACGATTAGTGCTAGTTCACCCGACTACCACCACCACCCACTCCCCGATTAGTGCTAGTTCACCCGCCTACCACCACCACCCACTCCCCGATTAGTGCTAGTGCACCCGTCTACCACCACCACCGACTAACCCGATTAGTGCTAGTTCAACCTCCTACCACCACCACCCACTCCCCGATTAGTGCTAGTTCACTCGCCTACCACAACCATCCACTCCCCGATTAGTGCTAGTATACCCGCCTATCACCACCACCCACTCCCCGATTAGTGCTTGTTCACCCGCCTATCACCACCACCCCTCCCCAATTAGTGCTTGTTCACCCGCCTACCACCACCACCCACTCCCCAATTAGCGCTTGTTCACCGGCCTACCACCACCACCCACTCCCCGATTAGTGCTTGTTCACCCGCCTACAACAACCACCCACTCCCCAATTAGTGCTAGTTCACCCGCCTACCACAACCACCCACTCCCCGATAAAAGTGCTAGTTCACCGGCCTACCACAACCACCCACTCCCCGATTAGTGCTAGTTCACACGCCTACCACCACCACCCACTCCCCAATTAGTGCTGGTTCACCCGCCTACCACCACCACCCACTCCCCGATTAGTGCTAGTTCACTCGCCTACCACAACCATCCACTCCCCGATTAGTGCTTGTTCACCAGCCTATCAACACCACCCACTCCCCTATTAGTGCTTGTTCACCCGCCTATCACCACCACCCACTCCCCAATTAGTGCTTGTTCACCCGCCTACCACTACCACCCACTCCCCAATTAGTGCTTGTTCACCCGCCTACCACCACCACCCACTCCCCGATTAGTGCTAATTCACCCGCCTACCACCACCACCCACTCCCCAATTAGTGCTTGTTCACCCGCCTATCACCACCACCCATTCCCCAATTAGCGCTTGTTCACCGGCCTACCACCACCACCCACTCCCCGATTAGTGCTTGTTCACCCGCCTACAACAACCACCCACTCCCCGATTAGTGCTAGTTCACCCGCCTACCACAACCACCCACTCCCCGATTAGTGCTAGTTTACACGCCTACCACCACCACCTACTTCCCGATTAGTGCTATTCACCCGCCTACCACCACCACCCACTCCCCGATTAGTGCTAGTTCACCCGACTACCACCACCACCCACTCCCCGATTAGTGCTAGTTCACCCGCCTACCACCACCACCCACTCCCCGATTAGTGCTAGTTCACCCGCCTACCACCACCACCTACTCCCCGATTAGTGCTAGTTCACTCGCCTACCACAACCAACCACTCCCCGATTAGTGCTTGTTCACCAGCCTATCACCACCACCCACTCCCCTATTAGTGCTTGTTCACCCGCCTATCACCACCACCCACTCCCCAATTAGTGCTTGTTCACCAGCCTACCACCACCACCACTCTCCAATTAGTGCTTGTTCACCCGCCTACCACCACCACCCACTCCCCGATTAGTGCTAATTCACCCGCCTACCACCACCACCCACTCCCCAATTAGTGCTTGTTCACCCGCCTATCACCACCACCCACTCCCCGTTTAGTGCTTGTTTACCCGCCTACCACCACCACCCGCTCCCCAATTAGTGCTTGTTCACCCGCCTACCACAACCACCCACTCCCCGATTAGTGCTAATTCACCCGCCTACCACCACCACCCACTCCCCGATTTGTGCTTGTTCACCAGCCTACAACAACCACCCACTCCCCGATTAGTGCCAGTTCACCCGCCTACCACCACCACCCACTCCCCGATTAGTGCTAGTTCACCCGCCTACCACAACCACCCACTCCCCAATTAGTGCCAGTTCACCCGCCTACCATAACCACCCACTCCATTGTATTTTCCCTTCCACTTTTTTTCCCACCCTGCACTTATTGTAATATTCTAATGTCCCACCTATTTTATACCTTAGATTTATAACACCGTACTTGAGAATATTTCAGAAAAAAGCAAAAAAGAAATTATTATGCACCGAACGCACTTGCAGTATTATCGGTTGGATAGAGATCTACAATGAACGATGTTTTGACAAAGCCACATGCTTAACATTTGTTACAATTGGATATAGATCTACAACGAACGATGTTTTGACAAAGTCACTTACTTAACATTTGTTACAATTGGATATAGATCTACAACGAACGATGTTTTGACAAAGTCACATACTTAACATTTGTTACAATTGGATAGAGATCTACAATGAACGATGTGTTGACAAAGTCCCATACTTAACATTTGTTACATTTGGATAGAGATCTACAATGAACGATGTGTTGACAAAGTCCCATACTTAACATTTGTTACATTTGGATAGAGATCTACAATGAACGATGTTTTGACAAAGCCACTTACTTAACATTTGTTACAATTGGATAGAGATCTACAATGAACGATGTTTTCACAAAGCCACATACTTAACATTTGTTACAATTGGATAGAGATCTACAATGAACGATGTTTTCACAAAGCCCCTTACTTAACATTTGTTACAATTGGATAGAGATCTACAATGAACGATGTTTTCACAAAGCCACTTACTTAACATTTGTTACAATTGGATAGAGATCTACAATGAACGATTTTTTCACAAAGCCCCTTACTTAACATTTGTTACAATTGGATAGAGATGTACAATGAACGATTTTTTGACAGAGCCACTTATTTAACATTGGTTACGGTTGTATATAGATCCACAAGGAACGATGATGTAGTTTAAAGTATGAACAGACTAAAGTTACGCAACACATACATGTTTATAACATACATTAAGTATGGAAGGGGTAAACACTTGTCTGTGTTCAGCTCAAAGCAAAACGCATTGTTTTTGTTTTTGCTTTTTGTTTTTTCTTTCAAAATGAAAAGATTCCAAATATACGTATCTTTATAAAAGTCCGCACGTCCTCACAACATCTGTACGTGGAAAACATTTTGAAAGGCATGTCTGAACTTTACGAGAATTGATCCGACGCCAGCACGTTTGACTGTCTTGAGTGTCTGATCGAAGATCCAACCAGGTATCACGACGGAGGTATTTTCTAACATGTTATTTGTGAATCAAATATTATTTTCACGGGAAACATGTTCTGTAATCCTCTAGTTCTGAAGCAACATCGAAAAGTCGAAACGAACAAGAATTTAGCCCCCCCCCCCCCCAAAAAAAAAAAATCTGGATTATACGGCCCTGCATTAGAGGACACTAGCACTAGCAAAGGCTGATCCTCCTCAGAGCTCCCCATAATTTTGTAGCTCTTGATAAAGCACAACTTGCTGAGAGTTTTCTCTATTTACGAACCTATAAACGTCTACTTCAATTAAATCTGCTCCTTCCGGGCGGCCGTACGACTCAAACCGGAACCCAGTTGTTCATATTATTACTTTCTCCTACGGGTGAGGGCGAAGACAGCAACAACAGAGAAGCACTGTTAACCAAGAGTGCACGCGTATAGCTAGATTTAGGACTGGATTTCATACGTCTTGAGTTTAAACCAAGAGAGGCCACTCTCAATCTTCGGGCTTCTTCTCGTGTAACTCTGAACCCGTCTCGGATTTGAAGTAGAGATACGATCAACAGTTTGATTGATAGTTGATAGATGGCATTCGACAGTTTTACTAGAGTTCAATTACTACATTATTGCCGCTCCCTTTGGGCATTTCCGTATCCGGAAATTTGATCGAAAGAAATTTCGTCGACGGAAAATTGATCGACGGAAATTTGATCGAACGGAAATTTGGTAGAATCTTTTTTTTTGTAGTTTACACGTTAAAATTTTGCGTCAAATTTCTTTTTCAACGCATTATTTTGTTTTACTATACAGTATAGTGCGTTCAAAAATAAATTTGACGAGAATATTAACGTGTAAACTAAAAAAAAAAAGATTCTACCAAATTTCCGTTTGATCAAATTTCTGGTAACCGGCATTTAAAAAAGGGTCGGGAATGTTTAGAAAATTCTTTAATTTACTCATCTGGCTCTCATGGCAAGTTAAAGCATGAACATATTGAACATATTGAACATATTGAATCATCTCTTTTTATTATGTAAGTATTCTCTTAACGCCAAACAAAAAAGCAATTTTTTTTAAATATTTCTGATCCCAGTTGAAAGAAAATGCATGGCTTATGTAGTTAAGATTGGTTTATGTCAACGCTCTAATTCAAACCTTTATGCCAGGTTAAAGCATGAACATATTGAACATATTGAACATATTGAATCATCTCTTTTTATTATGTAAGTATTCTCTTAACGCCAAACAAACAAGCCATTTTTTAAAAATATTATTCTGAACCCAGTTGAAAGAAAATGCGTGGCTTATGTAGTTAAGATTGGTTTATGTCAACGCTCTAATTCAAACCTTTATGCCAACCCTTTGAGTCATCCCTCTATGTCAACCCTTTAAGTCAACCTTTATGTCAACTCTTTAAGTCAACCCTCTATGTCAACCCTTAAGTCAACCCTCTATGTCAACCCTTTAAGTCAACCCTCTATATCAACCGTTTAAGTCAACCTTCGATTTCAACAATTTTAGTCAACCTTCTATGTCAACCCCTTATGTCAACATTTTATGTCAACTCTCTATCTCGATCCTTTATGTCCTTAATATTGTGAACCCTTTATGTCAACCCTTTATGTCAACCCTTTATGTCAACCCTTTATGTCAACCCTTTATGTCAACCCTTTATGTCAACCCTTTAAGTCAACCCTTTATGTCGATCCTTTATGTCAACATTTTATGTCATCCCTTTATGTCAACCCGTTATGTCACCACTTTATGTCAACCCTTCAGAACTGCACTCAAAACCCATCTCTCTAAACTCTACTATCCTGATTCCCGCCTCTGACCGATAGACGAGTCTGCTGGGTGCCGTCCATGGCTTGACATTTAAAAAGTTATGGAATGGCCGGGCGAATACACATTTGTTTTGTTTTATTTAATTAATGTGTATTAATTTTTTTAGTGAATGATTATGTTTGTTAAATTGTATGTAAAGCGTGGTGAGCCCAGCCTTAGGTTGGGGTACTACGCTATAAAAGACTTATTATTTTAATAATAATATGTCAACACTTTATGTCAAAAGCTTCATTGACCCAAGGGGAAGCAACATTACCTAAGCCACTGAGTGTAACTCTACAACTGAACTAATTGTGACAGAACGACCAGGGAAGTAGACAGAAATTTTACAACAGAAGCTCGGCTCAAGACCGATCTCGAGAGTATCGAGTATGTTGTTATACATGTGAGGCGGATGACCTGCAGGATACATGAAGTTTGAGAGTTAACCTAAGAAGTTCAACAATCCGGTAGTTCACGCCATCAAGTGGGTTGTGGTAGTGAATGTTGCCCCAATCAGTCAAATGTTTCTGGTCGCTTCATATGTAGAGGTTTTTGGCCACGGAGACCGTTTTGGAGAGCATCTTTACCACTTAAATAAAGAACTCCTTTGTCGAGTTTCTAAACACTTCAATAGTACAAACCATAATAGGATATTAGACATTGAAGTTACGGGTGTATTGTAGGCATGTAATACAAATGATATAATTTATATACTAAACTAAATTAATAAAAAGATTTGGTACGTTGACTGGATACGGTCTGAACCAAATACACAATTTTACATAGCTGTCATGTCTTTTTCATGTTTTTTTTAAAAATTGTACAGCCACCTACTTTCTTTCCTTTCTTCTGAGCCTGGTTTTTGTCAGGGACTTGTGCATATTCTTATTCTTTTCGTTTCTTTCATTATTAAGTAAAGGTGGGATAGAAATATGCTGTAAATTTAATTTATAATTATATTAATGTTTTTGTTGAATTGATGACAGTGTTCGCCGAAACGTCTGAAGTTAGTTTTTTGTCTAATCACAATTAAAGCTTAAGCATATATTGTTTCATTTACACAAATGGTTAGTGTCTCATTAATCTACTTAAAATCTTTATCGCAGTCCAACCCTTTAATCATTAAATCTGTAAAGGAACCAGGTTATCTGCCACGATACAAGAAATGAGATCGATCACGCACGTGTCCTTGCATGGAGAGAACCCAAAGACAACACCACTAACGATCATAACAAACGAACTGGCTGCCCAGCTGAATCAAGAAACAGGCAACCCGTCATACCGGGGGACTGCAGGTAAACCAGGTGATTAAAGATAACGACCCGTGCCTCCACAGTCGTTATTCCCATCTTTACGCCTTTCCTTCTGCTCATCCACTGGGTGAACCCGGGGGCCCCCAAGATGAAACAAGGGCAGCAATCCGCAGATGATTAACCGCATTGGGGTCAAAGGTGACAGTGCAGGCCAGCCCTCCGCTAGCTCCAGGATTAAATATAACTTTGAACGTTGCGAGGAGGTTTGCAGGGGGGGAGGGGGGTGGGGGAGAAGCCCGTCGCAATAACAGAATGGAGAGATCTAACCTGCACTTTCCCCACCGGGCTTGTTGTCAGCTAATTGGGGTTAACTGTTCGGGAGTTTGTTGTCGTGTTCTTGTGAGAGGACTCAAGTGATGCTGAGAAGAGCATCAAGTGTAAAAGGCTAAACAGAAAGTTTGATGTTTGTTTTGACCTTGGCCCTCGGAGTACGAGTCGGCGGCGTAAACAGAATTCATGGTCCAGAGTTTTGGGGGGAGGGGGCGGAGCGGTAACAGGGGGATAATTTGAAGGATGGGTGGTAACATCATGATAATTTGAGGGATAGGGTGGTAATACCGTGATAGTATAATGGAGGAGGTGGTAAAACCGTGATAATATAAGGGAGGGGTGGTAACATCATGATAAATTGAGGGAGGAGGGGTAAAAACCGTGATATTTTGAGGGAGGGGTGGTAAAAACCGTGATAATTTTAGGGAGTCGTGGTAAAAACGTGATAAATTTAGGGAGGTGTGATAAAAACCGTGATAATTTTTGGGAAGGGTGGGAACACCGTGATAATTTTAGGGAGGGAGTTGTAAAAACCGTAATAATTTGAGACCTTATAGTTGTTATGCATAAATTATTAAAAAGCAGTATTTTATCAATGGATGCTAATGAGATAATAAAAAGCTCGAAGTCTGGTGAGTAAATGTTTTTCTTATCTCGCTTCCCTTTCTATGTTTATGGTATTCTGTGTAAATGAGGCACTGTAAAAAAATTATAATAGTTACGTTTATTTATCTATAAAGTTGGCTTTGATTAATAATCGGTCACACACATAAAAAGTGCTTCTCTACCAAATTAGAAAATTATGGTAACTTAAAGAAGAAGAAACACATTAAAATTGAATATTGAGTGCGTGTGGCAAAAACATCCATGCAGAGAATTTGTTCTATTTTCTAACATTTGTTTTAGAACATCAGGGACTGCTTTAAGATGTAAGCCTTCTTAAGATCTGAGCCTGCTTAAGATCTGAGCCTGCTTGAGATCTGAGCCTGATCTGAGCCAGCTTAATATCTGAGCCGGCTTAAGATCTGAGCCTGCTTAAGATCTGAGCCGGCTTAAGAAGATCTGAGCCTGATCTGAGCCGGCTTAAGATCTGAGCCTGATCTGAGCCGGCGTAAGACCTGAGCCGGCTTAAGATCTGAGCCTGATCTGAGCCGGCGTAAGACCTGAGCCGGCTTACGATCTGAGACTGCTTAAGATCTGAGCCGGCGTAAGATCTGAGCCTGCTTAAGATATGAGCTGGCTTAAGACCTGAGCCGGCTTAAGATCTGAGCCTGATCTAAGCTGGCTGAAGATCTGAGCCTGATCTGAGCCGGCGTAAGATCTGAGCCTGATCTGAGCCGGCTTAAGATCTGAGACTGCTTAAGATCTGAGCCGGCTTAAGATCTGAGCCTGCTTAAGATATGAGCTGGCTTAAGATCTGAGCCGGCTTAAGATCTGAGCCATTTGAAATTAATTTATAATACCGAGGATGTTGGAACGGTTGTCGTGGATTATCTCAAGTAACTTGAGGCTTATAGGTAATAACGACTACACTAAGGACGCTGGTAAATTTCTTTTGGTTTTTTGTATCGTAGGTGCAAAAACATTGGTCATAAATTTACAATAGGATGGAGTTTAGAGAAAAAAAAACAAAAAACTTCCGAAAATCCTTGGATTACAATGTCTTAGACATTTCATATTTCATTGTGCACGGCCTAAGAAATTTAGCTCCTTGTTTTTATTGCTTGATAAAATGATACTTCACAGTGGCGTAGAGAGGGGGGAGCAAGGGGGGCATCATGCCCCAGGCGCTACTCACAAAGGGGCGCCAAATGATATATTTTACATATAAATTGTATGGTTTTCGAATAGGGGGGGCGCTAAAAGGTATTGTGCCCCGGGCGCGAGTTAAGCTCGCTACGCCACTGTATCTTCATGATGGAATATTTCTATATACAGGCCCCACCCATGAAAACGATGTGCACCGTTGGACGAGAGCTCAAAGTGAGGAATACACCATATTGTTTTAACACAACTCATGAATGGAAATGGATGTTTTACGACACAAGATTTTATATTCAAAGTTCACTTCTATTTAATTATTCTTTTAGAAAAAAAGTTTTACAATTTAATAATAAGTATTATACTTAGAGAAGATGAAAAAAAATATCTAACTCAATTTAATTTTTGAAATATAACTCAAAGTTTTCGAAGAAAGACAGAATAATTAAAGAAAAGAAAAAAACATTTTGATGCTGATCGCCCAGGTTAAAGAGACCATGAAGACATCACTGTACTTCTACACCAGTACCTGAAACTATCAACCCTCAGCACATGGTAAGAAGGAAGACTTAAATATTGAAGCAGACTGTTGTGGAAGATCGTAGGTATGAGTCAGCTGACAACCATAACCAGCAATTTCTCCAAAACTAGGTTTTTGACTTTTATAATTCCGTGTGACCAAAATCTCTGAATACATTGAGTTAGCAGTGATATTTTTAAAAATAAAACTCCAACGTCTTGCTGGGTATCGAATTTGGATGCTTAACAATAAGGCCTTGTTTTAGAAAGATTAAAACTGATTTAAATTTGGAGTTAGTTTCAGATTCTGTAGGAGTATACTTCATGGATGCTTAACAATAAGGCCTTGTTTTAGAAAGATTAAAACTGATTTAAATTTGGGGTAAGTTTCAGATTCTGTAGGAGTATACTTCATGCCATAATTTCTGACACTTTAAAATATATATATTGGAAGCCGTTCGGTACCACTTGTGGTATATGGTCCCAAGCTGAGAATCAGGGAAACTAACCCACTTAAGGTTTCCGAATTCGTTTCTAAATATTTTCTTTACGTCCCCTTCTAGATTTTTGGTTGCACGGTTAGAGGCAAAAACTCCGTGTAGATATCAATTGAGGGCTGGGTCACTCAATGACTATAATTAATGAAAGTTATTTGTTCATTAACATTTAGAAACAACATGAATATTTATGATTTTTGAAAATATTTTGCTTTGTCATAATTTTTTTTCGGGTTCTTATACGTTGAAATCTAGTCTTACCAAAAAAATAATAATAATAATATAAAAAACAACAACATTATTTTACTGTAACCCATTTAAATGTTATCACTTTCAAAAAAAATTAAAGACTGTTACATCCCGTAAAATCAAGATAAAAATAAGGGTGAAAAATCTATGATCGAATAGTAAAGCAGTATAAAGTAATGCGTCTTCTTAGTCTGACGGTACAGAGAGTTCGTAATATGAATCAAATTGGAGACTGTTCCGTCTGGATGAGTTTTTATTTTACAAAACTTGACTCAATTGTATCATTAACATTTTAAAAAATCGATTGTTTTTGTTTCACAATTTTTTTGGAGTACCACAAATGTTATAAACTGTAATCTTAATCCAAAGGTATAATTATTAATGTGTACTTTTAATAATTATGTTTGATAATTAGTTTGGGTGTTATGCAGTTCAATAAACTCATGGTGTCATCTTCCCTCAGAATTCCCAATGGGCCTTCTGTGAGTTTTACGGCTTTGGTGACACTCTGCTCTAGTTGTACCCTGCTCTGGTGGCACCCTGCTCTAATGGCACCTTGCTCTGGTGGCACCCTGCTATGATGGCACTTATCTATCGTGGCATCATGCTCAGGAGGCACCTTGCTGCGGTGGCAGCTTGGTCTGGTGGCACCTTGCTCAGGTGGCATCTTGGTCTGGTGACACCTTGCTATGGTGACACTTACTTATGATACGTGGTGGGACCCTGCTGAAGTGACAAACTGCTCTGTTGGCACTTTGCTCTGGTGGCTCCTTGCTCTGGTAATACACTGCTCTGGTGACACCCTGCCTTGGTGGCAACAACAAAAACGCGGAATGTAACAAAATATACTACAATTGTCGACACATATGTGTTTTCCAATACAAAATGTAACATTTAATTCCCTATTTTAGTCCACATTTGTATTAAGCTATAAGAATGTGTAGACAGTCTATAAATATCCTACATATCACATAATTGTCAGCCACTCCAAAATATGCTTCGTGCTTGACAGAATGTATATACTTCATTCATACGCAATATTTTTATCCGATATAAAAGAAATATTAACGTTACAATTAAAAAAAAAAAGAATCATAACAATCTGTTAGTTTTTTTTAACGAAACATAACATTTCATTGGTGAAACAGAGCTCGACCAAAAAATATGTACCTGTATTGTAGTCACGCCAATAGTGTTTGAGAATATCGGAAAAAAATAGATTTTTGTTTTTGTTTTAATCACGTCATCGGTTTAAGTGTACATTTTTTAGAATTAATTTGAAAAACAACTACTGTAAGTAAGGCACTTACTTATGTTCTGAAACAAGTGAAATAATGGACTACGATTAGTCGATTGTTTTGTCACGTGATACGTGTAAAAACAAGTAATACTTCCGGGAGGCTGTCTGCAACACACTAGTCGCTCACAAATTTTTCTTCAAACAACTTTCTTCCTTTAATCATAACTGAATTCTAATTATTGTCACATTTAATGAATGTCATTAAAGAAACACGTGTATTCAAGAATATTTTGAAAAGTAAAATTTTAATAAACACCGGTGGAGCGCTGATGGAGACAAACATTGTGCTTTAAAATTAATGATAATGTTCAATGGCTGATCAGCTGTTATCTGTTGTTATGTGTTGTAATGTGTAGCAGAAAGCCTACCAATGGCTGGTACGTATCACGTGACAAAACAAGGAAGTGACTCATCGTAGTCCATTGAATCCTAACTTAAAAATATGTAGTTGAATGAGACTTTGAGGTGATATACATATATCCTTGCTAGAGTGAACGTTTTCCAACAGAAATAAAAAAAATGCAATTACATTTGAAAATTTATTGACATACATAGTCCTTGCATGCCTCAATACTGCACTTTAGTATAAAATAAAAACCTTGTATTTCAATGTTAACATGAGAAAGTTATTATTTGAATGCGTCATGTATTATATTTTGACATACGGGTGACACTAAACCCATTTGAAATTCGATTATTTAATCATAATTTTAGTTGTTAATCTGTTTTCTACTATAACAGAATAAAAAGAGATTGCAGTGATAACATTGGACTAGTGACAAACCCTGCCCCATCATTGTTCCAGTCTTGTTGTTAAACATAAACACATTACTGATTAAACTACATTTCATAAATAGACGGCCATTTCCCCACGCCCCCCGTTAGTTGGTTCTAATGATGATTATTTTGTGAAGTGAAAACTAATGTTCGGTTGTTGTAGTTGAAATAGTAAAGGTGAATTAAAAAAGTATAACGCACAACAGCGCAAAAACTTCAATGCAGGCTTTATACAATAACAAAACACAGCCATACTTGCATGAATTATGTTGGCTTGAGTCTATGCATTTTAAAATTATAATGAAATGTGATTGATTAGGCTTCCCGTGCAAAAATCAGCCAAAACAAAATGCATGGATCCGAGTGCCATCAAAAGTAGCATGTCTCAATGCATTTATAACCCATCAAAACGTTAGAGGAAATACACAATGGTCAAGATTAATCTTAAGTAGACTTGACAGGTCTTAAAGTAACAATGCAACATTTTCGGCGAGTTTGAGGCCCAGAAATCACATCTTAAAAAAAACCTATATACATATATATTTATAAAGATATATACATATATACATATATATATATATATATATATATATATATATATATATATATATATATATATATATATATATATAGTAATAAAATTATTAACATCTTTAATTTGTTATCAATGGTTTAGTGAATAAATAAGATTCCTGCATCGCTACCCCTCCCCCCCCCCTTATTTTAACCACACCCCTATGTCATTGTAAGCTTATTTAGTCTTCAATTTAGGCTTTAAAATATTTAATGAGCTGAGCAATGAGTTTACAAGTTTTTTTCATATAAGTGTAGCAGTATAGATGATCATAAATGACATGGCACCAACGTCAAAAACGTTTCTCTTCTATAAAAAGAACATGACTAGGAATATCTTACCCGTATGAAAAAAACCAAGACTTTTTAACATATTTTTCTGACATATGCCTCTACCGCCTTAGCCGAACCGATGTCTTATTTCTCTGCACCTTAAGAGTTAATAACATATTGAACTATTGTCTGAGGAGACTCTTAAAGACTGTTCAGAAGACGAATGATTTCAGCGTATGTAGAAAATATTTATCATTACAAAAATAAAAATATTTTAGATAAAAGAAAAATCTTTTTTTTTTTGCTATCAAAATCAACTCTCCCAACTCATGACTGATTGAATACAACTTCATTAGAAGCTGTTTTATTGGCTTGATCATGTAAGCATGTGTACTCACGCGTATGAAACAGTGTCTATTGAAACCACTTCTAAAAAAAAAAACAACAACAACCAAGGGCAACAAGCGCTGTACAAAAACTAGCCTACAATTCAGTTTACATTCAACCACATTATAAAAGTGAGTAGAATACCATGAGTATCACATCCATGTCTTTGCGCATTTACGGAAATTATAAAATAATCACCCATACGGGTGAAATTCAAATCACCAACACGAAGCGAAAATCCCCTTGAGTCAGTGGCGTAGCGAGCTTAACTTGCGCCCGGGGCACAATACCTTTTTAGCGCCCCTCCCCCACTATTCGAAAACCATACAATATTACATGTAAAATATACCATTTGGCGCCCCTTTGTGAGTAGCGCCCGGGGCATGATGCACCCCTTGCCCCCCCTCGCTACGCCACTGCCTTCAGTTGCCCAAGCCA
Source organism: Omphiscola glabra (assembly GCA_964017045.1). Classification (NCBI taxonomy): domain Eukaryota; kingdom Metazoa; phylum Mollusca; class Gastropoda; family Lymnaeidae; genus Omphiscola; species Omphiscola glabra. The sequence goes on along the minus strand of OZ024794.1, from coordinate 52,080,369 downwards.
ATGAGTTCACAGCCAAAGTGTTTGTTCTGTGTGGCTTCTGGCTAAAAAAAAAAGGTATTGGAAAATGTCATCGATATTTCTTTTTTAAAAAACAAACATGATTCTTTGACTTCACATCCTTACTCATCCAACACAAGTCAACTTGTAGGTATATAGAAAACATCGAGCAGTTACTAAACATTATACAAGTTGTTATCAAGCACTGAACCGGATTATGCAATTTTACAACCAGAAATTGACTTTGTTACCCCACCTACGCCCAAAGCTCATGTAAACTTAACGTTTATCGCATCTTTAATCTCACTAAATCTTGATGAAATATTGACGTCTGAAGTATCAGATATGTCCTCTCTTAGGCTTATGAAACTGTGTTATGGTCGTCCATTCGCCTCCTCTAATGAAAGTCCAGGAAGGTACCAGTAGGTTTCCCTCCATTCTTTTAGATGATTCTGCTTAACCGTTTATGTAAGCTGGGCGTAGATCATGATCCAACGTGAAATACAACATTCCCCAATCTGAAGCTGGGGCGTAGATCATGATCCAACGTGAAATATAACATTCCCCAATCTGAAGCTGGGGCGTAGATCATGATCCAACGTGAAATATAACATTCCCCAATCTTATAGTGTTCTTTAAAGTCCATAAACATGGAAACATGAAAAGTTTAAAAAACTAAACTTTGCTAACAATGAAACGAATGAAGGTAAAATATATTTTTTTAAAGAAAATGATGTCTGATATTTTCAAAGGGCTATTTGCAAACACATACACAGCCTTCATTTTTTTTTTTAGAAAAGTGAATACTTTCAAGAGACGGTTTATTCAGTCTATGACTTTAGTCTCAGAAGAAGTCATTTGTGATCCGATGAGGTGATATCCTAATCAAGGGCGTCACCCCGAGGAAATCATTTCATGTTCGTCGTCATTCTTATCCCGGAGCTTCATGCTCAGCTCCAGGTCGTCGTTGCCCAGGCGGTGGGATTCCGTGCTGCAGTTATGCCTTACGATGAACGGTGGCGTCGGTGGTCGGACCAGGTTCCGGTCCTTGTGACCGCGACCCAGAAACCGGAGGACGCGCCTCTTCAGTCGTGTGGACCAGGACTCTTGCTTGGAGTCGAAGCTCTCGGAGCAGGACAGCCTCGTGACGGAGCGCAGTGGCTGGCCAACACTCAGGGAGGCCCGATTGTGGTAGGAGCCCCTCTTGAAGGAAGACAGCACGAACGAGCGCGTGGCCACACTGTCTCGCCTTCTTGTGCGACGATACCAAATCCCTCTGATCTCACTGTGAACCTGCCGAGGGATATTAATAAACGGTGATTTCAAATCGATAAATAACGCACACTCTATTACGTTGAAGAGAACAATTACAGTTTAATAAAAAAGATACGTACTGTTAAAGTTCAAATTTCAAAATTTAAATTCTTAGAAGATATATTGACATAAGAAGTTGACCTTTTATAATTTGATAGTTTAAGACACGTGTTCTGATGAAACACTCCAACCGCTAACTGAACGACGTCACAGAAAGCAGTAAAGTGACTGAAAGGTCATACAAAAAACAATAACAAAAACTAAGTCTTTCAGAAGTTATATTATTCTGTTCTCATGGAAATGTGAAAACAAATAGTGAATATGTCGTCTTACCTCTTCGTTTAAAAAGCAAAATAGCAAAGCCAACAGAAAACCCTGTTCAGGAGAAGAATTGTTGAAAATTAATATTTAATTGTGTGAATGAAAGCGTGTTCAAAGTCTAGCTCATCATTATCATCATCATCATCAATGTCTAACTACCTGGACAAAATACTGACATTTAGAATGTATACAATCAGTTGGTTTTTTTCCTTTTCATTTGACAAAATTTTAAGTGGGTTTTTTTTCGCGACTATAAATTTATTAACCCACTGAATTCTAACTTCAACTTCCATACTACAAATACCCATTTTCGGGTTACAAGGTTATGAGACAAATGACACGATAGGTTAGCAGCTGCTTAACATTGTACAAACTTTGTCACTGGGTATCGTTAAACTAAAGTATTTTCAAGTCACTACCCATTAAGCCCACTGGGCGCCCTTATTTCATACAAAATAATAAATAGTATCTTAAGTATTGGAACTACTTTCTCTATCCTGTTGTTTCTACATTTGTCCTGTCTGCTGAGGAAGGCATCTAGTCGAAACGTTCTTCTTTTAATGTCCTGTCTATCTGTTTCAAGCTTCCACATACCTTGTTCTACTATTTCTTTCATACACAAATAGTGTATTTATGCTGGGAGATATTTAACATATTTGATAGGCTTGGAGGACATGACCGTGTGCCTGATCACAGTCACATATACGACAGAGCTATTCCCACACCCTGGCTCAGTTCTTACTTATTGAATATCGTCAACGTCACAAATATGACCCGTCATCTCCTAGAGACTAAATGAAAATGGCCGAAATAGTTTTCTCTTTTACCTGGAATGCGTTGTATGTCTGCTCCACATACATCGGAGTGATATCGAATCTGTTTGCGTAGCCCAGTGGGAATGCCACCGTCAGAGCGATGTAGAAGACTCCAAAGAGCGGGATGAGGACAAGAATGAACTTGGCAAGTTGCCTGCATTCGAGAAAATAACCACCCAGGTAGGATAGAATTTAATTAACGCATTCACAAAAATATATGCGAAAAGTAAGAAAATTTGAAGAATGCGACTGAATGTGACATTTCAATTATATTTGTACGTGCCAAAACAGACGTCATTGTTCAGACTGTTAATTAAAACGATAATTTCTGAACCAAAGGTTAAAAATAGACGAATTAGAGGAAAACATACATTCCCAATTTTATAAAAAATACTTGTTTTTGTTTTATAAAAAACTATTTTTAATAAGCTGCCATTGAGCTGTAACATATATATTTGGTAGTAGTAAAAACTATATAGACCAATGTATTGGGGAAAATAAAAAATTTTTAATGGAGCTACGAGAAGCTTTGAAACCAATCCAGTATTTCAATGTTTCAAATATTTAGTTTCATATAACTATTTACAATTTGATTTTACACAATTTTAAATCCGTCCAATTAATAAATTCAAATCTAACTTCAGTAAACAAGAGAACAGCAGACTTATGGGTGGAAATGAACTGTTCCTTAACGTCCACTCTTATGCGGACAGAAGTAAAATTTAATTTTATAATCATAATTAAGTAATAAATTGTGCTTCCGAACAGTGGTTGAAGAGCAGCTTAACTTTATTTATGCTGCACACAATTAACCAGACTCGACGTAATTAAGTAATGAATCTCTCAGTGTGTTATATTTAGTAATGACCTCCACAGCATTCCGACACACTCGTAAAAACGCTCACCTATACTTTGCTCTGCCCATATGACGTTGACTAGACCGAAGTCTGGAACACAGCACTCGGGAAATATTCAGGAAGAAAAAGAAATTGAGCTGGAACGACACACAATGACCGTGATGTAGGGGAATGACTCGTTGATGTTTACATTAAACAGCTTACTTGAGATCAAAGTAAATATGTTTTTGGTGCTTAATTTCTTTAGCTTTTGAAAGCTATAAAATATTTTACATGTACCAAACAGCTTGCTTACAATAAAAAGTAAACATGTCTTGGTTGTTTAGTTATTGAGCCTATCAAAGCTACAACATATCTCATTTTTTACTAATAAATAAATAAAATGCGCTTAAAATTTCATAGTTAAACAATGACTGAGTGTAGACAAGGATAAAGAAAAATAGGAATGTACCAAAACTGTAGCAAGCATAGGTCCATTTATGATCCATATGTAGCCAGCGTTTGTGCTCATATTCCAACAACTGAAAGCAAATGAAACAAATTAATTTACATCCAGCTACTTTGCGTTTTCAAATGTGATCACTTTAGAATTAAAAGGGAGAAAACTGCAAGGTTGGGTGATATTTTATAATAATAAATAATTTCTCCGGTGACTTCCCTTTCACAAGGAGTGCATGTAGACAGAACTTCTAGTGACTTCCATAATCACAAGACGCGATTTCATTTTGATGTTTCGATTCCCCCAGGAATGCACCACGGGGGAGGCGGCTTTTTGGGTCTATATATTTGGATCAGTATTTCACCATAATTTTATACGGACACTCGAAACTGAATTGGTTAGAATAAACAAATATAAGATGCTCATGGTAACACATTAGAATTATGTGTACTTCCTTACAAAACATTCTTCGCATTGCTCCAAGAGTTTCTCTAACTTCATCCCGGGATGCAGCACGAATTTCTGTTAAATATTCTCCTATCCCGGAATATCCCAGGAAATCCCGAGTATAAACTATTAAAATACCATTGTTTATTATCTTTTTTTGCCCCCCAGCAAGTCACAAATTGTCTCTTACCCAGGACCTGTAAAAATCAATTTACTGCACTATTTTCTGCACTAATTGTTTAAGTTCTTCAGTAGATCTAGTTTACATATTCTTAAGCTTTTTCAAGTCACGACCAAGTGAATATAGAAGCAAAGTAGACCCTTAAGAACCACATTTATACAGCAGCAAGTAGACCCTTAACAACCACATTTATACAGCAGCAAGTAGACCCTTAAGAACCACATTTACACAGCAGCAAGTAGACCCTTAACAACCACATTTATACAGCAGCAAGTAGACCCTTAAGAACCACATTTATACAGCAGCAAGTAGACCCTTAACAACCACATTTATACAGCAGCAAGTAGACCCTTAAGAACCACATTTATACAGCAGCAAGTAGACCCTTAAGAACAACATTTATACAGCAGCAAGTAGACCCTTAACAACCACATTTATACAGCAGCAAGTAGACCCTTAACAACCACATTTATACAGCAGCAAGTAGACCCTTAAGAACCACATTTATACAGCAGCAAGTAGACCCTTAAGAACAACATTTATACAGCAGCAAGTAGACCCTTAACAACCACATTTATACAGCAGCAAGTAGACCCTTAACAACCACATTTATACAGCAGCAAGTAGACCCTTAAGAACCACATTTATACAGCAGCTAGTAGACCCTTAAGAACCACATTTATACAGCAGCAAGTAGACCCTTAAGAACCACATTTATACAGCAGCAAGTAGACCCTTAAGAACCACATTTATACAGCAGCAAGTAGACCCTTAAGAACCACATTTATACAGCAGCAAGTAGACCCTTAAGAACCACATTTATAAAGCAGCAAGTAGACCCTTAAGAACAACATTTATACAGCAGCAAGTAGACCCTTAAGAACCACATTTATACAGCAGCAAGTAGACCCTTAAGAACCACATTTATACAGCAGCAAGTAGACCCTTAAGAACCACATTTATACAGCAGCAAGTAGACCCTTAAGAACCACATTTATAAAGCAGCAAGTAGACCCTTAAGAACAACATTTATACAGCAGCAAGTAGACCCTTAAGAACCACATTTATACAGCAGCAAGTAGACCCTTAAGAACCACATTTATACAGCAGCAAGTAGACCCTTAAGAACCACATTTATACAGCAGCAAGTAGACCCTTAAGAACCACATTTATACAGCAGCAAGTAGACCCTTAACAACCACATTTATACAGCAGCAAGTAGACCCTTAAGAACCACATTTATACAGCAGCAAGTAGACCCTTAAGAACCACATTTATAAAGCAGCAAGTAGACCCTTAAGAACAACATTTATACAGCAGCAAGTAGACCCTTAAGAACCACATTTATACAGCAGCAAGTAGACCCTTAAGAACCACATTTATACAGCAGCAAGTAGACCCTTAAGAACCACATTTATACAGCAGCAAGTACTCCCTAACGGCGATACATTGCACACAAATTGCGTTTGAATACGATAATAAAAACCTATTAAATTAGGAATTTTTCAGTATTGTAATAATACAAGATAATTATTGGCATGATTTAAAAAAATTGAAAACGCAAATTTAAGACATTATTTACAAGAGATGACTGTTTAAAAAAAACAAAAAACATTTCCCTGAGTCTGTTGTTTCAGCCGGTGAGATCATAGAAATCATTTGATAACTCCATTTGAGGTGACGTCACTCGTGCTTGGAACTTGTGCTCTAGTGGCTTATTACACCAAACTGTTCATGTGTCAACTACCTTTTTATTATGTAGTGTATTTTTTTTTTAACGTCCAAAATCAACTTAGTAAAACATACACATTATGGATACATTATGGATACATCATGGATTCCTTATGATATTGTTTAATAATTTTTTTTTTTTTTTTCATTTGAAACGTTCTCCCCCCTATACAAGTTGTTAAAGCCACCGGCTGGTAACTATTTTATTTTGTGACAGATTTTCAACTAGAATTGTGTGATCTGTTTTAAAAGCAAAACTCATTTAACGTTTCATGGTTTCTTCTACAAGGGAATCATATCCGAATTTGACTTAGCATGTATATTATTAGCTGGTTATCTATCACTTGGGGCAAGCAGAGGAAAATAAATTAGTCGAAAGTGTCAAAATGCTGACAATTAAACAGAAAAAATCACAACTTTTGTATAGTTTAATTCATTTTGTAATAATTTTTAATCGAATGAATTTATCCCAGGATTTCACGGGATCCCTTGGTGAGATATAACTTTCATTCACAGGCTCCCGGGATATGCATGTGAAGCCCTAAGCAATACTAAGACTTCGTCATTTAGTTTTTAGATTGGTTTGTGGTGGATCTTCTAAATCAAATGCACCTCTTTCAATTTAATGCGCTCCTTATATTTGACTTATTGCTTTGTTACTGATTATAAATTATACTTAACAAGGACAATATAGCATTAAAAGCACTTATTTTATTATTTTACCAAAAGAAACCAACAAAACAATAACATAAAAAAAAAAAAAGTACACGAAATAACGAGTGGATTTACTTACATTTCGTTGTCAGCTACGAACTTGACAATTATCCACGGCACGACTACAGCGAATGGCAGTGCTGGAAAAAAAATCAAGAATAAAATATAAAATACAAAAACAGTTTTAAGATTATATTCTCTTAGCAGTTCATTAATACATTTAATACCCGATATGTCAGCGCAGCTTGTGCTCCACGTGGCAAACGCAGACAACTTGGAATAAGTTACATAGCCGAGTAAGTGACCGGGGGGGGGGGGGGGGATGAACTGAAGATGTGAACTCAACGATTCGGTTATACTCTCCGTTACCTAAGACTTGGTAAAATAAAAAAGTATAACTCATTTCTAAACAATACAGTTTAACGCATTTAAACAATTTATACGAGAGAATGTCTTTAAATAAAATTTCTTAAAATAAACTTTTTTGTCCTACCCCCCCCCCCCCTTATTTCCAGTTTAGCCAAATAATATAAAATTTAAAAATTATAGTGTTGGATTTAGGGGGGGGGAGGCAGTGTCGATGGAGGGGGTGTCCCGAGCGATACTTTTTATAAATAATTAGGGGTGGTATTTTCGGACAAGTGCAGAGAGGATTCGTGACGAGGGGCTGCGAAAATCACGGCCCGCCCCGTAATAACTATTACTCTAAAAACGCCACTGGGATGGTGTTATTACTTTAAACTAGAGGAGGAAAGGGGTGGTTGTGGTCTGGATAATAGAGACAGGGTGTCACGGCTTTAAGTTAATGTACATTTTCCCACACAACGGATCTACTCACCCCAGCCCAAAACGATGTACGGCTTGACCCCGTTCCTCTCAGTCGTCAGGGTCCTATAGATGAGCATGTGCAGGTACAGACCCTCCACAAATATCCACATCTGACTGACACATATGGAGTACATGAACACTGTGTACAGCAGACGGCACTCCCAGTGCTGCAGTAGGAGGATATTCATATGAGATAGTTGAATGTTTAAAAGCTGTGCACATATTGATTTCAGTTCAGTGATATTCCATGCTTTAAAGGCGACATGGTAGGCGAAGGTCATCGCAAAGGAAGGTCATTTTAAGGGAAGGTCATTTTAAGGGAAGGTCAATTGAAGGGAAGGTCATTCTAAGGGAAGGTCATTTTAAGGGAAGGTCATCGTAAAGAAAGGTCGTTGTAAGAGAAGGTCATTCATTGCAAGGGAAGGTCATTTTAAGGAAAGTTCATTTTAAGGGAAGGTCAATTGAAGGTAAGGTCATTCTAAGGGAAGGCCCCCTTAAGGGAAGGTCATCGTAAGGGAAGGTCGTTTTAAGCGAAGATCATTGTTAGAGTCGTAAGCCATGGATTTGTAGACATCAATAGTTACAAATACACAGAAGTGGGATTTAATCTGTTGGCATTGGTTTAGCAGACCCGATATCTAACTTTTTTTTGGTGTTAGGTAAAACAGTTATTATGAATATATCTTAAATTAAAGTTGTACTTTTATTGGTCAGGAATTTCAAAGATTTTTTTCCAATAATTTTTTAAAAATATTACTTATACAAATAACAAAATCTCGTTTTCTGTAGAAATTTGATTGTTCTCATTTCAGAATTAAATTGCATGGGACGAAGGTTAGGGATATTGGTCGGTAGTTTGCAGGGTTTTGAAGAAAGCTCAAACTACCAACAACTGGACCCAGTACCGCCAGTTCCAGAAACACTGTCGTAAGGAACTAAGAAGAGGAGAGTGGCAGTACATAAATGGTGACATTCAAGAAGACATCGAAAACAAGAACAAAAAACCGTTCTGGCGCTACATAAAATCCAAGAAGCAAGACAACATTGGCGTAGCCCCCCCCCCCCCCCCCCACTATTAAAAACTGGCATCTGCTAGGAGCCGTTAGGATGGCAGCATCGCTTCCATAACCGTTGTACATTTGCCAGTACATGGATGCAGCAACGTACCCCTACCAGAACCAGAACCGTTTAAAAATAATAAACGAATAAAATCGTCATTAGTTGCATGAGGCGAACTGGTAATTAAATTTTTTTAATCTCGCCAGAGCAGAAAAAAAAATTGTCGAAAATCTATGCTATAATGTATTTGTTTCTACGACAATTAACAAATAATTCGTGACGTCACTTCCTGGTCGAACGGTAAGCGACCTGTGTTCGAGAGTAAAATCTATACGCTAACTTTCTTTGGCGTAATACTGTCTAAATGAATACGCTAACTTCTTCATTGTAAAGTTTCAAAGTAAAATCGTTTGAAAAGCTTCGAGTGTAATCTGCATTACTTATCTATAATCACCTGCCGCAGCAATGGTGAATTATCTCCGACCACCTTTAAAAAAAAGTGTGTTACCATTAACTGTTGAGGAATGCTACATCTTGAAACAATGGGCTGGTCAGCGTTGGAGGAATGTCGACGACTGTTCAGGCTCTAAATGATGTACAAGATAACAAAATGGGCTGGTCCACTGCTCAGCATTAAACAGAAACTCGTCACTCTCCCCCATAGACAGCAACGAGACCATGACAGGCATGTCAGGCTCATAAAAACTAGAACTAAGTACAGGAGCTCCGCATTTCTGCCAATGACAATGAGAGACTTGAACAAGCTTCCAAAAGCAACAGTTGAGGCGACTACACTTGACACATTTGCGTCTAAATGCATCCTGTCTTTCCAGCCCCCAGTTCATAGCTGAGTAGCCCTTGCAACCAGTGAAGTGTCCCCTTCAAAACCATGCACCGTTACATCGCGAACCCCTCTGAAACATAGGAGCCAGAATTATCAATACACTGATCGTGGGTCCTCAAAGTATGGAGGAGGACGAGTAGAAGAAGATGTATAAGGCTTAGGTCTCTGCATTTTGAAGTGACCTTGAAGTGACATTAAAGTGACCTTGAATGGATCTCTAGCTTACCGGCCCCTCGTGTATAAAAACAATTCTGCCGTCGGCCAGTCGCTTGATGTCCTTCTCTAGAGCTAAGCCGTGGACAAATAGAACCTTTTTTAGAAAAGACAGTCCAGCCCGCAGGATGAAAGCCAGGAAAAGGTTGACATGCAGGTTGTTGCTCTTAGACTTCAGCCGTCTGAAAAAAGATTGGGTGTGGGTTTGGGGGGGGGGGGGGTGTGTGTGTGGGACAATAATTCATTAGATAATTTCATATTTAAAAAAATGGAATTTCTTAAATTAGATCTAAGTTCAAATTAGACTGCTCACATAATTTAAATTGAGTCAACTGTTTTGTTTTTGTAGTTCTATTAGTTTTCTTGCGTTTTCTTTTTCAAAGATTAGAGAACCGCAAATATATATATACTAGATATAGCCCGTCAAACATTGGCGACAGCAATGCGTGAACTTCCCATCTACTAAAGTTACTTGACAAAACATGAACTCAAGTAACGCACATTTAAGAATCCCAATTTTTGCTACACCCCTACCCTACATGATACGTCACTGAACACTTTTTATTTCACGCCCTTGAACTATATTAAATATTCTCATGTCCCAACCAGTTTGAAACCGAATATTCTGTACACCATATTTAAATTGAGACGATTTCATTTTCGGTAAAGAAAATATAACGCGCCTAACGCAGTTGCGTTATATATATAAAAAAAAAAATTATTTAGCGTAGTTATCAGGAATTATACTTTACACCCTATTGAACTCATTATTGAACCATACTTTCTTTCAAACATTTAGAAGTATTTAAGTTGTAATATACTCTCAATACCAAATTCGCTGATTAAGAAGCAGTCCATTAAGAAGCCGACCAGGAGTCATACCAGAAGCGTAATATATATAAGAGATTTTGATTTAATAAATACCGACATAGACATATAACGTCATTTCGAGAAATAATCGCCAACAATATAACCTCATCCCCCATAAATATGAAATCAATCAATCAATAACTAGTAACATGATTCATGTTCATGTTCTACAAACGTGAAAGTAAGTTTAAGACAATACATCAGGCACATAACAGAATCTCCTTTTGCGTCACCAATGAGGAATGCCAGGGCGCCAAGAGGAACGCCATGTGTATGTCTCCATATGGTACATAAGCTTTCACTAGCTTTCAATGTAATATCTTTTACATAGCCTCAAAATGTACATGGAATTTATTATATTTTGTTTTTCAACTTCTAGCACGAACAGTCTCCATCAAGCCCCCCCCCCTCACATCCCCCAAATCAAATTCAGTTGTTTTGTTTTTTTAAATCTTCCCTTCCAGTGACCCACCTTGAGCAGCACATGATGATGACGGCCAGCACCAGCGAGCACAGACTCACGCCATAACCAATGATTTGTATCAGCTTCAGTCGTTCTCCGTGTTCCTGTAGGTGAGTGAGTCATGAATGACAAATGGCATCGATATACAACCATTTTGATGAATTGTTATCAGGGATAATTGGCATCGATATACAACCATTTTCACGACTGGTTATGAGGGATAATTGGCATGGATATAAAGCTATTTTCACGAATAATTATGACTTATAATTGGCATGGATATAGAGCCATTTTCCTGAATAGTTATGAGGGATAAATTGGCAAGGATAAGCAATAATTTTAACGAGTAATTAGACGGATAAATTGCTTAGATCTGACACACTGTTCAAGAAATATTATGTGAACCAAAAAACTATTAATAAAGGTATTAATCAATGTGTAAAATTGTTGGGCAAAAGATGTGCCTCAGATTTGTGACTAAACGTTTGTTCTTGTAGTAAAACACACACAAAATGTGATATTAATGAAAATGATCCGCAACAGCGAACAAACGGATAATAAATGACGACTAGCCTTTTGTTCTGGCGGTCAAGCTGACCTTACCGTATCCATCTGAAGATTGGGCGGCTCGTGACATGCTGTGTAGTTGGTCCAAGATTTGTTCAGTCTCGGGTGATTGAACCACGTGCCGTTGGGAGTGCAATAACGAATGGCCATTTCTGGGATATAAAAAATACAAAATGACACATTCAGTGATTTTAAAAATGGAAATATGTCAAGTAGAGAACGAGCCCGAATGAGACTTTATGATTACGGACGAAACTAAAACCAAACCAAAACTTGAAAATGACTTTAGGCCGAAGCAGAAGCTGAAACAAAAGCTTGACTAGACTTTGGACCGAAACGGAAAAAATTAGATATTTCGAAACTCGTCCGCGCATACGTTTTGTGCATGTCGAACATCGAAACAAATATTGGGGAATGTATCGATATTGCATTATTTATTTTTAAAAAAATGAGATTATCGGGAATTTAAATAAATAAACATCCAATGAATGCTTTGGTGTTACCATTTAAATTAAAAAGTCATTTAAAGTTCTTCGAATGTATTTTAAAGTGGTATGTGGTACAACCTGGATCGTTAATGAATTCTGGTTTGGCGGCGTAGCGACTGAGAGATGTTTTGTTAGTGCAAGATTGTGGGGTCAGAGGTGAAATTGGTTCGTGTTGAGAATTAGTGTAGCTGGGTGGGGGTGAACAGACGGAGGGGATAAAAGATGTGAGCTGGTTAGTTAGTAGAGTAGAGACGAGAAGAGTAGACCCAGGAGGTAGTTGACAGAGAGTAGAGCCAGAGCCAGTAGTAGAGACAAGAGTAGTAGAGCCAGAGTAGATCGTTAGAGTTAGTGTAGAGTCGAGAGTAGTTAGAGAGAATGGAGTTATTATTATCTACATTGATGAATTGACATTGGCTGTGATTTGACCATGTAATAAAAGTACTATCATTGTATCTTCACTGGATGCTGTTATATTGTTCTTTATTGTGAACCTTGGTGTGACAGAGTATATTCCTAAACCTTGTAGAAGACCCTAGACTAACAAAAGTAGACAGCAACGGATTAAACTGCAAAATTTGTGAAATTGTAACAGTATGGTAAGAGAACAATTTTGACTGCAAGGGATTCATGCAAAATATACCCTTTTATAATATAATTACAACGTTACCTAGACATATTTTGTATCCATCGATAGGTTAGCCCATTTTTTTTTTTGTATTGCTTGGTCCACTAAAATGTCCAGACATAAGCCTTGAAGGAACACTTAGCTCCGTTAAACCAGACATTCTCGTGAAAACGAGCTTTATTATTGGTCGAGATTTAACTTCTTCATGTATCCGCATTTATTATTCGTCAACCACATTTTATATTGGCCGCAGATTAAACAAAAGCTTTGACGAGTTTTGTGCTAGGTTCAGTATGATAATACAGTAGCCTAGGCTTAATGCGTAATTATTATACGAAACAGTGATGCATGCCCAGGTCTGTCCAGGCTTATGGTTTAAATTAAAGGCTGTTGTGTGATTGATGATACAAAATTAAAACACATAACTAATTTTTCAATTTAAAATATTACGAAAGGTTTCATTATTCTCTTTTTCTTATTTGCTTCCATGCACGTGACTAATCTCAATGAAATTTTTTTGTTATCCGAATGCTAATGATGAATTTCAATAAATGAATTAATTTAATAAGCCTAAGGTTCTCTAATTTTTTAGCTTTAAAAATGTAAAACTAAAATAATAATGGAAACTTTACTAATGCCTTAGATATTTTTCACACAGTATCATTCACCTTTGCCTATGGCCAAATTTATGAGCATGATAAATAAAAAAGAATGTCATAAATAGGATAATGAGGAATCAAAATGAATTTCACAAAAGAATACATTGAATAAACCAAGGATCACACTTTTTATATTTGGAAAGTTAAAAGAAAATAATAATAGAAACATTACCATTCCCTTAGATTTTTTTCATCAAAACTATTTACCTTTGCTTAGGACTAATTTTATTTTTTGAAACATTAGACAAATAGATTTTCATACAGCTGTTAGTAGTGCTCGCAAAGGATTAGTCGGATATCATACGAAGACGTCGAGAATTAATGCATATCAGATTACCGGCCAACAGAAAGACCGAGAGACATTCTGACGTCTGGTACACGGCTAAAAAGCTTCATTCACTTTCCGTCGAAAATAAAAATAAACCAAAAGTTAACTTAGCTGTTTCGAGCCACACCGAAACTATGCCGAAAGTGATAGAATTGCAGTTTTTTTCGTCGCCAAAACGGAAATTCGGTCGGCATCTGGCTTAAAGATTTGGCTTGTGAATGAATGACCAGTAGACCTGTTATGCAGTAGTAGGGATTCGTCCGCATGTTTTTGAGATTTGTATAACACCCGAACGTTAATTAAAAAAAAAAAAAACCTGCATTTTGAGTGTGTAAATTATTTTTTTAATAATTAAAATAGTTTTTAAATGTCTGAACATATGCCAAGACCTCGGTGGAAAAACCAGACATGCCACGAATTTTCATTTTTCAGATATCCCCCTTAAACATACACCTCATAATAAAGCTTAAAATGACAGTGAATACTACTGCGCAAATCTGCTCGTTTACAGGTAATCGCGGATTATAAATAGTTCAAACATCTGACATGTCCAGTGAAAATGTAGAAGAAAGAATTCAAAGTAACCTCCCTTAGTATCACGTCCTGTGTTTAATTAACTGCAAATGAAGCAAACGTGAATAAATAAAGAATGTAGTCACATCGAACAATAAATGTTACTTTTGTTATCTACTATAATCTTAAGGTGAAAATTAAACGGGATCAAGAAATAAAGGTTTAGGAAGCAACGTTGTTCTAGTCATACACTGGGTAAAGGTAGTCACTGTTTCATCGGTGGTCCGGTAGTCTACTACGCCTGCAATCAATGCTGTAAGACGAAATCTGAAGATTTGCAACTCAAGCGTGAAAGAAAAAGCCTATAAAGCATTTGTCCGGCCGCTGTTAGAGTACGCATCCTCAGTCTGGGACATATTTACCCAGAAGAGCATCGATAGGTTGGAGGCTGTCCAACGACGGGCAGCACGCTTTGTCATCAACCGCTACAGAAACACCTCTAGTGTTGGCAGCATGCTGGAAACCTTAGAGTGGTCACCGTTAGAAGAACGACGACGACTATCTAGGATCTCCATGCTGTACAAGATCAATAATGGGCTGGTCCACTGCTCCAGTATCAAACAGAAACTCGTCAATCTCCCCCCTAGACATCGAAGAGGTCACGACAAACAGTTTCGACTTTTAAAAACAAGAACTCAGTACAGCTGCTCCTCATTCCTTCCAAAGACAATAAAGGAATGGAACAATCTTCCAAAAACAACACTTGCGGCGACTAGACTTGACACATTTTCGGCTCTTGCCTCCTGTCTTGCAACCAGTGAATTATCCCCTTAAAAAACCACGCACATTAACATCGCGAACCCCTCTGAACCATAGGAGCCATAATGATCAATGCATTGATCGTGGGCCCTGAAAGCATAGAAGAAGAAGAAGTATTTATGCAAAGTTAGAATACGCTCGGAATGCTTGTTGTGTTACACAGTTACTTAGAGTAAGCTCGGAATGTTTATTGTCTTACGAAGTAACGTCTCTGTTAAACATTGCCTCTGACGAATAATTTTTGCCTAATAAAGGCAAAAAAAGAATGAAAAAAAATGCTTCATGCCATCTTTTTATTATTATTATTATGTACATAAAAATATTAGCAAAAGAGACATAATCGTAACAATAACATAAAATACATATATGTAATAAAGAACTGCTGTATAGAGACAAAACAAAAACAATTGCATATTCACCCCATCCACCCCAGAACTTTTACATGTCAAGCCATGGACGGCGGCCAGCAGCATCGTTTATCGGTCAGATGTGGGGAATCAGTCGGGGTAGTAGAGTTTAAAGATATGTGTTTTGAGTGCAGTTTTGAAGGCCTGCATGGTTGGTATATTGCGGATGTGTAGTGGCAGAGAATTCCATTTTCTGGGGGCGCAGAAAGAGAAAGATCGTTCCCCATATGTTTTAGTACGTGTCTTAGCAACGGACAGAATATGCGTGTCTGTGGAGGAGCGAAGCTGTCGAAGAGGTGAATAGACAGAAAGAAGTTCGGTTAGATAGGAAGGGCAGGAATCTGAGGAAACGTTATGACAGAGAACAGACAGCTTGTACTCAATGCGTGCCTGTATAGGGAGCCAATGAAGTGAGTGGAGTAGTGGCGTGACATGATCACGATTTTTTGCCTTTAGAGCTAGCCTAGCAGCTGAATTGTGACCCTTTTGTAGTTTTTCTATGAAGTGTTTTGGTGAACCTGACAGAGTTGCAATAGTCAAGCCGAGAGAGAACAAGTGCACAGACTAGTGTTTGTGTTGCTCTAGCTGTGAGGTAATGACGGATGGAGCTGATCTGACGGATAGCGGTGTATGCAGAACGACAAATGTGAGAGATATGTTTATCAAGAGACGTGTTGTTGGAAAGAATATAACCAAGATTCCTAGCAGAGGATGTAAAATGTATGTCGGCGTTACCTACTTGAAATGAGTTGAGGAGAGTTGAGGTAGAGGATGATTTGTGATTGTGAATGAGGAGTGCTTCCGTTTTGTCATCATTAAGCTTCAACTTGCTGAGTGACATCCAAGACTTGACATCACCTATGCACTCCCGCAAAGTCTTGACAGCGGAATCCACAAGAGAGGGATGGGTATGCTTGTATAGCTGCGTGTCATCACCGAATGACTGGCTCTCAACAGCATGCCTCCGAGCATGCTTTAGTCAGACCACTGGCGGCAGTGTTAAGAATAAGACAACAATGACTATGGCGACATATCCTTTTCATTGTGTGCCACTGCATCTAGTCCCCATCTGATTATACGCTGGTAAACAGACCATGACTATCTCTATGTTTTCTTTGTTATTGAAAATGCAGGCCATAATCTCATTTATATTATTTTAATATGCACATCTTTATACGCATACGCTTTGTATTAAGGTTGTGTTGAGTTTGTGTTGTGTTTATGTAATGTTAAGGCTGTGGCAAGGTTGTGCCAAGGTTGTGCCCAGGTTGTGCCCAGGTTGTGGCCAGTTTGTGCCCAGGTTGTGCCCAGGTTGTGCCCAGGTTGTGCCCAGTTTGTGCCCAGTTTGTGCCCAGGTTGTGCCCAGTTTGTGCCCAGTTTGTGCCCAGTTTGTGCCAAGTTTGTGCCCAGGTTGTGGCAAGGTTGTGCCCAGGTTGTGCCCAGGTTGTGCCCAGTTTGTGCCCAGCTTGTGGCCAGGATGTGCCCAGGTTGTGCCCAGTTTGTGCCCAGATTGTGCCCAGGTTGTGCCCAGGTTGTGCCCAGTTTGTGCCAAGGTTGTGCCCAGTTTGTGCCCAGCTTGTGGCCAGGATGTGCCCAGGTTGTGCCAAGTTTGTTCCCAGGTTGTGCCCAGGTTGTGCCCAGTTTGTGCCCAGGTTGTGCCCAGGTTGTGCCCAGGTTGTGCCCAGGTTGTCTGCAGTCAACTGAGCTATGAGTGACGTTCGTGCTAGTGTCTGTAAAATA
This sequence comes from Omphiscola glabra, assembly GCA_964017045.1. Lineage (NCBI taxonomy): Eukaryota > Metazoa > Mollusca > Gastropoda > Lymnaeidae > Omphiscola > Omphiscola glabra. Next base: position 52,063,130 of record OZ024794.1, on the reverse strand, counting down.
GCATAACATAAGAATATTCCAATTTCATTAATTTCAATACCATTTCAGTGTCATATGCTAAACATGATTCGTAATACGCTGAAGATAATGACATTGTGAAAGTGTAAACTTGATATAATTTATTATATTATCATTAAATCACTACACCACCATTACAAGATCTCTGTGGCGTAAAACTGTTTTAGAATTTACAAAATAATAATAAATATTTTTTGACAAATAATTGTGTTTTTTCGTCCACAATTGGTTTTACTAATAAAAGTTGACTTAGTGATGAATTAAATAAGTAATGGCTTTTTAAATGCCATAAAGTATAGTTTAATTAAAAATTTTCAGTGGAAAAAGCAGACAAGTCACAATGATTGGTCAGCCTGGTAATAAGCTGTAAAAATATAGTATATTAAAACAAAATATTTAGTAACTGATATAATTTGAAAGTAAAATGGCATCACCAAAGATACAGCATTTTATTTTTACATGTGAAAATATTGGATACTTTCAAACTTTAAAATCCACTTTTCTCTAAATCTTTGAAATGTGACATATCTGGTTTTTCCGCTGAGGTCTTTTTAAAAGACACGTGTAGGCTAAAGAGGCGTAGGTTACAAATAAGAACAAAATACATCCTAAGAAAACAAATGCTGAGACAGGATTAAGAAGAAAAAAAAGAGAGTAACAATTGAATTAAATAAAATAAGTTAGTACTGAAATAGTAACGGGAAATGTTATTGTCCACTTATCGTTGATGTATTTATATTAAATTGACAATAAGTTAAAGAGGTAAATTTCGCAATATTGAGAACTTCATTCGCTCCCCCTTTGAAGCTTATACTCCTAAAATGACAATATTTTTTGCTACCGCTAAACGTGCCAGCATTCTCTTATAAATCTAATAGGAAATATGGTATTTAATTGCGTAAAATAAAATAACAAAGTAGGAAAATACGTGAATACTTAAAGAAAACCAGCAGGCTAGACTGGGCGAAGCCATCTAAATATACCTCATTATCGACTTCCAAGAAAAGCACGATGAAACCATTCTTCGAAATGTCAAAACAAAAAAAAAGAAACAAAAAAAAAATACGCATCCCCTTGTTGCAATAAGGCAACGGCAGACAACTGAAATTTGTTGCTGCCGTTGTTAAAATCCAGTATTATATAAGTCGTATACATGCATTCATAGTCGACCGTTTCTGCTAGGAGCCGTAGAAATAACAAATATTCTAAGCGCGCACAACGTTACAAACTTCTCTGGAGATGTTAGATTTAACTAAGTTACAGACATCGTCATTTGGCAAGGCAGCGATCGTGAGTGTAATACTCAAAGTCGAAGTCGAAGTTGGAAAAAAACAAACATTTTTTTCCCCGATCAGCAGTCTTGCTCAACACATTACGTCTTCGGCTCGTCAAGAGGAACCAGGGGAAAATGTGTTTTTGCATTTCGTTTGGTCTGATGCATTATGTAAAGCAACTGAAGGCAGGGAAAATAACAGAACTTAGAAAACAACCAAAAGCAAATATACACATAAGATGCGAATGTGCATCTTGATACAGTTGGCAGACTTTCAATAAATTATCACGGCCGCTACGTTAGAATACATAGTTCCAGGATGTTATCAATTATTTCAGATGAAGTAGAATTGTATAGGTTGATGCTTGAAACTGTGTTAATAAAAGGCTTCCCCCCCCCCTTTTATTTCTTTATACGCATGCGCTTTGCGTTAAGGTTGTGTTGAGTTTGTGTTATGTTAATGTTATGGTAAGGCTGTGCACGGGCTGTGTTCAGGTTGTGCTCAGATTGTGCCCAGGTTGTGTTAAATTTGTCTTCAGGTTGTGTTAGGTTTTGTTAATTTAGGGTGTGTTAAGATTGTGTTAATTTTGTGTCAACACTGTGTTCAGGTTGTGTTAAATGCGTGTTAAGGATGTGCCCAGGCTGTCTTCAGGATGTGTTCAGGTTGTGTTCAGGAAGTGTTCAGGTTGTGTTGAGGTGTGATCTACAAGTAACGTGACAGACCTAATGTAAAACGATAAGCCGTTCATGGTGTGGACAAGTTTCCACGACACGAATTGAAGTGTTACAAATGTTTTGACACTGCCTGACACTGTCTCTGACGGTTTTATCTGATCTCAGAAGGGTGCGTTAGTAAAAAAAAATTACAATACACCCTTGATTGTTCAGAATGAGACAGCAGCTAGAAGATGTTTGTTGGAAAAGCAGACGAGTCACGTGTTTAGAAATGATAAAACTGTGTCCAGCAGGCAAAGATACGAGTGTTTCAGACGAGACCTGGTGATCTGGCGCCAGACAAGTGTGCGAGAAAAAAACCCACGTTGAGAAGAATGACCGCCTTGTCGTGGGAGAAGAATAAGCATGTCTGCTGTAGGGACATGCATGTGCTATTTGTCCTTCGCCAAGCCATGGGTGGTGATGCTGGCAACAGATCAGAAGTGCTAAAAGTGCCAACAAAAACATGGACGCTCAGAGCCCGTACTGAGATGTCCTTCTTCTTTGTATGAAACTCATTCGACATGCTTGCTCATTGCGTCAACATGTTGACAGACGTGAGTTAGCAGACGTGGGAAGGGCCGCATTTACTCGATTTTTGCGCACATAAATTAAACACGAAATATCACACCGAATAAATGTGTGTGTGTGTGTGTGTGTGTGTGCGTGTTTTACGGCAAAAGCTTTTATGATATTAACATCACTTAGACTTAAATTTTTTTGCTCGCTTCCAGAAGGCTAAAATATTTAGCAAACATGCAGGATACCTTTAGATAATTAGCTTCCTAAGTTTCCAACGTGACAAACCAACAATCAATTAATCTATTCGCGAGATAAGTTTAATAATTTTTAAAAAAAAACGTTTTAACAGCAAACGTTCTGTTCTGTCAATATGCTCTGACAGCTACTGGGATGGCCAGGGAGGGGATAAAGGGAAACTTAACCATGGCTTCGTCTAAATTTATGTTTGCCAGACCAGGTGGATAATTCGCTGACAGCACCAGGCATTATCAATAATCATTATATTTTTCTTGACCCTAAACATGTCCAGCATTTTTGTTCTATCCGCTATGCTGGCAGTCACATTTCACTGTTGGCTGTTTGGGAAACATCAAAAGTTGTGCCTTTGTTTTGTCCATGGCCCCTCTTGGTTATAATAATTGACCGGCGAAAGCTACTTTTTTGCTGGCATCCATCCACCAAGGTGACGATGGTGTGGACTACGCAGGACGAAATCCACAATGCATTTGAGTTTTCTTTTAGGATTATAAGCTGGTTCCCAACAGCAACAGCCTCTCTCACGCCACTGGATAACCCAAGAGAAACATGTGGATGGTGCAGATTGTCTACAGTGGCGTCGCAGGCGTCGTCGGAATGTCACACTGTTATCAATGTTATCCGCCTACGGGACTCCATCTCCAGGTTTAAATTGGAGTCACCTATTCTTTGATGAGTTGCTTTAACGAGTTCCATCCACCCGGGGTGCTGGTGATGTTTTTGCTTGACTCTTTAGTAGGGATTAAACTCCAGACCATCAACTTGAGATTTGCTCAGTTAGACAGTTCGGCCATCCAGCACCCCCGAAGGCAACATTATGTCAGTAACGTAGCGTCAAATTTCTTACCACCTAATCCCCTGCTATAAAAAAAGATACGCTCTGTTTGTGGTGAAATGATGTGGAGCTCATTCGGGCTGTTTGAAAAGTCGGGAAAATAATTTTAATCCCTCACACTGTTAAATAAAATGCCTTATATTTAAGTAACAGGAAGAGACGCTGAAAGGAAATGTCTACAAAATAAAAGTTCACCTGTTAGACGTATAAACACCACAATTTAACCTGCGTAAATATAAGGTCACATGAGCACCACCATTAAACCTGCGTTCATCTGAGTTCACACGTGCACCACCGAGTGACATGCGCACTCATCTATTCCGACACTTCCTTTAAAACCCACATCATGTTTATGATCAGTTTTCTGGTAATACGTTTTGATAACAAAATTATGGTGTGCACGGGGAACGAAAAGACTCGTTTCAAAATTATAATTTAAACTTTTTCTTTAAAAAAACTGGGACTCAATTAGTTAAAGAAAAGATCTTCTTTACATAAGCCGGAGACAAACGTTCTACATCGACAACAGCGGTTCTCAATCTGTGGGTCGCGACCCTTTAAAGGTGAAACAACCCTTACACAGTGGTCGCCTAAGACCATCGGGAACGCATACTAATGAAGTAGAAACGACATCATTTTATGGTTTGGGGGTCACCACAAAATGAGAAACTGTTGTCACGAGCTCCCTATGCTAAGTGACCCTTGGTCTATATTCTTATACAACACCTCTGACACCACCTTGTTTTGATGTGTCCACGGAAACACAATAACTATATACAATAAACAAAGTCTTCAATATAACGTAAACTGACTAAAGCTAATTTATTGTTTAAATGTTCTAAGTAAAGTAATATGCAATCTACAATGAGAATAATAGCATGCGCTATGAAGAAATACACTTCGAAATAATAGGATGATTTTCGTACATATATGCTTACTAAAATGGCATTACAATAGTGATTCTAGATATTGAGCAACTCTGCATCATACAATCGAAACGCTACCATACGACTAAGTGGAGTCTTGCAAGACTGTCGCCCCCTCTACAGCGTGAATCTGTCTTATGGCCTATCGTCGTGGTCGTTAGCGTCTCTTGTTGTCTCTCTGCACTGGCATCTGCGCACACACTCCGTCACGAGTTTGTGACGATAAGTTACTGGCGTTAAAAGGTGGCTATTCCTGAAATACATGAATAAGTCACCTACACCAAGTGATCTATGCTAAGCCCTATCTAACTACTTACCGTAGACTTCCAAAATACTAAATCTCTACATAACGTAACTATCATAAAGCTCCTCCATACATACACCTTACATACACTTACCTCTCTATGTTGATGCTATTCTACGTTGATACTGCTGCAAGGCTGGTACTAGGTAAGTCTATGTGTCTGAGCTCTGACGAGAGAAGTCTCACGTGTGGGCCGTAGTGCTCAGTGAAACTACCGAATTAGATGTCCCTACTTATACCCCTCGTTCCTACCCAAACTTCTTTGTTGGTCCAAGAATGCTATCTCTTAACACAATCCTGACCCCTATCGTTTCCAGTCAATTGGGAATTTCCGTCCTTAACCCCAAAAGTATCCATGCCCCAAAACTTGTCCCCCGACCCTGTCCGTCGTGACCCATAGGTTACCCTAACATTGGAGCTCTCTCTCTCCTGTCCCGCCCCAGTAAATCAACCAGTGGACACCCCCGCCCCAGTGACCGCACCCTCACCCGCCCCAGTAACGGTCACCGTGTGACAACTGTATTAAAGTGTCGCGGCATTAGGAAGGTTGAGAACCACTAATCTACGAGGCCACCGGGCTGAGACGCTCCTAATTGGCCGCGCTAATCCGCTCACCATCCTGCACCCGGGCCCACCGAGAGAGATGCCGGCGATACACATTTTTTTTCTTTTCTAAGAGGGTGTGCCTGGCTGGGTGGGTCGAAAAAAAAAATATTCAACTGAAACAGAGAGGAGCTCCGCTGATAAAATAACCTGTTTAAAATTAAACAGCAAACATCGTTGAACAACGTGAACCCTCGACAGGGCTCGACCGGCAATCGCTTCTCGTACGGGCGCCACTGGGGGAAAAAAGGAGTGTATCTCGCTTCAACCATTTAATCTCTCTCATCTCAAGAATCTACCGAGCCGCATCAAGGCTCCATGGCGCGGAAAGCCCCTGTAAGTTTAAAAAAAAAAAAAAAAACACTCGACAAGTATGAAATTGATTTGTGACACATGCGAGTTCAAACTCAGGTGCCTTGGATTATCTTTAACAAAATAATAGGGATTGGGAAAGTTGGGGGGGGGGGGGGACAATGAACTTTTAATACCTTCTTTATCTGTACTTTGAAATATTGGTTTAAAAAATGGTGAGATTTGGGACGTGAGGTATGTGTTTGGTGTTAGTCATGTCTGTTGTCGACCTTCAATCTTAACCCTTTGAACCCTCGATCCCGCTTTATCGGTCTGCGCCTTAAAAATCCACAACCCGCCAGACCGATATATCGGTCTCCCATACCTTACCATAGATAGACAGTCCGTATGTAAAATGTGCTATAAATACTGAGTTCATGGTTTATCACGTGACTTGGGAAAGGTCACAGTAATGGCCGCGCCCATGGTTGCATTGTTTGTGTTATGTTTTAGTAATGTTTTTCGATGTATAGAAGTGGCGAAAATGCAATAATTACTTTTCTCAAGGACACAAACTAGAGTAGTTTTATGATAATGTAAATAATTTAGATAATATTTATTTGAAAAAGGAGTGAAATAAGTAAATAGACAATGATAGTGACGATCGATTGACTACAACTTCTAGTTCTAGTGCTAATGCTATCGATGTGTTGTTAGGGAATAAACTAAACAAGGTCTACCCCTTAGTTCTAGCCTTGGCTTTTATGAAAAATCAGGGCCGTATAAATGACCTTTTACTATGACATTTTACAACATTTCTAAGACAATTTTATTTATGTGATACATTTTATAATACTAATGGACTACTAACAGACACATTTAGATTGAAATAAAAAAAAAAAAATTAATTTTATAATCATTTGATTTTGTTTGTTTGTGTGTCAGTGTGTGGACATTTTTTCGCAGGAGCCCAGGGGATTGGGTATTTTAGGCCCAGGAGCCAAGGGTTCAAAGGGTTAAACCAGGTTTTGCCGAATATATTGTATTTTGTGTGCATGTGTGTGTGTGTGTGTTTCTGTGTGAGTGTGTGTACGTGCGTGCGTGTACGTGTATGTGTAAATAGTCCATGTAGGAAAAATTACGTTTATTGGTGGATGGGGGTTCGTGAATCCTTCATACACGACTAATAGCTCCTGGAATGTGGAGGAAACGTGTTCTTGTATAGTTGTTGCGAGTCGACCTAACTAAACTGTTACAAGTACGTCTATTTCCTATCATACGGGACGGCGGGCCCACTTTCGGTCCGGTAACTTTCGAGGTGCCATGACATTATATATATTTACCCATTATACAGTCAACAGAGGTCAATGAAATTTTTGCACTGATGTTTACAAACACAGTTTGTGTTAGCTGTTTTAATTGAAATTTTGACCCTTGATGGGTCATACTGGGAGAGTCTATTTTTCGGTAGTAGCGTTAGGATACGGCTAAAATACGGCTGTGGAGTTGTACCGGCATGTCGAGTTAAGGCAGCCCGCTAATGCAAAGCTATAAGAGGATGTCATACGGCTCAATTTACATTAAATCATTTTATATTGTAAATACATTCTTAGCGTTTGGTCGGTACAAAAAGAGGCAATGGGCCGGATTTTACCCTCGGATCGCTAGTTTGCTTAATCATGTTTTAAACTGTTGAGTGCACACAGACTCTGGATGGTGCACAAATATTCAAAAACATATATTGTATTTTTTTTTAATGTTGACTCAAGTCAACTTACGTCTAAATATATATCTTGAAAATAAGTAAAGGTCAATTTCTAGAACTATGAAAATTTTTAATATTATTTATTATGAGAGGAAACATTTATAATGTTGATGCTTTCTTTCAGTTTAAAGTTTCCCCATGCATGATTCTAAGTCCTGGATGCTGAATTGTTAACTATATTGATCGTCATTCACATATGAAGGGCATTGATCAAGGAAGGTTTTGATTTGACTAATAGCCTTGACCTGAGGTGCATTTTGTTTAAAATGAGAGAGAGTTGATCCATTTGTCAGCCCCATTCTCTCGTTTTTGCATATTTGATCCAATTGCAGGACTTAGTCAAGTAGACAGGAAAGAGACCAGGATGTAGGAGATGACCAGCAGTGTGTCTTGAGTGTTTCACTGTGCTCTTCGTGTGTCATAAAATGCAGCCATCTTTGTCATACCGCTTACAGGACTATGGGTTTGATTTCAGAATTTGCCTTCTCTTAGATGAGTTGCCTTCTCTTAGATGAGTTGCCTTCTCTTAGATGAGTTGCCCTCTCTTAGATTAGTTACTTTCTCTTAGATGAGTTGCCTTCTCTTATCAGAGTTGCCTTCTCTTAGATGAGTTGCCTTCTCTTTGATGAGTTGCCTTCTCTTAGATGAGTTGCCTTCTCTTAGATGGGTTGCCTTCTCTTAGATGAGTTGCCTTCTCTTGGATGAGTTGCCTTCTCTTAGATGAGTTGCCTTCTCTTAGATGAGTTGCCCTCTCTTAGATAAGTTGCCTTCTCTCAGGTGAGTTGCCATCCAAGTTTATCCAGTCCCATCCACACGGAGTGCTGGTGCTGTTTTTATTTTTGCTTCGGGATTGAACTCGAGTCCATTAGTTTAGACTCAGATTGACTCAATTTAGACCACCCAGCCACCCAACTACCCAACCACCCAACTACCCATCCACCCAACCACCCAGCCACCCAACCATCCAGCCAGCAAACCACCTAACCACCCAACCACCCAACCAACCAACCACCCAGCCACACAACCACCCAACCACCTAGCCACCCAACAACCCAGAGCACCCAAGTAGTAAAAATAAAAGGAACTACGCGGATAAATGAGTAAAAAAATAGAAAAACAAAAATTGTTCATCTTATCTTTTTAAAGGGAAGCGGGAAGAATTACAGGGTGGCCTTATAAACAATGTAGTAACAGTGTATTTGAGAACTCTTTTTTTGAATTCTGCATATGAACATTCAGCTGAAAATGAATACCAATAAATAAGGCCCTCCACAAATCTATTGAAGTCCTAGACAAGTTTATTTAATCTTTAGAATACACACGTTACACTATACACGATTATGTCATCAGTTAAATAATCTACTTTACGCATAGACCGAATTAACGTGATTAACACATACATCAATGAAAACATCAAACTTGGAGGATTGGTTGACATAATACAAAGTCAGATATCCCCATGTAAATTTATCAATGCTGACACGTCTGTGCGGGTCACGCGGTGCAGCTTCTGACCCTCGTCTCGACCTCTAGCCGGATTCACGACTGGCGAAGAAAAGGCCTGGGAAGCAAGCGTCCGAATAGATGAAATCTGAGTAAATGACGTGACAATTGGTCGCCTGCCTGGCACCTTTTCGTCGATATGATAGGGCTGATGTCCTTTGGAATTTTTTCGATTAATCTGTATTAAGTTATAAATCAGAGCCTGGGACAGATTTATGTGTAATAAGCCCGACTTCTCAGATTTATGTGTAATAAGCCCGACTTCTAAGATGTATGTGTAATACGCCCGACTTCTCGTTATGAAACCTCACCCGTTTTATTATTTTTATTTATATATATATATCTTTTTAGGCTTTACGGAGAATGGCTCCAAATATATTTAGGCATCAAAACTGCTAACCAGGGAAACAATTTAGTAATTAGTATTGCTAAACTGAGATTGCTATAAAATGTTAACTGACGTGGTCCAGAATAAAATGTCACATCAAAGATTGTAAAATATTAGATTTACTCTTAAGAACCCACTTCACTAATCCATTAGACAACTCCCACGGCACACAATTAAAAATTCTTGTATTAGTCGTTAAAATAAAATTATTTAAAACGCGTCTCGAAACATTTCTCAGACTTGGGCGATATTTGTTAGCTGACCCCAAGGCACTCAAATAAAGAATATCAATACTCAGCCGTCTCCATTATTTTTGTTTTTATGATAAACTAATTTGGCGAAACATTTTTCCCTTTCCAAAACAAAAACAAAAAAAATGAAAGTAAAAAAAAAATATTGAAAAAAGATCGAAGTGATGAAACTATTTTAACTATACAATTGGGATGCGATTTCTTTTTCTTATTTAGAATTAATTAGCTAATATAATATGAACTGCTAAGTAAAACATTAAAAAAAATATATATACTAAGTAAATCACATCATATAACTATATATCATATAAATGTTGCTTTTAATTCATTGTATATGTCGTCCCGCGTGTCTGAAATAATTTCCATTCCTCCGGTTGTAAGTTATAGTAAGAATGGTGAGTGCCTCGTATGCGACTCGAAGTTCTGTGATCGTGTTGAAATGGGAGGCTACTTCCAGTGCTCTTTGTTCAATGGCTGTCCATCATCGGAGTGAGTCAAGAGTAAGGCGCCCCTGAATCAGACACGTTTTATCACCTCACTTGCACGCAATGGTGTCCGAGTTTTAGGTCACGAAATGACGTCATTATCTTAGTGACTGACCCAGTCCGGTGACATTTGAAATAAAAATTATCAATTTGATTCAGAAGAAAATGATTTTTTTTCCACCAGATATTCAATTATGACAGCATAGCGTGATGGAGAGCTTTGGAATAACATGCATTTCGTTGAACTTAGATCTAATTTTGATACACTGCGCAAAAAGATGTCATTTGACCCAGCTAAGTGACTATTTTTCGGATACATTTAACAGTTGTTTGTTGTGTCTTCGCTTGATTAATTCGTGTTTGTTTGCTTTGAAATGAGTTCAGTTCCCGCTTCCCCCACCCCCCCACCCCGTCTCCACCCACAAACCAAACAGGACAACAACAACAAAAAATACCCCATCCACCAGGATCCGTTGGATGACGTCTCATAGCTGATTACAAGACTTTCGACAAATCTATTTCCTTTATTTTACATGTGATAGAACACCAGCCCCTATTGTTAATTTCCGCTTTCTGTTTGGTTTCATTTCGGAGGACACAGCTGATAGTCTATGTCTATATTTGGTTTGAGATATTCTTCCGGGGCAGAAAGGTCACATTTATTGTGAGGGGAGACAACTATTTTGAAGAAAAACAACAAAAATGATTCTGTTTCCGCCAAGAGGAAAAAGGACAAAAAACACATTTTAATTCCTTAAACTACTTGTAGGTCTGTACAGATTACAAATGTAAGCCACATATATGCTTTAACCAACCGTTACTTCACGAATGCTTACAAATTATTTTGTTACTCATTTTAAAAAAAAAGATGAATAATTCATTACCTTCAATCAAATCCGATTCAAAGCAGACAACAACAATAAAGAGCACATCCATATATTTAAAAATAGAATGACAATTATAAAGAATACCAACACCTCTGTTTATAATCGTCGAATTCTGCAGTAAAAAAAAAAAAAAAATTGTTTGCTTATATTTTTGTATTTACATTCACCCCATTTAACAAAGCACAAACAAGCAGCGAAATGTGTTTCATAGCGGACTCTTTGGACAGATTAGTTCAAAAACTTTGTTGTTTTGTTCTTTTAAAAAGAAACACTTGTCTACAAATTATAAATTTAATATTACCACCTGATGGAACATGTTATATCATCATCTTCTAAAGCTCGTTCTATTAATCATCACCACACGCTTAAAAAAATAAATCTTGACTGCCTAATACCATGACACCAAGTCGTATCATCTTAAATGCTTAACACCATGACACCAAGTCGTATCATCTTAAATGCTTAACACCATGACACCAAGTCGTATCATCTTAAATGCTTAACACCATGACACCAAGTCGTATAATCTTAAATGCATAACACCATGATACCAAGTCGTATCATCTTTGATACCTAACACCATGACACCAAGTCGTATCATCTTCAAAGTCTAATACCATGACACCAAGTCGTATCATCTTCAAAGTCTAACACCATGACACCAAGTCAAATCATCTTAAATGACTAACACCATGACACCAAGCCGTATCATCTTCAACTCCCGCGGTGTTTACATCTGTATTTCCAAACAATTTTACGATCTTTTTTTTTACTTGTCTCGCACACTTGTAAAACTTTTTGATCAAGCCTTGCACCGACTGCAAAACATTGATTCCTTATTTGTTGATTGACCCATAAAGAGAAATCTAAAAACAATAAACACGTGACTTTATTACATAAAGCGAAATGCATATAAAGAAAAAATATAGACACACACACACACACACACACATATATATATATAGATAGATAGATAGATAGATAGATAGATAGATAGATAGATAGATAGATAGATAGATAGATAGATAGATAGATAGATAGATAGATAGATAGATAGATAGATAGATAGATAGATAGATAGATAGATAGATAGATAGATAGATAGATAGATAGATAGATAGATAGATAAATAAATATTCATATCATAATTTATAAGTCAATGGTTTCTCTCTTCTCTAAATCACTTTTTTTTTCGCACCCTTTGCACTCTCAACACGCATCTGATGCAAGCACCCCATGTTGGAAAGCCCCGGTTGAAACAGTCCAACAATAGTAATGCTTTTTTTTGGTATTGTTTTTGGGTTTCCATTTTTTTTCCGACGATCCACATTTTCCTAGTTAATCTGACAAATGTTTATTTAGGTCACGTGGTAAGTATTTTTAAAAAAAAAAGAAAATGAAATGAACCGACAGCACCTGATCCTTATTACTAGGTCAAGAGCCTTAAGGAATAAAGCCTGAGCCTGGGGTTACTCTTTCTAAATTCAAGGTCAGCCAGTCTCAGTGCAACAGAATGAGCAGCCGCGCGCCTAGTCGACCCCTTTATCTCGGTCTGGTTGTAGAGCACGTAAGTTTGATATATGGTCTGATTACCAGTGTGGAGATAGCCAGGGATAGAAAGCTGGTCCCGGAGATAAGGGACGACACTGCAATTTTGGGGTGGGGGAGGGGAATCATTTTGACGCAAACTCGTTTTAGACTATTAAAAGGAACGACTATGTTTAAAGTTGTCCTTTTCTCTGTTCAGTTAAGAACCAGGAACACGATATGTGTTGTCACTTCTCTGTTCAGTTAAGAACCATGAACACAATATGTGTTGTCACTTCTCTGTTCAGTTAAGAACCAGGAACACAATATGTGTTGTCACTTCTCTGTTCAGTTAAGAACCAGGAACACGATATGTGTTGTCACTTCTCTGTTTAGTTAAAACTAGCAACAACAAAAATGTCAAATTAGAACATCGGAGCCAGACTATTATTTTTTTGTATCGTTTAAGTTTTGATCTTTTTTATTGGCAAATGAAAAACCCTAAGACAGAGAATCCAGATCATATACACGTTACTTATTACTGTTAGGAACTTTACTTTTATCATGAGTTTTCATGGCACTAAGCGTATTCATTTATCAAGTGTCTTTGAAAGCATACCTTGCCGAGGAAAGAATGATAGATGGACACAGGGTTGGATAACTATTATTTAATTAAGCTATTGACTCTTGTTTCATGGCCTTCTTATTATCTATTACTTATTTGCGTGTCATAATTGAAACGAGGTAATATAGAACGTAAACACTTTAAAGATAGATATATATAGTTTGTGCTCCAGACGAGAGCCCGTTCCTGCATATCGATGTAAATTTATGCATGTTTAAACATCGGATCGCAACGTGCGTAATGGGTCAGAATTTATTAAACAAACTCCAAGAAAGTTTTTTTGATTATTCGGCCATTCAAGCTCCTATACCCCACAAGCTTTTAATAAAACAACAACAACGTGACAGACGTGTGATGCACAATGAGAGCGAGCGACCAGTGCACTCCCTGTCAATGAAGATCAGCAGGCGCGACCAGCGCACTCCCTGTCAATGAAGATCAGCAGGCTCGACCAGCGCACTCCCTGTCAATGAAGATCAGCAGGCGCGACCAGCGCACTCCCTGTCAATGAAGATCAGCAGGCGCGACCAGCGCACTCCCTGTCAATGAAGATCAGCAGGCGCGACCAGCGCACTCCCTGTCAATGAAGATCAGCAGGCGCGACCAGTGCACTCCCTGTCAATGAAGATCAGCAGGCGCGACCAGTGCACTCCCTGTCAATGAAGATCAGCAGGCGCGACCAGCGCACTCCCTGTCAATGAAGATCAGCAGGCGCGACCAGCGCACTCCCTGTCAATGAAGATCAGCAGGCGAGCGCAAGACGTTCTGATGATATCACCGTGGGAAATGGGGCTCAGACAGTTTTGCAAACGGTTATCTATTGAAGTGGTGGACAGCCTTGCGGGTTACGACCCTTCCCACTGGTCACGCGGGTGAGATGTCCCAATTGGCATGGTGGCATGGAGGTATGCATATAAACCTATTTTAAGCGGATTATCCCGAACACAAATGGTTGTTCAACGTGGATGTATTGCATGCAAATGTTAAAAATGACATGTTCGTTTTCTTTAATGGAAGTATATTTATTGGGTTTTGGTAGTTTCTTGTGTCGGCCGATGAAGTTCTATTTTGAGCAAAATCGGGGGCACAGTGAAGTAAATATATTTCCTACATAAAGCAAACTGTGGTTTTAAAAATTGCGTCCAGTGGTTTCATACTGAACAGGGTCACATGATAACGAATGGTTAAATAGCAATATTTGAAATTAGTTTAAATAAAACTCGGACAAGGGAGGAATCAGACAGGTCATCTTAGTACAGTTTGGATGCTGATAAAGTCATATTGTCGTACGACTTCCGTATCATTGATTTTGCCCCGCTAACTTATGCTCAGGCGTTTGAGTAGACAGAGTTCTTTAGACGGTTAAGTTGTCTAACAAGTCTGCTGTACGCTGCCCACGTCTCCCTAGCATATAGTAGAGATATTAATGCGATTGCGTTATATGATTTCAGTTTAGTGGGAAGCGAGACACCTTCGCTCCCAGACACTCTTGCAGAACATTCCGATAAGATCTCAGCACCAAACGTCCCCAGTGAGCCCTAGATTCAACTGAAACCTCGTAAATGTAAATCAGCACAAAAGGGCAACGAAATTGACTTTTAAAAAAGCGCAAATTGTACATACACTTTTCAAAGTACATTCGCTGGAGACGGCTTCTACTGACTTAATGAAAGAGAAATTAACTATTTAATTTGTTACAATTTGATACCAAGAATGATGGCCTAATACAAATAAATTCTGATACATCTTCCACAGTATTACAACAAAGTAAAATTTTATATTGTAAAATCTCTTCATTCAGTGGGACGAATGCTTCTAGTATCTCCTTTACTTATTCATGCAAGCAGAATTACAGAGAAGAAATTTTGTTCCCCTTGAGACGTTTCAATAACCAAATGTAATGTATCACTGCTTGTGACAAGTGGGAAGCTTAGCTCAGCAAGGACGAGATGAGGGGTGAGGGGTGGGGGGGGGGGGGCTAGAGGAACGAGTTAGGTTCATTCAGTTCATGTTATTCATGTATTCTGGCCAACTCTCCGCAATAGGACACGACTGCTTACATTTCCGATATTTAGAATTGGAAAAAAAAAATGTTTAATATTATTTCTTAATAAAGCTGATTGTGTGAAAAGTATAGTGTTTAGATCGATCGGGATTTCATTCGCTTGAATTCATGTCAAGGTCACTAACAATTAAAAGGAATTGCGTTACTTTTGAATGCTGCGCTGAAGGCGGTCATATTTTTTAGTTATGTGAAAGTATGTTGACGCCTGGTCTGATTCTTGGCACTCGAGACGGCGTAGCTTATTTTGGTAAATGAATGCAGCAAGTACACTCTAGGAAGGTGATCGTTTTATGGGCGTGCATGCAATAGAGAAAGGAAAAAAAAAATACTAACTGTGACTGTGTGCTTAAGAAATTAGCTTTGAAATGATTTGCCAAGTAGTTAAAACAAAACCAAAACATTGCTAGCACAGCCCGCCACCCCCCACCCCCCATGGAAAAACAAAAAAAGAAAAATGTCTTTATTGAACATATTGACAAAACCCTTAGTTATTCTCTGTTACAAGATTCTAATTAAAACATAAATTGATGGACTTTTTTTTATAGCTGTGCCGAAATAAAAGAAGAAGTGGCAATGTACAATAACCGTTATATGATTCGAATGTCTTCTTTATGAATCCTTTATACTAACGCCGCTTTTTTTCGCGTGTTTCTGGCTGGGTGACATAACAATTCGGAAGGCTAATTGAGCCACTTCCCGCAAATCTATCAAGCTGAAAATGCCGATGGCAACAGATTCTATCAAATTTTCAGCCGCAAACCAACCGCCCCCCTAAAAAAGGTTATAAATAACTTAGCTTTCCCATTTTTTTCAAGGGGAAGCTGAAGAAAACTTGATGCCACTGATTTCTCAAAATATATTTCCCGATAACTGCGCTAAATGATATTCGCGAAAATATCGCAAGTGCGTTTAATATGCATAATATTTTAATTTGTTTTAAAAAGTACTTGGTTTAGTAAATCTCCGTTGTAAAAGTGGGTGTGTCATAAGGATGTTAATGTAGTTCAGGGGCGATTAAAAAAATGCGTTTGCAAGCCTTTGGGGCGGCGTGGGGGGGGAGTGATGCGGAAGCACTAATTGGGATTCTTATGAAGTGGAATGCAGGTTGTGTCGAACTTCATCCCCACCCCCATTTGCTCGATATTACATTCCATAAAGGATTTATACGAAAAACGTTGATTGATATCCCTTTTAAAACATAATAACTACAATACGGTATTTCCTGGAGTGGAAAGAATGAGTAGTGTTTCAGAATATCTGGAGTGGAAAGAATGAGTAGTGTTTCAGAATATCTGGAGTGGAAAGAATGAGTAGTGTTTCAGAATATCTGGAGTAGAAAGAATGAGTAGTGTTTCAGAATATCTGGAGTGGAAAGAATGAGTAGTGTTTCAGAATATCTGGTGTGGAAAGAATGAGTAGTGTTTCAGAATATCTGGAGTGGAAAGAATGAGTAGTGTTTCAGAATATCTGGTGTGGAAAGAATGATTAGTGTTTCAGAATATCTGGAGTGGAAAGAATGAGCAGTGTTTCAGGATTCCTGGAGTGGAAAGAATGAGCAGTGTTTCAGAATTCACAGTCATTATTATTTTTTTACGATTCCTTACCAATGTTAATCAAGTATCAATAACCGAGTGTTCAGTATTCGCTCCACAAAAGTATTAACGCCATCCAATAGCCACCAGAGGAACTTTTTATTTTCCTTCAGTTTATTACCGTTTGGTAATAGAATGCATCTAACTTATGACGTAGTATCGCGTTCACGGTGGCTGTGCGGTCTGCGACGCGTCATTACTCCGTGTCTACATTCTCAATTTATGAAGTCATCCGAGACCCATAAACAAGTTACATTTATTGATGCTGAAATCGCCGACGGGCGACTCAAAAATCAACCATCGGTTTGATACACTTAAATGTTCACAGCCTCAGCATTCACACGCACAATTTCATCTCTTTGGGACGCACACCGTTAAAAAAAAAGTGGGGCGGGGAAGGGGGGGGGGCCGAACGAATCTCTAGAGAGCTGGAGTCGTCGCCAGTTTGAGAAGCGAATGAAGCTAAATTTAGCACCTCTTCAACATAACTGCCCTCAAGGAGGACTCTAATGTGCTCGATAAGAGAAATATGACATTTGGGTGGGGTGGATCTTAACTCGATGATCAATGACCTTTGTGCAGCAAGTGCTGTGATCAATGACCTTTGTACAGCAAGTGGTGCCGCATTGCCTCGGCATGAATGAGAAAATACGGCATCCTTTAATATTTGAGAATGCGTTGCTAAGTGCAAAAAACATCTAGCTGCCTGCAGGACATTTGTTTGGTAAGTAGCACATATCATGCTTCTCGATGTCTCTTGTCAGACACGGACACATTAAACACCCAATAAATAATACTTTTTCATGCTTAATCCTTTTTAAATGTAGTATCGTGTAATTAAAAAAAGGGGGGGGGGGGAGCTGAAAATTTGAGAAAATATGCATTTAAGTAACGCTCTTATTGAGAACCCCAATTAGTGCTCCCCCGACCCCCCCCCACTTTGTTTCCCTCAAGGCTCGCAAATTATTTTCACGCCCCTCAACGATGTTAGTATTCTAATGACCCTCACAGCATAACTATTTAAGAAAAACAAAAGAAAATATTACGCACCAAACGCAGGAGGATATTTTTTGAGAATCTCATTTGGCGCAGTTATCAGCAGTTATCAGCATTTATCAGCAGTTATCGCGATTTTTATTTCGATAAATCAGTGTCATCGTATTTTCATATTCTTTCCCTTGAAAAGCCGGACAAACTGATTTTTGGTGGTTGGAGTTGAGTGATCGGGCTGCAAATTTGAAAGAATGTATTTAAACTCGATAGGTTGACGGGAAGTGGGTCAATTTTCCGTTCGAAGATTTTGCCACCCACTCAGAAAGAATAACACGAAGAAAATCGAAGTTAATTTAAAGGGAAACAAAAGGTACTGTAGTGTCCGCATATTAGACACTAAATGATTTAAAAAAAAAAAAACACGTATGTTTCTTATATTGAGTTATTTATCGAATGTAAAAGCTTTATCCAAGTCAATAAATAGAACAGATGGATCTCAAACTAATTTGTCCAATTACGATAATTGTAAAATGAATGGGAACATTAAAAAAGAAATTGTCATCTTTTAAATTAAATCAATAACTTTTAAAACTGATTACGTAATCAAAGTAAAAGTATAAACCTATTTGGAAATATTTTTTTAAAAAGAACTTTGTTTGTTTATTTTGTTTCTTTATTCATTAGAACACGCCATCTTTTAAATATTTCCCACTTCCTTAAATATTGGGGCTGTTAAACAGATTCTACACCACAGACCAGTGTAAGACCTTTTAATATTCTATATCAGAGTTTAAAAAAACTGTAAAAAACATGGAGATCCTATCAGCTTAACACTGCAATCTGGCAGCATTACACGAATGTTTTAAGAACCGTGCACGGCTCCTACTCCCCTGGACACATCGAAATCAAAATCAGGAGCTTATCCCACGGGCAAAGTTATGAGGTCATCCCCTCGGGCAACGCCACGATCTCACCCCACGGGCAAAACTGGGAGCTCATCTAACGAGCAAAACCAGGAGCTCATACCATGTGGTAAGCCAGGAGCTTATCACATGGGCAAAACCAGGAGCTCATCCTACGGACAAAACCAGGAGCTCATCTCACGAGCAAAACCAGGAGCTCATCCTACGTGCAAAACCAGGAGCTCATCCCACCGGCAATGCAAGGACAAAGCCCCGAGCTTATCACACGGGCAAAGTCAGGAACTCATCCCATGGGCAAAGCAATGAGCTTATCCCAAAGGCAAAGTCAGCAGCTTATCACACGGGCAAAGTCAGCAGCTTATTCCACAGGAAAAGTTAGCAGCTTATCCCACGGGAAAATCCAGGAGCTCATCCTACGGGCAAAGCAAGGAGTTTATCCCAAGGGCAAAGTCAGCAGCTTATCCCACGTGAAAAGTCAGGAGCTTATCCCACGTGAAAATCCAGGAGCTTATCTTATCCCACGTTTAACAAAAATATAATCTCCCAGCAGTTCTGCTTTGCTTACCCCACCTTTTACATCCCTCGTAAATCAAATAAGATAAGGGACATAACGTCGTGTACATGGTTTCTTCACATAGATTAACAACAGCTCAGCTATGAGACAGGCTTGGGGAAAATACTGTGTTCAACTTATTGTGTGGAGGGGGAAAATAAAATAATCACAAGCACGTGAACTGGAGATCACAAAATGCAGGGTTAGTGGCATGACGTCTCATTTAGGACACGGAAACTAGTGAAAAAATTCGAAGGTGATCAAGATTTGAATAAAAGTTGTTATAGGCTTAGTTAAATAAATCCTGTTGAAAATAAAATTGAGCCAGTAATATCAAAAGCAATTCGCCGATTTCAAGAAGAAAAAGGAGCGATTCTGCAGCAGTGTCCGAGTACATATCGTTATCAATAGATGCCTTTGTTTTGTTTTGATTAAATGGTTGTGGAGTTGGTTTTATGTTGATTGGTGGATGAAATGGAGACTCGTAAAAAATATCTCAACAAACAAAACGTTTTTTCTTTGGTGTTGTTTGTTTTAGTTTGTTTAAATTAGGAGATAACAGTGCGTAACATCACCTTTCTTTTATCAATAACTTCGTCTCTCTATGGCAACATTTCATTTATGTATAACTTTGACTCTCTCTATGACCAGCTTTACTTTATATATAACTTCGTCTCTCCATGACCACCTTTCTTTTATATATAACTTCGTCTCTCTATGACCACCTTTCTCTTATATATAACTTCGCCTCTCTATGACCACTTTTCATCTATATATAACTTCATCTCTCTATGACCACCTTTCATGTATATATAACTTAATCGTCTGTCTATTACCACCTTTCATTTATGAATAACTTCGTCTCTATCACAATCTTTCATTAAAATGTAGCTTCCTCTCTCTCTCTGAAGAATATGTTTTGACTTACCAAGGACCTCCCTTACACAATAAAACACATACAAATCACATATGTATCTACATCACATATTATATGTATCTACATCACATATGATGGATAAAGGACGTTGGCGTGGATATATTTAATGACTTGTTAAGGAAATGTCAATTAATTCACGTTTGAGAAGAGTCTTATTCAACATGAAGCAAGGCACTATAATGAATTCAAGACCGGTATCATTTCAAATATGTTTAAATAAGGAGGACTCTAATGTGCCAGATAAGGGAAATATGGCATTGGGGTGGGGTGGATCTTAACTCAATGACCAATGACCTTTGTACAGCAAGTGACGTGATTAATGACCTGTGTACACCAAGTGGTGCCGTAATGCCTCGGCATAACTGAGAAAATACGGCATCCTTTAATATTTGCGAATGTGGTTCTAAGTGGGAAAAACATCTAGCTGCCTACAGGATATTTGTTTGGTAAGTAGCACATACTATGTTTATCGATGTCTCTTGTCAGACATTTAGACAAATTAAACAACCCATAAAATTAAAGTTTTTCGCATAAATCCTTTATATATGTAATATCGAGCATGGGGTGGGGGCGCTGAAAATGTGATAAAAATGAATCAAGTAACGCACTTTATAAGAACCCTAAATAGTGCGCTCCCCCCACCCCCCTTTGCGCTTTCCCGAGGCTCGCAAACGCCAATTATATTCACGCCCCTCAACGATATTAATATGCTTATGAAACCTTTTGTCACAAATTTGGATCTCAAATTTAAAGTCGCGCCTACTGCGTATGAATACGTCGATAACTATGCCGAATATTTACATCAAAGTTGACGATTCCACAGATAGCATGGCACAATGTTCCCTACCTTGTATTATGCAACATAAGAGTCACAACATATTTTAGAGAACCTTGACTTAATGACTGACATAGATCCTCGGAATAGAAATCAGGACCTACAGCCCGCTTCAGAATGTGCATAGTTAGACATGATGTGTACGTCTGGTTGTTGGTTTGATGGGCCGTCAGCCGATGAGTACCAGATGAATGGATGGCTAGCAATGACAGTCGGCCAATGTTAACAAGATACTAGCGACGACCTAAAAACCATGATGTGGATTTCAGATAAGGATTGACACAGTCACCGCACAACGTACCGTTTGGATTGAAGTCGTGGATATAGTCCGGGCAGGGCTGACGCTGTACGGTATTCGGCAGTGCGGCATCCCAACACAAGATGTTGTCCCAGACCGTCTCACAGCTGGGGCTTGCCGTGCTGGCGTTGGCGAGCGGACCTGTTGGAAGTAAACGAGAAAACTGTTTAGTAGCTTACAACGGGAACAGACGTCAATGTTAAGACAACAGCGTATGAATGTCCAGAACCCATGTGATATTTCATCCTGGCTGGGTATCGAAGAAAAGTCCAAACGCGAGAGATTCGATGTCAACATATTATCTCGACACACTTGGACCCGTTTTATCAGGGATCGATGTCTCGTAACACGATGGATGAACATTTTTGAAATAAGCCAATGTAAGAGGATGGTTAAAAAAAAACGACAATGACATATACAAAGAAGAAAAAAGACACTGACGAATGGCGACATGTGTAAATTTTTGACAACTGTTGACATCCATTCGCCAAAAAATGTGTATTGTTAATTTATTCATAAGAAAGTCGTGAGCAAATCAAATAGAATAAATGTTTGGTGAAAATATCTTTACAAATGAAATCTTTGTCTCTCTACTTCTACCTTTCATTTATATATGACTTCGTCTCTCCATGTCGAGCTTTCATTTATATATAACTTCGTCTCTCTATTACCACCTTTCTTTTATATATAACTTCGTCTCTCTACTACTACCTTTCATTTATATATGACGGCGTCTCTCTATGACCACCTTTCATCTATGTATAACTTCGTCTCTCTATGACCACCTTTCATCTATATAACTTAATCCTCTGTCTATTACCACCTTTCATTTATGAATAACTTCGTCTCTCTCTTTAGAATAAGTTTTGACTTATCAAGGACATCCCTAACACAATAAAACACACACAAATCACATATGTATCTACATCACATATGATGGATGAAGAGGTCGTTGGCGTAGATATATTTGCTGACTTGTTGAGGAGATGTCAATTAATTCACGTTTGAGAAGAGTCTCATTCAACATGAAGCAAGGCACTATAATGAATTCAAGACGGGTGTCATTTCAAATATCACGAGACAACTTCATCTGTCACAAAATGGATGATAACGTAAATTTATCTGGTCTAAATATAGAATAAACATCACGCTCTTCTCTTTCCATTTTATTTTTTTTTAACACGGAAAAAAAAGTTTGATAAATAATTTCGTAACGAACTTTATCATTCTTTTAGACTTTTCTTGATGATAATTTTTTTTTTACATTTTAAAGATATCTTTAGATTTGTCCTAAATATGTATGTGATAATACCACTGATGCCTTTGTGCGCAAACCTCCAGACCGCATGTACTCAAAAGTCAATTAATTAATTAATTCAATTCAATAATAAAATAACCTTATATCTTCACAACGTTATAATTATAAAGCTGAGAAATATTTTCTCACAAAGGATCTTCTTATGTCTCAATCTCTCGTCTTTCTTTCTTTCTTTCGTTTTTTCTTTCTTTCTTTCTTTTTTTCCGTTCTTTCTTTCTTTCTTCCTTTCTTTCTTTCTCTCTTTCTCTCCCTCTCTGTCTGGCTGTCTCTCTCCCTCTCTCTCTCTCTGTCTTTCTCTTTCTCTCTGTCTCTGTCTATCTCTCTCTCTGTCTCTGTCTTTATTTTTATCTCTCTCTGTCTCTCTCTCTCTCTCTCTCTGTCTCTGTCTTTCTGTCTCTCTGTCCCTCTCTCTCTCTGTCTTTCTCTCTCTCTGTCTATATCTCTCTTTCTCTCTCTGTCTCTCTCTTTCTCTCACTCTCTCTCTGTCTGTCTCTCCCTCTCCCCCTCTTTCTCTGTAAATATGTCACATTCATGTTCCACTATTCCATACCGCTAACGTAACACACTTATCGCCTCCGAGGGTTTTGGTGTCTCCACAAAACACTTTGCTTTTTCAACAGAACCCTCCTCACCTCATTCCTCCTACTGACCTCAGACTCCTCTTCCGAAGGTTAATGCTCTTTCTTTTTAAAAAAAACCAAACACACCACACACACAAACACACCACACACAAACACACCATGCTATCACTCTTCGGGATGTCAGAGTTTGGCAATCGTCATGTTTAGAAACTAAAAGATAACCCGCTCACCTGTTTATTTAGATAAGGTTAACGCATGAGACGGACCCGGGCATTTATTGGCGAGCAAAGGTGGACCGCGTTATAGGTGAGGAGAGTGTCGGAATGTGAGAAATGCCCGTGGTTCATTCGAACATGAATTTATTTCTCGGTCAAGGCCAGGTTGCTGGCCTCCCCGCAGAGGCGTAGCTGGGGTTGCTGTCACCCGTAGCGCGCTAAAAACTATATCCAAAAATAATAAAAAAATCTAAGTGTTTTTAGGTGAACAAAAGACATACTGGCCGTATCAAGTCTTATAAAGTAATAGGTTTCATAATTAAAGTTTAAAATGTTGGGTAATTCCCGGATTTCTAAAGATGGAAATAGTAACAAGTATCGTTTTATCAACAAATATTCTGTAAAAATCGGTAAGTCGAAGATCTGCCAAACTTTGAAAGATCAGAATATCCGTTGTGTATCGATTTTTAGCTCCCTGGGATTAGTGGGGCGCAGTGAAATTTAGGCTCAGAATTATCGAAAGTGATTAACTATAAGCGCCCGCAAGTGTCACATTTAACAAATTGGTTTTTATAACAAGTGCTGGCAAGGTCTTATGGGAAAAAAGGGCTTCTTTTCAATATAATCTGGAGGCTGTTCAGCTTTGCGTATTAAGGTCATTATTTTGTCTTCTACTAGCACTCTTAAGATGACAGGAACACTGCGTGTATATATAGATGTTTGGTTGTTTGTGTGTGCATTTTGTGTTTGTGTGTATGGGTGTTTGTGTGTGTGTGTGGGTGTGTGTATGTGTGTGTGAGACGCCTAAACGACGGGTTGATTCATCGAGCTATCAACCGCTAAGTATATAAGGCGTCTCCCAAACAGCCGCCTACAAAGGGTCTTTTGATCAGTGTGGGGTGGGCAGGGGCGTCTTTTCTACCACCACACATCACTTGGCGCCCGGAACCATTTAGCTGTAGATGAAATCTGCTCTCACGTTGATGTAGTAAAAGGGGTGTGATGAAATATACAGGGGTGTCAGTGATGCTGGGGTGGAAGGCTTAACATTGTGGGTGATTGAAAGGCCTTCAATAGTTCTACGGTGGTGATTGTCAGGGGTACAGGGGTGAGGGTTGTCAGGGGTACTGGGTGAGGGTTGTCAGGGGTACTGGGTTTGAAGGCATACACTAATGCGGGAATGAGACGCTTTCGATGGTACTGGGGTGGAGGTTGTCAGTGTTACTGGGGTGGAGGTTGTCAGTGTCACTGGGGTGGAGGTTGTCAGTGTTACTGGGGTGAAGGTTGTCAGTGTTACTGGGGTGGAGGTTGTCAATAGTGCTTGGGTACGGTGTCAGTAATGTAGGCGTAGGTGACTTTCAGTGGCGCCGAGAGGGAAGGCTGCCAGTGGTGCTTGGGTGGGGGGGGATGTCACTATTGCTGTGGTGGAGGGCCGTCAAGCGTGATGGTGTTCATTCCGGTTGTGGCACCCCTTTAGGGTATGTTTTTGACCCCAACCTAGTTTCACCTAAATCAACTGTATATACACCAAGCTGGCCCTGCTGGAGGCTACACATTAATTCATATCGAAGTCATTAAGCTCTAAGCCGGTGGAGGGAGGTCCATAAGAGTGTTTCAAAGGGTCCCTGAGCTACATTCCTTGCAAGTATGTTATATACTATTAGATACTTTATTATAAGAAGGGATCCGTGGCCTTCCCCTGTTTGACAAAATGGGTCCTTGGGCAAAAAATAAATAAATGAGTCCCTGGTCTAGATCCCAAAATTGTCAGCTAACAATTTCCTTCTATTACTTCAAGTATGTAGAAAAACCGTCTTTTTAAAAGAACATAAGCAAATCTTAAAATAATTATCTTGATATTAATTCGTGTAACTCGTGAGGAGCTTCCCAGATGTCAGGATCACATTTCATTGGTTCATTAATCATCCACGTCCACCCTATTCAGTCAAGAACATCTTTCCAGCAACTCCCGACTGGCCCCGAAACATCATGTAACCGAACCACCCAAACTGCGTTTCATTTGTTTCTGTTTATCGGAGCTAAGATAAAATGATAAGTTGAGTGATAATGCAGGGTGATATAGTGAGGAAATTCTCCATTTTCGCCTGGTGCAAGCCCGAAATATACCTAAGGTTTCGGTGGGTCTATACAAGACTTGATCCGATGTGAAGCGTACAAGAAAACCCGCCAAGTTTGCAGGTGGCATTGGATGATGAACGGTCAATAAACTGTAACGATTGATGGCGGGACGGTTTCTAGGGTACTGGTCGACTTCTTAACGGATGTTTCTACTTTGCCCCCATGTCAGGGGATATTTTAGTTACTTTATCGCATTTTATTTTCTCTTGTCGTAGACCGGTGGTTGGCACACTCATGAGTCAAAAGAGCCAAAAAATCAGCAGCAGGACGATTCAAACATTTTTGAGAGCCAAATTTTCTTTCAAGAACCTGTCAAGAACCATGTTTTCCGGAGTCAAAATCGATTTTGTGCCCGACTTGCCGAGCCGCACTCAGGTCGCTAAAGAACCGCATGCGGCTCGCGAGCCGCGGTTTGCCGACCACTGTCATTGACGGCCATTGTAGAAACGCTAAAGTGAGGGCCTTGAGATAAAACGACCGTATTCCATAAAGAGATTTTGGGAATACTTTCAAAGTGACAGATATGTCAACTCTGATTATAAACGTGTTTCTTCTACATGGACATAGTGGGGCTAGTTATGGTGAAGATGGAATTGAAAGAACAGGACAAATAAAATATTACGTTTCGGCTAAAAGCCTTTTTCAGCAGACAAAACAAGAAACAACAAAGAAATAGAAATGAATAAAAAAACTCATGTTCAGTAGTTATCCCCATATTTTGAAAAAAATGGTGCAGCAATGAATTCTTATACATACGATGTGTTACATGGGAAGTCATGATTGTTCAAGCAATAAAATTGTTGGTGATGCTAGGAGGGGCGTCACCATCTTTCGTCATGTCATAATTTGTATTCTGTCTTAAGTTCTTGAAGTTCACGTGTTAGTTTTAGTCACTTGTAAGTTAATTTTTGCAGAAGAGTTACTTCACAGAAACAAAGCGGGAATTGGAATTAGATTGATATTTTCATAGTTAAATACAACAAAAAAAAGAAGAGATGGATTGACAGAATACAAATGTATGCAAAATAAAACCTTCACCTACACATAGAGATAGTCATATCAACACAGACCTCAATTTGTATGTGTTAATTTCATGAAAAAATTTTTTTTTTTGGTGGAGGGCGTCAATCGTGATGGGGTCGGGGCTCTCGGTGGAGATGGGGTGGGCGCTGTCGATGGTGCCGGTGTTATTGACGTGAATGGTGCAAGACTGTCGATGGTGCTGATGCTATGGATGTCAGTGGTACTGTGTGAGTGACATGCTCATATTTTTCATCGACTCCTTCAGCTTGTTGTTTGTCTTCTGTAATCTCAAAGAAATCTACACACCGAACCAATAAGTTCTATTCATTCAGTCCCTATATCTTGTAACGAAAGTGAATAGTTGACAATGAACTGTAACGGGCCCTCCATAAAGTATGTCACACTCTGGAAAAAAGGGTGGGGCTTTTAAGACAGAGTGACAGTTGTGACACACTGGGCGTGGGGGTAAAGACATTGCGTGATATCAACCCTTTTTAAACATACAAATAGAAGCCCTGCTATTGATAACAATTTTGAAATTCTGTTGTGATGGATGTATTCTGCTGTGATGGATGTATTCTGTTGTGATGGATGCGTTCTGTTGTGATGGATGTGTTCTGTTGTGATGGATGTATTCTGTTGTGATGGATGTATACTGTTGTGATGGATGTATTCTGCTGTGATGGATGTATTCTGCTGTGATGGATGTATTCTGTTGTGATGGATGTATTCTGTTGTGATGGATGTATTCTGTTGTGATGGATGTGTTCTGTTGGGATGGATGTGTTCTGTTGTGATGGATGTATTCTGTTGAGATGGATGTATTCTGTTGTCATGGATGTATTCTGTTGTGATGGATGTATTCAGTTGTGAATGATGTATTTTGTTGCAATGGATGTATTCTGTTGTGATGGATGCATACTGTCTTGATGGATGTATTCTGTTGTGATGGGTGTATTCTGTTGTGATGGATGTATTCTGTTGTGATGGATGTATTCTGCTGTGATGGATGTATTCTGCTGTGATGGATGTATTCTGCTGTGATGGATGTATTCTGTTGTGATGGATGTATTCTGTTGTGATGGATGTATTCTGTTGTGATGGATGTATTCTGTTGTGATGGATGTATTCTGTTGTGATGGATGTATTCTGCTGTGATGGATGTATTCTGCTGTGATGGATGTATTCTGCTGTGATGGATGTATTCTGTTGTGATGGATGTATTCTGTTGTGATGGATGTATTCTGTTGTGATGGATGTGTTCTGTTGGGATGGATGTGTTCTGTTGTGATGGATGTATTCTGTTGCGATGGATGTATTCTGTTGTGATGCAAGCATTCTGTTGTGATGCATGTATTCAGCTGTGATGGATGTATTCTGTTGTAATGGATGTATTCTGTTGTGATGCATGTATTCTGTTGTGATGGATGTATTCTATTGTGATGGATGTGTTCTGTTGTGATGGAAGCATTCTGTTGTGATGCATGTATTCAGCTGTGATGGATGTATTCTGTTGTAATGGATGTATTCTGTTGTGATGCATGTATTCTGTTGTGATGGATGTATTCAGTTGTGAATGATGTATTTTGTTGTGTTGGATATATTATGTTGTGATGGATTTATTCTGTTGTGATGGATGCATTCTGTTGTGATGGATGCATTCTGTTGTGATGGATGTATTCTGTTGTGATGGATGTATTCTGTTGTGATGGATGTATTCTGCTGTGATGGATGTATTCTGCTGTGATGGATGTATTCTGCTGTGATGGATGTATTCTGTTGTGATGGATGTATTCTGTTGTGATGGATGTATTCTGTTGTGATGGATGTGTTCTGTTGGGATGGATGTGTTCTGTTGTGATGGATGTATTCTGTTGCGATGGATGTATTCTGTTGTGATGGAAGCATTCTGTTGTGATGCATGTATTCAGCTGTGATGGATGTATTCTGTTGTAATGGATGTATTCTGTTGTGATGCATGTATTCTGTTGTGATGGATGTATTCTATTGTGATGGATGTGTTCTGTTGTGATGGAAGCATTCTGTTGTGATGCATGTATTCAGCTGTGATGGATGTATTCTGTTGTAATGGATGTATTCTGTTGTGATGGATGCATTCTGTTGTGATGGATGTATTCTGACAGACGATGTCACTTTTATAATATAAAACAGTTTAATAGTGAAGTGTGTTTTAGATCAAATTTTAATTCGTTTAAATTTCTTTTAAATTTTTTAGTTCGAAAGTGTGACGTACTTTGGATGGGGGAGGGAGGGTTCTGAGATATGTGACAGATTGTGACAGCGTGAGGAAGGTGGAAAATTGTTGTCCAAAATCAGCACAGTGTACTTTATGGACGACCCTTTACTGTACTTTATGGACGACCCCTTACTGTACTTTATGGACGACCTCTTACTGTCTGAATAGAGAAATGTAATCAACCTACAGGAAGCACTATGACCGAAAGGGGGCAATTCGGTCATATTTTGAAAATAAGGCAATACGAGTTGCTTGATGTCAAGGAAAGTGTAGACTCTAGCCATAACATGGATTAAGTGTAACATCTTCCTTGCTGATCTTCAATAGAGGCCATCCACTCCATGGATTAAGGGTAACATCGTCCTTGCTGATCTTCAATAGAGGCAATCCACTCCATGCTATCCTTCCAGACTTATACAAACTTTCTATCATCCTCTTCTCTATAACATTCCCCATTCGTGAAAGGAATCATTAGTTCATTTTTTTTATTACCCCACCACCCACCGCGCTTCACCCTCAAAGTATACTTCTTAATACGCTGTGTGCTCACGATAGACACCAGTATACTAGCTTACCTTCCCTGCACGTTGTCTCACACCATCTTGTTACCGAATTAAGTCTTATCAATCCTTGGACGCTTTCTGAAATATCCAAATCCTGTCACGCCAATCAAAAAAAAAAAAAAAAAAAAAAAGTGTTTGCTGTTTACACTACAACATAAAAATGAGCTAATTTATTATTTTTTGAAGGAGGGCGCCAATAACATTGTTGCAATTGATTTATTAATATTTTACGTGTTAGCTCATCTACCCCAGTGATTCTCAACCTTCTCTCCCCTCCCTAGCCCCCCAACCTGAGCACCCCAACAGCACCACCTGAGCACCCGGTGAGCACCCCATGAGCACCACATGAGCACCCCATGAGCACCACCTGAGTACCCCAACAGCACCACCTGAGCACCACCTGAGCACCACCTGAATACCCCATGAGCACCACCTGAGCACCACCTGAGCACCACCTGAGCACCACCTGAGTACCCCATGAGCACCACCTGAGCACCACCTGAGCACCACCT
This sequence comes from Omphiscola glabra, assembly GCA_964017045.1. Classification (NCBI taxonomy): domain Eukaryota; kingdom Metazoa; phylum Mollusca; class Gastropoda; family Lymnaeidae; genus Omphiscola; species Omphiscola glabra. Next base: position 52,033,154 of record OZ024794.1, on the reverse strand, counting down.
GAGCACCCCATGAGCACCACATGAGCTCCACCCGAGCACCACCTGAGTACCAACTAACACCCCATGAGCACCACCTGAGCACCACCCGAGTACCACCCGACAACTCATGAGCATCATCTGAGCACTCGCTGAGCACCACCTGAGCACCCCATAAGCACCACCTGAGCACTCCCTGAGCACCACCTGAGCACTCCCTGAGCACCACCTGAGCACTCCCTGAGCACCACCTGAGCACGTGAGTAACACCTGAAAACCCATGAGCACCACCTGAGCACCACTTGAGCACCACCCGATCACCACGTGTGTACCACCTGACAACCCATGAGCCCCACCTGAGCACCACCTGAACACCATCCGAGCACCACCTGAGTACCACCCGAGCACCCCATGAGCATCATCTGAGCACTCCCTGAGCACCCCATGAGCACCACCTGAGCACCACAAAATATTTGTCTTAAAATTTGAACTCAAACAGTGTGGACCTATCGCCTTCGCAACAAAACAACTTCTTAATTCTTTCCTCTTACAAGTTCCTGTGCACCAAAAGACTCAGATCTGGGAAAAAGAGATTGAGAGATGGAGAGAGAGATAGAGAGAGGGGGGGGGGCAGAGAGAGATATGATAGAGCAGCATAAGCTCACCCGGTCCGTTAACAGCATGGTGTTTTTAATGAGTCCCAATGAGATGCTGAAATCAGAAAGTGTTCATTTGGCATTTGAAAAGTTGACTCTTACACAATTCATGGCCGACCTTTTCAAACACATTCAGTTGCAAACATACAGTCACGCTCTCACCCACGCCCACGCATTCAGTGACACACATACAGTCATGCATTCACCCACGCATTCAGTGACACACATACAGTCATGCTCTTACCCCCGCATTCAGTGACACACAACAGTCATGCGCTCACCCACGCATTCAGTGACACACATAGAGTCATGCGCTCACCCACGCATTCAGTGACACACATACAATCATGCGCTCACCCACGCATTCAGTGACACACATACAATCATGCTCACAACCACGCTAACACAATCAGTGACACACATACAATCATGCTCACAACCACGCTTACACAATCAGTTACACACATACATGCAAGCACAAGCAAACAATTCTTATTACTTGGCTATGTATAGTTGATTTTTAAAGAAAAGATATATAATATATATATATATATGTTTAACTTTAATAACTTTAGCAATGTGTGTTAGTTTGTTGTTTGTTTGTTTGTTGTTTGTTTGTTCGTTGTTTGTTTTTTTGTTGGTTTGCTGGTTGTTTGTTTTTCGTTTGTTGTTTGTTTGTTGTTTTGTTTGTTGTTTGTTTGTTGTTTTGTTTGTTGTTTGTTTGTTTTTTGTTTATTTGTTTTTTATTTGCGGATATTATTATTAAAACATTTTCACGATGATCATGTTTCGAGTTTAATTAAAAACGTGATAAATTTCTTAAGTATGTTAATATAATATAATATTTTCAAAAAGGATTTTATATTTCCATAGAAAAGCTTTAACCCTTGGGCTATCATAAGATCATGCATTACAGAAGAAAAGTACACTTTATTACTGGAAATAAATAGGAAAGAGGCATTTATATCTTCTTTTACTAACCACTAACATGATAACAAAAATAACACAAAAAAAAGCCATCATTGTGTGTTGATAAAAATCGGACAACGATACCCGCCTGATTAACCCCGTTGTTTTGGTGAAAACGGTACTAAACCCTTGTGATGGTAGCTGTTGTGATTCCGTCTAGATAGAGGCTCAAATTACGCTACTGCACGCAACCCGACCATTATCGGGTAATGTTCGAAAACTCCACGCGTTGATTAAAGTCTTAATAATAACGAGGGGAGGTAAAAAAACAACCCAGACAAACTACGGGTTAATAGAGACAGAAATAGATCCGAAAATACTGGTCTGGATTCGAGGATGTAATAAAAAAAAACCAAACACTTGTAATAATAATAATAAAACTATTAATAATAACAATGCTGATGATGCTTTACAATGATGGTGATGGTGTGGGATTTTCTCAGTATGGTGCAGAGTGGGTGCAATCGGTGGTCAATAAAAATGATCACATTGTGATAAATGGTGGAATATCACAAATCTACAGACGTTCCCCCCCCCCCTTTTCCCCGTTACCATTATGACCATGTAGCAAATCGGCTCGTTGTGTTACGCTAATGGCCCTTGGGGGGGGGGGGGTTGGTTTTTTTGTGAGTTTTTTTTTTTTTTTTTTTTTTTTTTTTACAATAAAACTTTTTATTGGCCCGTCGTCTAGACAGTTTTAGATCTCACGTCATATTTAATTCAATAAACCAGATCCAGAATCCAGTGCAATTACCGCCGACTTGATATATGACGAAGAATATGAAATGTATATAAAAAAAATTGGGTAAGTAAGTGTCGAATTAGGTTTTTGTCACAATTTAAGTGTTCGTGATTTATTTGACAGCTGACGTCATACCCCGTGTAACCGCCTTTTTAAGAACCGAACAAATCCCACGTTGTATGCGTGTGAGAATATGCTAACAGCTAATGTCAGAGCGAACTCACTAGCGGTGCCAGGGGCCTGGTTATCACACAGCCCCGTGACCCTGTTCCCCCTCCCTTCACACCAATAAACCACGGCAAGGAGATTAGAGTCTTTGGGGGTAGCCATGATTCTTACTTTGTAGTCGGGTGGCTACCTAAGACCAGAGTTTTGTCATCGTGTCTTGCGCGACCGAGTTTGGGTGTTTTAACTGGCTTGGCGAGTTTGGGTGTTTAACTGGGTTGGCGAGTTTGGGTGTTTAACTGGGTTGGCAAGTTTGGGTGTTTAACTGGCTTGGCGAGTTTGGGTGTTTAACTGGCTTGGCGAGTTTGGGTGTTTAACTGGCTTGGCGAATTTGGGTGTTTAACTGGGTTGGCGAGTTTAGGTGTTTAACTGTCTTGGCGAGTTTGGGTGTTTAACTGGCTTGGCGAGTTTGGGTGTTTAACTGGCTTGGCGAGTTTGGGTGTTTAACTGGCTTGGCGAGTTTGGGTGTTTAACTGGCTTGGCGAGTTTGGGTGTTTAACTGGCTTGGCGAGTTTGGGTGTTTAACTGGCTTGGTGAGTTTGGGTGTTTAACTGGCTTGGCGAGTTTGGGTTTAATTGACTTGGAGCTAAGTTTCAACAGCTTGGCATCCATCATTGACTTGAGTGCGGACACACAGTATAACAATAAACATAATGTATTTAAATTAATCACTTCAAAGTGATCTTTTGAATAAAAGTATGACTATGTTGGATTAGATTAGGGGTTAAATTAAATAAGAATTTATATGTATCTTGTAACATTATATGTTATAAATAAATATTTATTTTTCAAAGTCTTTTAAAGCGAAGGCAGTAAGATATTAAAAAAAAAAATATTCTAAAAACATAAAAATAGTTGCCATTATTTAGACATGGCATGGTTTGATTTATTAAATAAAAATAAAATTTTATTGTAGCGTTATTTAGATATTGTCGACACTATTTTTCAATATGTCTTATTGTACTTAGGGATAGATGTCCATATTGCTACACGTGAATAGATCTATCGATATGGACTACTTAAGAAATACCAATGAAAAATTAAGGATAATATATATATATATATATGTATATATTATTTTAAGAAGTTTTTATAGCGTAGTATCCCAACCTAGGGCTGGGCTCACCACGCTGTACATACAATTTAACAAACATAATCATAAACTTAAAAATGAACATACATTAATTAAATTAAAACAAATGTGTTTTCGCCCAACCACTCCATAACTTTTTAAATGTCAACCAATGGACGGCACCCAGCAGTATCGTCTATCGGTCAGAGGGGGGAATCAGTTGGGATAGTAGAGTTTAAAGAGATGTGTTTTGAGTGCAGTTTGGAAGACTGTGATGTTTGGTATATTGCGGATGTGTAGGGGAAGAGAATTCCATTGTTTGGGGGCACAGAAAGAGAAAGATCTTTCACCGTATGTTTTTGTGCGAGTCTTGGGGACAGAAAGAATACGCGCGTCTGCGGAGGAGCGAAGCTGTCGAAGAGGCTTGGTCTTCATTTATATAAAGGACTGCGTTCACAACTTGTTACAAGATGTTATTTATATAAAAGCTGGACAAAGTAAAATCAAATCAGGACAATGAAATAAACGTTTAGGCTAGAGGACTTCGTTAGAAGAGAAAACAGCACGGAACAACAGAGAATGAAAATAGTTGACCTAATATCGTCAGTAGTGGTAATAATATGATAAAGCCGTCTCGTCAGAAGTGGTAATAATTTGACACGGTCATCTTGTCATTCGGTAGTGGTAATGATATGATAAAGACATCTTGACATTCAGTAGTTTTAGTAATATGATAATGACATCTCTTCAGAAGCTGTAATATTATGACAAGAACAAGAGATCGTCTAAAGCCAATACACATTAGGGACTGTTCGGTTTCGGAGAGGGGAAAAAAAATACACTCTTTAAAACTATAATGCTACTAATTATGGTAATAACGATATCATTTCCAGCCTTAAATAGACACCGCCCGTGTTGTCACGAATGGCTGACGTACTCACTTGCGTGGGAGGCGTTGATCCGTCTGTCACACTCCAACTTGGCGCTGCTCAGCCTGACCACTTGCTCGTTTCTCTGCATGATGACACGCTGAAATGAGGTCAGAGACTCATTAAACGTTGTTAAGGAAGCTAATAACGATGCAACATAGATTTGACTTAACACAAAGAATGAAACATAGGTTGTGGGTTCAGACGTCAAGGGATAGTAGGAGTGATGAAATCAGGGAAAACTATGTGTCTAAATTTCAGCTTAAAACTATGTGATAGGAAAAAAAACCTCTAAAAGATTAATATCTCTTATATCTCTTGTATGTCATGCTTACATTTCATAACCAACACCTCCCATTTTTACACCACATTCAAAATGTTTTATTTAAATAGTACTGCGTAAAAAAATGGCCATCACGCATCGAGATTTCATGCTTGACGTGTGATCTCCGGTTAAAAAAAAGTTTAAATGTTTTCTTTAGTAGCAGGTGACTTTTATATTAATCAATAAAGAGCCACTGGTATGGTGTTGGACTATCTGATGACTGTCTGTAGGACTGTATATAGAACTGTATTAGGACTGTCAGTTGGATTTTATATAGAACTGTCTAAGGTCTGTCTGTAGGCATATTGTTTAAAGACCGGCATATATTATATAACATGAGAAGTTAACTCTCAAAATATCTGGCACATGTGTAAAAAAAACAGCACTCGGTTAAGCTCTAGTTATAAATAATTTCGTTAATATCTGGAGAAAATGAACAAAGTTTAAGTTCCAAAAACAAACCCACCAAAAAGTAGATTTTTGTAGTGTTTCCACTGATGAATCAAACCCAACAAGTCATTTCCAACCAACCCCCATTCATTTGAGCCATTGGTCAAAGTCAAGATGAAGTGAAAGCTGGAACTAAAAACACTTTCCCTGAGACGGCTGACGTGATAGGGAACAGAGCAGACAGTTTTACAATAGTCTGGGGAAACAATTACTACAGGACGACGATGTCTGGGTCTCCTGCCAGTCTTGGAGACCGTCTCGTCTCCTACCATCACAATCAAGCTCTCTGATTTCACATGCTAATCACTTACACCACTTGGCATTATTTCTTATTTGAGAAAATATTAGACGATGCCGACGTTGCCATCTTGCACAAGAGTGGTTGTGGTAAATATGGTTCTAAGAAGGTCAATCAAACATCTGATAGTTTGCAAGCAAGCAAAAATAATAATACTTTTTAAAAAAAATATATATATTTTTGACAAAACCATTTAGGTCCTTTATAATCTATTCTTTGTGCCCATGCTTATTCTTTTCTTTTCTTTTTACGTAGTATATATACAGAGGAAGAAAGAGAAAAAGATGGGAAGATAACATTAAAGAGTGGACGGGATTAAAACTAGGCGATGCTGTACGTAGTACAGAAGACCGAGAGGAATGGAGAAGGATAGTTTTCATATCATCCGTGGCGCCCCAACGGTCCAAGGACCAAGGGACATGATGATGATGAGTATATATACATTATATGAATTTAAATGTATAATTACGTGACTTTTAAAAAAAAAAATTTTTATATTACTGATGAAGGCATTTGATGACACGCATGCATTTGTATGAAGTGTTATCCTTATTGAAACTTAAACTATACTGTTTTATTTACACAAAATATTGTTCGTGGGTCATTAATCTACTTGTAATCTACATTAGATCTTGCAGGGCACTACTAGAGGGGGAAGAAGAAGAGGAAGACAAAGAAAAAGATGGGAAGATAACATCAAAGAATGGACGGGATTAAAATTAGGCGATGCTATGCGTAGGGCAGAAGACCGAGAGGAATGGAGAAGAATAGTGTACATGTCATCTGTGGCGCCCCGACGGTCGAAGGACTACGGGACCTGATGATGATGATGATGAATCTCCTTGAAAGCTTTATCGCAGTACAACACTCTAGTAATTATTTAATTTAATCTATGAACTGCGTTAGACGCGCTAGTTCGGATCCATGCGTTAATAGCTTGGTTGCGTAGTGGCGAGGCTGTACAATATTCCATGCGAATAGTGTTGAGATATTTAACAGTGGGAAGATAGGAGATTGAACAAACAGACTACTTTTCAATCTTCTCTGGTTAGTTAGCTAAGCGGCCTTGGAGTAGCACTCGTTTAAGTAGATTTGTATTATTTTTTTTTTTTTACAAAGCAAAATACATGTATATTTTTCAAGAACTTAGGGAACCAAAAAAAATCCATTTGCAAATGAATATATCAAATTTTGAGAGCAATCCAACAAACGCGTTATATATGAATTAGAGTAATATCTGAATTCGCGACGTGTCTAAATTCACGTTATATCTGAATTCGCGTCGTATCTGAATTCGCGTTATATCTAAATTCGCGTTATAGTGGGACATGTTAAAGCAGGATCCTGCTAATTAAAAGATTCAAATGACTTAAATAGAGCCCAGCTTCAGAGGCGTAGCTAGAGTGTTTGGCGCCCGGGGACAAGATTCGCGGCCGGGGACAATATTCATTTTAAAGCGCCTTCTTTTGTTTTTTTCAACTCCCAAACCCATTATTCTCATCAATAAAATAATACCAAAGCACATTTTGGTGCCCCTAGCTAGCTGGCGCCCGGGTACATCTGTACCCCTGCCCCCCCCCTACGCTACGCCTCTGTCCAGCTTTATGTTGTGAAATTGTAACTAACGTAATAAACTATCCCCCCCCCCCTCAAAAAAAAAAAAAAACAACAAAAAAGAAACAGCCAACAAGAAACATTAAGGGTGGAGAGAGAGAAAAAATCGATAATCTATTCTTTAGGCAAACTAAATTGAAGGTAAATGTGGTCCATATGGTACAGTCTAAAAGCCTTAACGAGACGTACAAACAGAAGCGGACAAACGCAAGATGACAGCTACTCGTGGCTGACCGCAGATTAGATCAAAGAGAGTGGCAAGAGATAACGTTGGCTCAAAAGGCTTTGATACTTGTTTACACTACGGAGCAGCACTTCATATTTCTTTGTTAAATCTCCAGGATTTTTGTACAAGGTAATGTTGCAAATACAAAAAAGAGAACACTGTTTAGTTTTCCCCATACTAGCGACCAGATGCTGTCGATTGTCATATGAGCTATTTCAAGTCTAAAATCGTTCATTTTAAAGCGACATTTCGGTTCATTTCAGCAAACTAGGCATGTTGATATGAAGCCAACGGTGTCTTATATATATATATTGCTCCTGGTCTGTCCTGCTTCCTTTTGGAAACCACTCTTCCCCGAACTCAACATGTTTTATATTAATAGAACTTTGTGAAAAGAGGCTGTCATGTGTGAAGTTGAAACCCAGGTTTTCAAAAAACCTTTAGAGGCGTGTGGACGACTATTATATTAACCAATGAAAATCCATAGCTATGTTTTAGGACTGTTTATAGAAATGTATGTTGACCTATTGTTTAAAGGCCGACAGGTAGGTGTGTGACTGTCTGTAGGCCTGTTGTTTAAATACCGGAAGTTAGGGTTAGGCTTGTCTGTAGGCCTATTGTTTAAAGGCCGACAGGTAAGTGTATGAGTGTCTGTAGGCCTGTTGTTTAAATGCCGGAAGTAAGGGTGTATTACTGTCTGTAGGCCTATTATTTAAAGGCCGGCAGGTAAGGCTTAGGACCGTCAGTAGGCCTAATGTTTAAAGGCCGGTATGTAGGGTGTATGGTTTTTTGAAGGCCTATTTCTAAAAATACCCGGACCCGGTGTAAATAACGGCGCCTATTTGAGCCTCGGTGTAAATTAATTCAATAAATAGAAGTGATGCTCCGTGTCAGTTGGCGATGGCTGGTATCGGAGTTAGCTATTATTGACATACTTATGTCTTCGATGGTGTTACATTCATGCCTAATGTTCGTGTTTTATGACGAGTAATATGATATGTAGGCGCTTTGAGGATGACAGGACGATGACATGAATATGATATTTTTATCTGGCATGACCCTACGCCTCTCGTGTGTTGAAACGTGAGTCTGCTGTGAAACATTTGTATTATTAAGAAACTCGTCTTTTCTGGCAAAACTTGTATTGAAGTGGTAAAAAACTTGTATCGAGAAGGTGAAACGTGTATCATAAAGTAAAACGTGTATCGTGTGTGGGGCAAACTTGTATCATATACAAAAAGGGGTCTGTAAGGTAAAACTTGTAAATTATGGTTCGACTATGAAACTAGATTTATTTGATTGTTCAATCAAACAGACCATTGCACTACGTTTATCACAGCCGGGATGAATAAGATGTATCGAAGTGGTAAATGGATAGATACAAATACTAACATAATCCAATTAGATTCTACAGAAGAGAGACTTCATATAATTGTTGTATTATGAATTAAATAAGGGCAGTTTGCGTAGCTAGCGTTGTAGCCCCCCCCCCCCCCCCCGGTGTCTTCCGCACCCGAATAGCTACGCCTCTGAATAGGGGCAATCGTGATTATTATTCATTAAACAAGATGCTATTTAATCGAGTAAGACGCGTGGGGAACAACATTTGAGACCTCGAAGAAGGGTAATTTACACAAATGTAGGCCATATAAATTTGAACCAAGGTTGTCGAGTTGAAATCGGAGAATCGAGAATTGTTTCGAATCCTTCTCCAATGAAAGAAAAAAAAGATTCCTAATCCATCTTAGCGCTGCAGCAGGGCTACACTTTCTTACAATTAGTGAATAGGCCTATATAGAAAGCCGGCGAGCTTTACTATCTGACTGAACATCCAAGGGGTGGAGTCTTTAGAGAAAGACACAAAGACGTTTTGTTATTGTAAGAAACTGATGTATTTGTTCTTTTAGCGTCTATATAGGACACCCATTGTTCACACACCACGGATACGTAAAAAATTCCACACTCCATATAAACACAACCTTTTTTTAATCTCGGCCAATTACGAAGGTATTCCAGATTACTGAGATGAGCTCTCAACCTTGAAAAGTATTCTTCCGTCTTCTTTTTATTTCGCGTTGACTGATTTGGGAACAGTGGAAAACGTTTGGATCTCTTCGTAATAGTTGGGAACAAATTGGCATGCTCTAAAGTGCAGCAGTATGTCAAAGACCTTTTTGTCTCCCCTCATCATTTATTATATCCTGTCTGAATTGTGGTGGCTTTTACGTCTCGACTATCAAACAGGCATATTAACGATCGTGTTGAGAGACTCACCAAGGCAGGTCTTTCATTTTATTTTTTGATACATCGGCGGACGTACGGCAGAGGGACAGGAGATGTAAAGCCGACGTCCAGAAGACGCACAGAAGAGGGACAGGAGATGTAAAGCCGACGTCCAGAAGACGCACAGAAGAGGGACAGGAGATGTAAAGCCGATGTCCAGAAGACGCACAGAAGAGGGACAGGAGATGTAAAGCCGAGGTCCAGAAGACGTACAGGAGGGACAGGAGATGTAGAGCCGACGTCCAGAAGACGTACAGAAGAGGGACAGGAGATGTAAAGCCGACGTCCAGAAGACGTACGGCAGAGGGACAGGAGATGTAGAGCCGACGTCCAGAAGACGCACAGAAGAGGGATGAGATGTAAAGCCGACGTCCAGAAGACGTACGGCAGAGGGACAGGAGATGTAAAGCCGACGTCCAGAAGACGTACGGCAGAGGGACAGGAGATGTAAAGCCGACGTCCAGAAGACGTACGGCAGAGGGACAGGAGATGTAAAGCCGACGTCCAGAAGACGTACATAAGAGGGACAGGAGATGTAAAGCCGACGTCCAGAAGACGTACATAAGAGGGACAGGAGATGTAGAGCCGACGTCCAGAAGACGTACAGAAGAGGGACAAGGGATGTAGAGCCGACGTCCAGAAGACGTACATAAGAGGGACAGGAGATGTAAAGCCGACGTCCAGAAGACGCACAGAAGAGGGAAGGAGATGTAAAGCCGACGTCCAGAAGACGTAAGGCAGAGGGACAGGAGATGTAAAGCCGACGTCCAGAAGACGTACGGCAGAGGGACAGGAGATGTAAAGCCGACGTCCAGAAGACGTACGGCAGAGGGACAGGAGATGTAAAGCCGACGTCCAGAAGACGTACATAAGAGGGACAGGAGATGTAAAGCCGACGTCCAGAAGACGTACATAAGAGGGACAGGAGATGTAGAGCCGACGTCCAGAAGACGTACAGAAGAGGGACAGGGGATGTAGAGCCGACGTCCAGAAGACGTACAGAAGAGGGACAGGAGATGTAGAGCCGACGTCCAGAAGACGTTCAGAAGAGGGACAGGAGATGTAGAGCCGACGTCCAGAAGACGTACAGAAGAGGGACAGGAGATGTAAAGCCGACGTCCAGAAGACGCACAGAAGAGGGACAGGAGATGTAAAGCCGACGTCCAGAAGACGCACAGAAGAGGGACAGGAGATGTAGAGCCGACGCTCAGAAGACAAACAGCATTCGTACATCAGGACCTGACAGTGACGCTGGCTGCTGGCTGCGGATCTTCCCCAAACGTGGAAACAGTAAAACTCGACTAGTTTATCTCAAGGACTGACCTACAGGGTCAGATGATATAACGCAGGGTGTGTAAACTGGAAGCCACGGCAATATAAAAACACAAGGAAAGCTGCCAACTGTGCTAACAATTATCGTCTGCTTCTTTCCTTAACCGACTCTCTTATTTCCCTTTTAAAGACTTCTTTCAACAACTGGCTGCAGGGAAAATTAACGTTTTTAATCACAAACATAAAAAAACATGCATACTGCTAAATGTATGTAAAATTCTTTGGGATAAAATCATGAAGACGTTAACCTTAACATTCATGATTTCTAATTGTTTCCCTTTAATTTAGCATTTCTAGATATGTTTTACCATTTTTTGTCTTCTTACACAACGTGCATCGTTTTTAAATCATAGAAAATAAGTCATTGGAAATGTTGAATTGGATCCGTCACTTATCGGACGTACCAAATTAGTTTTAAAATTGTCATCTTTTTCCACATTGGGTTACATCATTATCATGTAATAAAAAATCTGAGAAATTGCTCGACATTTTAAATGCATTAACCTATAGTATTTCCTTTATCTGATCTGGGGCTATTTCCTACGCCACATATTGAGATCAAAGACTTTTAATTCAAACCCACCGTCGCACAACCATGGGTACACCTCTGTTCTGGCTTAGTCATTTTTGACTTAGTCATCTTTGACTTAGTCATCGTTGATTTAGTCATTTTTGACTTAGTCATCTTTGACTTAGTCATCTTTGGCTTATTCATCTTTGACTAAGTGTTATGTAGAAGACGCGTTTATGTCATCTTTCCCCGTGCACGAACTTTAGCTGACCCCGAGTTCGGCAGCGAGTTCTTTGGGTGTGGCTAATTAAAAATAGTCTCCGGTGACCTTGTTTACAACTAAATAAAGTCCATGGCCTGTATTACTAGAATTATGTAGAAAAATCGAAACTAATCAAGAAAGGAATACGAGGTGTAAGCTCGTTCTATAAATGTCTCTGAAACAGGCTACATAATGACGTCTAGAGAGATTAAGCGACAGGAAGGAAGAGATATTTGCAATCACGATTACGATAGAGATTTGCTATACGAGTCAGAGATTTGTTTACTAACATTTGCCGTGTGTTTGTTTGTTCCTTTTTCAACATTGCACCAGTACAAGTCATCAATATACTGTAAGCCAATAGCTTTAGTTTTTATTCTATTTTTTATTTTGTAATTTATTATTAATTAATAAAATTGTTAATTGTAATTAGCCCTAGTTTGGGTATCGATTTCTTTGTTATTGTACTAAATTTATGGTATCGTCTTTTGTTGTGTACTGTTTGTCAACGAGCCATATAGTCAAATAAGATATTAATTTCTCTAATCTTACAAAGGTACCCAACAATAAGTCATCTTTGACTGAGTCATCGGTAACATTTCTTATATCAACACCATAAAAAAAATTTCTTCCACTCCCTCCTCGAATCCAGAAATTCCATCAGCCGCCCCCCTGTCCGTCAATTGATGCATTCATTGTTTAAATAAGACCAATCCAATCTCCAGGGACACTGGGTCTTATTTTGCGCACATCTAACTTACGCACTTTGGGGGTCTTCCATCACAGGTTTTACAGCCACCGCTGTTTGCGGAGCTCACGAGATGAACAATTGGCCACGAGATATAGAAAAAAAACTAAATGAAGGAATATAATCTCGTATACTTTTCAACTGGACATTGGACCAGCGTAGCATTCCCTAGAGCGGGCAGTAGCGTCCATTCACGACTAGCGGTAGATTACGTCAATGAATGTGGCGGGTGCACTGTTCATTGCCATTGAGTTTGTTTCAAGCTGAGAGGTTGTGGGGAAAAAACTAGACTCCGAATATCATTGGCCGACCTTTTTACTATTACGATTTTGGCGTGCAATGTACGATTTTGAGGTGTATACATCTATATATACTGTATGTTTATTTTTTACTATTAAGATAATGTTTTGAACGAGTTTGTGTTGATGTTGTTCGATTTTTAGGATTTTAAGGGTAAACAGGTCTGCGTTGGTGAATCGCTGTGTCTGTTGTCATTGGGTCAACTTCTGACTTTCTCTGTGAAAGACGTAAACACGAGATCTTTTGCCTAGAAAAGCTTTAGCAGAACAAAATGGCAATCTTTTCGGCGTGGGCTTAATGAAAAGTGCGAGGCCTTCATTATAAAAAGGATTTTCCACAAATATATATGCAAAATAATGTATCTCCATAAAACAGGTCAGGGCCAAGAGGCAATTATAGAGGCATGTGGGGTGGGGGGGAAGTTTCAATTTGCATCGAGGGGGGATGATCTGTCTAACTTAGCATTGAGGAGAGTGTTGGGGATGGCCGGTCTCACGTAGCATCATTTTTGCCACTTAATCCATAAATTAAAACTTGTAACGCAAACTCTTTATTTTTTAATGTTTGGAACATAATAAATAAATCTATTCGTTGTCACAATAAGGTCAAACATGTAACACACATTTCTTTAGCACGCTCTCCTGTTTGACATTTAAATAAACGATATTTAGTACTTTTATCACTAGGGACACATCGGCCGTTTGTGTCTACGACACACAATGTATACCTTAACGTTACCTGCTTACACGTTTCTACAAATATACTCATAGTTTCAAGAGGCGAAGTCATGGCAATACGTTTGTTGTAAAAATGTATATATGCCTTTTCAAGCCAAGCTGCAATCAACTTTTGACTCTAATTTCAATTAAAAGATCTAAGCAAAGTTTCGGAAAACAAAAAGAAAAAAAAACAAAATTAGACATGAGAATAACAGAAAATATGATTGAATATTAAACAATTGAATGTTGAAGGAACAAGTGAACTACAGCAAGAACATTTTTTTTAAATGGTCGGAAAACTGTTTTAAAGAGTTTTTTGCCATTTTACAAAAAAATCATTTTTAATTTGACAGGAAAACTCAGAAAGACAGTAGAAACGTATGTAACATTGACGCTCTGAAGTCACTGGATTGTTCACTGCCACACAGGAAGTTGGTAAATGTCAAGGCCACTTTGACTTGTGTCACTGCAGCGAGTCAGATTTAGTTTTACGAAAGCTTTGAAATATCCTCTCTTTTTAAAAACATTTATGGTCATCTCTTTGGTTTTCTTCTTTTTTATTCTAAAATGTAACAGCTTAACTATGAACATGATGATTTGTTTCGGAGAATGACCTGTTTTCGTAATTTAAGATTAACAGGAAGTTAATGAATTAGTATGTCAAGCGCAGAAGTACAACCAGATGGACGTATCATGGATGTAAGAACGATTGTTGACGCTTGCCGTGATGTAATGTTTATCTCATAACATCGTATTGTGTATTCGACAGATCTGAGTGATTTATATATGTGAAGCTGTAAGACAACATCAAGTATCTTTTCTCCAGTGTCAGGACACGTATTCTTATTATGTATTGTGATTAAAGTTATAGTGATGTGAAGTCAAGACGCTCGGCCTCGTGCATTTTAATTTTTGTGACGTCGAGTGAATGTGCATGATCAAAGCATACGTAAGAATTAGTTCATCATATCACTTCGGCATTATAATGAATGCTGTTGTTGCATAAAAAACGATGATTGAGCAGAGAGAGTTTAGAAAAAAATGCCCTGTTAAAAAATACAAATACATTTGAGCGTTTAAGATTGAATTGTTCTTTTTTAAAAAAACATTGTCAAGCAATTAAAATAATCTGAGATAGAATTTGACCTCTCAAAGGGATGTAAAGTAAGTTAGTTATCAATTTTATTTCAGTATGTAATAAAAAAAAAACAAAAAAAAACACGCATCATTTTTTATTTCCTCTCAATACCAATCCGTGGTAGCCGATGTTGATATGAACACAGTCAACACCTGGTAACACAACCCGACCCTTGTAACAAAGCCACCATCTAGTAACACAGCCCCATCTGGTAACACAGCTCACCCCTAGTAACACAGCCCCTCTGGTAACACGACCCACTTCTGGTAACACAGCCCACGTCTGGTAACACAGTCCACTTATGGTAACACAGCCCACCCCTGGTAACATAGCCCACTTCTGGTAGCACAGTCCACCCCTGGTAGCACAGCCCACTTCTGGTAGCACAGTCCACTCCTGGAAACACATCCCACTTCTGGTAGCACAGTCCACCCCTGGTAGCACAGCCCACTTATGGTAACACAGTCCACTCCTGGAAACACATCCCACTTCTGGTAACACTGCCCACCCCTGGTAACACTGCCCACCCCTGGTAACACAGCCGACTTCTGGTAGCACATTCCACTTCTGGTAACACAGACGATTCCTGGTAACACGGCCCAGCGCTGGTAACACAGCCCAACCCTGGTAACAAAGTCCACCCCTGGTAACACAGCCCACCCCTGGTAACACAGTCCTCCCCTGGCAATGTTGTTTATATTAAGACAGACTACCCCGGTAACGTTGTTGATATTAACACAGTCCCCACCCATGACTACTGCAAAGCTCTACATGCCAAAATCAACATGCAACGCCAACAAATTCGGTTAGGGCATGGCTATTCTACGTGGACATTCTCTGGCAGGAAAGCTCCACATGCATGTAATCCAATTTCACTGGCCCTTCAAGATCTGGGGAAGGCTGCATGAGCTGCACTCACCATATGGCAACTCCCATAAATCGCGTTATAAGAGACTCAACTCTTCCAATGTGCGTACACAAATTATTTTTGACCCAGGTTCAATGCCCGACAGAACGAGTTTTATGTGGCGCTTAATGCACACTTTAACTCCATTGCACCCCTTAACTTACCACACCACACCACCCCAAAGTTTTTTTTTAGAAAGTATTAAGTGGAAAAATCGGGCAGAAATGAAAATAAATTCACATAGAGTTAGAGGAGGACAGACTTATCGGTAGAAAATATTTGTTTCCAAAGGTTTTGTGACGTCAATACTACGTCAAAGTCTTGGGACGTCGCCCCTAGCACGTACACAGTTTTTTTTTTTTTTTTTTTTTTAAATCCCGATTATATCTCATCGCTAAAAATATGTTTAAATTAGGAACACGACAAAATCCATAAATAAAAATGTTTTTTATGAAAATAATTGGAGTCAGAAAGATGGGTCGTACCGACAATCTCCTTCGGTTAGCTGAGAGAAAGATTATACCAGTGCATTGTAGTCTAAAATTAAAATCTGAAAAAAAATTACTAAACTACCCCCACCCCACACCCCTCCGAAAAAAACCATAAAAAAAAAACCAACAACTCCGCTAACATTATCTTATCATTGTTACATGGCTTAAATTAGCTTCAGACATTTGACCAGAAGGGGTCAAAATATCTTCGAAAGGCTTCTGGGTGGTGTACATTTACTGTTCTTATGTCGACCAATGACTCGTGTGCCTTGACTGTGATAGCATTGTCGACCAATGACTCGTGTGCCTTGACTGTGATAGCAACGATCATGATTGTTCAATCAGTTATTTAATTATCCTCCTGGGTTAAAGTAAAGAATATTTAATAATTTAAAGGACATACGAAGATTCGTTTGAGAACCGATGTCTCGCAGCCCTCCCCCCCCCCCCCCCTTGAACATGTGTCTAATAGAGTAGCAGCATAGCATTATTTGTATTAACTTAAAAAAAATTGCAATCCTCTAGATGGTTTCGATAAGATTATTGGAAATGCACTTAGAATCTCTGTGGTCTTAAGGAATATGTAACAATAAAAGCGGGTCTCAAAATCGGGAAAAAGCTCCACGATAGCGAAACTTGTGAACCCAAAAGTAGTTAAAAGTACCAACCAAAATGTATAGTCATAACTGCTCATGATGCTAGTTTCGATATACTCATGAAGTTAGAACATTTTGATACTTCGAGAAAATAATTTCAACATTAAACAGGTATTAGAACTCCTTTCCAGGACAAACCGCAACGTTTTTACAAGCAAGGTAAAGCTATTATCATGTAACGGTGCGATAAAGTTTCTGTACGTAAATACTTAACTTTTCCTGTTATTGTGTGTATCTCATGTCTACAGTTTGTACACATTGCATCGCTTGTTGTGTCAGATTTTAAGATTACCTGTGATTTGAATTTTTTTGTTTTGTGTTGGTTGTTCTTTTTTTCTCTTTTGATTATAAGTTGGCGAACTGTATTTGCATGTTTGAAACATAGGGCGAATTGACGATTAGATTATTCCAGCACGTCTCTCGTTTAAGAACTTCTATAGCACCCTGTTATATGGGTTTGGTAAGATGTTCAACATGGACAAGATGTGCATATTTTTAAAGCTGAGTGTTATCAAGGCAGGTGCGTAGAGACGAGGAGTAAGATGGCAATCTCTGACTCAACCATGAGTCGTCATGATCATGTTTTATGACGTTGGTTGGATAGCGGTGAAGTTTGGAAGAGCATGTGGCGTCTGATGTGTGAAAGGGCATTTGGCGTCTGATGTGTGAAAGGGCATTTGGTGTCTAAAAGGGCATGTGGTATCTGATGTGTAAAAAGGCATGAAGTGTCTGATGTGTGAAAGGGCATTTGGTGTCTAAAAAGGCATGCGGCGTCTGATGTGTGAAAGGGCATTTGGTGTCTAAAAGGGCATGTGGTGTCTAAAAGGGCATGTGGTATCTGATGTGTAAAAATGCATTTGGTGTCTGATGTCTGCAGTAGATGAGGACATTTGTATCTTTGTATTCCTATTTGTTCATCACATCTTTTATTCATCTACAGTGTAAATTAAATTTTATAAACATTTCTTGTCCTCTAGACCTTGTAACTTTTGCATATTTTAATTAATTTTTTTTTTTTAACAATACCTCGAGGGGGATGGGGGTTATTAACTTAAAATCAGAAGTGAAAACCCCATTTAGCGATTAATGTGTCTATTGACATAAAAGTTATCGTTTCATTCAAGTGACTATACTCCCCATTCTTTAAGCCAGCGGTTCTCAACCTGTGGGTCACGACCCCTTTGGGGGTCGCGTGACCCTTTCTCAGGGGTCGCCTAAGACCATCTGAAAACACGTCTGTATATTTGGCTTTTTATAGATGATACAATTTTTTGAAATGTTAATGGTACTTTAGCAAAGTGATTTTTGACAGGGCCCAAAATGTATTAGTAGGCCGATATCGCTTTAGAATTTTGTTTTTTCCAAATTCAAACCCCCAGAAAAGACGTGAATATTGGCTGGTTTTAACAATAAAAATTGAAAAGATATAGTGTCCCCGGTACACTACGGCTTACAATTCTTCTTTATCGTTGCATTATACGCCATCTGAGTATCAATGCATTATACGCCATCTGAGTATCAATGCATTATACGCCATCTGAGTATCAATGCACCATACGCCATCTGAGTATCAATGCATTATACGCCATCTGAGTATCATTGCATTATACGCCATCTGAGTATCATTGCATTATACGCCATCTGAGTATCATTGCATTATACGCCATCTGAGTATCATTGCATTATACGCCATCTGAGTATCAATGCATTATACGCCATCTGAGTATCATTTCATTATACGCCATCTGAGTATCATTTCATTATACGCCATCTAAGTATCAAGCCACAACAATGGGTGCCGATATGCTGCCACCCTAAAGGACATGAGCTCTTTCTGGTATTATTTTTTAATAATCGTCATTTTTGTAAATATATATAGTGGGCTGTCTTTAAAATGTTTAAAGATTTTAAATGTATTGGTTTTTATTTTTATGTTATGACAGAAGACGATGAGCAATTTTAAATGTTTAAATATATTTGTATATTTATTGTTTTTATTTCTATAATATGCCAGAAGACGATGAGCAATTTTAATGTGTTCAAATCACATGAAGAAAAACCTGACTAGCGGTTGTTGAGATAGGCCTCGGCCCGGTTGAATTTTTTTTTTTACTACGTACATGATGGTGCCCTGGTGCGCCCTGGTGTGCCCTGGTGTGCCCTGGTGCGCCCTGGTGTGCCCTGGTGCGCCCTGGTGTGCCCTGGTGCGCCCTGGTGCGCCCTGGTGGCACGAATAGACCACTGGACTCAACGCATGACTCTTAAAAGAAAAGTTGTGTATCACGCACTTAATAATCCGCGAGAGACTATTCACGACTACATCAGTACATTTAGTATAATAAACATCTTTATGGCCGAGGATAACGTCATCGCGCGAGCCTTCCAGTGATCGGATTCAAAAGCCAGAATGGAAGATGGTATCTGTGAAAAATGAGTTGTGAGTGAAAGAGGTTAGGGGGTCATTAAAGCCTAGGTCAGTACCAAATCTAGGTCAGCGCTGGGCGAGTAGGTAAATGCGATAATAATCTGCAATTCCCGGGTATCTCGGAAATCGCAATTTTTGGGGGTCAAGGCTAGATAATTAGTATTAGTATATATTTATTTCATTTAATTTAATGTGCTGGTTTCCACACCCCCCCCCCCCCAAATAAATAGCACTTTATTATAAATGCAATACTATAGATAAGAGCGTATGCGTGATAGAGTTGCCCCAAGTATCTCGCTGGTATGTGGAGAGAAAGCGTGAGAGACTTCATGGCGCAAGGTGAATGGAAAAGATCAGGTTAACTTTTTATCAACCGACTCAATTACTCAGGCTTCGAGGTCAGGAACAGAGTAAGGGTGAAGGTCAGGGACAGAGTAAGGGTGGAGGTCAGGGACAGAGTAAGGGTGGAGGTCAGGGACAGAGTGAGAGTGGAGGTCAGGGACAGAGTAAGGGTGGAGGTCAGGGAGAGAGTAAGGGTGGAGGTCAGGGACAGAGTAAGGGTGGAGGTCAGGGACAGAGTAAGGGTGAAGGTCAGGGACAGAGTAAGGGTGGAGGTCAGGGACAGAGTAAGAGTGGAGGTCAGGGAGAGAGTAAGGGTGGAGGTCAGGGACAGAGTAAGGGTGGAGGTCAGGGACAGAGTAAGAGTGGATGTCAGGGAGAGAGTAAGGGTGGAGGTCAGGGAGAGAGTAAGGGTGGAGGTCAGGGACAGAGTAAGAGTGGAGGTCAGGGAGAGAGTAAGGGTGGAGGTCGGGGACAGAGTAAGGGAAAGCAATTAACAATCGATGTGGTGTAAATATTAAATGACTATTTAAATATAAATTTACAAAGACCAGGACCCAGTGCTGTAATGAAAAATAAATCCTCAAAACAAAATCTAGTGTATTTTATCAATTTACAGATGGCACACTTTTTTTAAAAAAAACGAGTATGCCTAACTTATCAACAAGATTTCATTGGACAAGTGGTCGCTAAAATTTTCTAATCTTTTTTTAAAGGATCATCACATTCTGCGATGAAGCGATGGCCTATTGTTTTGAATTTTTGACATCACCCAACAATTACTGACTGACCAATACAATAAGTTATCAATGCCGTATTATTTGAATTAGAGTGAGTTATTTTTTTACGATTCACATTTCACTTCACGATCCAAACCCTTGGGATGTTCGTTTAGTTTGTTCCTGAAGACCATAAGTAAATGAATCTTTATTCAGTCCATTTACATTTTTTTTTAAAAACGAGTAGGCCTAACTTATCAAAAAGATTTCATGGGACAAGCGGTCGCTGAAATTTGCTAATAATTTTTTAAGGATCATCACATTCTGCGATGAAGCGATGGCCTATTGTTTTGAATTTTTGACATCACCCAACAATTACTGTCTGAACAATACAATAAGTTATCAATGCCGTATCATTTGAATTAGAGTGAGGTTTTTATTTACGATTCACATTTCACTTCACGATCCAAACCCTTGGGCTATTCGTTTAGATTGTACCTGAAGACCATCAGTAAATGAATCTTTATTCGGTCCAATTACAAATACCCCAAGGCGTTTCAATCGGTCATATTTCACGCTTCTTGAATAGACAGCTATGTATTTTTTTATATTATCCTTGCTTGTTGTTGTTGTCGTAGTGAATACAGAGTATACACGCCACGAATTTATCGAATCCTAATGGAGTATTCTATTGCATTCTGGTCAATTCTAGAACGTTGACCTCATTCTATTGTAGTTTTTTTGTGCGGTGGCCGGGGGGGGGGGTTGGTTGTGCACTGCCTTATTGTTACTTTCTTCGTGAAAATTAACAAATCAGTCACGTGATTCTCTCCGTGCTGCTTGAATACAAACAACCATGCCATCGAGCGGCCTTTCATTTATACTAATCCCCTACAATGCACAGCGCGGAAACATATATGTTAAACCAGAGGCGGATTAAGGGAGACGGAAATAGTAATCAGGAGCAAAAAACCCCGTCATTGGTCCTGGACTGATTCTTAGGAAAGACTTTAAGCTCAAAACAAGTACGTTTCTTCGTTAAACGTTTGAACAATGCCGGTCCAAAACAAAGTTTTAGAAAAGATCTATTTTAAATTTTGAAAGAATTAATTCAATCCCCTCATCTAAGCCCATGTCCTGAAGAGTGATTATTAATGTCATACGAATTGCACTGTCAAACGTCTACGAATAAGATTTAATGCCATCGACAGAACTGGGCACAGGCTTGGCGACATAGATGAAACACATTCAGGAATATATTACAGATCTCATTAATTTCGCCCAGGCCATGGATGAGCAGCGATAGATGAATGCGTAAAACGAAAAGACAAAATAAATGTGTAGGTCTCCATTTGCAACGCGCTTACAGTAACATCTTGTTATGTTATGCGTATCTGGTTCAATGTGAAATCCTTAGTCCCCCCAAAAAAACAACAACTAAGTATCACGTCACATCCTTTTTCAATGTAACATCGTTAGCGCCACGCCAACTGACGAGCAACAACAGCACTCTGAATGCAAGTATGTCATGCAAGTATGTCATGCAAGTATGTCACGCAAGTATGTCATGCAAGTATGTCATGCAAGCATGTCATGCAAGTATGTCATGCAAGTATGTCATTCATCTGTACACATCTGCCTTAATAAATAGTCCGCACTTTCCCTTACTGTCTCACGCTTTCATTATACTTGCAAGAAAGGGGCTACCGTACGCATTTAGGTTGATAAAGACATTTATAAAGTTGTACACATTTTTTTTTACTATCTGTATTTTTCTTTTCGAATCTAACGAGAGAAATCCGCCGTCTACAGGATGCTCGTGTGTAGAGGGTAATGGCGTTCTTTCACTGAACGCGATCAGTCTGCTATCAACTTTAGTTTCGCGTGGTAAATCAACTGTATGTAGTGAACCTCCATTATCTACCCCCTGTCGTGTGACAAATGTTGTCTTGCCCCTACACCATCGCCCTTATCTTAATAATAGTATTAGCCATGGAGGGGAGGATAGGGGGGTGGGGAATATTATACATCTCTGGTTCCAGATAGCGGGCAATAGTGACTAAAACGAAAGAGGATATCATAGTGAGTACCTCATTGTGGGATAATGAATGAAGGATAAGTCAACCTTGACAGCTTATCATGAGTGCTAGTAAGAGATTTATGATATGGTTTGTTGAAGGAACAATGTTTTTTGTCAAGGTCTTGACCTATATTTTCGAGGTTCTCAAACCATCCAATTATTTAAAATAGAACATTAAAAATTTTAACCTTTGTTATAACTTTAATTTTCTTTCGTTCGTGCAAAATCTTGTAGAAGTGTTAACAGATCGACAGCCCAGATTTTCTAATGGAGTAAATAGAATGAAAATTTGGAAATGTTAAAAATTGCTCCAGATGAGCAAAAGTATGTAAGACAGATAGAAGGTATGGTCAGAATTGAAAGAATAACCGGAAAAAAAATAAGAGAGAGCGCGTACATTTGCTTCATTTGGAAAATAAGATTATAGAGGCGCTGCTTTTCAATTGCAAAACTTTGATCACTTGACATGAATGCGTGTCATCATTAAGGGACATTTAGGAAGTTATTTTTATTAAAATACTTATTTATTTCATTTAAATGTTGCTTAGTTACTGACCCCACCAGCGCCCCCCCCCCTGTTTTTATAGTGTAATAAAATTAAAATGTGGGCAAGGAATATCGCTCTTCTATTACCGCCTTAAAACTTTGTCGTTAGTCTCGGAATTGATCAAGCGCTCTGTAGAACTTGAAATTAATTTTCCCTTTCAATCATGTTTTATGTTTCAGAGATTTAATCCGTGTCACAAGACTTAATTGATTTATTTTTGTCAGTACAAAAAATTATAATAATAATAATAATTCCATGCCGCTTAGCAGCAAAGATTCGAAATTCACATAGCGAGGTCAAGGTCACGTCAACAGGAAGTTCAATAATCAAGTTCACGTCAACCAGTCACAAGGTTTGTTTGTTTTTTTTTTTTTTGCGGATATTTTGAAAATAAACATGCAACTATTTAAAGGACCTTACAAGATGCACACCCGCCAGGGAAAAAATGTAGTTCCGTGTCCATAATGAGCTCATTGCACGTGGCCGGGATAATTACGCCAGACCCAATGGGTAGTTAAACGGTGTACGCGAAAGGTTTTAACAGCTAGTTCAGTGCCCGGGCAGAAAAAAAGGGGGGGGGGGGCTGGTGATGGTGGGCTGTATCCAAGAACTCCCACACACGATGTTTAGTGACACGCCGGTGGGTGAGGTAGTGGATATGGACAGACAGTTCGGACATGTTTACGAGTTATGTCATAACAGGGCAAAAGTAGATTTTCTTTGTATGTTTTGTTGCTTGTTATTATTGTTGTTTCAGCAGCATGGTCAATGTTTGATAACCGGCTCTCGACAACAGGACTGAACCGAACCGACTCCATCAGCTGAGTGATATACATTGGTGAGGTTGAGAATATAAGAGAACGGTGTTGCAGTACGATACATTGGCGAGTTAAAAGAGATCGAGTGAGAGAGAGAGGGAAAGAGAGAGAAAATGTTGGTCACAGAAGAAGAAATAGAGGGAGGTGATGAAGAGGGAAATAGAGAGAGAGAGGGGGATAAAGATAGAGAAAGAGTGGGGGTAGTAAGAGAAAGAGGGAGAGGGATATTTTTTAAATATAATTTTTTCAGCCTCGAAATACAAGAAATCAATATGCGATTACAAAAACAAAATGATCCATCTTTGTCACACAAAAATTTAAAAAAAAAGGTAGTGGAAATTTGAGCTTTCTTGATTCAATTTTTTAAACTTAAATCAAATTTAAAGTTGGTGGGGATATATTCTATTATATCACAATAAAAAGTCTTAGATATCATGATTTTAATTTCATTTCAATTAGTAGTCCGTTTAACAATTTTAACACCTTTTAAGGTGTGTATTTTAGATTAATTGATAGAAAAAACCCAACTATCTTACCATTAAAGTATTTGCGCCAGTACACGGTCGTCCAACAAATATCTCAACACTGCATTACTCTTAAGGCTCTTTCTCACGTTGCGGTCACCGGGACCTATGATAACAAATGCGTGGAGCCCTTTTGTGGTACAAAATATATAAATCTTTCTTTGCCGCCTGTCCATTTTTTGCATTTTCTAATCACGTGCAAAAGAAAAATAACAGCGACGAACTAGAGTAATCGTTAGGATTTTATGATTTACGCTTTTCCTGAATGCAATGAATACACGCGATGAAAAAGCTCTACAGGCCCGTGCCCTGTATTTATCTACTTGAATTACCGTCCAAATAATTCTTCATAAAAATGAGCTCAATCCTTAAAGCATTTTTTATTACGACTGTCTAAGATTTACTTCTATAAAAAAAATCTTCTTCAATCAACCCAATGAGAGGAATAGCAAAAAACGTATCCATAAAAGAGGTGTTATCAGAATTTGACATTCTCAAAATTTTAACTTTGCAATAAAGAATGTATTATTGAAAAATTTGCATTTTTGTATTCAAAAGTCCGAAGAACTTTTGTTATTATGCCTTAACCTTTGGAGGTCGAACGACCCTTTCACAGGGGTCACCTAAGACAATCAGAAAACAAACATACTCTACAGTTATGATATAGCAAAGAAAATAATTTTGTCTTTGGGGGTCGCCACAGCATAAGGAACTGTATTAAAGGGTCGAGACATTAGAAAGGTTGAGAGCCACTGCCTTAATCGATTAAGATAACCTTTCTTTAAATTAATTCTAGACATTGAACTATTCATACGCCAGGTTGATCAGTGAACTTATAACTAGGGCAAGGAGAAGTCTTCGCGAGCTTAAATTAGTTGCTTAGTCGTCGATGCACCATACAGAAAAAAACACTTTCTTGTTTTTGATGGTTTCTTTTCTGTTTAATTTTTTGTGGGGGGGGGGGGGGGTTCCCCTTGAAAAATACACACACACACAGTTTCATAGTTAAGAATCTAAAATTGTATGTGTCTTTATATGATTAAATAAACAATAAATGCAAAATGTAGAACAATCCGGGACACTCAAATGAACTCAAGCATAGAGAAGCCACGACTAACTCGGTGTGTTTGTTTTAGGCAAGTCCTAGTAACGCCGTATTCCATTGGTCAAGTCCTAGCAACGCCGTCTCCCATTGGCTGTGCCCCGATACCGAGCAATGAACTCACAGCGTCACAATGTGAAGAATGTTGAACATCGGCTGAAGGAGACGTCTTATAATTGACATTTAATGTTATAATTGACATTTGATGTGCTTCGCGTTCAATTATTTCACAAGAGTAGCTATTAAGACGACCGTTTGTGGTAGAAGGAAACCAAAATCGGACGCGCGCCAGGATCGCACCGAACAAAAAAAAGATGTTTGACCGACAAAGATCGAAATTAATTAAGTACGGTATCTGCCTCACGATTGCGAAACAACGGGATACCACGCGACAGATTTAGGTCCATTGCGAGATCTTGATCAGGAGTTTTTAGCCTGTGGTACCTTGGGGAAAGGGGGGGGGGTCCATGAAATGGCGTCTGGCGATCTGTGAGATGCATTTCCTTTGTAATTTTATCATATGCATTAAATAGATTTATTCTCAGTAGAGGTCTGTGGCCTATATTAGACTAACAAAGAAGTACGCGGAACAAAATAAAAGGGTTGAGGAGCCCAGCTCTAGGGGATATCAATTAGTCCGTCATCTATAATCATCATTTTAATTTTAAATATAGGTCATGAAGAATGTAGGATACACCAAGATTGTCTACCATATAAACATATATAATCTTATATTATGGGAAAAAAATATTCCTTTCTGCTAAAAATCAAAGCAGTTTATAAAATATTTTTCCTATCGTAAATAAATGGTAATTATGTTATGTAGTTCAATACATAAATAAACATCTTCAAAGTGATATTATCCTTTTTCAGATAAATTAGAAATTAATTTTTTTTTTTTAAATTAAAGGAACTAATATTAAAGATACATACTTATATAAGAAATTATTTTTTTTAAAGGACTGAAACCATGCAACAGCAACAAACAAACAAGCAATTTGAAAGTCTATTGATTTCAAGCAAATAGAAATGTTTAAAACAACCAAGTGGCACAGCTAACGACATTAACAGAATGCAACAGTCGACCAGTCTCGTCTTCCATCAGGTACGTTTCTGGGTGGCCCGTGGCATTGCATCACACGGGAAACTATCAGAGCCGGTGAGTACCAAGGCCAGTCGAGTGGCGGGCTTGTCTTGAAATAAGATGTTACCTAACTGTTGGTGGCCCGAAGTCTCTCCTCACCAAGATACGATTCTGAAGTTATCTCTGTGGTCCCCATGTTTCTTAAATCTAGATCAGAGGTCTCCAAACTTTTTTGTCTCGTAGACCCCTTTGCCATGTTTTTCGGTTTTGTGTAGACCCCCTGCTTACATGATATTACATGCTAGTTTATAATAATTCTTAAACTGTTTTGTGTTTTTAAAATGTTTACTTCTAAGGTACTTTTATTATTTATTATATTATATTATTTAAAAAGATATGTCTTTATATTATAAGGTAATATTATGCAAGTAAATAGGTAATATCTGTGTATGTGAGTTATTCCATTCATGGAATGCCAAAATAGAAGTCACGACCTGCTTACATGAGATCCAATATCGTTGACCCCCATTTTCATTTCATGGACCCCCAATTTTTTTTTTCTCGCTGACACGGACCCCTTGCAAGTTGTCTTCGACCACTGGGGCTCGATATAGACCACTACGGGATTCACTGATCTAGACTATACATTTTCTTCAACGGATTTGGGATATTAATTGAAGATATATTTAATTCGCACCGAATGACTTAGTTATTTTTGGTTTTTTTAAACAACGTAAATTTAGCTAAAATCTGCAGCTAACATCCTCATAAATTTATCTAAAAACTGCAGCTAACAACCACATAAAATTTAGCTAAAGACTACAGCTAACATCCACATAAATTTAGCTAAAACTGCAGCTAACATCCACATAAATTTCGCTAAAAACTGCAGCTAACATCCACATAAATTTAGCTAATAACTGCAGCTAACATCCACATAAATTTAGCTAAAAACTGCAGCTAATATCCACATAAATTTAGCTAAAAACTGAAGCTAACATCCTTTTATTAGACTCGTCAAAAAAGCTTGTGAGTGTCTTATTTCAGTCGTCTACTCTATTTCATATAGTTTAATGGTCGAAATCCCAAGCAATCAGTATTATCTAAATAGGAGTCAAATCAATGAATGCTTTCGTAATTGCAGTGAAGAGGAAAAGCATGTTGAATGCATCGCTAGAACAGGTGCATCGTCCGAAAAGCTGCAAACATTAAGCTGCCAATATTTAAACCGTTTTTTCTTTCTGTTGAAACGCACTGAAAGACAATTAATTGCCACCAAAACAGATGCGAGTGCTACTGTTGATTCAGTGATTTCATGATACAGTTACTGGTTGTGTCAGAGTTGTAGGATTTAAGGATGGGTGTAGAGGATGGTGTACAGGATGGGTGTAGAGGATTCGTATAGAGGATGGGTGTAGAGGATGGATGTAGAGGACGCCGGGGCTGGAACATGGTCACTTCTCGTTCTGTCAAGAATTACAAATAGTTCAAAAAATTAATCCGTAAAGAGATCTCTAATAATGTTATTACTTCAGTTTTTATGTTATTAGTTTTGATCACCAATTTTATCATTTTTTTTATGTCAAGTTAGTTTTGAACTGTAATTTTGACATCATTTACATTGCCCCAATTACATTTTTATCTCAATTTAAAACGCAGCTGATGAGGGTTTACAAAGCGTACGGTAAAAGCATGGAACTTACTTTGATTCTTCAGATTGTCGGCTCTTATCCGCTAGAGAACATCGTGAAATAGTTTGATTATGGGAAAAAAAGTTACAAAAACAATAAAGGATTCTTGACATTAAATCTAAAGAAACTACGCGGACATAAATAAACTTGCCCGGAGCAAGGTCGTCATCTGTGCATAATAAGTTGGTTGATTATTTAATTAATGATATCGAAATAAACGACTAAAGCCATTTTGCCTAAAGCCATTTTGACATGCAATTTGACTAAAGCCATTTTGACTAAAGCCTTTTTAACATGCCATTTTGACTAAAGTATGCCATTTTGACTAAAGCCATTTTGACATGCCATTTTGAATAAAGCCATTTTGACTAAAGCCATTTTGACGAAAGCCATTTTGACTAAAGTATGCCATTTTGACTTAAGCCATTTCGACATGCCATTTTGACTAAAGCCATTTTGACGTGCCAATTTGACTAAAGCATTTTGACATGCATTTTGACTAAAGCCATTTGACTAAAGCCAGTTTGACTAAAGCCATTTTTACTAAAGCCATTTTGACATGCCATTTTGACTAAAGCCATTTTCACTAAAGCCATTTTAACATGCCATTTTGACTAAAGCCCTTTTGACGTGCCATTGTGACTACAGCCATTTTGACATGCCATTTTGACTAAAGCCATTTTAACATGCCATTTTGACTAAAACAATTTGACTAAAGCAATTTTGACTAAAGCAATTTTGACTAAAGCCATTTTGGCATGCCATTTTGACTAAAGCCATTTTGACATGCCAATTTTAACTAAAGCCATTTTGACTAAAGCCATTTTGACTAAAGCTATTTTGACTAAAGCCATTTTGATTAAAGCCATTTTGACATGCCATTTTGACTTAAGCCATTTTGGCTAAAGCCATTTTGACTAAAGCCATTTTGACAGGAACTGAGATACAATAGATACAATATTATTTTCTTAGGATTTGGGCAGGTTCTTGAAAATATCGATATTACTGGTAGATTTATTAATACATTTCCAGTAAGTTGTTGTTTTTGAAAATAAAAATTCTGATGGACACAAATATCTGTAGGAAATTAGTGCAATATCCATTTAAACACTTATCACCGCTACAAATTAGTAATAAATGTATGAGCAAAACACGTAACTCGGTTACAATAATAAAATGTACACAATACAAAACAAACATGTAAAAAATCATTTCGTAAAAGATCTGAACATTTAATATAATTCTCAGGTTTCTACATTTTTTTGCTGAAATCTAATCAAATACTTTATGCAGCTTTAGTGGGGTATCTTAATCTGGGTGTCTGAGTGTCTGAAGGCAGGCCAATGTGACTCGAGGTCTTATTTGACGGCAGAATATCAAACTCGGTCAACACTCCAACATCGTCGTCCAAAAGGTCACTTTTGCCGGACCTTCTTTCATAGCACAGATAACATCGACCGGAAGCCTCAAGGGGAATGTTACATGACTTTCATTAAGTCTGAGATCAGCCCAAATAGAAAGATTTTTTTTTTTTGTGAATATATTTCAATTTCAGGTAGCAGCATTTTCAGTATTTCATGTAATTAGGAGTCTTATTAAGCCATCGGAATATTTTTTTATGATACTCCATAGAGTTACCTCTTTAAAAAAATTATTATAATTGCCTTTCCCATATTGTGTTAAAAATGAAAACAATAAGTATATTCTCGAGAAAATACGGAATATTATACTGTTATGTTTTATAAATATTGCAGATATTATACGTTAGGTATTTTTTGTTGAATTTTCAAAGCAATTATACACATCACTACAATGACGGATTAAAGAGTCAATCTTATATGAATTTTAGAAGAAAAACATGGCAGCCCCCCCCCCCCCCCCCCCCGTTTGGCTTAACCAGACGAAGACGGTATTTTATATTTAAACAACTTTTTTTCAAAGTATTATATTGTTGCGTCATTTTTCTTCAGCATTTCAATTAATGTTGAAAACAGTTATGACATCTGAAATTGTTAGAATCCTACAAATCGACAGCAATACGTGTAGCGTGTGTCCAGGGTTATACTTAAGTTGAATAGAGAGAGAGTAATACGTGTAGCGTCCAGGATGATGCTTGAGTTGAATAAAGCTTCTATTCAAATCTTTTATTTTTAAAAAAAAAAGAAGCTACAACAAAAGCTTCAATGCCATGAAGCAGTTATTCTCTAATTACTTCCCTGAATGAGAGATAGATCAGGTTCCGTGCGACACGCGCTGGGTAATGCCGGTTCATGAAAATTTAACGTGGCATGACTGGATCGATGTCATCAAATCGGGGCTCACCAAAAGTGACGTTTGACTTCGGGAAATCGGAATTTTTTTTATATCCTTAGGGGAGGGGGGCATATGGATATCATTTGCGTGGCGTTTATATAATGTTTAAATATTAAGTTGTTGGAATGTTGCACTACGGCCTGGTACCTTATCACAAAGTAATACGATACAATTCTGCTTAAGTTAAACAAAATATTACTTTAAAAGTCTAGTGTGTGCTTTAATTAGAGATATATTCAAATGATTGATTTTATCAAAAGGTTATAGATGTCATTGAGTTATGAGTCACTGTTACGTACCGTTATGGTTTTGAAGATTTAATGTGTGTTATCTAACAATATTCAACTCTATTATACTATTAAATATGTATAAAAATACAAATTCAAATACAGTAAGTGAAGAGGTACACTCCTCAAAAATACAAATATTAATTTACACACACACAATTATTTAGCTTCTGGTGTATTTTAGGAGTAATGCCAAAAATCTGTACTCTCTCTCTCTCCCTCCCTTGCTCTCCTTCCGGTCTATCTATAGAGATTAAATAAGAACGATCTATTAAAGTAATTCTAGAGTTTGCGTCATCTAAAAGCAATTTTTTAGAACAAATAGAACGCATTCGACGTAGACAATCTTTTACCAATCAAGGGAGGGATGGGTAAGAAATGACTCATCACGTTTACTCGATGACGTCAATATCATAGCAAATCACAGGGGAGACAAGTTGTGGTATCAAAAATTAGACCTACCCGTATAACAAAACAGTCACAAATTTGCACCTGGTCTAACATTTGATTTTCTTCATAAACTTTGCATTTTTTATATTAAAACAAAACAGAGGAATTGAGTGACTTTTCTAACAGAACTCGATAAAATGAAACATTTTTATACTGACCAACTCATCTACAGTCTAATCCTTTTATAGTCATAACATAAATTACTCGTCAAAATAGAGTACAAAGAAGCATTAAGATTAAGTGAAGAGATACTTTTTTTTAATGTACTCGCAATGGAATATCTAGACTGAAGAAACGCTCAATCGAATCCCTTGGATACAACAGAACATTAGATGCAGCTTGAAAACCATATGAGGAAATGAATACCATCATTAACACGAAAATAGCTTTAGCCATTGAAACCTTAAAAAGAATACAAAAAACATTTAGAAACTCATACCAGTACTTTTTATTGAAGAACACAGAGACGATAAGATAATCAGAGTTATAAATCCCACCAAATATTTTCATCAAGGCTGACCTGTTGAACATGCATGACCGACAAGAAATCCTCAGGACATGCTCTTGTGATCCATCGCCGTCCATGGCCCGGACAGTGCCAGCATGATTTGTACGTAGCAATTTGTAACGCAGATCTTGCATGATTACCGTCTTTACAAGGGGATTAAATACTGAACAAGACATTCATCTTCCCCTTTCCGATATTTTGCCCCCCCTCTCACCCGCCCTACCCCCAAAAAAATAATTTAAAAAATCGCTTTGGTGAAAAGAAATAAAGACCCGACGGGAAGAATATAAATATTGAGATGGGAGATAAATCGCGCTAACTCCTCTCGTTCAAGGGACGTAATAGGATGAATACTCCCATCACCGATTTTTCTATTTCATGTTGTGAAATACAGAAAGGTGAACAGAAGCAGTCCATTTTTTTTCTCCACTGGCAGCGAAATGTCACCAAGTCACGGATCGTTTTTTATCCTTTCTTTATTGCTGGTCTATAAATATCAATCTAAAGAAAAAAGATATATAATTTTTTTTACAGCGTCATTTATCAAAGTTAGTTTTAAAAAAAGGTCCAGAATTCGGAATCCTAAGTTACTATTGCTGACTAGTTTAATGAATGCTTCAGATTCTATCTTTAAATTTAAAAAAACAAATCAATTTTTACAGAGTTGAAATGTTTTTGGCTTCTTGAAAAAAAGAAATTGGTGACGTACTTGTATCAAATTAAATTAAAATTTCAAAAAAATTAAATTGTAATAACAAAATATTCGATGATAGATTGAATGGTGGTAATGTAATAAGATAGGCAGATATTTTAGGGATTCTCCATGGGGAATATTAGTAGTCTAACAGAAACACTAAGCTTTGAGAGCACAAAACTCTGAGAGATGAGAAAGTATTTTCTTTGATACGTAATTTATGCTACGCCAGTGGCGTATTTACTGTGGTAGCAGCTACAGCCGTGCTGCGGGGGGCCAGGCCCGATCAAGAATAGATATGAGCACAAACTAGTTGGTCGCAATAAATTAGAAGCTCAGTGATTAAACGATTTAAGGTAAAGACACATTTTCTTGTTTCTTCAGACTCTACAGGAGATAGTTAGTCGTGGCAGATGACTATTGGTACGTGATGGTATCTTTCTGCTGTGTGACGTAAAATGGCGTAAATCATTCTTTTAAACATTTAATACGCAGCTGTGTTTTGTTTTCAAAAAGCCCAATTTAATGTTTAAACTTTAAAAAAAAATTAATCCAATTTTTAAAAAAAAAATTTTTATAGTCGATTGTTCTCAAGCTTAAGCTTAACAAAAACTATCTACGTGGAGCCATGTTGCAAGATAGACTATGTGATTTAGACATTCCCAACATAGAAAATGAACACGCAAAACAAGTCGAAGTTGGTGGATGTGTTTACAATTTTGTTGTTGTTGTTCGTCAGTCAAATCGATTAGGACCATCCAGTCATCCGTTAGAGGGGTAGGTACGGTGGGTTCGTTAAAAATTTTGTAGAGCAGAAGTGACGCAGAAATAAATTCTGAACACATTGTAGCGTGATCAAGAAACGAGTGTGTTTACTGGTTTAATTAATTGGTTTTGGAGTGGCGGGCCCGTACATAAAGTTGCTGTGGTGGCCCATGGTGAGATGGGTACACTACTGTGCTCTCCTTCCCCCCCCATACACACACACCAAGTTATGTGTATATCTTTTATCGTTTTAAGCGCTAGTAGCATGCCATTTTCTCGATATTTTATAACTTTCCAACGCCATCTAATTGTTTTTGAAATAAACATTTTTAAAAATTATATCAAAGTTTAATCATCTGAAAGCTCTTCTAACTGTATGCCAAGTCTGGGTCAAGATTTAACAATATGTCATTGTATAGCAACTATGATTGACCAACACACATAGACCCTAGAGGTATGACAGTCTGTACCAACTTTAACATGGAGTTTGGAGATATTAGTTTTAAAATCATTAACCTCGTCCCAACCGTTTTCCCGCGTTGTTACCCATGATTCCATTAAACAAACATGATATGACAAATGTGATTATTTTTTTAGAATTTTCAATTTCCAGATTTCCGATGAAAATATTCCAAACTTATCCGGAAATCCTCTCAGCTCTTAAGGGTTTTTATTCCCCTTTCGGTTTTTGTTTTTATAATTCAAGGCATGCTCTTGATTAAGTAGATGTAACATTTTGTAGCCTCTGCGTTAATGCAGCCAAGCTTTTCTCCTGGTAATTATTACGTGCATATTTCCTATACACGGGCTTTTATCGCTTAAAATGTTATAGCATGGAGAGATTTCTTTATTTTAAAAGCTTGATATTGAGGAAGCTAACAGAAAACACGAGGGGAAAATATAGCATAAGCGTAAATTTAAGTTGTCTTTATTCATAGTTTGACGCGCATGCTCATGAACTCTGACCTATGATCAAATGGCAATGCCAAGAATTTACGTAAGTATTTATGGGTGTGCACTTGTTGTGGAGTTTATTTTTGGTCTGGTTTTAAACAGCCCTGGCGTGATTCCATTTAACAAACTGATCAAAGGAAAATCACGCGTTTCACATAACGTTGGACGAGATGTGTCAACAACAACAACAATAATAATAATATAATTATTAGAGGAACAATATGTGTCGAGCAACATAAAGTGTTGTTTCTTAATATTTTTAATTTTAATTTTTCCTTTCAGTCCTAGCACTATGTTAAACTCGATTACCTAATCAGTTTTATTTATGCTGGGACACCATATTTTTACCTGACACCAACTGCTAAGTATCAATGATTACAAGATGAGCTTAACTTACTCACTAGTGCGCCACAAGATGATGCTTTGTGTGCCGCAGCACAATGACAAAATGAGGGGGGGGGGGCTGAATTTTTCCCCCCAAAAAATGCTAATCTATGTTGGAGATAAGCGCTTCTGTCCCTAAACTTTTTCAGACAAGTACACAATTTCACAGAGACTACTGAAATGGAAATTACCATAAAAATAGTTTTATTTCATTACCTGTGATATAGTTCCTCCCTGACCAGTCACTATGTAACTAAGCAAACAGTACAGACAATACAATCGTATTTTTATTACTGTACGTCTGGGATTTCATTGCTCAATTGAATTTTCATCTCTCTTTTTTGTTTTGTTTTAATTCCATCGGCCCCGCCATCAAAACTGTTTTTCTTTCAGGCGTTATGCAAACGGTTCCGTTCTCCAGGGTCTCAGCGCTAAAATCTTGTCCTTGCCAGTAAGTGGATATCAATGTGTTTGTACTAATCTGGTAGATGAATCAAATACAAGTTGGATACATCAATGGTGTGTAATCAACCGGACCAGACAGTGTAAATCAAAAAAATTGATGCGTTGTACTGTGGACCGCGATGCACTACTGCTAAACTCGTTGAATGGACACTTGGCTCGAGTCTCGAGAGTCGTCTTTAGTAGTGGTGGTGGGCGAGATCGGTATGGGAGCGACCGACCCCAGCAAAGAATCATTTAATTATGGGGCTTCTCTTGTAACCGGTTTAATAGAAAAAAAAACGGTTGAACTCCAGCGATCCCAGCAAGGGTCGAAACCCCCACCCCTCCCCGATGTTGATCCCAACATTTTTATGGCGTCGTCTTTATTTTCGGACGAAAACGTAAGGCATTGAGGCTAAAAGAGGTTAATTATCTTTGTGATGCTTGTTTTTTAATAATTGAAAAACGTCCCACTATCTTTAAAGTACAGGCTGAAAGATTTGATTCACGCCACCAATAGTTTACTAAATTATTTTCAGGGGATTTTAAACTCTAGGATACTTAAGGTCTGAGGATATTGTTTTCTCTGACAAGTAATTAAAAAGCAAAATTGGACACTGGCATTTGTGCCTCAATGTCTTAACATAATTCTACATTTTGTATATTCTTGCCTTCGGTAAAGCAATGATATGCCGCGGTAGTTGCCACAAGATTGACGATCCCTTTTACGTTTGTACAGGTGAAATTAGATATATTCTTGAAATCCCACACCTTTGTACATTGCAGATGGGATCTAGTCCTTACCCGGAGCTTTGCCACTCGCGAAGTGACATAGGGTCTTCGTGTAGGGTCTCGCTAGAATCTTGTTAAACCGACTCCATACGCATCTTAAGAAGGGTCTTCTGCAATAAAGTCAATATTATGGTTTCTGTAAGGAACGTGGAACTATTGAAATGATGTTCTTGCTCAGAAAGCTACAGGACCAATGCAAGAAACAGAATGTTGACCTTTTCTCCATCTATGTCAGCGGTTCTCAACCTGTGGGTCGCGACCCCTTCAAGGGTCGCATGACCCTTTCCCAGGGGTCGCCGAAGACCATCTGAAAATACATATAGTCTACAGTTATGAAGTAGAAACAAAAATATTTTTTTGGCTGGGGGTCGCCACAACATGAGGGACTGTATTAAAGGGTCGCGGCATTAATAAGGTTGAGAACCGCTGATCTATGTAGACCCTACCATGCGTCCGACACTGTTTGTAGAAAGTATTTCTTAGGTGAGTGGGATAGCAGAGAAAGGGAATTGCACTACTTGCTGAAGGAATCGAATCACAGACAAAATGTAGCGGTTGGATAGTGCAGAATATCCAGTAGCCAGCACTGGCCGAGGTTCATAAAATCCTGCTACCACCCTTAAACATCAAACCAGCATTGAATGTTTTTCGACTACTGTCTACAAACTTTCTCGGGAATGCTAGCGCAGAAAATACAAGGAACTAGTAGAAGACATGATGATGCAGTATCAGAAGCATGACTGCAATACTTTTCTAAAGATCCACTTCATTCATTCCCATCCCGGTTTCATCTCCGACAACTGTAGTATGGTTAGTGATGAACATGGCGTAAATTTTCATCATGGTTTCGCAACAATGGAACAACGGTACCAGGGCTATCTACTGCTGGGAACAAGGGTCCACTACAATGCTGACTGACTACTGCTGGACACTCCACAGAGCTGCTCCCGAATTGCTGTGCAAGGTAAAGGCGAAGAAAGCTAAGAAATAGTAAATGCTTTGATTTTCTACATTTATTAACCGTACGCATATTACTACAGGCATGCAATTTGAATTATAAAAATTAATTTATGCAGATTACAAAAAACACACAAAAAATACTAGAGCCAATTTTGCAATTTGACTGTTATATTCGTTTCAAGCACACAAAAATTGAAAAGAGGTGACTAATTTCATTTCAGTAACATGATTTTTGTAAAAGAAATTGTGAAACAGTGTCATCAGTTTTAGCCACCAAGCTACGTATTTTTAGAATCGGAAATTCAAAACCCGCCGATACACGCGAGTCAATCAATCTTAAAATTATTAACTTTTTCAAGATTGCCTCAAAGTGAAATTTCAGAAACAATAAGTAATGTCAATTTTATATTATTTCCCTTACAAAGGAAAAATATAGACCGGCTGGAGCTTTTAAACCAAAAGAATAACGAGCACTGGCTAAACTAAAAATAAATCTACCTTGATATCAAAAACAAGATTTTGGCAAACCCCTTATTAACCAATCGTAAACCGAAGTATATGGACTCATATTCACGAAGACGACGTCGGCATTCATACTTCTAGAAACGGCCGTAAGAAGAAACTCGTCGACGTAACTCGTCAAGACATATATACGATAAATGATCCGTCAACTGTGGACGAGGAGAAGAGGTGTTTTATGACCCTGGTCCTGGCCGTTCCCAAGACTTCCATCAGTGTCGAATGGAGGTGTAACAACAATTATCATTCTAGCGGACTGGCGGGTATGTATAATGGAGCACAATGTTTCGATAGTGGTATATATATCTATTCTGTTCTAGTGACTGCACTCTACGCTTGCGGTTGTTGGACGCTGAACGTTCCTCTGTTGGGCTCTTGCACTTCTCGCTCGTAAACAACTGATACGCCAATTACCTTATTTCGACCAAAGTCCGCGTTGGGAACCCGCTGGAAAATTCCAACTAGGAAACTGCTGAAATGCGGAGATATCTCCAAAGCACTTCTGTACACGCGCGGCACGGGGCATGCAATGTTGACTTTCGAGTACCTCGAACTCTCACTGATAACGCATTAAACAACGATTAAAGGGCAGTGACTTCGGGTTATCATGCCAGGAGTTCGTGCCTCTTCCTACCTAATTCACCCTAGCGCCCATTGGAAGGGGGAGGGAGTGGATAGAGGTCTTTTTTTTTGTGTGTATATTTTTAGTTTAGTTTTTTTGTCAGTTTACTGTTAAACTATTCGCAATATATTTGCGATCATTGCGATGTTCCCGTTTCAGCAAAAAACTACATGTTAGAACTAATTTACCCATGTCAGGAATCGAACCCATGCAAACTGGGCGGCACTGTGGAATCCTAACAACAAGTTTTATCTGACTCTCAGTCAAAAACCTAAATTGCATTTTCATTTTTTATTAAGATGGGCGTAATTTAATTTATTTCCACCAACTATAAAAATAACGTCTATACAAAAAAACGAGGTCCATCAGATTAAGATATCGAGGGCAGCGCATCGTAATAGAGTATTCTTAGTGTGTGTCCTTTCTCGAT
Source organism: Omphiscola glabra (assembly GCA_964017045.1). Taxonomy (NCBI): domain Eukaryota; kingdom Metazoa; phylum Mollusca; class Gastropoda; family Lymnaeidae; genus Omphiscola; species Omphiscola glabra. The sequence goes on along the minus strand of OZ024794.1, from coordinate 51,994,874 downwards.
TAATCGATGACTTAAGAGCAAATTAATCAATAATTAATTTTAAAAAATAACTTATTGAATGTGTGCTTCTGACGTCACTCCCGCGTTAAGTCGGAGGTACAGTTAAAGTTTGGTTAAACGCAGAATGTAATCACATGTTCACAAAAAAATCGATTGACTAAAATTGGATATTTTCGGAGAAAGCCAAACTCGTTAGACAGCCTAGAGGCAGCATACAAAGTATTTTACAGAAAAACTAAGCCAAACTCTTTAGAAGGCTTTGATGCAGCCTACAAAGTGTTTTAAAGAAAAACTAAGCCAAACTCTTTAGAAGGCTTTGATGCAGCCTACAAAGTAAACAATGGCAGAAAATAAGCCAATCTAATCAGACAGACTAGAGCCAGCATACAAAAGGACACTAGGGTGGAGACTGCGTTCAAACCTTTGAAACAAATATTGAAAGAGAGAAGAAGTGTTTAAGCTTGATTAACTAAACATGACAATAAAATGGATATTTCGTCCTGAAGCCTGCCTACCCCAAAAAATAAAAGAGAAAACAAAATCAGGAGGAAAAAAAAGATAGCCACATAGTTCAACGCAGTTGACAGGTAGCAGGCGGCTCATGATTAAATAAAAGACATTAGAAATTAACGTACACAAGTATTATGTATTTAAAGAAATTTACAGACTAAATCTTTCATTTATATCAACTGGTCTTATCATTGTCTTGTTTTATTCCGGTATCCCCCCTCCTCTCTATATATATTTATATATATATTTCTATTGATAAAAAAAGTTCCATGTATTGTGTAATCGGAAGTGGTAATCGACCATGCTTTAATTCCTAATGGAATCATGTATTTTTTCTTTTCGATTTTTGAATGTTAAGAATAAATGCAATATTGGTTGATAGATGGTGCCCAACTATTTTTTTTTTAAAAATGTTTTCTCATACAATTTGTTGAGAACGTAGTTTACAGGTCTTATATTTGTTTAAATCAGTGTACAAGAAAAGCCCACCCCAGAACAAAACAGACAGCGAAAGAAGCCAAGAAAATCTCAAATGCTCCCAGCTTGACTAAGATCTTATCTGCAGAACTGCGCTATGAAATAACGAGTAGAGCATGTGCGTCGCGCAAGTGCAAATCTAGACATGTCTATAAAAATGTAAAGCGTTCGCTAGCAAAAAAAAAACAAAAAAAAACAAACAAAACACACGAGCCTAGTGAGAAAGCCCAGACATAGATAGCGCTGATGTGAAGGCGTTAACACCGTTAGTGTAAAGAGAAAAATGGAAAGGTAATGTATCGATAGGTTCCCATTTTTGTCATACTATGAGATTAAATGATGTAATAAAAGTGAACATATAACTCATAAAGGTGGCATTGTATCTTCCTATACATAGATATATCGATGTAAAAAATGTGATGTGTTCCATTTATTTTCTTCATACGACGTCTGTAAATTTCAGGATTCACTAGGACTATTCGAGTTGATTACTTATTCGCTAATTTAATAAATAGAGTCAACTCTCGGCACGCCAGTTTGTCCTGATAGCGATTCCCCCCCCCCTTTCCCCCCCCCCCCCCAAAACCAATGTTATAAAAATGCTAGGAGTACCCATTATCGTCTTTAACATTTGACATTATTATTTCCATAAAATCCGTTGATTCAACGGAACATAGAAATCTTTCAATATCCTCAAATAGGATGTGGTTGGTGCGGGAGGGGGGGGGCTTTCAGACCGCTAACGTACGAACCCATTGCCCGTGTCGTCGCTCTCCCTAAGAATATTAAATTAGATATATCTTAGGAATTCATGGAATTCTATTTGGAAAATTGAAAAACCTGTGAGTAGACACTAAATAAAAAAAAGATAACATTTGAGAAATCAGATTGAGCCAAAGTTTCCACCACGTGAGTTTCCTGCACTCCATTGAACCCCAGGAAACACTGAGAAGAATAACAGACCGCCCCGTCATTTATCAACATGCTTAAATCTAACACAAGTTTACTGAGGGGAAAAGGTGAGTAAGACATGAAGCTGTCGAGCCGTCGCTAACGTTGAAACAGTTGAGTCAATTCTTCAACGGGCGCAGTCTAGTAGAAGGAAAAAAAACAGGCATTGACCCCCCCCCCCCCATCCCCCATCTCCACCCTTTTACTTGAAGCTCCATTATATATTTTTAACTAAGTTAGCTATTCTCTACTGCGCAGCAATGAAGTCTTTGTAAATATGTCTGTATTGTTTTGACTCTTCTCCCCCTACCCCCATCTCCTCGCCCCATACTGGAATATTTGCGCATCTCATTCTAAAATTGACGGGAAGGCTTCCACATCGTTTTCGCAAGCTGAACATCGCAAATCGAGAGAACTCAGTAAGATATCAATTTATTTCTCCACACTTTCTATTGTTTCTGATTTCCATTTTGGCTGGGTAGCTGGTATCTGGAGGGGGGTGAGATGGGGGATGTAACTATAGGCGTACATGTTGAGTGCTAGAACTGTTGAAGACGGCCGCACGAATTCTTAATTTTTTTATTATTGTTTTTTTTTTTCCTTTTAAATTGCTATTACTTAAAGTGGTGGTAGGTATTGCCACTTAGCAGCACTTAGATAAGATAAGATACACTGGGTTGATTGAGCTAATAGAAGACTGCATTGAAAAATGCGACTAAAGAGCTAGTGAAAATAAGTAGCGAAATCATTAAAGGAATTACTTGTTTTGGAGTAAAATAAAAGTACATGAAAGTGTTGTTGATATAGGCACCTTCCTACAAATATAATAATAATTCACACCTGTTTACCCGGTACTTTCCTACACATATAATAATAATTCACACCTTTTTACCCGGTACTTTCCTACACATATAATAATAATTCACACCTTTTTACCCGGTACTTTCCTACACATATAATAATAATTCACACCTTTTTACCCGGTACTTTCCTACACATATAATAATAATTCACACCTGTTTACCCGGTACTTTCCTACACATATAATAATAATTCACACCTGTTTACCCGGTACTTTCCTACACATATAATAATAATTCACACCTTTTTACCCGGTACTTTCCTACACATATAATAATAATTCACACCTTTTTACCCGGTACTTTCCTACACATATAATAATAATTCACACCTTTTTACCCGGTACTTTCCTACACATATAATAATAATTCACACCTTTTTACCCGGTACTTTCCTACACATATAATAATAATTCACACCTGTTTACCCGGTACTTTCCTACACATATAATAATAATTCACACCTTTTTACCCGGTACTTTCCTACACATATAATAATAATTCACACCTTTTTACCCGGTACTTTCCTACACATATAATAATAATTCACACCTTTTTACCCGGCATTTTCCTACAGATATAATAACAATTAACACCTTTTTAGCCGGTACTTTCCTACAGATATAATAACAATTCAGACCTGTTTACCCGTACGCTCTCGAAATAGCGCAAGACTACGACGTTACGACGGATGTTTTTTCGTTGTTTGGTTCAATTTTAATAAAATAACTGGGGCGTTTTCCAATAAAAGTTCCCGCATTTGTGTGTGTTAACTTAGTAAGTATTCGAATAAGAATAACTTTGACTTTGATGGGTCTTTGTGGTCTCGATATCAATGGACCAAGAAGAATATTATCTTTTAGAGAATTGCGTTGTTAACACTAAACTGCCAATGTGCCTGCCTAAGATCTTTTCTCACCCCAAAGAAACAAATCTAAGGACTTTATCCTGTATATTTATTTGTGTTGACTTACTATATCAGTTGAGTGGATTTATTTACACAACTTGTATTTTGATAGCCAACCCCCCCCCCCCCCAACCACCACCAATTGACCAAGCTACTCTTTGGAGATTGAAACTAGGTTTATTGAGAGCTGAAAACTACGCTGACACTAACGTAGGGGTGAACAGGTCAGTATTTATATAATATTTGGGGTGAGGGGGTGGGTGGGAGCGAGGGGTGTGTGTGTGATGTTTTTTGGGTTTTTTTTTGGGGTCGGGCTGAGATGTTAAAAGCATTTTTTTTAAAGCTAACTTAACTAACCGATCAGTCTAGTTCTTAACTCTAACTGTTATGATGTTATTTCAAAACAGTAAGCACTCATGAAACATCATGCCGTACAATTGGTCGCCAAACTCATTAGTCAAAAGAACAAAAAAAAATCAGCAGGCAGGACGATTAAAGACGATTAAAAACATTTTGAAATTTCTTTTTTTTAAAAACCTGTCTAGCACCATGTGTTTTTTTGGAGCCGCACACAAGTCGCTAAAGAGCCGAGATTTGCCAACCACTGCGCTATACTATGCTTTATAGCAAACTTTGGTATTCAATCCAATCTTTGTTGTTTAAAAAAAAACACAAAAAAAACCCTTCCATTAGTAAGATTAGATAATCAGAAAGAGAGATTATATCCATCTTCGAAGCTAATGCATTGTCTCCACTGTACGTTCCTTCAAATCTAAGTAGTTTACATCTCCGAGGAGTAACTTTATACCCAGACATCTATTTATAGAAAAATATTTGTTTATGGCCAGTCATGTCAGCGCTCGTTTCGTTTTCAGCGTGGGTGTTTGCAACGTGGAAGCCCTTTCTGTCTGTCGTGGCATATTATAAGACCTCAAAATATCCATTATTTCAGTGGTTCACAAACTGCGAGCCACCGTCCTCCCGATGAGCCATGGCGTCCATACAGAAGCGCACCAACAATATTTTTTAAATTTATTTTGATTTTCCTGTCTAGGAAGGACTTTACAAACCATTAACTCACTTAGTAGTAACCGTTGGAAGCCCATACAAACCATTAACTCACTTAGTAGTAACCGTTGGAAGCCCATACAAACCATTAACTCACTTAGTAGTAACCGTTGGAAGCCCATACAAACCATTAACTCACTTAGTAGTAACCGTTGGAAGCCCATACAAACCATTAACTCAATTATTAGCAATCGTTAGAAGCCCCTACAAAGCATTTTTCTAAAAACCAACTCTGATTTCAATTAAAATTTCGTCATTAAACAATGTAATTGTTAGAATTAGACACAGGGGGGCCTCAGGAATGCCCGGATTCAGCAATGGGTGCAGAGGATCCAAAAAGTTTGAGAGCATTCCATTAAATGTTTTCATTATTTAGTTCATGTCGTCTCTAAGAGTCTGGGATATCAAATGTTAATATTATACCGTCAAAAAAACCAGTAAGAAAAATCAGGATGTCATAGAATGAAACCAAGACTTAAATCTCTTAATATTTCGAACTGCTGTCTCTCGCCCCAAGAAACAAACACTTTGAAGCCAAGTGCTATTGAAAATATCTGGTATGTAAAAAAAAACGAGGCGAAGTTCAGTGCTACTCATACTTATATGATCTTACTGTGACAGACTCGGAGATTATACAATTTGAAATGTAGAATTTTGTACAATCTAACCATTGAGTTGGGGATAAGGCTCTCAAATTCCATATACTTAGGTGAGAGCAAAGAGGATGGATCGAATTTAAACTAGAATCAGTTTTATTTTCCGTAAAGGGATGAGATAAACATCTAAACATAAATCTGCTTGTATGCTCAGAGTGCTAAAATTTGATAAATTTACACCACGACTGCACAGCTTAAAATGTAAGGCGGGTCGTAATACTTTATGAAAAACGTGTGCGGGCCGAATGAACATTGGACCGTTTGGGGGGGGGGAGCTATTAAGAAAATAATAATAATAAATAATATTTCGTTACTTCGCGGGCCGCAAAGTAGGTGCTGGCGGGCCGCATGCGGTGCACGGGCCGTATCCTGTGCAGGCCTGATCTACATTATTCATTAACATGATGAAACGGCTTTAGTTGTAATTTAAAAAAAGACAAAGACGCCACTTACCACGCCGGGTGTTGTATAGGTGGCGACCACCGTCGCATTAAGTTCTTTTAGGTATGCCAGTGTGGCAGTGTTTCACTCGCCAGCAGCGTTTGATGTGGGCAATGGTGATATCATCCTCACTACCAAGATAGGCCGGGCTTTGTGACAATGCTGTGTCCGAGTCCAACGTTTGCCTCTTGATTATATTGGCAGAGGGCATCTGTTGATCAGTTCACGTACACTATTTAGGGTGCATGTAGAGCGTCCAAGTGTTGCCAGCAGGAGAGCGGTTCGCTCCTCACTAACATCATTACCAGCGAACCGTAGCGGGCTCGTCGGAGCGGAACATTCATAAATGTGGGTCGTATCCAGATGTTAGCATTGAAGCCTTTTCAGGTGGCGCGACTGATTTTGTTCAAATAAACCTTCCTAAATCGTCGTGTAAGCTTCGGGGTTTGAACCCATGTCGTCACTGTGATCTCTGCCTGCAGAAGGAAGAATTTTTATTCTTTTATGAATATTTTATCTCATAAAATTATGTGTCTTTAGTGTCTTTTACCATAAAATCCTTGAATCAAAGAGAAATACTCAGTGGATTCATACACGCGCAATAAAAGAGGGGAATAAATACACACAAATTCATTTGGCTGACGAGTCTGCTCAATCTGAAAATGCATATTTTCTTGTCCTTGGATTGATCAACATGACGCGCTCTGATCTGACCTTTAGGGCCTGGCGCCGTGGGCTTAACATCTCAAGGAACCGGCAAGGCGGGTACAAGTGAACGGTCACGTATCTGATCACGGCGATAGAGAAACGGTCCAAGCTTTTGTAACGTGATCCACTGTCTCCTTGTGGTCCCCACAAATGACACATTTCCAAGCCCTTCGGTCTCAACCAGTTAACCACGCAGTCACAAACCCACTAATCATAGGCTTAGCGTCGCGCACAATTGAAATGAACAAACTGACCGGTAGTGATGTTATCCTAAACACTTTTAGTATTTTGATTATGGTAAAAAAAATAAGTTTAAAAAAAAATATTTTGTTTGCCATTCCGTCGAGATCACATTAATATTCAGTTTATCTCTGTTTCTTTTTGAACATATGTAAATCAAATCCACATATTTCTATACCTCTTGGGTACTTTTGAAATCAATGAGCCTTAAAATTATAAAATATCACAAATTAAACATATGCCGTAGAATTTTTTAAAATATCCCTGACAACAATTTTCAAAAATGGTTTTTCTTCATTTAAACTAGAAACCTTTGAAAATAAAAGTTCAAATTGTAGGCGATATTTTGGGTCTTCATATCTTATCAAAACAGAATAAGGAAGCCTCTGAATATCAAAATTAAAAAGTCACAATGAACTTACAAAAAACTAATAGTTACATTAGAATTCGAACAATACTAAAATTCGGACTTCAATTTCAATACTCGTATAACAAGAGGGGTCGCTTGTCTTTTTGGAAGCCCCCATGCCACATTTGGGTTTTGTGCCCCACGCCCATTTTCGGGGCCGGGGGGGGGGGCGGGTATTTAATTAAATCAAAGTAGGTAGTTCAATTGTGTCCTCATCTAAAATTTAGGCCACTTAAATCCGAGCCCTCCGTAAACCCCCCCCCCCCCACAAACACATGTAGCTGTGGGGTCCGCAGGGTTGCAGGGCCCATGTGATGGGTCTGTCTATTAGGTGCAGTCCTGTCATTGTTATACATCGTCTATAAACAGAGATGAGGCCCCTGGCGGCTCATCCTTGCAATCCAACCATGAGCGCAGCCTCACCATAAAGCTGACGGTCAACAACCCTGGGGACTTAATCCGGTTCATTGAGTTCTCACAAGCTCTCTTATTCATTGTGCCAGTAATCATTTAGGTATTAGATGTATTTCTTATGCTTCCCTGTCTATAAGGACATAATCCGTTCAATCGCAAGAACCTTGGCGACATTTGGTATTACCCACCAACATTGATCATTTATGGCCTTGGGGCATACTATAAGAATGGCTGTACCAAAAGATACACTTTGTACTTGTTACTTCATACCAATATACTCTCTAACTAAACGATAATGAGTCCCCCCAACATACTTTCTAACTAAACGGTAATGAGTCCCCCAACATACGTTCTAGCTAAACGATAATGAGTCCCCAAACATACGCTCTAGCTAAACGATAATGAGTCCCCCAACATACTCTCTAACTAAACGATAATGAGTCCCCCCAACATACTCTCTAACTAAACGATACTGAGTCCCCCCAACATACTCTCTAACTAAACGATAATGAGTCCCCCAACATACGCTCTAGCTAAACGATAATGAGTCCCCCAACATACGCTCTAAACTAACGACGAGTCCCCCAACATACTCTCTAGCTAAACGATAATGAGTCCCCGAACATACTCTCTAACTAAACGATAATGAGTCCCCCCAACATACGCTCTAACTTAACGATGAGTCCCCGAACATACTCTCTAACTAAATGATAATCAGTCACCATTTTTTTGTTTGAAAACTTGTTTTTCCCACCACGTTGTTCTCTTCAGCCATTCTTAACGTATGGTGGGTAGTAACGTAAGCGATGCTTAACTTCATCGACACTTCAGATCTACATTTCATGAAATTCTTTGATTGTCAGAGACAAAATTTCATGACATGAAATTTCAATTCTATATTTCCCCTCGAAAAGATGTAATAGATTAATTCCTGCTAATCTATTATCGTTGTAAATGCATCTGCCTTTCCGGCAAGTTATGTTGTTGTTGTTTATTTAATGTTCCAGCTATCATAATCTGAAACAATTTTAGATAGTCTACCTCTTTGTACATTCAACATTCCTAATGACATGACCCTATAATATAGTTCCTCATGTTGTGGCGACTCCCAACAAGAAAAATTATTTTCGTTGCTACTTCGTACCTGTAGTGTATATATGTGTTTTCCGATGGTCTTTGGCGACCCCTGTGAAAGGGTAGTTCGACCCCCGAAGGGGTCGCGACCCATAGGTTGAGAACCGCTGCTGTAGGCTTTCGTCGGCGTAGTTTCAGTCTAGTCAAATCATCCAAACAAATCGTGATACAATGAGGCATTCTAGATTGTCGTAAAGAGGGCCGTCTTTTTGGGTTTTCTATGTCAGCCGCACAACAGTGTAGTAATTATGTAATTTTGAGGTGGCAGGGATCTAGTCATTGTTCGAACGACAAAACTGATACGGAAGTATGTGTGCCAGTTACGTGGTCGAGGTGTCCATGCAAGTGCTTTAGCTCTAACACTTTTGTCGACGCTGTGGCGTAAAAAGAAAATGTGAATCTTCACTGTGTGGATATTCAACCGTAACAAAGGACACTACAGAGTTCTAGTTTTGAGAGGCATCCCTCCCCTCAACCCCCACAATGAGCATGTAGACAACAACTACATTCACCCTCTGCCTATTTGGCTTATAATATTCTTTGCAATAAAAATAAAAATTTTCACCAACCCCCCCCCCCCCTCTTTTTCCACTTTACCACACCATCTATCTTAGTCATATCTATTTACACTGTCATTCTTCGATATTACACAAAATGAATAATAAAATATTGTACACTTGTGTTAAGCACGTAGAGATGAATGCTGCCGTCATGCTAGTCTAGGAAAAAGCACTTTCAGCGCACACATTAAAAAAAATAAATAATGATTAGGAGATTCTTAATAGATAGCTTTCGATTTGCTTCATTTGGGTTTACAGGCAAAAAATCACTTCACAAAATTTCTAACATTGAGCATAATTTTAAATATCTAAGCTATAAAGAATGAACATTTAAAAGATTCTAAAATGATCCAAGAGATTTTGAGTTAACTACCAGTGTGGTCCATTTAGAACAGTGGTTCTCAACATTCCTAATGCCGCAACCCTTTAATACAGTGCATCAAGTTGTGGCGACCCTCAACCATACACTTATTTTCGTTGCTACTTTATAAATGTGTTTGTTTTCCGATTGTCTTAGGTGACCCCTGTGTAAGGGTGGTGCGACCCCTTTAGGGGTCGCGACCCACAGTTTGAGAGCCGCTGTTTTAGAAAGATCCCTTTGTTTATTTTTGTTTTTGACTAATTTGGATAATCACACCACGAAGTCCTACTTTATAACTGCCAGCTGGGATCATTCTGGCCTCTCTCTGGACGACATTATTTTGAATAACGTAAGGCACAAGTAACTGGAGCCCGGTAATCAATGAGTTTTTTAACTGAAAAGGGTGCAAAAGTACATAAAAGGTCTGAATTTTCCCTAGTGGGTAGGTGACCCAGTGTGCTGGCTCTCTAACTGATATACGTGCACCATATTATTTTTATTTTTTTGTGGAAGAGGTTTTTTAAGGCTAAATGCGAATAAAGTGCTTACATTCTAAACGTTCTGTTATTATTTGTTATGATCTTAAGTGGCCTTCGATGCTAAGTGCTAAGACTTTCGATCTTGCCAATGCAGATGAGATTTAATAGACCACTAAATGTTATCGATCAAAGATTTTCTTTTCTATCCTGCAGCTTTGAATTTTGAAAGACTCCAAGTGTGAGAATTTAAAAGCCTCCAATTGTTAGATTTTAAAAGCCTCCATTTGTGAGAATTTAAAAGTCTACAATTGTGAGATTTTGAAAGCCTCCAATTGTGAGAATTTAAAAGTCTACAATTGTGAGATTTTGAAAGCCTCCAATTGTGAGATTTTGAAAGCCTCCAATTGTGAGAATTTAAGAGTCTCCAGTTGTGAGATTTTGAAAGCCTCCAATTGTGAGAATTTAAAAGTCTCCAATTGTGAGATTTTAAAAGCCTCCAATTATAAGATTTTGAAAGCCTCCCATTGTGAGATTTTAAAAGCCTCCAATTCTGAAAATTATCATTGAGATGATTTTATTGACCAGCTACCGTATTTGGTTCCTGCTACTTAGTGGGTGCAAGAAAGATGATCGGCTTATAACCATTTGGTCTCTTGGGAGAAAGAATGAAGAAATCAGGGAATAAAAATTAGAATTCAGAATGTGAAAATAAAGATGAAGATACTTTTATCCGTCAAATATTCTCGGAAAAAGGCGGCGTGATAAATTGATGCTTAAAAACCGTCTTGGCGTCAACAGCACTTTCAAAGTTTCTATCACGATAAGCGTTTGAAAAGTCGAAAGCAATGATATGGAGGTTTTATTACAATGTTGATTTACTATTACAATACGGAGGAACTATTACAATATGGAGGTGCTATTACAATATGGAATTACTATTACAATATTGAAGTACCATTACAATTTGTAAGTAATATTACGAAATGGACGCACTATTACAATATGAATGCACTATTACAATATGGAAGTACTAATACAATATTGAAGTACCATTACAATTTGTAAGTAATATTACAAAATGGACGCACTATTACAATATGAATGCACTATTACAATATGGAAGTACTATTACAATATGAATGCACTGTTAGAATATGGAGATACTGTTACAATAGGGAGATATTATTTCAATATGGAGGTACTAATACAATATGGAGGTACTAATACAATATGGAGGTACTAATACAATATGGAGGGTGTAGCGTTTTCAAAAAATAAAAATGAAAACATACATATAAAAAAAATTAGATGCAAATATCTTGCTTTTGTAAATCAAAAGAACGTACTTAAGATTACGGACTTTGAATCTATGTCTATCAAAGATGTATTCAATCTACATATCTATCAAAGATTGATCCACTATGAGCTAACATAAGCACTGTATAATTGAAAACACTGGATAACACCTTTCTATGTGCAATTATCATTAAACAATGCATTTGTGCAACACAATAACCAACCTTAAAGTATTAAAAGGTTATTATTTTGATACTCAAGTGTTTTTAATATATATATATATAAAAAATGTAAGTTATTTTCCAGAGATGTTTTCTCAAATCTTAATAAATCATGTCCAAATGAGGATGTTTCTTGTCTTTGTTTAAAGCAGAGCACGACTGTGAAAATTCGGATAATCGAATGTGAAAATAACTATATGTTCTGAATTTAAAAAAAGATAATAATATTGGTGATGTGCAAACATTCCTCACTTTTCTTACTGAGGATTGCATAATTGAATATGTTTAACCCTTTGAAGGAATACTCGCCGAAAGCAGGAAAGACGTGGCGTGTTTGCGTTGTGTTTAACAAAGGACGGAAATAATATTTCAAATGTTTACCATTACCTTTAAATAGGTGGGAGAGACCACGAATAATATACCTACAGATCTTGATCCCCCGCCAACGAAATGATGTTGCATTAAGAGTCGGGGAAAACCACTTTATGTCAAGCCTTGATTTATTCTAGAATACTATAAATACAATGCTGTGTGTGTGTGTGTGTGTGTGGCAAATCTAACTTCTGGCATAATAAATGACCCGAGTGAGTGAATTCGCTTGTATGCATCAATCGCCTCTCTTCTTAGTTCTAGACGGGAGATTTGCAAGTCAAGAGGCTTGGCACCAGGCGTCCGATAAGTCAAAATATGGGAGGTGATAGGTACTTTAGAGAAATCAACAACAGTGCTGTCCCCTTAGGAAGAGTTTGCCAGAAGGCCCTTTGAGAATAGGCTATTTAGTATACATTATGAACATCAATTCCGTTTTATAAATAAGGTATTTTGTAAACTTTTTCGATTTTTAAAAATGTTCTGATGCATAATTAATTTAAATAAAGGATATAATTCAAGCACATACAAAGGCGTACCGATTGTGCGGAAGAGACAAGAGATATGTTCACGTATAGCCCCACATAAACGTAAAACATAATATACAATGTAAATTTGGTATTACGTTGTTCGGACTGTGCAGCTATATGACATCAGACCATGGTAGAACATTTTTACGTCTTGAAGTTGAAATGTACGTTTTGTGTAATAACCGAATTTATAATTATAGAATTAACCCCGCCCCCCCCCACACACACCACACAAACACACTTTTTTTTGTTCTCTCCGATTCTGCATAATTCCATTTACTTAAACTGACTTCAACTTTAAAATAAAACTTTAATAATTTTGACCATTCCAAGAAAACAAGGAGATTAAAACCAGAAAACAGTGGGCAAATTGTTTTTGTTTAACTTTGTTGTTATCTTAAAAAAAAAATAATATCAATCCAACTTTGCTAGCCAGAGTCAAATCTTAAAACGCGCATCTGGGATATGTCAACGATCTTCTTTTAGTTTTGGTCATGTAAAGATGTTAGCGAAAAATTAAATTTTATATTCAACATGTCGACACACCATGCTTGTGTAAATGACATACTAATTTAGATAATGTAGGGTGAACTGTTGATCAAACATTGCTTGAAACGAGGTAAATCTACATGGATCCATCAAATAGGCTACTTTAAAAAAAAAATTCATTTATGTAATGTAGACGACAAGAAAATTAAATCCGTTAAAAGAAAAAGGGTGGTGTGGGGGGGGGTGCAAGAGAGGTTAGTTCCACCGTACAATTTATTCCCAATAAGATGATTGTTTAACTTACGTAATTTTTTTACCTCTCAAGATTAATTCTAACTTTTCCGTGGCATTGTCTCCCATGATTTACCACCCTTACCTCCCATTAGTTTCAGTTATTTGTCTGCAGTGGTTCATCGGCGACTAATCTCCCACTTTACCAATTACGAGTCCGTAAACGTCAGGGCGGCACGCAAAAAAGGGTTTGACTTGGAGAAAGCGTTGATCCAACATGTTTACACTGAGCCTGATTGGTACAACGTTAAAAGCTTTCATAATACGGGGGGCCTGGTGCCGGCAGGAAGTCAGCTAAGTCTCTCATGCAGCCAGATGGAGTAGCTAGAGTTCCTCTCACCAGACTGACATTTCCTCGTCGTGTAGCTCGGGGGGAGATTAGTGATAAGCGAGTCTCGGGGACACCTACAACTCGGGGAGAGTTAATCATTTACTATGTTGTACTTTATATCGCCATTTTTTAAAATATTTTTTGGTGGGGGTCGGTGGGGGGGATTGGGTAGATGGGGGGGGGAGAGACTTGGGTTGCTTTTTTGTGTTGTTTGTTTTCTCCAATCCTTTATATTAAAAGATCGCGATACATCCTCCTCTACTGAGTTTGAAAAACATGCTTACAATACACGTGAATGGTCAGAATATACGTGTGAATACAATTTTAGAGTAGCAAAATTATAATATGGTTATTTTAGAACAATTTTAACAATGCGCGAACTAGTTTAAGGTCACATCGGGTAAAAGTATTGCACGCATCATTATTTTGGGTTACATGTTAAATAGATTGCAATTTCACAGATTATTTCCTTTGAAAGGGAACATTTATTTCGAGCCGTGGAGACATTTATATTGGCCGTGGCCGCTAACCGGGCTCCTGTTTAATAACGCAAAGACATGGACAAATTGTGGTACCTACCGTGCGGTGAACTCCGGTTATATCGTGAAAATCCAGCGTGAAACTCCTGAACTCGAGCTGTAAAGACAAAGATGTATAAAACACTCCCTTGTGGGATGCGAGCGGTTTACCTTAATTGTTATTGTTTATTTTTATTGTTGTTTGTTTTTTTTGTGTACATGTCTGCAATTTCTTGTCGTTTAAAAAAGTCTACACCTACTGAAGTAAGGTAACGACTCTCGATCCTATTTCTGCTCTCGCTTCTCGACTAGACATTTTTCTAATATTTGAGATGAACATAAACTCAATTTTTAATACTTTCAGTTTAGCCAGATATGTGGTTTTAGTGTAAATGTTTAGCATTATAGTGATTTGTTGCCAGTTGGCAACATTTGAGTTATCTGCCACCAAATGTACACTGTTGCCATTTGGCAACATAGCTACAAAAGCATTATTTAAATTTTTTTTTAATCAAAAATAACTAGTATCCTGTTTAAGACCTGTGTATAGAAAGAATTTTTTTTTCATTTGTGAAGTAAAGTGCACCATATAGGGTTAAAAAAATCAAAACCAAAAAACAAACCGCATATCTTCAAAATGTCGCGGACACGTGCTTTAATGGAGATTAAAGGAACAAAAATGAAGCAGCTATTTTTGTTGGTGTTTTACTGCATGGCGAGCGTAGGTCATTGGTCTCCACCTTTTACGTCTGCTACTCTTTTCAAATGAACAAGCAAATAAATGATGAAATGAGGTAGTGCATTATAACGTTGAGGAAAATACAGAAACTAGAAAACTCATCCGAAAATCGAAGACATTCCTATTTTAATGCAGCAGAATGTATCACTGTAGCAATGCTCTTATGCTTTTGAGTGGTACGCCTCCCACAGTTTGGGAACACCTGCTTAAAAAAAAACCAACATTTCATCCAGGTAAGTAAAAATCTCTCGGAGACCTGCTCCACCTGATCAGGTGTTGCGGTGTCAAGCAAGGGTGAGAACGCCGTGTAAAAATGCACACTTGAAAATGGTTATTGATTTAAATTAACTACGTGGGGAGAGAAATTCTCAACAGACATTTGATCGACTCACACAATCCAGCGGACTGCACAGGGCTCAGAATTTATTTGACAACAAATTGTATCACAGGTAAACCACTTTTTAAAAAAAGGAAAAAACGAACCAAGCGTTTAAAGACGTGACTATGTCCATTTCAGGTAAACTGAAGAAAAATAACTTCATTTTTTTTTCTAATTTCACAATAGCAATTCTAAATCTAAGTCTTAAAATGTGATATATGTTAGAATCATACAGAATATAGATATTTCTCCAAAAACTAAAATCAGTCTTTAGCGTCAGTTCACACGATCAAATTAGCTTCAAATTTTTGTATAAACGCACTATTTTGTGCGTGGTTTCTTTTTGTGGACAAAAATGGGAATTTGATCATATAGTAATCTGAAAGTTGTGACAAGGCTTCATACAAAAATCACATCAAATGCATAATAGAACATTTGATCGTGTGAACTCAGCCTAAATCAAAACAGAACGCTAAACAATTACATTATTTTTTGTTCATCAATTTTTAGGCCTGACACGTTTACTGAAATTTCTTGATCTATTTAGTGCTGTAATATGATAGCGCACAGTTATCTCTCTCATACACACACGAACACACTAAGCGCCTAGCACCACAGTTATCCCTGTCCCGACTCGCTGGTCGCCAACAGATTTGATTAGACCGCCGGCATAAATCGTTGCCCCCAACGGAAACCATCTGACGTCTTCTGAGAGCTCCGAGCCAGAACAGACATGAGAGAGACATTTTAAAACACAGAAAGATTAAAGTATAAGCCGCTGTGACGTAGACGGCCCTTGCGCCTCCATCACGTCATCATTGCGCTGAAGGTTGACCACACTGGATGATTTTTTTCCGTATTCATATTTTCTCCAGTTCATGAAGCACATGTTAATAATACCCATGTTTTCAAATAAAATTGCTTTCTTGCATTAAAGGAAGCCACACACCCACACACACAAAGAAAAAAAAAGACATTTACATCAGATTTAGACACAAAATTGATGCAAGAATATTTTTTTGTTAAATTCATCACGCATATTAAATCATCGAGAGGAAATTTACTCATTAAATGTTGGGACCGTTCAGTTGTACGCTTCATCAAAATGCCAGATTCAGGACACAAAAAAGGAATGCTAGATTTTTAAAGGCAATAAATTAAAGAGGAAAAATTTGTCAAAATGACGAAGCCGGAAATGAACCTTTGAACCTTTGCTTCTGCCATTTCCGATCAAAGTTTTTGTTTAGAGCAGAGTGTTAAAAACTATGTTATGTTGGCGGCGCTTTTTTTAGCCATACAAGATTTAGCGACACAGTAAGTCTGTACGTTTCACCAGTATACCTAGAGCTCAACTAACCTATTTTGAGGCACACGGGCACAATCATAAATTGTAATGACAATTTTGCGATGGTCCACTTTTAACATATTTCTTTGCTCGCTCTCAGCCGTTTCGGAAAAACTTTATCAAATAGCATTATTTCACTTGCCATGTTGAAATCACTTGCTCGTCTAACAATCCCATAAGACGAATCCATGGTTAAAGTATATATTTATATATTCAAAAAGGTGTACAAGATCAAGATATACCAATTGTGAATTTAAATTTTCCGTTGAATTAGATCTTAAATTCACTTTGATTATTTTCCTTCTAAGAAAATGCAATCATGATTTCCCTCGGTTCGTATATGGAACAAGCAGCCGAGATTGTCACAGCAAACCAATTTCTGTGTACAATATCAGCTTTTTAGATTTTGAACCCTTTTCTTCATATGTAATAAGCGCAATAATCTTGATTGATGAGGCCTACTTTTAATATCATTTACTCTTTGCACCACTTTGTCCATAGATTTTCTGAATTCAATTCAAGCTTTATTTTTAAAGATTAAAAACAATTTCAAGAGTCGTTGTGGGTTATTTTCTATACCCGTGCTTGCGGCACACTACTTTTTCCGGACAATGTTCGGACAGCCCTGGTTTAGAGGTTACATCATCTCAGCCACACAAACTTTAAAAAAACGGTGTCTGTCATGTAGGCTATCATTGTATTAAAAAAGGTTACCGGAAATTTGATCGAAAGAAATTTCGTCGACGGTAAATTGATCGACGTTAATGTTGTCGAACGGAAATTTGATCGAATCTTTTTTTCAGTTCACACGTTAAAATTTTCGTCAAATTTCTTTTTGAACGCACTGTAATAAATAGTAAAACAAAATAATGCATCCAAAAATAAAATTGAAGCAAAATCTTAACGTGTGGACTGAAAAAAAGATTCGACCAAATTTCCGTTTGATCAAATTTCCGTCGATCAATTTTCCGTCGACGAAATTTCTTTCGATCAAATTTCCGGATACGATTAAAAAAGCATAGTGTTGCCGCCTTGTAAAATATTGAAGTAAACCGAGATTTTTATTTACCAGCTCAAAATATTCTTAGAAAAACAAGGCACATTAACATAAACAATCAATCAATATTTTTAATGTCACTAGCTGGGGTACCGCATCCACTTTGTGCCTGCAAGTTACATGAAGCGGTGCATAATCTAAATTAATAATTCCAGAAGGCGCTCCATATCCCCCCCCCCAATGCTTAATTGTATTGACATTTCATTTGCCTTTCTTTTAGACATGGCTTGTAATTTGTCAATGAGCGTCGTGTAAAGAATGTGTTCTTTTGTCTGCGTGCGAAGTGGTAGCAGCGAATGATAGCGCATCGCGGTGCGCAATGACAGTGTGGAGGACAAGATCCACTTGCGATTTATGATTGTAAGATAATGTAATGCTCTCAAATAGCCCAATTCATTGTATTGAAAGCTTTTTGTTTAATCTCTAGTTAGGCTTTTCCTTAACAACTGTTGTCGCATAAGAGATGGAATCGGTGGGCCGTCGAGCGTGAGCTCTTAATGCCCCCCCCCCCCCCCGCGATCCCCCACACAAACCAGAGCACTGAAGGACTTAACCCGACTCCAGCCCGTGCGGGAGGGCGCCGGGAACCTCCCCCTTGACCTAGAGGAGGCCCGGTCGACCGAGGACGCTGCGTTTAAAGCGTCCGCAGCTAACTCTCTGTGGGTCAGGACGGCTTTGCTTCCACTCCGGTGGTTTGGTGTTGCGTTACCAACCCCCACCGCCCAGGGAGTCTTTCGGTCGGGACGTTGGTAGTGGCGGGACGAAACGGTTGCCTAGGGGCGGCTTTCTCACGGCCGCGTAGTTAAAATCATCGGCATGGGTTTTGAGGGCCACCCAAGCCTCATACCCATTAACAGCAACTAGTAATCATGTTAGTGGCAGCTCCCGTTGCGTTGGGAGTCATGCGTTTGGCCGGGGTTTTTTAGCTTCGGGTGGACAAGTCCCCCCTACTAGTCTGCCACGCCGCGAAGAGGCAAAACCCCATGTGGACGCCCCCGAATTTCTTCGAGGACGCGGTCGCTTACGCAACCCAGCCTTAACAACTGTTATTTAGTCCTATTGCTCAATCTGATTGCATTCCCACCTTTACTATAAAAAGAATTACCTTATTCACTTCACATAACGTTTCAGATATATGTATTACTTTCATTTAATTTCTAAAAATTAATTGTCTAAATTTTTAATTACTTTTCTTTTGTCTATTTTCTGAACCAAAGCCGTTTCATTAATTAGATGGTGCGGGGGGGGGGGGGGATTTAAAAAAAAAAATGTAAAGATTTTTTTTTGTACAAACCAGGACAGAAGCCATACACTTTTAACCAAATTATATGTTTCCACACAAAAAAGCCAACTTCCCGGCAGCTGTAACTGAACTGATAGGAATGCTGCCACCCCTTATCCTAATTTGGTTGCATTATCCGAGTTCTGTGGTTGAATTATATTTTTCCTCATGGTTTAGCACCCACCCCCTCTCACTGTTCCTTCTTTATCTCTCTCTTCCTGCCTCTTTCTCTCCCCCTCTCTATTTTTTCTCTCTTTATCTCTCTCTCTCTCTTTCACATTATTTCCCCCTCCTCAAAAGTAATGATCTATTTTGGCCAACTGGTCCGTTCCGTCCGGCTACTCACCAAACTCTGTGACCGACCCCAGACGAATTCTTACTCGCTACCAAGTGGCCGAGGGACTGACAACGTTGGGCTACAGATTCGAAACTGTCCTCACTTCAAATCATTACAATCATGTTTTGAAACTCATACCTGAAACGTTTCAACGCAAGTTCTGCATTTGTTGGCGGCAACATTTTCTGAACCAGGGATCTATGGGCCTAAAAAGGGTACATAAAGCGCCTGCTGCAGATGTGTGACGTATTTGATTAAATAACAATAGACCCTATATGTTTGGATAAAAGCGTCTATATATGAGATGAATCCAGAACCGCTGGGTCTTAATTGCTTTATAGCCGTTTCAGTTTGAGTGGTTAGCTGACGGGCCTGGTTACAATAGGCCTAATATTAAATACTTACAGAAACGTCTTGCGCTAATGCTCAGCTGATGTTACGCCGTTATTTACGTACAATGTGACAGGCAATGAACGACTCGGGTCGGGCTGACTATTTTTAACGCACTCAGATCGTAAGCTGTCAGGAAAGCTGTCTAGATTACCTCCTACTTGTTCAGATTATGATTTCGTATCGCATATATGGAAAGAAGATGTTAGGTGCAGACGATTGGATGTTGAGAGACACGAACTTATATATTTTTTTTTAATGTTGGCGTGTATCGCAGCACAATCTAAGCATGGTAATTTAAAGCTGATGGGTTAAATCTTGGTTGTTAGCAGTTAGGTGTCTTGGCGATGATACGATTTAAGTTGTTAGTAACTAATTTGTTTTTGCGATGGTACAAATTTATTTATAAGTAGTTAGTAATTTTGGCGATGGTGCTAATTTAGTTTTAAGTAGTTAGGTGTCTTGGCGATGGTACTAATTTAGTTGTAAGTTGTAAGGCGTCTTGACAAGGTTTAAGACAATATTGGGGGGAAGCATATAGATGTCGTAGCGACGTTTAAGACATTAGATGAAAATATATAAGTGTCATCGCGATGTGTAAGACTTTAGAGGTATGTTGTCTGGTGCAGCGGCATAGCGAGGTGGGACAGGGGGTACATATATCTTCGGGCGCCAATGTATAGGGTTGCCAAAATGAGGCTTACAACGTGAAATTACAATAAGTAAAGAAGGGTAATAAATCGGCCACAAGATCGGTGCAGCGGCTCAGCAGACCCACTTGAGCCAACTTATTTTAGCGCATTTGCCTGCGTCAATGGGACAGGATCGTATTAGCGATCTTGGTCTTTTTTACGTTGAAAGAGAAACGTTGGAAAAAACATATTTTATTGCGTATTTGACCAGTTTGCGACGGTGAAATCAAGAAAAATAAATCCTTTGTAGACTATGTAAACCAGTCTACGACGGTGACTGAGTGGGTCATGTACTATAATTTCTATAAATTTGCCTCTTTAAGTGCAATGATTTATTAAAACTAAATTGTTTTCCTTATTCAATGTAATAGAAAAAATTGATTAAACAGGGAGGCGGCTGGGTCGCCAATTTTATAGTTCGTCCCCGGGCGCAAAATATCATAGCTGCTCCTCTGGTCTAGTGCCAATAATAAGAATAATAATTATATCTCGGATATGTCTACATATTCGCTGCCTATCATGTCAATGCATTTTTGTGCAGTCCTTACTTCTTAAGTATTCGTGTAAAATAAACAACCGTGTTATTACATAAAGTCTTATAAAAAAGATTTCATATTTCGTAAATATATTGTCACGTTAACCCCACCATTGAGTCCCATGAAGCCAATGTCAAGTCAATACCATTCTTTAATGGTACGATCCTTTGATCTCGCCAGACTAAAGCTACAGATGTAGTTGGGCGGAGCTTTGTATATTCTATATTTAAAAAAAAAAAATTATCATGTATACTATCTAATATCTCTCAAATATACCTTTTTGTGAGCTTCATTAGGACGCATGCATTTTCCAAGATAATATAATATGTTTTAGAGCAGCGGTTCTCAACCTGAGGGTCACGACCCCTTTGGGGGGTCGAACGACACTTTCCCAGGAGTCGCTTAAGACCCTCGGAAAACACATATCCTCTAAAGTTATGAAGCAGCAACGAAAATAATTTTGTGGCTGGGGGTCGCTACAACATGAGGAACTGTATAAAGGGTCGTGGCAGTAGAAAAGTTGAGAACCACTGATTTAGAGGGAGTTGTAAATACGTTGCATTTGAAGAGAATCAATTTCTGCCTGGATTCCTTTTTCTGTATTTGGCTTTTTTTTTGGTAACGTCAACGACCGTTTCTTGGGCTTAATGGTGGTTGCAGCGGACATCAGAATGACCACCCCGACTAATGCTGGGTCCAGGGATGGTAGCGGGGATGGCACGACGGGAACGTAAGGGTGGGGGCGGGAGTTTGAAGTAGAGGTATCAGTGGAACGTGGGGCCGGGGCGGGAGTTTGAAGTAGAGGTATCAGTGGAACGTAGGGGTGGGGGCGGGAGCTTGAAATAGAGGTATCAGTGGAACGTAGGGGTGGGGCGGGAGCTTGAAGGAGAGGTATCAGTGGAACGTGGGGGTGGGGGTGGGAGTTTGAAGTAGAGGTATCAGTGGAAGGTGGGGGTGGGGGCGGGAGCTTAAAGTAGGTATCAGTGGAACGTAGGGGTGGGGGCGGGAGCTTGAAGTAGAGGTATCAGTGGAACGTGGGGGTGAACTTAAGATTATGATCTTAAATCTGTAACACATAACATACGGGAAGAATGGGTAATAGATCAAGTGGGTTAAGGCATGACATAGCTCAAAGTGGGTAAAGATATAACATAGCTCAAGTTGGTTACGACACAACATACAGGAAGTATGTGAAATACCTTAAGTTGGTTAAGACATAGCACAGCCCAAGTGGGTTAAGACATAACATACAGAAAAATGTGGAATAGATCAAGCAGGTTAAGACAAGACATAGCTCGTGGGTTAAGACATAACATACATGAAGAATGTGGAACAGCTCGAGTGGGTTACGACATAACATACATGAAGAATGTGGAACAGCTCGAGTGGGTTACGACATAACATACATGAAGAATGTGGAACAGCTCGAGTGGGTTACGACATAACATAAATGAAGAATGTGGAACAGCTCGAGTGGGTAACGACATAACATACATGAAGAATGTGGAACAGCTCGAGTGGGTTACGACATAACATACATGAAGAATGTGGAACAGCTCGAGTGGGTTACGACATAACATAAATGAAGAATGTGGAACCGCTCGAGTGGGTTACGACATAACATACATGAAGAATGTGGAACAGCTCGAGTGGGTTACGACATAACATAAATGAAAAATGTGGAACCGCTCGAGAACGTGCAATCAATCTCATACACGCTATTTCAACATTCATAGCAAGACGAAATAAAAAAAAAAATTACCCAATAGAACGAAGAAGTTAACCTTGAATACACCATGCCCTGGTCTTAGGCATCAACACGTCATTTTAACACAAATCTAACATTAACGACGTCATCGCCGTTGACTGCCCGGATCTTTCTCCGTGCATCACAGTTACATCTTTTGACCCTTGATATATGGGATATTTTGAAAATATGACCCCGAGAATGACTCCTTTATTACTGTTGCAGGATTTCGATCCCTGTATATAATTTCCACCAAAACCATGAATCCGGCAGTATATATGTCTGGCCTCTGAATAAAACCTTAACAAATTATTTTCTTGTCCATCATGCATACAATATTCATGAATTGAATCCAACATTTATTTTGTCCCCTTAACTTTCCTTGAATAAATAAACCAACATAGATAACTACATAGATAACTACATAGATAGATAACTACAGCGACGGACGAAGTTTTCAATGACACAAATCTGGCATATGACAGTACGTCTTTCCGTCATCGAATGAAAGAGCGGCTCTTTTTTTCTTTCGGCGTCAGAGAAGTAGTTCCGCCACACAACAGAGTTGTTTGCTACCTATTGCAGACTGCAGACGTAAGATTCTTAGTAATTTATGCGCATAATTATACCATTCTTTGCATTAAAAAAATACCCTTTTATTAAAAATGCTTTAAAAAATTATGTTCTCTGTTTCAATCACTAACAGCATTTTTTTTGGTGAAATATTAAGATATACTTTTAAAGTTGGTACAGTTATAGAATTTAATCAAATGATTTTTAAGTTGAAATGCGATCCCATGTAACAGATTTCATTGGTGGACCTGATGTCCATTAAATCAATGTGATCGATTTGAGTGCTACTGATGACTAAGACGTTGGTGTTGGTGATTGACTAAGACGGGCATTTCAGATACCCGGCATGTTAAAAGAACATGCAAAGCAAGGCTACTAACTACATTACATTTTGTAAACTTTTCTATACGTACACGTACATGTACACTGTACACGTACAAGAGACGCTCAGTTGTTTTTTTTTATTTGTCCTCGTTGGTGGTGAATAAAACGCGTGTCTTTTATTTAAGAAAAAAAATTCATTACATTTACTTTCCCTTTGACGGCCAAATTTTATTTAATTATCATTAGCTTCCACGAGAAAATGGAATTTTTTTAATTTTATCTTTACAGTTAGAAGATATTTTAATTACATTTTTTTAATAATCGACAGGACTTACCTTGTTAATCCAAATTATATGTTAAGGTATGTGTTGCATTTCAGAAGAGTGAGAATTCAAAATACAATAAAAATATAAATCCACAATGTAAAGTACACTGTAACCACTGAACAGTTTAGGTCCCAAATAGTACCACGCACGCTAGCAACTCGTTGTAGTTAAATGAAGTGAAGAATATTCAGCCACGATAACTCTGCAGTTACTTTCCTGACCACACAAATAGCGTGGAAGGCAAGTGGTGCAAATAATTATAAATGTTTTTTTTTCAAAACCATCTCCCAGCACTCAACGCGTGCACCAGGGGCGATGTCTGTTTGAGGCGCCCAGAGAGCACCGGGTCACTGGGATAATTTCTCATCCAGGAGACGGATACACCTAGAACTCATCTGCGGGCGCCAGGCCGAGGAGACAACGCGTGGATTCACTGCGGAACGGGGTGGGGAGGAGGGGTAAGCGTAGAGGGGAAAAAATGGACGCTGGTCCATTCGGTGAATGAAATGGAGAGCGAGAGAAGAAATAAATGGAGGCACCGTCCATTCAAAGTAGGGTTTTTATTTACGGCTCTGGTTGAAACCATCTTTTTATCACACCGTTTGGAGTTGAACAAGATGTCTGGAATCGCTAGACAGGCTAGACTTAAAAAAGGAAGGGAACGTAGAGGTGAGCCATATGAATGGACACTCACCTACACCCCTCTCGCAACCTCCACATGTGCAAATAGGAACTGAATTAAAACGAGTGGTATTTGTCAAGATGATCACACAAGAAAGCAAGACGGCTGTACACACGTAATGACATTATTGTTACTCGTGATTTCAAAATGTGGTGCCTTAAAATATAATGTTAGCCACTATTTTATCTTTATGTAAACCTTTATTTCGTATAAAATATATCGTGTTAAAATTTGGGGTCCTATTGATGATAGCACTGGATCCCTAATGTTCTACAGCAGAGCAGCAAATTATCCAAAATATATTTATTTGAATACACCATTGCATATTTAACAATGGCACGTGTTTACCAATTCACGAAAATCCTATTATTCAGTAATCCAAGGTACGTAAGCAACAATAATTGTTGACCAATTTAGGAAAAAAACTTTATTTTTTAACTAATGTAATAAAAGTGATCCGCTGACCACTGGTCGGTAACCGCTGGAGTAGAGGTCCCTTTCTACGTGCTTTGTGTATCGTCATAATTTGTTGACAATAACAGTTTTGTAATTTCAACTTGTATTACTGGTGCATCTCATGCTTTTCGGCCATAACTATTTTTTTCAAATGTTATATCTGTTTACACTAAATCATCCACCTCACTACAAGGGAACATCGCTACTGTTTAAAATTAAAAAAATATTCGAGATGATCACTGCATCTAAATTATATCTTTCCCATTGCATTGAAGATTTAGTTAAAATCATCAAAGATGGTGAGGCTAGTGGTACCTCTGAGTTCTTTTTTAGTAGTCGGCGCCACCACTGGAGAGCCAAGATTACATTCAGGTTTTGCTTTGCCGTTGCGGTGACACACTTCGAAGACCTCTCAACACACAGAAATATGGCCAGGGTCACTCCTGGTTATAATCTCAGGAGCTTTCTCTTCCTAAACGTGGACGAAAAAACTGTTTTGACTTAACTCATAAGTTTCATACATTATTCAAGCATCGTCTGGACTTAAACGCGGAGATGAAGCTGGGAACAAAAAAAATAATAAGGATTAAAAAACATAAAAATGCAAACGAAACAATTTTAGAGACGAGTTGACACAAGGAAACTTTGTTGGAAAGCAGAAGATGGGAGACGACTCAATCTCATTACTTGGGACCTAAGATGGGAGACGACTCAATCTCATTACTTGGGAGCTAAGATGGGAGACGACTCAATCTCATTACTTGGGAGCTAAGATGGGAGACGACTCAATCTCATTACTTGGAAGCTAAGATGGGTGACGACTCAATCTCATTACTTGGGAGCTAAGATGGGAGACGACTCAATCTCATTACTTGGGAGCTAAGATGGGAGACGACTCAATATCATTACTTGGGAGCTAAGATGGGAGACGACTCAATCTCATTACTTGGGAGCTAAGATGGGAGACGACTCAATCTCATTACTTAGGAGCTAAGATTGGAGACGACTCAATATCATTACTTGGGAGCTAAGATGGGAGACGACTCAATCTCATTACTTGGGAGCTAAGATGGGAGACGACTCAATCTCATCACTTGGGAGCTAAGATGGGAGGCGACTCAATATCATTACTTGGGAGCTAAGGATGTAAATAAAGAATTCAGCAGAGAAGCAGATTCCATTTTGTTACTCTCGAGTGTGCCGACTAAACACCACCACCCCCCACCCCCCACCCGGCCACACACACACACACTTTTGTCAGCACTGTGCTCCGTGTTCTCATCTTGCTTGATCTGTTCTGTCACCACCATCAACCCAGCAGACGTCAGTTAGGGAAGTTCCAAAGTTAATTATATTCACTTTGGCATTAATAATCATCTCCCCATACCAGCCGTGGGTGCCACGGAGACATTGCAGACAAGGCCATAAGAAGAAAATTACAGCGGAATTCATGCATTTTACTGGAAATATTAGAGTGCTCATCAAAACGTTTGTTAATTCACAATGTTTAGTTTATATTTTAAAGAAAAATTATATACTATCAGTAATCTATAAATATAGTTATGAAAAAATGACTTTAAATCGTCCCTGTGAAGTATAAATTATATTAATTATAAAATTTATATTAAAGGAAGCTTCGGAAATAAATGAGAGAATATTATAAAGGTTACATTGCACCATTTTCTCAAAAGTGCATTGCATTTTTTTTTAAATAGATATTATTTTATACGAAAATGGTGCTTATGACATCATGCTGTGTTTAACAGACGAATTAAAACGTATTACCAATAACCAATAAGAACTCACTGCATATTTTAGTAGCCCTAGTCACAAAAATGATGGCTCTAGGTTTAAAACCCCAAAACAAACAAATAATATTTCCATTTATATGAGATTTTTTTCCCCTTTCGTTTACTAAAACTAAGGACGAACAACATCGACTTGCGTTATTTACCTCATTACAAAAATTGATTCCATTATTGTTTGTCTTTTTTACAAGAAACATGTTCAAGGAAATTTACTTGACTAAGGCACATTGGGAAAATACATTGAAAAAAAACAAAAAAACATGTGGACATTACACTGCTTCGCGCACCTATTTCACTAAGATGAAAGAGAAAGGAAGAGATTGCAACTTTAACCACCTCCAGATTCTGCAACAGTACCGTGCGACCCATAAATCCCTCAGGATAACTGACAGCAATCATACCCCAGGTACCAACAGCTTTCCGATACGACGGTAGTCCCATCAACAAATGACGTCGGTGTTTCTGTCGTCGCCCAACCATCGCCACCAAATGGGCAGAGACGTCGGCGCTAATGACTGAACCAATCATGGTGAAATCATCGATGGTCCTGTCGAGTACCAGGTTCAAAGCCGTGTTTTCCCCTCGTTATTTTGACAGCAGTAAAACCAGTTAATCACAGCGCAATGGCGTAAACGTACTCAATTGGTTCGTGGGGGGGGGGGGGGGGGTGTGTGGCGCGGTGTTGGTACAGTAATTGGCATGTTCACGGTCCTTACGATCAGGGGGTGAATGTTCAGAGCTGTGTGGTGCGGGAGCGCATGCCGTTACACCCGGTGTTATTGCCTTAGTTAATGTAACCTCATTTGTTCTTGATGCGGATGTTACCTTCTGCTTGGATGTATTAAGTGTATTCTTCTTATTAACTTCTCATCAATTAATCACTTTCGCCGTCATAACGTGATCCTCACAAACACGAGATAGAACGTCTTGATTTGATCATCACTGTGGTTTATTCATCTACTTAACACAATTTACAATAATAATAAAATCTCCTACAATTGGAGAAAAGATAATATGTTGTCTTATTCCTCCACACATGAAATATCACACGATTTCACGCGACGTCATAAGATGTAAAACTCTGGGTCATTGCGAGAGCAAATTCATACATGATCGCCATACTTTCTTCCATACCTCTTCTGCGCATGACATCAATAATCTCCTTCACTTCCTGTACATCTTCAATTACCCAAAAAGAATACATTGTCCGAGATAAATTACTATGTCCACATTTGAGCTGTTACAGTTATCAAGAATATCTCTGAGGAGCCATAGAAGTAGATTTGTTTTTTTAAATTATTTTTTACGAATGTTTTCATTTCTGCAAACACATTATGCCATCACAATTTTCTAACACAAATCTTTAATACCTCAAATTTGCACTCCATAACTCTTTGAATTACTGGCGTGCCTCCGTCACACTGTGACGATGGTGTGACTTCACAGGATGAAATCACAAGACATGGGATTTTTTTATCTTGAGAACTATAAGCAGATCCATCCATTGATCTTGGGCTCTCAAAATATAGAAAAAGAAGACTTCTCTAAATTATAGCTTTTTTTTATACCAAAACTCTTACAAAACCTTGAGTTTATGACATAACTCACTATACCTTGGATATGTCAGTGCAGCCTTTTGACTGTATCCAAATTTGACAGAACAGTAAGTTATGAAAATGATGTCTAAGAAAATGCAGCCACATCCCTGTCATTAAATGGTTGGTCATTTAAAGGTTTGCCATTAAAAGGTTGGCCATTAAAAGGTTGGCCATTAAAAGGTTGGTCATTTAAAGGTTTGCCATTAAAAGGTTGGCCATTAAAAGGTTGGCCATTAAAAGGTTGGCCATTAAAAGGTCAGCCATTAAAAGGTTGGCCATTAAAAGGTTGGCCTTTAAAAGTTTGGCCATTAAAAGGTTGGCCATTAAAAGGTTGGCCATTAAAAGGTTGGCCATTAAAAGGTTGGCCATTAAAAGGTTGGTGATTTAAAGGTTGGCCATTAAAAGGTTGCCATTAAAAGGTTGGTGATTTAAAGGTTGGCCATTAAAACGTTGGCCATTAAAAGTTTGGCCATTAAAAGGTTGGCGATTTAAAGGTTGGCCATTAAAAGGTTGGCTATTAAACGTTTGGCGATTTAAAGTTTGGCCATTAAAAGGTTGGCCATTAAAAGGTTGGCTAAATTAAAATTTAGCAAGTTTTCATTTCCTTATTTTTTCAATTACCGGTACTTCCAAAATAACCACTTACATTGTAAGCATATGTAATGGAAGGTTTCTTGAATGCGGTCTTCTCTTGATTACCGGTAATTGTTTGCTGCCTTCCAACGTGTAAATGTTTCCAGACCCTGATTCATACAATTATACCTCTTTACATTTCAGCCCATTCCTCCCCGCCCCCCACACACACCCCACACCCCATTTCGTTTACATCTAGTTATGAGGCTAACTCAAGATGTTCATCCTGACACCTACCATTAAAAGATTTGGTTAACAAGATTCTCGTTTACCTCTAGCCTAACACTCCTCAAATCTATACCGACAGTTTCATTAAAAAAAAATAAAATTAAAATTATAAAAAAATAAATCCAGTTATTAAAAACTTTGTATTTTAATATTTTGTTTTTGATTTTAGTTGATGAAGCCTGCACATTTTAAACCGTGATAATAGATTAGTCCCGACAGCGCCTAAGATACGAACATGCTCATAGATCTCTGGTCTTCCTTACAGAGTGCCGCGTTATATGTAAGTCAGACTAATCTGTTTTCTGTGTTATCGGCCGGTAATTTGACGCGGTCTATCAACAACAAAGGAAGCCCCATAAACCTCGATCTCTTGTCTTAACATCTGTGACACTGCTTAGGGGCGGCACGGTTATCAACGCTAAGTAACGGCCCGTTTATCAAAGCTAAGTAACGGCCCGGTTAACACCACTAAGTAACGGCCCGGTTACCAAAGCTAAGTAACGGTTTGGTTAAAACCGCGAAATAAGGGCCTGGTTAACACCGCTAAGTAACGGCCCGTTTATCAAAGCTAAGTAACGGCCCGGTTAACACCACTAAGTAACGGCCCGGTTACCAAAGCTAAGTAACGGTTTGGTTAAAACCGCGAAGTAAGGGCCTGGTTAACACCGCTAAGTAACGGCCCAGTTATCAAAGCTAAGTAACGGCCCGCTTAACACCAATAAGTAACAGCCCGGTCAACACCGCTAAGTAAAGGCCCGGTTAGCAATGCTAAGTAACGGCCCGGTTATCTCGGTTTCAAATCCCTTTACCCCCCCCCCCCGGCTATTGTTTCCATGCTAGGACCAGGACAAAACATATGATTTTCCACGATGTTGATGGACTTATGGAAACTACTTTCTCAACATTTTCACCATGCATATCTCTAAAGCAGGAGACTTAGTGTTTGAACTCGTTACGATCCCAATTTACTCAAAAACAACAAACCAACCTGTAGTAACAAGATATTGATCAGTATTAGTTGATATTTTAATACAAAATATATACATATATTCATGAAAGGTGCATTGACATATGAAGAAACGGGGGACACATTTTTTTTTTGCAGGCTGCTGTTTTGGAGCACTTATATCCGTTGTATGTCTTATTATGTGTATGTCTTTTGATTTGAGGTTTTCGTACACTGGGAGGCCAAAGACGAGGACGGCCCAGCAGAGGCGTAGCTAAGGCGGTGCAGAGGGGGGGCAGATGTTCTCGGGTGTCATACTAGTTAGGGGCGCCAAAATGTGCTTTGATATTATTTTATTGATAGAAATATTGAGATTGAGAGTTGGAAAAAAAGAAAGGGAGGCGCTTTAAAATGAATTTTGTCCCCCAGGGCGCCAAAACACTCTAGCTACCCCTCTTCGGTCCAGAACGTCGCAAACTCTCTACTACACTGAAAATGTGTATTAGCTAATGTTAAGGCTGATGTTATTGTTCGTAACACGTTTTCGCGACTTTTTTCTCTCATTTTTTTATGCATGAAATTGAAACTATAACGTTGTAATTACTTGCATCTAGAACACGGCCACTGGCTTTTTGGAATAGAAAATTATTAACTTAATGTTGTCAGTTGATCTGAATACAATTTAACAGCGCCATTGTGTTTAATGTAACCTCACAGTCCTTGTGGGTCATTTCATTTAATCATTTCTACAGTGTACTATTGAACCTGTAAACAAACACTGTGAGTGGACCCATGTGCTAAAGATCTGCGTCCATTTGGTAAATAAGCTGAAGGTTAACTGACACATTCGATGTAAACACTGATTTCAGTGTGTCCAACACGTCGCGTATGATAAGTTCACTACACAGACATAGAGAACAGGGGGGGGGGGGGATAAATGTAGGCCAATGTCATGAATGTTTCCAGCCACATGTGGCTTTCTAAACAGGTCTTCTAGAACATTCTGAGCTCTGGTCTTAGAATGAAACTTAATCCGCCTTGGCTTGATGTTCTTAAAAATTGTGCGTGTGTGGTAGGTGGTGTGTGTGTTAGTATGTGTCGGGTGTGTGTGTGGTTGACAAAAAGTATGTTGATTGGGGGGGGGAATGTCTTTTTATATGTTTGGAAGAGTTTGTGAGGGTGGTGTTGCTGGGATGCTGGCTTGTACATATAATTTACGCAGCTTTTTTTTTTTAAATATAAAAAAATGATTGTAGAATATTTTAAAAAACTTGAAGTTTTCTCTACAGATTGCTTTAATTCAAATATTTTTGTGTACGTTTTTTTTTTAAACACGGGTCTGGTTTTAATACATTACATAAAGAGACGGCTGGATATTCTAAGGGCTACAAAAATATCTCATTTAAGGACAAGAGAGGAAGCTGTAAATAGTTCTATTGCTTCAGAACGCTCCCGACGAAGTATTTGATTTTTTTAAATATTCATTTTAATTTATTTTAAATTAATTAAATTTATTTATTTAGTTAATATTTCTTTTAAAGAGGGGAGGGTTGTCTTTCTATAATTTAAAATGTATCATGACATGGGTATATCATGTATTGGGCATGTACCATGAATTTTTAAAGTATCATATCTTGATCATGTATTATGTGTTATAGTTGTACCACGTAGATGTATCCTGTCTGTCCGATGTATTATGTCTCGTAGATGTATCCTGTATTCCTGATGTATTATGTCTCGTAGATGTATCCTGTCTGTCCTATGTATTATGTCTCGTAGATGTATCCTGTCTGCCTGATGTATTATGTCTCGTAGATGTATCCTGTCTGTCCTATGTATTATGTCTCGTAGATGTATCCTGTCTGCCTGATGTATTATGTCTCGAAGATGTAGCCTGTTTAGGGAATATATTATGTCTTGCGCTACCAATTTTAACATTAAAACATTATATATATTAAAAAAGCACAAATGAGTTACGTCAATTTTAAATAATTTATATACAAAGAATCCGTGGTCAAATGTTCCAGTTAGAAGTCAACCAGTTAGAGCATATCGGCTTTGGCCAGACTTTCCCTGTGGTCGTTGTTGTCTCCCGCCGCCCACTAACTGTTGTAAATGAGCGGATAAATAGAGAAGGATTAGACCCTGGAATTGATAGCAGGGCTCCTATGGCTGGGCCAATGTGGAGAGAAGGGCCTTTGGGGAGTGGATCTTAAATTCCGAGCAGACCGATGGGGGAAAAATGAAAACATAAAAAAACCACACACAAAACCCACTCAGTTTAAGGAAAGGTTGGAGGGGGGATGGGGGGAGGGGGGGAGTAAGGTGGGTATGCTTGCAGTAAACAGGTTAATGACGCAAGGTTATCTAAGAGAGATAACCGGTTTTATTTCGGATATTGCTGTCTCAATGCTCTCCCTCGAATCACTCTTGGGGAGCCCGCAGCTGTCATCGGCAACCCGATCTCAGGCACAGCTGTTTTTATCGCCAAGCTTTTTGGCCTTGTCTGTTATATAAAACTCGAGCCAACGGAGCCCAAGATAAATGAAAACACTAAAAGACGAGCGATGCCCATTTACTATCATTGCCCAGTGAGCTTTGTTAGCCCTGGCACACCACCACCCCTCGAACACCACCACCCCCCAACCGCCAACCCGTCATTTATTTCCAAGCTTGTGAATGTAGCGTCTTAAGTCTTGTAAGACTTGAGAGAGAGAAAATGTCTTGTGTTGGGCTGGTATTAGCACGCGTGACTACGGTAACTGATACGGTGGGCTTCTCACTTGTGAATGGAGTGAGCTTAAAAGGGGAGACTCGCGTTTATGTGTGTGTGGGGGGGGGGGGATGCAGTGGTTCTTGGGTTGAGCATAAGGGGGGCAGTTTAGTTCGATTATTTAATAGTAGGTCTTAACCAGAAGCAGTTTATTTTTAACTTTTTTTTTACACTGGTTCCGGTTACTTAGAGAAAATACAAAGTGGGTCCAAGTGTTACACAAATAAAAAAAAAAGTTAACTTCTCATATATAGAGGAAAGTTCTCAGGAAAATATATGGACCAACAAAGGATGAATATGGATGGAGAATACGAACCAAGCAGGAATTGTACAGTCCATATCAGGATCCCACGACAGTAGCAGAAATAAACAAGGGCAGGCTACGCTGGGCAGGACACTTAGAGAGAACGCCAAATGACAGAAATTAAGTTAATTATTGGTCATCAATTTATATTATTTTAAAAAAAAAATCCATTAACGACTAGCTTGTGATGTAGCTCTGACATCGGAATTGACATTTAGAATTGATTTCATATGTTTAGAATTGAGTGCATATGATTTGAGATGAGTGCATATGTTTAGAATTGAGTGCATATGCTTTGAGATGAGTGCATATGTTTAGAATTGAGTGCTTTTGTTTAGAATTGAGCACACATGTTTAGAACCTGTGTACTCTTAAGAGAAATTGAACAATACTGAAGCAACGCATTGTTTTTTTTAACATCTCCGTATCTTCACTAATTGCCGCTTGGCTTTTCTAAACCTACCAACAAACATTGAATGTGCTGTACGTGTTGTGCTGTTCATTAGGCAAATATGAATGGGGTTGTTCTTTCACAAATAAGAATGGGATATATCTCTTCACAAATATTAATGGGATCTATCTCTTCACAAATATTAATGGGATCTATCTCTTCACAAATATTAATGCGATCTATCTCTTCACAAATATTAATGGGATCTATCTCTTCACAAATATTAATGGGATCTATCTCTTCACAAATATTAATGGGATCTATCTCTTCACAAATATTAATGGGATCTATCTCTTCACAAATATTAATGGGATCTATCTCTTCACAAATATTAATGGGATCTATCTCTTCAAAAATATTAATGGGATCTATCTCTTCACAAATATTAATGGGATCTATCTCTTCACAAATATTAATGGGATCTATCTCTTCACAAATATTAATGGCATATATCTCTTCACAAATATTAATGGGATATATCTCTTCACACATATTAATGGCACATGTCTCTTCACAAATATTAATGAGATATATCTCTTCACAAATATTAATGGCATATACCTCTACACAAATATTAATGACATATATCTCTTCACAAATATTAATGGCATATATCTCTTCAAAAATATTAATGGCATATATCTCTTCAAAAATATTAATGGCATATATCTCTACACAAATATTAATGAGATACATCTCTTCACAAATATTAATGGTTTGGTTCGGCTCACTATTTTGAATTGGATTATTTTGTTCACTCAAATGAATGGCATTGTTGTTTACACGCATAAACTATAGAGTAAAGTATCCATACAAGCATTTGCTGATTTAAAAAATTATGAGTGCTACAAAGCTAAATATGATTCGTAGGGTTTTTTGTAATTCATAAATTAAAATTAGACTTAAAAGTAGTATAAGGACTTCTTAAAATGTTGACATTTTAATTTTGAGTTCACGTCTACGACGTCTACATATTTCTTGTGTAAACTGCACTAGGCTAAGAAATTAAGCACTGGTCTTGCCCGGCCCATGTAGCCCGATATTCCCCATTAAAAAACAAACCAAAATGGCAGCACATATTTTAGCATTTCAGAAATAAAAGTTCTGAACATGATCAGTGCTCATGTCATTATCTTCCATTACTCTAGACTGGGCGCCTCAGTGGTCAATATTTAAGAATGTCAATAGGTACTTAAAAGAATATGTTTTATTCTTTTAACACTAATTACATCGACCGAGCCAGGCAAATGCAATGTGTTAAAAAATGTGATGAGGGCTTTGTTTTCTAATATTTTAATATCCCTGAGATTTAATTTGTACTTAATTTAATTTTTGTGTGTGCAGATATAGAAACAGTATCTTAATGCCTGGTTCCTTTTATATTTATTCATTAGAGTATTTAAAAAATGGATCCTCACTTTGTACAACGCAGGAGCTAAAGCACATTTGATGTGAGACTTTACGACTGAAATAGAACAAAATATTAAAACCAGTTTTCTATGCAATGCACGACACATCAGTGGATTTGATGAATCCATTTTGTATCTCATAATATCATGGCAGGCGTTTATCATTGTAAATGGAGCGATGAACTCAGTACGGGCGCAATGGTGTGTGGGGGAGGGGGGAAGGGTGGTGCTGGTTATAAATAAGCCAGGTGTAACTAATGTGAGTTTGTAATTGTAATGGCGGGTATTACACCAGGAATCACATCTCCGAGACGTCATTGGTGTCAGAAGCTGAAACGTTAGCGGCTGACAACGGCCGGGGGTGAGGTGAGCGCTCCCTTTTCAAGAATGGCAGCTCGGGGTTTTTTTTTCAATTTTTTTTTATGCACGTGTGATGTAAACTAAATGCAGTGCAGCCAGTATGCTGAGTTTATTTTCGGGCTAATTAACTGAATGGAGAAACAAAAAATAAGCCATGTTAAAATGTTTAGTAAATAGCTTCTACATGAATGTTTTAATGCTTTCACTAAAAGGACACACAACATAGGGGTACGGCTAGATTTATTCTATTTGAGTAGCTAAATTTGTACACACGCCCTAATAGTTTTAATTGAAGACACACACAAACACACATGGAAAATTTAAACATTAAAATACATTGGTTTCGATATTCGCACACATGAGACTCTTTCTTTAACGGCCTCAATGCCGGAAGAAAATCGAAAAGCATTGTGATTTATAATGTTACCATAAGTTATCATACATTTCTAGTGATGAGTCTTAGCAAGACACGGAGAAGGGATTTTTATATGTTTTGAAAGAAAACTTACATAGGCAAATACAAACTAAATTATCGCTACTTATGTTATGTGTAAATAATTTAAAGTATTTTATTATTTTTGTGTTGAACATTTCGTTATGTCCATTTCAAAAATATCCCTGAAGGCAATTTTTAGAGCGTAGAATATTTTTAGGTACGACATATGTTGTTGATGCTCTAAGGCAGTGATTCCCAAATTGGTCTATATTCAGTGGCGTAGGTAGAGTGTTTGGCGCCCGGGGGCAAGATTTTATTTTAAAGCGCCCTCTTTTCCTTTTTCAACTCTCAAACCCATTATTTTCATCAATAAAGTAATACCAAAGCACATTTTGGCGCCCCTAACTAGCTGGCGCCCGGGTACATCTGCACCCCCCTGCCCCCCCTACGATACGCCTCTGTCTATATTGACCCCCAGTGGTCGACGACAACTTGCAGGGGTCTACGTCAGCTAAAAAAAAAGTGGGTGTCCATGGAATGAAAATGGGGGTCAATGATATGAAAATGGGGGTCAACGATAGTGGATCACATGTAAGCAGGTTGTGGTGACTTCTATGTTGGCATTCCATGATTGGAATAATCCACAAACACAGATAATACCTAATTACTAAGATAATATTGTCTTATAAGGTAAAGACATATATCTTCCTGCACAAATTATAAAAGTCCCTATGAAGTAAAAATTGAAAAGCATACATGTTCACGAAACGTGATGAATAATCATATTATAATTTAAGTTATTAGGTATATTTTCTGATATATGAATATAAATTTAAATCTTTCAAAGTCACTAGCACTATACTGGCTGTCAAAAATACATTTCAGTTAATGAATTTGCAACAACAAAAAAATCATTATCAGGTAAGCAGGGGGTCTACCCAAAACCGAAAAACATGTCAAGTGGTCTACGAGACAAAATGTTTGGGGACTGTCAAATATTCTGGTCCCATGTCAGAATATGATGGCTCATGATGAATATTTGGTTGTCTGATAAATCATGACCTTGACAGGGACCTCTGCTCTAAGGTCTTAGGCGATTATTTTTTGTTTTAGAAATACAGAATTGGATTATAGTGTTTTGAACAGATTGGTCAGCAAACAGTTATTTTAACAAGGGGTTAGTGTCAAGACGATGGCAAGCACATACAAGAAATACTATTTTAAATGAATTAATGATTAAATAACGACTGAAAAGTACGGAACTTAAGGTCACGAGTGAACTTTCTGATTCTGCGTCATCCCAGATCACATGATTTCTTAATGTACCTGAAAAAAAATGAAAAACAAGTTCCTTAGAGGTGGTTGGCACTTTGTAATCGTAACGCATGTCTGGTCAGTGACAGGCGATAAGTAACCTTCGTCGCTATCTCTAGGTGCAAGGAAATATAGAGCAAAGTATGAGGAAGAATGACATGTTATTTATATAGATAGAACGATAAATGAAGACCATTACGGCTAACATATTTTCTCAGGAGACACGTGGCTCTTGGCCGAAACGTTCTTCTGCCATTGTCCTGTCAATATATTTCAAACTTCTACACACCTTGTTCCACTATTTTCTTCACACAGCTTGAACTCAGTCCTTCCTTTATTATCATTAATCTCTAGGTGCAAGGCCACTGGAGCAACCATCTCATCTGTTTCTGTAACAATCTCAAATTGGGGCCAAGGACATGATGATCCAGCCTTTTAGCAAAACAAAAAAAAAAATTTAAAAAAAATTTACAAAAAAATAAAAATTATAACTGATAAGCTGTAAAATATGAACTTAAAATTTAAAATAAATGAAAATTTAGAAGTAGAATAAAATTTTGTTTAGAATATATGTCTCAATTTTTTAAATATTTTTTTAAAATTTAAAACGTGCAATAAACTTACTCTGCAAACAGACTTTTCAAAATTAGAATTTAATATTGTTGCAAACATTGTCTTAAATTAGTAACAAAGATTAAATAAAACTGCTTTCCAACAGTTGATATATTGAATACAGCGCTGGTTATATGGTTGCTTAGTGTTTGTCATATACTAATTAATATAATTGAACATGTTAAAACAGAACTGAAATCTCAAAGACTTGTGATTGTCCTAACACACTACTCTATTATGTGCAAAACCACAAGCACAAACAAAAAAAAGTTTAACAATTTCTTTTGACATGCTTTGTCCCATAATCTTGACATGCTTTGTCCCATAATCTTGACATTCTTTGTCCCATAATCTTGACATGCTTTGTCCCATAATCTTGACATGCTTTGTCCCATAATCTTGACATGCTTTGTCCCATAATCTTGACATGCTTTGTCCCATAATCTTGACATGCTTTGTCCCATAATCTTGACATGCTTTGTCCCATAATCTTGACATGCTTTGTCCCATAATCTTGACATGCTTTGTCCCATAATCTTGACATGCTTTGTCCCATAATCTTGACATGCTTTGTCCCATAATCTTGACATGCTTTGTCCCATAATCTTGACATGCTTTGTCCCATAATCTTGACATGCTTTGTCCCATAATCTTGACATGCTTTGTCCCATAATCTTTTCTTTGTGACGGCGCTTGGTCTTTATTTTTTTCCTTGATTAGTTTATTTTTAAAAGATGTTAGTTTCTTACGTTCGTTAACCACAGAATGTATTTTTAAATCTCTGTCACTGAACTTCTCTGAATCAAAGTACTTAATTTCCCCAGAGTTAACCACGCACTTTGTCCAGTGATGTAACCACGCACTTTGTCCAGTGATTTAACCACGCACTTTGTCCAGTGATTTAACCCCGCACTTTGTCCAGTGATTTAACCACGCACTTTGTCCAGTGATTTAACCACGCACTTTGTCCAGTGATTTAACCACGCACTTTGTCCAGTGATTTAACCCCGCACTTTGTCCAGTGATTTAACCACGCACTTTGTCCAGTGATTTAACCACGCACTTTGTTCAGTGATTTAACCACGCACTTTATCCAGTGATTTAACCACGCACTTTCTCAAGTGATTTAACCACGCACTTTGTCCAGTGATTTAACCACGCACTTTGTCCAGTGATTTAACCACGCACTTTGTCCAGTGATTTAACCACGCACTTTGTCCAGTGATTTAACCACGCACTTTGTCCAGTGATTTAACCACGCACTTTGTCCAGCGATGCGTTCAAGTAATTTTAATGTTTGTAATAACTCACTGATCTGAACGAAGTGTGCAATGATATGATAAGGACGCAATTAGTAACTGTTAAATATATATATATATATACATATATATACATATATATATATATATATATATATATATATATATGTATATATATGTATATATATATGGCAGGTCAGTCCGTGATCAATCCACCTTACCATCAGCTCACCCTCATCAAATACTTCCTCGCCTTAGCTCTTCCCATAATCCTTGCTCAAATGGACCGTGCAACAGTCTGTTCTGACAAGCACGAAAGTGCCTTGTGCGATTTCAACAATGATATGAGCGATCAAAATATAGTGCGTGTTTCAAATGTACGATTCAGCGACCTTTCAAGAAAAGAAAATGTTTGTAGGGTCCTCCAGCTAAATGTTTAAATATCGATGAGACAGAAGTACAAACTACCATCAAACTTAAAAATAAAATAAAACATGAACTATCAGCAATTACTGTAACTCCCCTTGTGTTGCTTTTTTTTAAATCTTTACAT
Source organism: Omphiscola glabra (assembly GCA_964017045.1). Lineage (NCBI taxonomy): Eukaryota > Metazoa > Mollusca > Gastropoda > Lymnaeidae > Omphiscola > Omphiscola glabra. The sequence goes on along the minus strand of OZ024794.1, from coordinate 51,955,105 downwards.
TATTTTAGTTATAAATATTTCATTCTCAAAAGCTATTTTTAAATAGGTTACGTCTCAACAACTTAAATTGAACTTTAAAATCATATAAATAATTTTATTAAGCTGCGTGACTCGGCATACACCGTCGACATATATTTTCATATTGTTGACGTGAAGTGCACATGATCAAGATGACAAATCAAATAAAGTTAGTGTTGTAATTAAAGTTACTGAGCGCTTTGCGTTTGCAATCACAGGTTTTAACAGACGGCAGTTTGCAGTATCGTTAAACGTGGAGCGCTGAACTATTAACGGTGACATGTTACATCCTCTAACCCTAATGCCCCGACCCTTCGATAAATTTTCTCATATTGTTGCGACCCCCATCCACAAAATTATTTCATAACTGTAGAATATATGTATTTCACGATGGTCTTAGGCGACCCCCGGGAAAGGGTCCTTTCGACCCCCGAATGGGTCGATACCCACAGGTTGAGAACCGCTGATCTTACAGGACTGTGGAATTGTTTTTGGCGACTTCACCAAAATCTCAGCGGCATCGCATCTTCTACAACGGGATGCACTGTTATTTATGTCCTTGCTGCCGTAAGTGTAGATCGTTGGGTATGTTACAGACACGAGCTTTTGACTAAACGCAAGTCATTTTTTTATTTTTATTTTAATTTGCATTTGATCAAATAAAGTAGATACTATGGAGGTTGTTTATTTGTGTTATTCATCAATCAATAAACTTTTTCCTGGTTTAAAATGTTGGATCTACATCGTCCGTGCTTAGCAACGGTTCAGGAAACATGCAAATCAAAACAATCCTAATCTGCCCCCACCCCCCCAAACCGTTAGTTTTCATTGATGTGCTTAATTTATCATTATTAATTATTCTTATAATCGATCTCCCCCCCCCCCACCCAAGGATCAGCCAGTAAAGTGGCAGGTGATGTTCTTTTCTTCACTTATCCGTCCTTGACCTTCAACACTGTCCCAATGACCATTTTCTCAGTGTGCCCTCCGGCTACAAAAGTTGGTCTGAAAAAATCACTAAAACTCCCCATGTCTCAGGACAGCCTTACAACACAACGTATATAAATCAGCAGATCTAAACGTTATGTCACGCCTTCAGAAAAAGATCGTGTACTTATATTTATACGCATTTAACTTTTTATAAAATTTTCTGTAATCAAACTATCATTTATTTCTCTTTCATTTTGGCTACTTCTTTTCCATTAATGTCTTTACCTCATCTTCTCCGTATACAAAAACGATGTAAAGGTAAACGGAGACAATGTTAGAGTAGTCTCTATCGGCCTTTACATTATTTTGTAATAAGATCTTAACTTTACTTTACTAATATTAGTGTGAAAGAATCAAGAAAAAATCTTTTTTTATTTAATGTAATTAAAATTTTAACACCAACATATGAAAATCACATTAGTTTAAATTACGTAGTACAGTGGTTCTCAACCAGTGGGTCGCGACTCCTTTGGGGGGTAGACCGACCCTTACATAGGGGTTGCGTAAAACCATAGCAAAACACTCATTTATGAAGTAGCAACAAAAATAATTTTTTGGTTGGGGATCGCCACAACATGAGGAACTGTATTAAAAGGTCGCGGTATTAGGAAGGTTGAGGACCATTGACCTAGTTCATTCAAAATCTCATATCATGACTATAAAAAAACCAAAATGTTATTGTTTGGTTGGATTGCATCCTCTTTTCTTGTACGTTAATAATTAGAGTTACGCTGACTTTAATTAAGCTGACCGTTAAGATAATGTACCCATAATATAACAATTTAAGCAGCCCGCCGGGAACATTTAAAACAAGTACATAATTTAGAACCCTTGGAAGCGCCGCAACTCCTCTTGATTTCAAAACATCTCAGGCTACACCACCCCCCCCCCCACCACTAACATTTTAACCGTCTCAAATTCAAAACATATTTACTATACCATTATGAGGGAGAAGAAAAGGAAGAGAAAGATGGGAAGACAATATCAAAGAATGGACGGGACTAAAACTGGGCGATTTTATGCCTAGTGAAGAAAACCGAGAGGAATTGAGGATAGTTTTCATTTCATCTGTGGCGGCCCAACGGTCCAAGGACTAAGGGACATGCTGACGATGACGATGATGATGATTTACCACACCCCCAAGATTATTAATCCAAACAAATCGCAATGGTTTTGTTTTTACATTCAACATAGTTCAGCACACAGATGAGTGGTTCTCAACCTTCCTTAAGCCGCGACACTTCAATACGTGCTGTGGCGACCCCCCCCATCCACAACATTATCATTTCGTTGCTACTTCATAACTATAGAGTATAAGTGTTTTCTGGTGGTCTTAGGCGACCCCTGCGAAACGTCTTTAAAACCCTTACTTCGCTACTAATATTATAACTGCGAAATAAGTTTGTATACAAAACCGTAGTAGTGTATCGTGGGTCTGTTTGTTACGTTTTCACGTAAAAGACAAGCAACAAATCTCCGTGATCTGATGCGAAGATAAAGTTGGAGGTCTAGCTATAGCTAAAGCGTTGGCACACTCTACAATTTACTACGGAACTTTTTACAAAATAAAACCTTATACGCAGAGAAAATAAAAACGAACGCGGGCGGAGCTGGGGGAAACTGCTAGTTTATAATAATTCTGAAACAGTGTCAGGGATCAGAAAATGGGCCTAGTAACTTACATTTTAATATGATCCTTCATCACGTTTCGTGAATATTTATTTTTACTTCATAAGTACTTTTATAATTTATGTAAGAAGATATATGTCTTTATATTTAAGGTTAATATTATATAAGTAAATATGTACCATCTGTGTATGTAGATTATTCCATTCATGAAATTCCAAAATATAAGTCAGGGCCTGCTTACATAAGATACATTATCGTTGACCCAAATTTTTATTTCATGGATACCCATTTTTTTATCGCTGACATGGACTCCATGCAAGTAGACCACTTAGGGAACCACTGATTTAAAGTCTACGACAGCTGGGCGAGCACACTTGTAAAATCTGAAAAACTAAATAACCAAACATCTATTGGTCTTAATTTTAAGGGAGGGAATCTATGATAAAGAGGATATCTTTCATCTAAATTATTATTTTTTTATTTTTGAAGTTTACAAACGCAGGTGTCAGCTATTAGAATCACTCGTTTTTAAAAATAAAATTACTAGCTTTCTTCATCACTCTATTTAATAAGTCTTTGTTACGAGACGATGAATAGATCTAAACATTATTTTTCCGTACTTTTATATGACTGAAGTAAGTTACATGAGAATTGCTGTGTTATGTAAGCTCTAGCTCATGTATTGGTAGACTTGCGGTTATGTAAGTTATAACACATGTATTGGTAGACTTGCGGTTATGTAAGTTATAACACATGTATTGGTAGACTTGCGGTTATGTAAGTTATAACACATGTATTGGTAGACTTGCGGTTATGTAAGTTATAACACATGTATTGGTAGACTTGCGGTTATGTAAGTTATAACACATGTATTGGTAGACTTGCGGTTATGTAAGTTATAACACATGTATTGGTAGACTTGCGGTTATGTAAGTTATAACACATGTATTGGTAGACTTGCGGTTATGTAAGTTATAGCATATGTATTGGTAGACGTGCGGTGTATGCATGTTCTAACGCGTGTATTGGTAAAAGTGCTGTGTTATATAAGTTATAACACATGTATTGGCAGACGTGCTGTGTTATATAAGTTCTAACACATGTATTGGTAGACGTGCTGTGTTATATAAGTTCTAACACATGTATTGGTGCACACGACCCCCCACACACGCCAGTCACACGTCAAAGAGCTGTCTCAAAAAATATTTAATTTAGACACGCCCCTCTTTGTAATTACTGGCACTTTAATGTCTCTCATCTTAGGTAATTGGCGGATCGCAAACATTCAACTTTCGATCAGATGAATTTATTAATGAAAAGTATCAACTCCTGAAACTAATTTCTCGTCCCTTCTACACTTAAGGTTTCAAGCATGAACCGTCTAGACCAGACTTGGGGATAGTTTACCTGCAATTAAGACGTGCATATAAGTATTAAACTCTATTCGATTTCTTGTAATGGACTATTTGCTATATCAGAATAACATTTCCAATGATCGGCCAATGTGTCCTGATAAAAGAAAGCGTAAGGCTTTTCATGAAAACTCATAGTGAACGATTGTGATTTTTGTTTTTCCTTGTACACAAACATAAATGAACAAAATTACAAAAGTCAATTACAGCATTTTCCCTTTTTTAATAAAAAAAATTGATTGAAATTAAGAAATGAAGTAAATTGAGCGTGAAATGTTTGAGAAGATGACAGGCGAAACTCCATCAACTGGTCTCTTTGATATTTATAATAACTGAAATGAAACAGCGTGCATGATGAAGTTACTAAATAGGTTTCAAAAGTTTTTTGTTTTTTTTTAAAATCCTTTCAAAGTTACAATTCATTTGAGGAAGTCTCTTATTTTTTTATTTTTTTTTAAGGGAATTCGTTGAAAGCATTCGAAGCCGCTGATGTAAATTTAATGATTTAAAACTTTTTTGAGACATCGATGTTGATGATGATAAAAACGTTAAACAAACGAAACATTCTCAGAATAAAAACCCTGTGGATAAAATTACATTAGTAGATGTGGGTCTGTAAACTTACTTGTTCGTCTCTCAGAAGAAGGAGCGTTTTCTTATAATTATTGAGGCGCTAATACATTTTAAAGATAGTTCGTAAAAGAGAATTTCATTTGAAGTTTTGAAATCGAAAGACAAAAACAATAACAGAAAGAAAGAAAGGAGGAAACAACAACAGTTGTTTATCTTTTGTTTACGTCAACGGAAAGCTGAAAACTCAGACATAAAGATAAAGAACAAATAGACAGCAAGGTCATGGGAACTTACTAAAAGATCTTAATTTTTGTCAATGTTCGTTTCAGTAGCAATGTCAAATAATAGCATGATGATAATCCTTGTTTGTTAACTTTTGAAAGTTACATGCGTAAGCTTCAATAGCGATTAGCACTAAGAGGTATCTCAAATAATCTGTCTCCTGCAAACTGTCGCTTTTAGTCAACACGTATTTGGTATGTTAAATGGTGCCGCTACCGCCCTTCCCCCTCTCTCTCTCTCTCTCCCTCTCTCTCCCGCTCTCTCTCTCTCCCTCTCTCTCTCTCTCGCTCACTCTCTCTCTCTCTCTCTCTCTCTCTCTCACCATCTCTCTCCTCCCAAAATTATTGTTGATGTCCTCTAGCTATAGGCGATACCTATAATTAGAAACGTTGTTCAGATTTATCGCTGTATAGAAACATGCAACTGCGCGGCAATTTGTATCCTTATCGCTTCGACAATTCAGACCTGAACAGGCCCATGTCAGCTTATTATATGTCATTTACCAAACGATCTTAATCTTTTAAGTCGCCAACTGTTATAGCCAAAGACCACACCCTGTTAATGGCGTGCCTGTTGTGACTCTGTCAAAGTCCTAACGTTTCTTCGCGAAAAATTCCAAATGAAACCCAATTACAGGTGATGCCTGTGTCACAAGTGGACATCGCCTTAAAGAATAATGGTTCGTGTTATTTCAAATATAGGAGCTTACAGATTCGGACTGCATGTTTCAAGCCGTCCTCTTTTATGTATTATGTAAGGGAATCTGCAAGAAAAGAAAGATCGCATCATTCCAAATAAACGTTACCTCAAGAAAAATAACATCAATTTGACACCACTTTAAAAAAAAATCGTTTCTTTTCAACTTCGATTATTTCATAACTGAACAATAATATATAAATCAAAGACACGTTTTAACGCGGTTAAATTCAGATTTAATTTTGACTTTTTAAAAAAAGAAGCTGGAAGACCCTTTGCATTTTCCTCCATCTTATGAGATAAACGCTGAGAACTTAGGAGTTTGAAATATTTTAAACAAATACATCATTGTCTCAGTTCAGATAAAAAAAACAATTAATAAAAAAAAATATTAATGTATCTGGAGAAACGACTGTGGTGACGGAAAGTGAGCAAAAGCGGTTTTGAATTTTAAAGGGGGGGGGGGGGGATGGACAGACAAACTAAATTTAGATGGATGCAGTTCATTGTTTCATTCAATAATTCTTCCTGTGATCCATGCACACACACAAATTGAAGACCCTAGTGCTAAAAGTACTTAAGTCACATTTTGGTCAAAATCAATATAAACTGTGACCTTTTTTTATCGGGTTTAGCCAAGTGTACTGTAGAAATTTGAACACATTAACTTGTGCCAAAGTCCTTAATTAAACAACACAAAATATGAAAATGTTCACATTTTATAGACAAAAAGAATATTTGAACGCGATTATCTCAAAATGTGTATTTTGTGACTTAAGTACTTTTAGCACTAATGTCTTCAAATTGCCTTGCCATAAAAATAGCTACACAAAGCGACTTATCATGACATAGATATAAATATATGTCAAGGAAACAACCTTGATGTTTTTACCATTTAGCTTTTAGAGTTTTTCTTATTATATATTTAATCTCTAAAAAAACATGTCATATCCATTTTTTTTAAAAATATATTTTTAAATGAAATAGCTAATTTCATGTATTATACTAGTAAAAAAACTGTCCTTGTATTTCCCCACACCTTTGTCCCGTCAGCATATTCCAAGTTTGTCCTTGATCGTTGTATGTGTCTCGATAATTCTTTGACATTAAAGTACAAAGACACATCTGTATATATATGTAAATTATTCCGGGTCCCAGGCATTACAATCACCCAGCCAACAACAACTCATAGATCGTGCAGTCGTCAAAGTCGAAACTCAAAGATGAAGTTCCTTGTATTCGCCGTCTCAGCCCTCGCCGTAGTCCTTGCAGTCAGGGACCCAACCACAGTCTGCACGCCGGACATGTATGAAATTAGCTTTTACGACTTCAACAACAATGTAAGTTATATAATTTGTTGTTTTCTTCTCCTGCATCACATTTACCATGTCCTAGATTTCTGTGTATATATTTCATTTGAGAACTAATAATGAATCAAAGTCCATTTTTTTTCTGTCAATCATCTTATAGGATTATGGAATGGCTGCTCTCGACTACACCAAAAATATGAGCGCCGTCTCTTTCATGAAATCGGGGATGCGTGCTGTCTACGATCTGACTGCAGTAAGTATTTTGCCAACTGCAATAAGTATTTTACTAACTGCAGAAAGTATTTTGCTAACTGCAGTAAGTATTTCGCTAACTGCAATAAGTATTTCGCTAACTGCAGTAAGTATTTCGTTAACTGAAGTAACTATTTCTCTGCAAATGAAAAAAAAAGAGCTTTCTCGCCTCTGATGAATTTAATAAACCAATTATTAATTAAAAAAAATAAAAATAAAAAAAGATTATTTTATTTGTACACTCCTTAAATTGATGTACAAAAAGCTACAATGTTACAATGCCATATGAAAAAGAGATCTCTTTAAAATTCAATTAATCTGTACGATATCATTTGAGTGTTAAAGAAATCCTATCACAGGAGGGTTAAACATCAAGTTGTTTGGCACGCCGATATACAGTACAAGCAACACATTCACAAGTCACAACGTTTTTAACAATAGCAGATTTCTCACAATTCTCTAGCAAACGATATCAATTTTTTTTTACACCTGTAAAATTTCGGGCAATCAAAAAATCTGATAATTTGTGTTATTTGGTTAAAAATTATTAAATCATATAAAATAATTTTCTCTACTCTAATTAATTGTTAATTTAACACATTTAACTCTTAAAAACCACTGGTTCTCAAACTTGTCAACATCCCTTACCCCCATTATTTACCATGCACTAAATAAACCATAAGCAATATTGTTTTGCCTGACTATATGTTTTTATTCAAAATAGTGGTTTGAACAGAAATTTAAAACACAAATATGTCATTTACTATCAGTATCAAGTTGTTTTTAAGGGGAGAGGAACACACAGAACATATGTGGACTACTAAAAATTAACCCCAAAAATATAACTGTTACAAGTGTCAAAAATTCACTGAAGCTAGATGAATAGTCATTCTAACATAATAACGAATAAAATAGCCATTAACAAGTAATACATAATGGTTTGCTCATATTGGGAAAAAAATGAAAAATGTGATTCTGGAAGTTGGCATATTAGATAGAATGTTTTAAGCTAACATTTATTATACTTTTTTTAAACATATAGACATATGGATTAGCTAAGGCGCCAGCAAAAGAAAAAATAATTTATTGAATACCATTTATATCACAGCATGCCAAAGTATCTTAATCTTGACATTTTTAAAATGACTTTCAGTACTCAAACACGAAAGAATGACTCATGCTATAAGAAACAATGCTATGACTTTCAGTACTCAAGCACTAGAGAATGACTCATGCTATAAGAAACAATGCTATGACTTTCAGTACTCAAGCACTAGAGAATGACTCATGCTATAAGAAACAATGCTATGACTTTCAGTACTCAAGCACTAGAGACTGACTCATGCTATAAGAAACAATGCTATGACTTTCAGTACTCAAGCACTAGAGAATGACTCATACTATAAGAAACAATGCTATGACTTTCAGTACTCAAGCACTAGAGAATGACTCATGCTATAAGAAACAATGCTATGACTTTCAGTACTCAAGCACTAGAGAATGACTCATGCTATAAGAAACAATGCTATGACTTTCAGTACTCAAGCACTAGAGACTGACTCATGCTATAAGAAACAATGCTATGACTTTCAGTACTCAAGCACTAGAGAATGACTCATGCTATAAGAAACAATGCTATGACTTTCAGTACTCAAGCACTAGAGAATGACTCATGCTATAAGAAACAATGCTATGACTTTCAGTACTCAAGCACTAGAGAATGACTCATGCTATAAGAAACAATGCTATGACTTTCAGTACTCAAGCACTAGAGACTGACTCATGCTATAAGAAACAATGCTATGACTTTCAGTACTCAAGCACTAGAGAATGACTCATGCTATAAGAAACAATGCTATGACTTTCAGTACTCAAGCACTAGAGAATGACTCATGCTATAAGAAACAATGCTATGACTTTCAGTACTCAAGCACTAGAGACTGACTCATGCTATAAGAAACAATGCTATCAGTTTCGGTACAATTTCATTATCCTCGGATTCAGCTCTAAACATTTTAACTGAATTTACTGTTCAAACTGCAGCACAAAAATCCACATAGCAAGATCACATACTAAACATTTTTATTTTTAAAGTGAACCCGAATATTTATATGAACAAAATTTTTGCCATAATTTCTTCTAGTTGAAAATTGCCGGTAACCTATTCAAATGGATTTTCACATTGTATTTTTTTTATTCATTCCAGCGCTGGCATGTTTTGGAGATTTTTACAATTTGTTATAGCTTACACTGCGCTCAAATATTGTTACAGAAGTAGACATTATAGCTTACACTGCGCTCAAATATTGTTACAGAAGTAGACATTATAGCTTACACTGCGCTCAAATATTGTTACAGAAGTACACATTATAGCTTACATTGCGCTCAAATATTGTTACAGAAGTACACATTATAGCTTACATTGCGCTCAAATATTGTTACAGAAGTACACATACGTTTTTTGAATAAGATGGAAAATCAGAAAATTTATTTTATTATATAGTATCAGTTATCCCTGATAAAAATGCAGTTTTTGTTATGCCCAATGGGCATTTGAAAAAAAAAGTTCAATGATGTTTTCCCCAAATGTACATAAAAGCATGACAGAGTTTGTTCAAGCAACACTATCAGTATATTTAAATGAGGAGTAAAAGCGAAATTTGCATAGTCTGTATGAGGTACGGTAACGTGGAAGTCCAATTAGAGACAAGCTAAATATTTTGGGTATATATTCGTGCATCACATCCAGCCTCCCCCGCTAATTTACTGGTCCCCATATGAGTGTTGCAGCACATATATTCCATCCCCTGCCCTGTTTATACACTAGTCCACATAGGTTATGACACCACATACATTCCACCCCCATCCTGTTTATATACTAGTCCACCAAGTTAATGGCATCACATAATTTGAAGAAACTGTTGATCTCATCGTTTAATTATTAAAAGTCCAACTATCTCTATTGAGAGAAGAGTCAAGAGTGGCTTCCAGTTGTAGACTCACTAAAAACTTCATGTCCTCACATATCCCTTTATTTGATTGAAATTATAAAATTGTAAATCTTTTACATAATCATTAACTTGTTTTTGATTTACAGATGAAAGGTTATTTGATTACCAGTGCTGGAGTTTGTACAGCCTTTCCCATGGATCCTATCCAGGTCGTTGTCAAGTGCTTACCTGGTAATGGGCTTGTTTTCACTTTACAAGTGTTGCTGGTGTATATATATATATATATATATATATATATATATATATATATATATATAATAGTTTGATCAAAATTTGTACTTTTTTAATACTGAATATAAGGCTTATACTATACAGAGCCTTTTTACATCTGTTAATTTTAATATGTAGGTATGTATGCTAGTAATATATTTTATACACACATTAAGTAAAACATGTATGAAATATCAGAAAGTAGAAATACGTTTGAAAAGTTAACATTCTTTATACATAATATCTTTCATTATTTGTGTTGAAAGAGTTTAATGTAGAATTAATTTTCTGATTATCTCAATTCAGTATCAATTGATAAAATCTGTTGTTGTTGTTTTTCCCCAGCAACGGCCAAACCACTGACCAACGACACAGTGACCATCGGAATGGCCGGACAGGGCGGAATTAAGATCGTTTCCTACGATGTTCCGGTCAGTGCAGACGACGCCATCAGGGTGGCCTTCACTGACACGACACCAGCCTTCCCAGTTCTCAGAGAACTTATCGGTACGTACAGCCAGCCGCAAACCATTTAATAGCAATTGTCACATTATTCTGATTGGTCTGTTTAGTAGAAGAGCACAAATATTGTAATCCTTTGAGATTTAAATGTATCACACTCTCATTGTAACGGAGCAAAAGTTAAACACATTACAGTTATCTAACACTTGACAGTTTGTAAAATATTATTTTTAGTAGGGCTACAGATTGGGGAGCAATAAGACTCCAATTTGTTTTGAAAGTAGAAAATATGCTATTAGCAAATACGGGAAAATATATTTCAACTTTAATTTTAGTGAAAACCTTGACTTTATGAAACCAGCGATCTGAGTTTAAGATACTTCTTAGATCAGTCCGTGCCGCGAAAGATTTTTCCAGGGCCCCAATACTCTTAATGTCACCACAGCGCTAGGGCCACAGTACTCTAAATGTCAGAACAGCGCTAGGGCACCAGTACTCTAAATGGCATGACAGCTCTAGGGCCCCAGTACTCTAAATAGCATGACAGCGCAAGGGCCCCAGTACTCTAAATTTCATGACAGCGCTAGGGCCCCAGTACTCTAAATGTGATGACAGCGCTAGGGCCCCCAGTACTCTAAATGTCATGACAGCGCTAGGGCCCCATTTCTATAAATGTCATGATAGCGCTAGGGTCCCCAGTACTCTAAATGTCATGACAGCGCTAGGGCCCCATTTCTCTAAATGTCATGACAGCGCTAGGGCCCCAGTACTCTAAATGTGATGACAGCGCTAGGGCCCCCAGTACTCTAAATGTCATGACAGCGCTAGGGCCCCATTTCTCTAAATGTCACGACAGCGCTCTACAAACAAGAATAGTCACCTGTCATGTTTCTATAAAACACATATCATTGAAGTGTCTATATGTGCAATCTTTCTGTACCAGGCACAAAAAGTTCAGTGACAGGAGATGTTCTCTTCTTTACTAACCCAATGATGTCCACTACTTCCTCGGCTATGATGACCATCCCATCAGTGTGTCCACCAGCAATGCCCGTTGGTTAGGTTATAGGTCAATTTTTTTTACCACTATTATTTTTGTTAAAAAATTTGTATGAATAATGTCTTACATAAATAAACCCTTTTCAATTATGTCAGTCAATTGTCAATTTCTTTTTTAAGTGTTACGTCACTGTCGCTGCAAATTAATAATAATAATAATAATAATAACTTTATTACATTGAGTATTCATTTAAAAAGGTATTTCACAGATTTTTTTCCGCAAAGGGTTTTGCCTCAAAATGTGGACGAAATAAACATTGATAGATCTTTGCAAATGCTATACAATTCGCTTATTATTTAAACTTCCCATTTTGGATAAAGTGATCTTGAAAAAAATTTCCATGAGCGATCGTAGGGTCAGAAGGAATATCAATACCAAATTTGTTTGCGATCGATTAATTATATATCTTAATTTGCATTAATAAATATAAATACATACATACACTTATATAACTTAATGAAAATTCCGGCATCTGCTGAAACGCGACTGGCGCCAAGCTGTATCATTCACGTATGATGTTCCATGGGGTGGTCCATATGCATGGAAAGAGCTGATTTGGCTGTCTAGGGAACCAACTATAATTTATGTAGTCCCGAACAGCGACAAGTTTCATATAAACTTGACGCGTACTCCAGTATCCAGGTAGCGAGAGTATTCGCAGTGCTCGGATTGGACGTCCTTTTGATTGATTGATTGAATATTTATACAGCGCTTGTATCCGTGCTACTTTAGCATGCTCACTGCGCTCTGGTATTCTTAAATCAATGCATAGAAAAAAGTCTTTCAATGTTTAAAAAAGTTAAATGTTCCATAATTTTGGCGCCCTCGCTTCAAAATATAGCATTTCGAATGCGCTTTTCTGTCGCCATCCACACAGGGAACTTGCCGTAAAGATGTGCTGACCATGCAACACTCCGTGCCTCTCATAAAAGCTAAGCTCTGCACGACAACGTCTGTAATAATTAAATAGTATTATCTGAATACCGAGTTATCCCCGGTGTTGTATGAATAATTGTCATACTTTGGATACAGAGCAGCATTTTAAACCCAGAGTTATCCACCCTGTGCATTGCTAGTCACATATACTTTAATGATTGTGGCTGCAAATAACTTGTACTATATAAGTATCTTTTCAGATATTGACAATTTTCTTTGACTTTTTCTTTCCATTTCTATGTCTTTACCACACTTTTTAGACTAATATATCTATAATTCTCAAGGCCTACTTGTCTGAAGTTTGTAACAAAATATTTAAAAAAACGGTCCTTGACTCACCCCTAGGTTACATTAATAACTTTAATAGAGCCCCAAAATTATTTCATGTCTTATTTTTTTTTTATTTAGCATTAGCCATTTATTATTCACGAAAGTATGAACTCACATTAGCCATTTATTATTCACGAAAGTATGAACTCACATTAGCCATTTATTATTCACGAAAGTATGAACTCACATTAGCCATTTATTATTCACGAAAGTATGAACTCACATTAGCCATTTATTATTCACGAAATTATGAACTCACATTAGCCATTTATTATTCACGAAAGTATGAACTCACATTAGCCATTTATTATTCACGAAAGTATGAACTCGCATTAGCCATTTAGTATTCACGAAATTATGAACTCACATTAGCCATTTATGATTCACGAAATTATGAACTCACATTAGCCATTTATTATTCACAAAAGTATGAACTCACATTAGCCATTTATTATTCACGAAATTATGAACTCACATTAGCCATTTATTATTCACGAAAGTATGAACTCACATTAGCCATTTATTATTCACGAAAGTATGAACTCACATTAGCCATTTATTATTCACGAAATTATGAACTCACATTAGCCATTTATTATACACGAAAGTATGAACTCACATTAGCCATTTATTATTCACGAAAGTATGAACTCACATTAGCCATTTATTATTCACGAAATTATGAACTCGCAAGCCTGATACCATTTTCTCACAGCTTAATGAGGCTAAACTAAAAACTGTCATTGAGAATTGTGCCCCACATCTGGTTTTGAAGAGCTACAACATTTCGCTAAATTGGCCAAATATAGTCTGCATGGTATTACTATTATGCTAATAACATGAACCATCATTGGAGTAATGTGATGCTGTTTGTCATAAGTGGTGAGATGTCGGCAATTGTGAAGGATTTTGTGATATGTTTTGGAGTGATGTATTCCCTGAGATTATGTAGGGTGGAAGAAATGAGTTTCGAGCCATGGGAAATGCCCGGAGGTGGAGATCCGAGTAGTCCGAGGAAAGTGTTTGGGATGTAAAAAGGTTTAATGAGATAGCGGCTGTTGTTTGTGTTCCATCGATAATTCATTGATATTCAACTTGAACATGACTGGTTTGAAGATGGCTGCTACTGAACACCCATTCAGCCATGCGTCTGCTCTTACAAAAAGGGATATTGCACTGGATATCAACTTTCCCAGACAACACTCGAGGGATATTATGCTAACAACTAGATACCATTTGAGATTAAATACTGCCGAAAGCGGCGTCTATGCTTCTAGATTTTAAATCCATCCCTTCTTGTCTACGGAAACTTGATGTATTTATTTGTAACATAATGTATTTTTAAGTAAAAGTAGAAAGATGTGTTAAATTTTATTTTGGGATCATGTATTAAATTGAAAATTGTTATTTTCACATCCGCATGCGAAGATGAGAAAGATTATGCTCGACGCTGAATACCACGTGACTGGTGAGTCCTAATTTGCGCGTGAAAATCTTTCCCGCAGTTACGACACAGGTCATTTTTTGTCCTAGCGGTATTGGAGGAAATTCGACCTCTCTTGCTGTACACTTTCTTTGGGCGTTAGTGGTAGAACTATGAATATTCACACCTCCGTTTCGCAGCTGCTATCTTGCCGTCAACATTTTTTGAGCCCCCATTGTGCTATCGGTCTATTACGGATGTTTCAAGAAAATCTATATTTTTTTATGCACAGTAAAGAATTTTTTGTTTCGTTTCCAAAAGCTCTTACGTGTATTTGTGTGACTAAAAATTTTAAATGTTAAATTCATGTTTTTTAGAATATATGTTTCACAAAAGCCCCACACCTCCCCCCCCCCCCTTTTCCTCAAATATTCCGGAAAAACGTATATGTTTTTGACTTGGGCATCTATTTCCGGCGCCTGTCATCCGGGCGCCTTTTGTCTAGGTGCCTTTTTTCGATCTCCTTTGGTTTTCTAATTTTGTGCGCCGGTTGTCTGGGCGCGTTTTGTCTGGGCGCGTTTTGTCTGGGCGCCCTTTGTCGGTGCGACTTTCTTCCGACCTCCTTTTCTTTACTAATTTTAATGGAGTTTTATGGCATTGATTTTGAGTACATATTTAAATTCTCCAGGTAATCAGTCAATGGATGAACTGAGAAAAGATCCCTTGGCTGGTTAAATTAATCCACAAATACACTGCGTGCTGAACTGACTGAACCTGTGCCATTTTACTCTATTAAAAATCGGTTGGGCCACATAAAACCGGTACACACTTCGCAATGTCTTTGACAACGATGGGTGTAAGCTGGCTATTGCGACAGCCAACCCTAAGTGTTATAGAAGTCTATAACAAAATATGTATAAACTAAATATGTACATATTTGCTGGAATTTTCAACATATTTTAATCACCTAAAGTTATAGAATGACTTTTGTTTTAAATAATTTCAAGCGCCTATTTTTTTCTTCAAATATTTATTGAATCTGTATGTTTTAACTTTGTTTAATATTTTTAAAATCTAATTACTGTGGAAATTCATGAATTTAGAACTGCTTAAATATGGTCATTATTTTTTTTCAAAAATCGGCGTTGAGGTAGTGAATTAGGAATAAGTATTATTTTTGAATTTATGTTTGAGTTTTACTAGAATAAATATGCTAATCTATGCTTTCAATCTTTTTTTTTTACAAAGTATGGAAACACATCTTGTAAGAATGGATACATAATTTTTTTTGTTAGCCATACCAGGACAGTATGTTAGCCATACCAGGACAGTATGTTACCACACCAGGATAGTATGTTAGCCACACCAGGACAGCATGTTAGCCTAACCAGGACAGTATGTTAGCCATAACAGGACAGTATGTTAGCCATACCAGGACAGTATGTTAGCCTAACTAGGACAGTATGTTAGCCATACCAGGACAGTATGTTAGCCATACCATGACATTATGTTAAACATACCAGGACAGTACGTTAGCCATACCAGGACAGTATGTTAGCCATACCAGGACAGCAAGTTAGCCTAACCAGGACAGTATGTTAGCCATACCAGGACAGTATGTTAATCATAACAGGAAAATATGTGAGCCATACCAGGACAGTATGTTAACCATACCAGGACAGTATGTTAACCCTACCAGGACCGTATGTTAGCCTAACCAGTACAGTATGTTAGCCATACCAAGACAGTACGTTAGCCATACCAGGACAGTATGTTAGCCATACCAGGACAGTATAGTAGCCATACAATGAAATTATGTTAGCCTAACCAGGACAGTATGTTAGCCATAACAGGACAGTATGTTAGCCATACTAGGACAGTATGTTAGCCTAACCAGGACAGTATGTTAGCCATACCAGGACAGTATGTTAGCTATACAGGACAGTACGTTAGCCAGACCAGGACAGTATGTTAGCCATACCAGGACAGTATGTTAGCCATACCATGACAGTATGTTAAACATACCAGGACAGTACGTTAGCCATACCAGGACAGTATGTTAGCCATACCAGGACAGCATGTTACCCTAACCAGGGCAGTATGTTAGCCAGACCAGGGCAGTATGTTACCCATACCAGGACAGTATGTTAGCCACACCAGGACAGTACGTTAGCCATACCTGGACAGTATGTTAGCCAAACAGGACAGTATGTTAGCCATACCAGGACTGTATGACAGCCATACCAGGACAGTAGGTTAGCCATACCAGGACAGTATGTTAGCCACACCGGGACAGTATGTTACCCATACCAGGAAAGTATGTTAGCCAGACCAGGACAGTATGTTAGCCATACCAGGACAGTATGTTAGCCTAACCAGGACAGTATGTTAGCCATACCAGGACAGTATGTTAGCCATACGAGGACAGTATGTTAGCCATACCAGGACAGTATGTTAGCCATACCAGGACAGTACGTTAGCCATACCAGGACAGTATGTTAGCCATACCAGGACAGCATGTTACCCTAACCAGGGCAGTATGTTAGCCAGACCAGGGCAGTATGTTACCCATACCAGGACAGTATGTTAGCCACACCAGGACAGTACGTTAGCCATACCTGGACAGTATGTTAGCCAAACAGGACAGTATGTTAGCCATACCATGACAGTATGTTAAACATACCAGGACAGTACGTTAGCCATACCAGGACAGTATGTTAGCCATACCAGGACAGCATGTTACCCTAACCAGGGCAGTATGTTAGCCAGACCAGGGCAGTATGTTACCCATACCAGGACAGTATGTTAGCCACACCAGGACAGTACGTTAGCCATACCTGGACAGTATGTTAGCCAAACAGGACAGTATGTTAGCCATACCAGGACTGTATGACAGCCATACCAGGACAGTAGGTTAGCCATACCAGGACAGTATGTTAGCCACACCGGGACAGTATGTTACCCATACCAGGAAAGTATGTTAGCCAGACCAGGACAGTATGTTAGCCATACCAGGACAGTATGTTAGCCTAACCAGGACAGTATGTTAGCCATACCAGGACAGTATGTTAGCCATACGAGGACAGTATGTTAGCCATACCAGGACAGTATGTTAGCCATACCAGGACAGTACGTTAGCCATACCAGGACAGTATGTTAGCCATACCAGGACAGCATGTTACCCTAACCAGGGCAGTATGTTAGCCAGACCAGGGCAGTATGTTACCCATACCAGGACAGTATGTTAGCCACACCAGGACAGTACGTTAGCCATACCTGGACAGTATGTTAGCCAAACAGGACAGTATGTTAGCCATACCAGGACTGTATGACAGCCATACCAGGACAGTAGGTTAGCCATACCAGGACAGTATGTTAGCCACACCGGGACAGTATGTTACCCATACCAGGAAAGTATGTTAGCCAGACCAGGACAGTATGTTAGCCATACCAGGACAGTATGTTAGCCTAACCAGGACAGTATGTTAGCCATACCAGGACAGTATGTTAGCCATACGAGGACAGTATGTTAGCCATACCAGGACAGTATGTTAGCCATACCAGGACAGTATGTTAGCCATACCAGGACAGTATGTTAGCCATACCAGGACAGTATGTTAGCCATACCAGGACAGTATGTTAGCCATACCAGGACAGTATGTTAGCCATACCAAGACAGACCACGTTTTCGCGGGGCTCAACTGTTCATTGAACTCTACGTTTAATCATACCGGCCTTATTATAAATTCATAATGATTTTTTTTTAATAATGGTGATGAGAAATATTTAGTTATTTGTCATATATTTATATGGTTGAAGGCAGAATGGCTGTTTTTCTTTCCCCGGCGTCTGTACTAAGCTCTTTGATTTTCTGATCACAGCAAAGTCCACCAATTTAAGTCTCGTTGGCAAAAAAAAAAAAAAAAAAAACGTAAGTGAAAACTTTATTTGAAGAGGCCGGAGCACAACATTATTTTGTGTGTGCTCCCAATTAAAGCACAAGAAGGGCAGGACATATCATTACTGACAACAAAAGGCGGTGGTAAAATTATTGACGCTGAATCCAATTCTGAAGCTTAACAATTCAGCTCTTGAACGGGATGCGTTTCAGCGCGCATTATTTTACCACGGTGTCTTGTTTTTCAGTAATTACACGTCCTGCCCTGAATGGAGCATTCAAAGTAGGTCTCTAATTAGAACAAGACGATTAGTCTTTTGAAAACATACAGCAGACAGACTCTCAGCTCAGACATGAATTAATTGGCAGTGTATTGTATGCAGCTGGGGGCCGTGTCTTTATTGATCTTGCAAATAGTTTAAATCTCTAACAGCAACATAAAGATATAAAGGGGAATTGTTTTGCATCTGATGAAAATTGTTTTTTTATCGCTATACCACAGGACGTTTAACATTTTAAAGACATTAGTGTTTGTGGCAGAGATTGTCGTTTGTAGTAGAGATTGGCGTTTGTAGTAGGGATTGGCGTTTGTAGTAGAGATTGGCGTTTATAGTAAAGATTGTCGTTTGTAGTAAAGATTGGCGTTTGTAGTAGAGATTGGCGTTTGTACTAGACATTGGCGTTTGTAGTTGAGATTGGCGTTTGTACTAGACATTGCTTTAGTATTAGACATTGGCGTTCGTTAAAGAGATTGGTGTTTGTATTAGGCACTGGCGTTTGTTTTAGACTTAGGGCCATGTCTTTATTGATCATGCAAATAGTTTAAATCTCTAACAGCAATATACAGATGTAAAGGGGAATGGTTTTGCATCTGATGAGAATTGCTTTTTTTTTAAAATCGCTATACCACTCAACGTTTCACATTAAAAAGACATTAGTGTTTTTAGTAGATATTGGTGTTATTACTTGACATTGGCATTTGTTGTAGACATTGGCATTTGTTGTAGACATTGGCATTTGTTGTAGACATTGGCATTTGTTGTATACATTGGCGTTTGGTTTATACATTGGATGTTTGTACTAGACATTTATTTGTGTACTTTACATTTGTGTTTGTAGTAGAAATTAGCGTTTGTAGTAGAGATTAGCGCTTGTATAAGATATTGTCTTTTTTTTAAATTTGCGTTTGTATTAGCCTTTGGCGTTTGTATTAGACATTGCCGTATATGTTAGACTTTTGCGATCGTAGTAGAGATATGCGTTTGTATATTGCATTGGAGTTGATATTAGACATTAACGTTTGTATTAGACTTGGGGTTTGTACTAGAAATTTACGATTGCACTAGAAATTGTCTTTGGTAGTAGAGATTAGCGTTTGTAGTAGAAATAAGCGTTAGCATTAGTCATTGTAGTTTTTATTAGAGATTGGCATTTGTATTAAACATTTGCTTAAGTATTATACATTGGCGTTTGTACTAGAAATTGGCGTCTGTACTATAGATTGGACGTTTGTATATAGAGATTGGCGTTTGTACTAGAAATTAGCGTTAATATTAGTCATTTGAGATTTTATTAGACATTTGCGCTTGTATTAGACATTGGCGTTTTAGCAGAGATGCGTGGCTGTAGTAGACATTTCGTTTGTATCACCCATTGGCGTTTGTAGTGGACATTTCCACTTATACTTAACATCTGTTGACAGCTCATTATTATTCTGTTTGTAAACTGTTAATGGCTTTGCGCATGCTCTGGGAACACAAAGTCTTGCTATAACAAATTATGTACATTTTGGTGAAAGGATGAAAAGAAACGTAAAAAGCCCCCCCCCCCACACACTTTTAATTTGTCTTGGGAGCATTACATTACATGGCTTTTCCTCGTTAATATTCGCAAATATTTCTCTACGTAATTGGCATTTTTATATTTTAGTTTTTAAAACAATAAGATTTATTCTTTATGTGAATATATATCCTTATCATTTTTGAGGCAGTTAGCTTAGTAGTGCGTATTTGAAGCAAATATAGCTTTTATTATTACGTAGATTCCTTTCCATGCTTAAAACAGAATCAAAGTCAATATTATTTTTTTTTACTTAACCGCTGCATGGGGCAAACAGAACTAAAACTGTAATGTGTGTCTTGATGCCTGTTCCTGGTGTTTTTGTTTGTTTCTTTGTTTGTGACTTTTTTTTTTTTTTGTTTGGAAGCCGTTGTATCATTATTATTCCTCGTATTTCTCGCAACCATTCCTTTGTTCTGGCATCCGTTTGCCAGAATATGCCGATAGTGTAGCCCCCCGGATCATTTGCGTTTCAGAACCCTTGTTTAGTTCTGTTCATTTCTATACTTTCCTTGGGATTTTCTCAAAGCGTAGCCTTTACATTCATGCAGGGAAAAACACTGGGATTATGATCCAGTTGAGGAACGAGGTCCAACACAAAACTGGAACTCAGCGGTATGGCGATCCCATTGGATAACGGATTCAAACCGGGATGGGTATCCTATTGGTAAACTGGATCCCATCGGAGAAGATTATCCCACCGTGAAACGGGATCCCACAGAGAACAGGATCTTGACGGATCGGTATCCCACCGTGATCCCACCAGAAAACCATATCCTATCGGGTTTTCATCCGGATAAGGTTCCACGAGCATAGGGGAAACCGACAATTTTGGTATCCCATCGGAAAACAGGATCCCGACAGGATCGTGAACCCACAAGGGTTGTGATCCTACCGGGATCGCAATCCAGATTTGTTTGGGATGCCACTGGGATCTTATCGGGATCCCTTTTGGAAACGAGAATTGATCGGGAAACCGGATCCCATCGAGAAACGGGATCATATCGGAAAACATAAGGCCTTCCAAAGTGTTTTAAATGTAGACAAATTAATATTTTAATAGTCAAAACTCAAGCGTTCTATTCCATGGCGCTTAATGTCAATGTTAATTAAAAGGCTATAGAAGATGTGTGTTTTTCCGAATAATCCTGGGAAAAGACGGGTATATTAGCTAGTAGTTATTATAATCTTACATGCTTAAAAATAATACAAAATTTCAAAATCTCAAAAGCAAGATGTGATGTATTTTTGGAATCAAGGGGTCAAATATACCTAGTCAGAAATTTGAGGCCCCGATTTTGTGTTGTCCAGTGTCATGTAGCACAATGATAGCGCCGCAAAGAATATATAGTTCGTTATATAGATTTTTTACAAGGGATACATTTTGGGTTTGCTATTTCAGTTCGGGCTCTTGGATGTGCATCCAAGTTTTTGTTTTGTTGATGTGTTAGAATAGGAAAACCAATAACGCTATTACTACGTTTCAAAAGCAACCTCTACCAAAAATTCATATTTTATCGATTTGATGTCGGATTGATATTAAAGATTGAAACAGGTGGTCGAGCGAGGAATGTAAGGTTTTTTTTTTACCTTGACCATGACAAACACACTTAATTTTAAATAATTGCTAATTGTTCTTTTTATACTCTAGATTATCAGTTATGATTAGTAGTGACATGTATATAAGGTAGCAGAAACGGAGTGTGCACAAACTGGAGTTGAACGTTCCAAGCTTCACAGAGTTGAACAGGTAAAGGAAAGACAGACGGATAACATTTTATTTTAAATAGCTATATATACACACCAGAATGGGAATTGTCTATATCATTCAGTTTGAAAAATGCAATAATAAACATTCATTTCGTTTGTTAATTATTGGGTTGCAACTCGCTCATTAAAGTACAGTTTCAGATGATATAAGATATACGCTTTAAATTTGATAAACTGTTTGTATATTGCAAGGTGTAACATTTAGCACATGCCAACGAATGAATTTCAGATTTAAGCTAGTTTGGTAAAGATTCACGGAGACCTGTTTTAAACAAATGAAATCTGCAACACATTACTTGAAGACATTCTTTGACTTAGCGTTATTCAGGCAAGCACAAAATGCAGTGCGGTAAAAATAGCTCGACATCTATATAACAGATATGTCAAGGCAACAAACTGGACTTTTCACCATTTAGGTTATAGAGTTCTTAATGTAATATCTCAAATTTTCAAATCAAAAAGTTACATAATATATATATATCTAAGCAATTGCAGGTCCCAGCCATTACAATCGCTCAACCAGCAACAAGTCATAGATCAGGAAGTGGTTAAAGAAGATAGTCAAAGATGAAGTTCCTTGTATTCGCCGTTATAGCTCTTGCGGTAGTCCATGCACAACGTGGAACGACAAGGAGAAGTGCAACGACGAGTACGCCCACAACTCCAGAAACCCTCTGCACTCCAAATCGATATGAAACTGATGTCTACGACTTCAACCTCACTGTAAGTTACAACATACGTGTGCATTGAGCATTGCATGCACTATATCTCAGATGTATATATATACTTTAAACGTTTAAACAAAGCTACTATTTTATTTGAAAATCTCGCTAACTATGACATGTCAATTATATTTTGTAATCATTTAGCTTTCCGGACAGCATGCTGTGGATTGGGTCTTAAATAAAAGCGTCGTGAAATTCTCAAATGGTGTTCGAATAATATACGATATGACTACAGTAAGTATTTCGTTAACTATAGTAATTAGATCGCTCTCTGTAGTATTTCACAAACTGCATTAAGGTAAGCTTTTCGCTAACTGCAGTAAGTATTTCGATACATACAGTAAGTATTTCGCTTATTGCAGTAAGTATTTCGCTACCTGCAGTAAGAAGTCGCTACCTGCAGTAAGAATGTCGCTAGCTGCAGTAAGAATTTCGCTACCTGCAGTAAGTATTTCGCAAACTACAGTACGAATTTCGCTAAACAAATTTTAAAAAAATGAAGGAAAAAAAACAAAACATCGCTCCCTTTGTAATTTTGTTGCCCACTCATTTGTGTGCAGTTTAATAAAGGAATCCGTATTCTCAAAGAAAACGCTCCAAAAACTGTCTCATTAAATGAAAGAGCTAGATGCAAAAATGTTACATTAGATTTATTAGGATGAAAATATGATTTGATTTCAATTATCCTCAACTATATCATTTTAGTACTGAAGACAGCGACGATAGAGCATTCGAAATCACATTATTTAGAATGGTTGAGTCGTGATAACTTTAGGTGATTTTGATATACTACAAGACACAACGTTTATTCTGAGACTATTTTTCTCTTGCTGCCCTTCCGCGCTCGCATAGAGTGGAACATTGCAGCTCTGTGCTACCGCTGCTTGCATGGCCTATCTCAAAGCGCTCATGACGCCTTATGTACCCACTAGATCACGACGTTCATCCGATAGTGGCAAACTTTGAAAACCGCAGGTCCGCCTTAAGACATACGGAAGGCGCACTTTCGCTTTTCCTGGCCAAAATATCTGGAACGGCCTTCCTGTTGCTCTCAGAAAAAGCAAAACATTACAGTCTCTCAAAACTGTGTCGAAAACACATTTTTCGAACTCACCTGCTCGACTGATATAATCTACCTCCTTGCTTTGAGGAGCTTGCTCATATTCTTCGATGTAAATTGGCTTGTATTGTCCATAGGCTTGTAAGTAGATATTGAATTGTTGCGTTTTTGCATTTTTATAACGGTCCGATCCTTATTTAGGTATGAAGAGTGTTTTTTAATGAAATGTATTTTATATATGTATAAATATATTACGAACAACGAACACGATATATACATATATATATACATATACATAAAAATATTTTACTTTAAACCAGTGATTCAAACAAGATAATACTATCTATATTGTAGAGAACCTCTCACTCTTGTTATGTCTCTGCTTTCTGCCATCATTGTAGAGAACATGTTCCTTCTAGTTCTGTCTCTGACTTTCATTCTAGTTATGTCTCTGATTTTCACTCTAGTTCTGTCTCAGCCTTTCACTCTAGTTCTGTTTATGCCTTTTGTTACGCCCCCTATTGTGTTCAATGAATTTGAACAAACTCGTTGTCTAGAGGATTTGAAAAGTGATTAACACAGGTATATTTTGGACACACTATTGGCTAACACAGGTAGATTTTAGACACACTATTGGCTAACACAGGTAGATTTTAGACACACTATTGGCTACCACAGGTAGATTTTAGACACACTATTGGCTAAAATAAAGACAATCAGTGCTCTATATAAATGTACTTTATTACATTGAATATAATATGAACAAAGATACATGAAATCAACATATAAAGAAATAAATACTGGTCTACCACTAACAATATCTAAAATCTCGCAGAAAAATAAACAATACTATCACAAGAATAAATTCCTGAAATTACTATTTCTACTAACTATTGAATGGCCCTATCTAGTGCTTAGCCCTGAGAAAGCTGCTCATAGGCAACCGTTTCGTCCCAGCTACTTCGCGAATTGGTTGCGTGGTGTAGAATCCCTGTTAGAGGGCGTCCGATGCTTCCCCATTACGGGTGGGGGAGATATTAGGACGTTCATTTACCGTCCCGGCCCCTAGGAGAGTGGACTGCGGACGTTTTAAGCGCATCGTCTTCGGTCGACCAGACGTCTCCGGGCGGGGAGGGTCTCCGTCGGCAAACCCGTTCTGTAGTCAGAGCATGCTTCTGTCATCTACGCGCCCTGTGTCAGCTGCGTCCTCAACTCAATAAGAGAACAGCAAATGCTGTAGCAGTAACTCTAATAAGTCAAGATTAAAGTATTGTAACAGTTGTTTCTGGGGTTTGCCTCTGAATCAAATTCAGAGACTCCAGAGGGTGCAAAATTCTGCAGCACGCATTGTGTCGCGGAAAAAGAGATCAGACCACATTGCCCCAGTTCTACGAGATCTCCAATGGGTTCCTATCAGTAAGCGCATTGACTACAAGATTCTGTCCTTGGCATTTAGCTGATTAGAAGGCTCTGCACCAGAATATCTGAAAGAACTACTTTATAAACATGTAACCTTAAAGAACCTGCGGTCCTCAACTCAGTCCTTATTGAAAATTCCCAGTGTGGATGAACACAGAAAAAAGTCGTACGGAGTGCGCTCTTTTGGAGCGGTAGCGCCAAAGGTATGGAATATTTTTACCTCCATCTTTGAGGAGTACTGACAAGGACAGAAAATTATTTAGGAAAAATTTAAAGACTTATTTGTTTAATAGATTTGATGACACCTGAGCGCAGTGAGCATGCTACAATAGCATGGATACCAGCGCTATAGAAGTATCCAATCAATCAATCAAATCAATCAATCTTGCCTAAGTCCCCAACTCTACGCCTTATATTCGCGTCTCTATTTCCTCGAGTTGTTAGCCTTAAACCACATTTCTCCCTCGCCGATCTGCTTAATTACAGGTTCACTTGGATTACCAATCACCTACGTGTTTGTACGGACAACAAAAAGCAATAGATCAGCTCACATGTACCCGTACCCTATCCACTGTGATCACCTGCATTGTTACATTTCATAACACAATAAACATATAATCGTTAAAACTGAATGACACCCTCTTTTGATACAACAGTTTAACATTGGTTTAACGCCATTTTATTTTATCTGAAGTAGCTGTTCAAACTGCAGTACCAAATCCGCTTAGCTACATCAACTGCAATGTCTAACAAATAACCAATCGCTTAATCCAGAAATCCAAGTATATTTCTATTATGTGTTTGCTGTGTTCATTCGACATTAGACACGACTTTGAACAATGTATCCGACGAAAGCTAAAATGTCACTGATTTTGATAAAAGCGTTAATTTTTATTTAGATTGTCCTGCAGTTCTTGTCAGTGGTATTTCCTTCCATTTCATTTAGTAATCATCTCTGAATTTTTAAATAAAATAATTCAATTTTATTTCCAAAATCAACGCAATTAGTTTGATTTATATTTTACCACATTTAAAAAAAAAAAAAAATCAGTTGTTGTTATATTTCTTTTCAAAGTGACTCACGCAATTTGACTTTTGGTTTGAAGTAAAATTGAAATGATTTTTTATAGGAGCCCCGTTAACGTTGTCGTATAACAGGAGACTAGAGTAGAGACTGACCGAAACTGATTTTCTGATTTCGGCCGAAACCGAAGCCGAGACCAAAAGCTTAACGAAACTTAGGGCCGAAACCAGAATTGAAATATTTAGATATTTTGAAATTCGATCACGCATACATTCTGTTTACATAGAAAAATGAAAGGGGGAAAGTCTCAATATTTACATTCTTTTTATAAACATCTAACGAATGCTTGGGCTTTTAACATTTTAAATAAAAAAATATATTAAATTTCTTGAAAATGCTTTTAAAAGTAGTATGATAACAAAAATTTGGACAGGGGGTTAACGGATGTGGGGGGGGGGGGGGTCAAAATTCATGCAAAATTCATGCAAAATAAAACCGTGCTTTTATAATATAATTACAACCTAGAACATATACATAAACATAATTATTGTCGCTCTAATGGAGCCAATTTTCACCTCAAAATCAGTTATTAAGGCTATACAAATATCACCACAATGTTTCGCGGTTATCGTCACTAATGCTGTGTATTTTCATAAATTTGTTGCAGGATAACACTGTATTGATATATAGTCTAGTACCAATATATATGATTCTTTTGAGTGGCGACCAATCTACATCACCCCCATTGATGGGGGAATCAATAAAAATATTAACGTGTCTCTAAAAATTGTTCACATTCACTTTGAAAATATATACAAATATATATAAACAATAACCTCATTTAAAAATAGATACAAATATAAACATTAACCTCACTTAGAAATATATATCATTATAAAAAGTCAACTCATTGGAAAATATATACAAAAATAAACCTCCACCTCACTTGAAAATGCATAATCAAATAAACAAACCTTATTTGAAAACATATACAAATATAAACATTAATCCCAACTGAAAATATATATGCATATATAAACATTCACCTTGTTTGAAAATTGATACAAATATAAACATTCATATCATTTCATGAACAGATGAGGGGTTATATGATTCTTCCAAATGGGAATTGTAGTTTAATTCCCGTGCACCCTATTTCGCTTACTGTTCGTTGCATAACAGGTAAGAGAACTTGTATTCATATTTTACTAGTGTAATTTGGGAGGACAACGTGCATATAGGAGCAATATGAAATACAACATACAGATTAATTGAAAACCTGTGAGATCGTTTGTCTTAACAAAGAGTGTTTAGAGTGAAAAGTTTTCAACTGAAGTCAAAGAGTAACATAAACAAAAATCTTAGCTGATAGAAGGTCACCAAAGAAGTATGTAGACTTCCAGTAGATATGCTCGTCTGCATGTCTACTTTTGTCTGCTGTTGAAAGCTGTCCAGTCGAAACGTTCTTCGTTTAGCTTAACGATCTTACAGCTTTCCCCCGTCTACTCTTTGTGTTTTATTGCATACTCATGTTACTATTGGTATTGTGTTTTATAGGAGGGTATTACGACCATCGTTACCATGTCAACACTCAGCGTAACACCTAATAAACAAAGCTGAATGGTTTCTATAATTTTTATATCGCAAAATTACCACGTTTTAAACAATAATAGAGAGAGTGAGAGAGAGAGAAAAAGAAATAGAGAGAGATGGTACAGAAAAGTAAAAGAGACGTAGGTGAATAAGAGAAGAAAAAAAATTACGACTGTTGAAAAATTAAATTGTAACTTTAGGGATTTGCTTAATACTTGTAAAAGAAACTTTTTTTTTTACATACAGCAGGTGGAAGAAATATTTTAGCAGAGTCTTTGAAATAGTTTTTGTTGTTTTTGTTTCAAATTATTTATTTAAAATATCTGATAATGCGTGTTTAAAGATTAAAATAAAAGATTGTATTTTTTTTACTATCTTAATTAAATATAAATACAGGCATGTTTCTGTTCTTTCAGCAAATGCTGTAAATCGGTTCAACCAAATCCAGAGAATCGGGCCACTGGGGTCAAACGGAATAAATTTCAAATCCTACGATTTTTACATCACGCAAACATCCAAAGTCAGAACGTACTTTACTGACTCCAATCCCGTCTATCCGATTTTCAGAGAAATAATCGGTACGTGCCAAACATTGCAACAATCTTACAATAATTGATGAACCAGTTGCACTCGTTGGTGTTATTATTAGTGGTGCAGATCGAATTCAAACTGTGCAGGCAGAGATGTTAAACGTTCATTTGAACAGATGAGATGTTTAACATATTACAGTTGACGAAATCTTTGACTTTTGTTACCCTTATTTTCAATATCTCAAAGGGCTTTGTAATAATAGAACTCCAACATCAATCAGAGATTTCGTTACATTTTGCGGATCAAAAAATAGTTTTTCTCAAAAAAAAGTTTAACTTTAAAAAATCCAAGGTCTGAGTTTAAAGTATATATTTTTTTATATTAAGTCTGTGACTGTATGGTCTAAACGTCATGTAATCGGCCTACAAAGTGTGAGAGACTACGCGCTCTACACATCAGGACGTCTGTCTTCGAACTACCAATTATTACTTTAAATCTAATAATAATTTTAATATATTTGTAAATTAATTTTAACGTTTTTTACGATCTTTCTCTACCAGGTGCAGGCCCTCATGTGAAGGGAAAACTGATCTTATTCACCAACCCAAGATCTACACCAATGGCCTCGCCTTTACTGCACATTCCACATAATTGTCCATATTGATAATTTAATGTCAATGTTAGCAATTTTAAAAAACAAATTCTTTGCCTAAATGCGTGCAATTTTTTTTTTTTTTTGATCAGTAATTTTAATCTATTTTTGGCTCTTATTATAGTGATGTCAATGTTCTTAAAGAAATTAAAACGCAAGTGGAATTGATTTGAATGATTTTTCACTTATGTTATTTTTTTGGAGTTCCCCTTTCCAACACCTCTCCATATGGGTATTTGACTGCAAATAAGCCAAGATTTGTCAAATTGATTTTTAAAAAATAATTCAATAAAATAATTGGGATTTGGCGTGGGTGTTCGTGACTGGGGAACGTAAAGTTCTTTCACCAATTATTTCAGAAAAACAAAAACAAAAAAATATTACAGACCAAACGCACTTGCGATTTATTTTTAAATAAGACTCTCATCTAACGCAGTTGACGGGAACTTTTCTTCATGTTTCCCTTGAAAAATAGGAAAAGCTGAAGAAAAAAAATTCGGTGTGGATCGGGGGTGGCTTTGAGTTTGGAGTGGTGTTGAAAATTTAAAAAATGTATTGTTATCGGCAATGAGTATATGTTCCAAGTTTCAGCTCGGTACGTTGACGGATAGTGGGTCAATTAACCATCAGGATGTTTTGCCAGGCTTCCAACCAGCGACCTACTAAGAAAATTCCAATTAATATTAGTATTGTATCGCTGCATTTTTAGCCTGAGTCTTTAGGTTACCGCAGTGTTTGATACAGTTTATTCCGGTCATACATATTAGTTCATATCATAAATGAGTTCAACATTGGGCCTGGGCTCATTGAGAACATTAACTCTTGAACATCAAGCCCGTAAATCTTAACGGTTTTTACTTTAAAGGTATCTTTTACTACAGTTCAACTCGAAAAGAGATGACGTATAAATATTCCAATACCAGTAAAAAAAAATACATTTAAATACACCACATCAACAACAAACAAACATAAAACACACAAATATACAGCACAAATATAAAACACAAAAATTAAACATTAAATAAGAAACAAAAATATAAAACACAAAAATAAAACACATATAAGTCAGCTGTCATCGAACAATTGCTTAAGAAGCCTTGTCGGGATGACAATTTTGTTAAAAAAGATAGAACTGTATCTAAATATATTATTTTTATCTAAAGCCATTGAAAAACTTATAGTTCTAAAACAACTTTTAGATTACTTAAACGACCACTCTCTTCTCAGTTTTATTCAGTCGGCCTATGGACCTTTCATTATCACTCACACAGCTCTCTTGAGAGTCACCAATGACCTCTTGCTCGAATTGGACAGTTGAGATGTCTCCATCCTGATCCTCTAAGACCGCAAGGCGGCCGTTGACACTGTTGACCATGAAACCTTCTACAAAAACTCTTGAAAATTACTTTGTTATTTCTGGTTCAGTTTTGGCTTGGTTTAGGTCCTAGCTTTAAAATAGAGCTAAGGTGGTCGCTGTCGATGGCTGTCTCTCCGGCAGTGCTGACTTGATGTAGGGTAATGCAACAGGGGTCCGTTTTGGGCCCGGTTCTATTCACAATGTAAACCAGGCCACTGCTCCTATTGCTCGGGAAGCATGCTGTGGAGAGCCAGTCATTCGCGGATTACACAAAGCTATACAAGCATACACATCCCTCTCTTTTCGATTTCGCTATCCGGTCTATACGGGAGAGCATTGTTGATGCGTTCTATGTTTGGTCGAGATTTAAGTAAAAATATTTGTGGTCTTTTTATTTATATATGTCATATAAGATATAAAAAATATATTTCAGGCCTTCGGCCCCAAAGGGACAGTTATAAAAAGTTCATATTACCCAAAAGCTCCTTCCGGATAAGGATGGATATATGTGACAAGTTTAGTCAAGATCTATCAATTCACGTAGAAACGTATGTGGAACAAACAAACCAACAAACACATTTTTTTACTTACATGTATACGTGATGTGATTTACGTTTGTAGCATGGAGATTTACTTTTACATATTTTACACAAATCAATTTCTTAAGCGGGAAAATAAATGATTAACCATTTAACCTATGCTCAATGTTGGATTAACCTTTGGTTGCCCTGACCCAAATAATTCAACAAAACTCAAGAAGACCTTCTAAATAATGTTTTGGCTCCACTTTTCTGAAAAGGGGCCGCACATGATATGTAACTTTATTTTTATTTTTGCGTGTGTCTCGTGGTAGTGTTTTCTATTTCTAGTCTTCCAACACGTCAATGAAGATAGGCTTCTAACTATTTCTAGTTTTTCAACACGTCAATGAAGATAGGCTTCTAACTAGTTCTAGTCTTTCAACACGTCAATGAAGATAGGCTTCTAACTATTTCTAGTCTTTCAACACGTCAATGAAGATAGGCTTCTAACTATTTCTAGTCTTCCAACACGTCAATGAAGATAGGCTTCTAACTATTTCTAGTCTTCCAACACGTCAATGAAGATAGGCTTCTAACTATTTCTAGTCTTTCAACACGACAATGAAGATAGGCTTCTAACTATTTATAGTCTTCCAACACGTCAATGAAGATAGGCTTCTAACTATTTCTAGTCTTCCAACACGTCAATGAAGATAGGCTTCTAACTATTTCTAGTCTTCCAACACGACAATGAAGATAGGCTTCTAACTATTTCTAGTCTTCCAACACGTCAATGAAGATGGGCTTCTAACTATTTCTAGTCTTCCAACACGACAATGAAGATGGGCTTCTAACTATTTCTAGTCTTCCAACACGTCAATGAAGATGGGCTTCTAACTATTTCTAGTCTTCCAACACGTCAATGAAGATAGGCTTCTAACTATTTCTAGTCTTCCAACACGTCAATGAAGATGGGCTTCTAACTATTTCTAGTCTTCCAACACGACAATGAAGATAGGCTTCTAACTATTTCTAGTCTTCCAACACGTCAATGAAGATGGGCTTCTAACTATTTCTAGTCTTCCAACACGACAATGAAGATAGGCTTCTAACTATTTCTAGTCTTCCAACACGTCAATGAAGATGGGCTTCTAACTATTTCTAGTCTTTCAACACGTCAATGAAGATAGGCTTCTAACTATTTCTAGTCTTCCAACACGTCAATGAAGATGGGCTTCTAACTATTTCTAGTCTTCCAACACGACAATGAAGATAGGCTTCTAACTATTTCTAGTCTTCCAACACGTCAATGAAGATGGGCTTCTAACTATTTCTAGTCTTCCAACACGACAATGAAGATGGGCTTCTAACTATTTCTAGTCTTCTAACACGTCAATGAAGATGGGCTTCTAAATATTTCTAGTCTTCCAACACGACAATGAAGATGGGCTTCTAACTATTTCTAGTCTTCCAACACGACAATGAATATAGGCTTCTAAAATTCTCTTTGAGTTCAGTTAAAAAATAAGCAGTGGAACAATGTTTAAATTTATTACTGTTTTTATTATTACTGCTTCATAACTTTGAAAATTATTTTTTTTTAAGGCGCTTACAAATAATCGTTAATAAATTTTAAAAAAAAACATTAATCCATTTACGGGAAGATCTCGCTGGCCGCATTTTATATTTCCGTAAGCTGTCCACACGGCGTTTAAAATAATGAATTAAAAAAAAAAAAGTTTTATATTTAAAAAAAAAAAAAACACCAAACATTCCTAAATATTGTTATGAAAAAAATAAATCAGTTATTAGGTTCATCGTGCATTATTTTATTATTAGTATTTTTATATAGCGTGGTAATTAAGCATAGGCTAACCATGCTGTATATACAATTTAACAAACATTATCATGAACTTAAAACTTAACATATCTTAAGTAAATTTTAAAAAAAAATCAAATTAATATTCACTCCAACCATTCCATAAATATTTACATGTCAATCTATGGATGGCAGCCATCAGCATCGTTTATTGGTCAGAGCTGGGAATCAGTCAGGATATTATAGTTTAAAGAGATGTGTTTTGAGTGCAGTTTTGAAAATTGTGATGGTTGTTACATTGTGGATGTGTAGTGGCAGAGAATTCCATTGTTTGGGGACGCAGAAAGAGAAACCTCGTTCACCGCCTGTTTTCGAGCAAGTCTTGGGGACGGAAAGATAACGCGCGTCTGTGGAAGAGCGAAGCTGTCGAAGGTGTGAATAGACAGAGAGAAGTTAGAAAAAGTTGTGACAGAGAAGAGACAGTTTGTAGTCAATCCTTGCTTGTACAGGGAGCCAATGAAGTGAGTGGAGTAGTGGAGTGACGTGATCACGTTTTGTTTTTGCCTTTAGAACTAGCCTAGCAGCTGAGTTTTTATGTAATTTTTCTAAGAAGTGTTTTGGTGAACAAGACTTCATCGTCCTTTGGCATGCAAATCAGTGCAGAAAAGACTAAAATGATGACAAATCGTACTAATGGCATCACCACTGAAATTAAGGTCGGGGAGGAAAGATTAGAGACAGTTGGCAGCTTCAAGTACCTTGGAGCAATAGTTTCGGAACAAGGCCAGGATTGCGCAGACCACGGCAGCACTAAAGAGGCTCAAGAAAATATGGAACGACAAAAATATAGCCCCCAGCACCAAAATCAGGCTGATGCGCTCATTAATCCTCTCCATTTTCTTATATGCCTGTGAGTCCTGGACATTAACAGCAGAACTTGAAAGGAAAATGGAGGCGATGGAGATGAGATGTTACAGAGGCATTCTTGGCATCTGCTGTAGAGACCACATCACCAATGAGCAAATAAAAGAAAGGATTCGTCAGGCAATTGGGCAATATGATGACCTCCTGACGTCTGTTAAAAAGCGCAAACTTGAGTGGTATGGCCACGTGACCAGAAAACAAGGGCTCGCCAAAGAGATCTTGCAGGGCACTACCAGAGGAGGAAGAAGAAGAGGAAGACAAAGAAAAAGATGGGAAGATAATATCAAAGAATGGACGGGATTAAAACTAGGCGATGCTATGCGCAGGGCAGAAGAAAGAGAGGAATGGAGAAGAATAGTGTACATGTCATCTGTGGCGCCCCAACGGTCGAAGGACTACGGGACCTGATGATGATGATGATGATGATGAACTGTGAGGTAGAGGCGAATGGAGCTGATCTGACGGATAGCGGTGTATGCAGAGCGACAAAGGTTAGAGATATGTTTATCGAGAGACATGTTTTTGGACAGAATATAACCAAGATTGATAGCTGAGGATGTAAACTATATGTCGGAGTTACCTACTTGAAATGAGGTATAAGGGTGGGGGGAGGTTAAGTTGAGGAGGATTTGTGATCGTGAATGAGGAGTGCTTCCGTTTTGTCTTCATTAAGCTTAAACGTGTTGAGTGTCATCCATTACTTGACAACACCAATGATCAGGTTGTTTGTGAGTTTATGGATATAGGCCACCATGGTAACAATACTCTTTATGGTCCATAATAAAATATCGGTGGATTTAAAATTGACAATATCCAATCCATTCAGGGTGGGTCTAGACTTTTCCAGAAAAATTTTTAAACTGATTTTAATGGCACAACTTAAAAATTTTAATATTATTATTTATCCGAGTGATTTTATAAGGCCCCCATCTCAGGCGAAACAAATCGTTAGAGTTATGGAATGCACCCACATTTATACTCGTTCACCAAAAGTGATTCATATTTATTCGCTGAAGGTGATTCACACTCATTCACTAAAGTTAATGTAATAATTTCGCAGTAAAGTTATTTTTTACTCCTTTCGATGAAGATATTAAATTTAATCTAGAATTTTCCCCCAAAATTTATATTTTTTTTACTACGGGATATATAATGTGATCAAAAACTTATTGAAATTTTAGTTTAGTTCTTTTCATTTCCAATAATCCATGGGGATTTTCTTTTAACATACACTTCATAATCCTACCGGGAACAAAACTTCACTGGGAACACAAACACACCGAGGAACAGAATCGTAACGGGGAACGAGATCCAACTGTAAACTTGAACACAGCAGTAACGCGATCCCATTGGGGAACGGGATCGAACCGTGATCGCGATGCTATCGGCAAACGGGATGCATCAAAGAAGATGATTCCATCAGGAAACGGGATCCCTGTGGGGAGCGGAATCCCACAGAGAACATGTTCCTAACGTGATCGGGTTCCTACCTGGGTGAGGATCAGGAACGCATCGACATCGGGTTGCCAGCAGGATTAAGAACCGAGCGGAAAACTGGATACCAATGGGATCGAGATCCCAACTGGAAGTTGGCTACCATCTTGATTGGGATCTCACCGGAAAATCGGATTTCGCGGAAAACGGGATCCTGACTGGATCGGTAAACCAAAAAGGAATGGAATCTCACAGAGAACCAAAAGGAATGGAATCTCACAGAGATCGTGATCCTACCAGGATCAGGATCCAACCGGGATACCAACCGGTTCGGGATACCAATGGGGTCGGTATCTTATTGGGGTCGAGATCCCAAATGGGTTCAGGGACAAACGTTTACGCGGTCAATCGTGATCGGGGTCCTACTGGGATCAGGAACCCCGGGCCACGCCTTGTTTATTAGCCATTTAATTAATAGAACTAGGAATTAAAATAACGGCAATGGGTGAATCTAAGGGTCGGTTATGACGATTTATTCCAGCCGTTTTCCACAAGAGCCGTTTCATCGACAAAGATAATGAACATTTTTGCCTTTTTGTGTGTGTTTTTTTTTTTTTTAATTTAATTGTACAGATTTTCATACAAAGTTTCTCTCCAAATGAACGCATAACCCGGTGCCCTTCTTGCCACACAATTAGGAAACGTATTGATTACTTGAATGCAAAGAACTTTCTATATTCCATATTTTCGTTTTCCACATGTCCTAGATTATTACAAAATAAGTAATATAGTAATCCTTGTTAATAATGAAGCATGTGTTAAATAGAAATAACTTTACGGGGCTCAACTTTTTCTCCATCATATTTTCACATTAACTTTCATTAAAATTTGGTACATGCAAAGGTTGTTCAGGTAGTAGTTTGTTTAGAGAGATTTAAAATTAGAAAATATGTGAGCGAAAAGCGGGAATAGAATGGAGAAAGAAGACAGTAGAAGGTAAAAAATAAAAAAATACAATACCATCGTGGGAAGAGTACAGATGGGAATGAGATGGAGAAAGAGAGATGGAGATGGAGAGAAATGGAGAAAAAGAGAGATGGAGAGAGAGATGGAGAGAAAGAGAGAGATAAAGAGAGAGATGGAAAAAGATATGGCGAGAGAGAGAGAGATGGAGAGAAAGAGAGCGATAGATGGAGAGAGAAAGATGGAGAGAGAGATTAAGAGAGATGGAGAGAGAGATTGAGAGAGAGACAGATTGAGAGATGGAGAGAGAGATGGAACTCGAGAGATGGAGAGCGAGAGATGGAGAGAGAGAGAGAGATGGAGAGCGAGATGGAGAGAGATAGATGGAGAGAGATGGAGACGAGATATGGAGACGAGAGATGGAGTAACAGAGAGAAAGAGAGATGGAGAGAGAGAAGGAAAGAGGTAGAGAGAGATGGACGGAGAGTGGAAAGAGACACATGGAGAGAGATGAATGGAAAGAGAGAGATGGAGACGAGAGATGGAGAGAGAGAAAGAGAGATGGAGAGAGAGAAGGAAAGAGGGAGGGAGAGATGGAGAGATAGAGATGGAGAGATAGAAATGGAGAGAGATGGAGAGAGAGATAGATGGGGTGAGAGAAAGAGAGACTGGGAGAGAGAGTGAGGTGGGGAGAGATGGAAAGATAGATGAAGAGAGAGAGATTAACAGACAGAGAGATAGATAGAGCGATGGGGAGAGAGAGATGGGGGAGATAAAGATAGATGGAGAGAGAGATGGAGAGAGAGATGGAGAGATAGATGGAAAGAGAGATGGAGAGAGATGGAGAGAGAGAAAGGGAGATGGAGAGAGAGATGGAGAGAGAAATGGAGAGAGAGATGGAGAGAGAGATGGAGAGAGAGATGGAGAGTTAGAGATGGAGAGAGAGATGGAGAAAGAGATGGAGAGAGAGGAGAGATAGGGAGAGAGATGGAGAGAGATTGAGAGAGAGAGATTGGGAGAGAGATATTGAGAGAGAGATTCAGAGAGAGATTGAAAGAGAGATGGAGAGATGGAGAGAGAGATGGAGAGAGAGATGGAAAGAGAGATGGAGAGAGAGATGGAGAGAGAGAGATGGAGAGAGAGATGGAGAGAGAGAAAGAGAGATTAAAAATGAGAAAATATGTGAGCAAAAAGTGGGAATAGAATAGATAAAGAAGACAGTAGGAGGGAAAAAATAAAAAAAATACATACCATCGTGGGAAGAGTACAGATGGGAGAGAGATGGAGAAAGAGAGACGGAGATGGAGAGAAATGTAGAAAAAGAGAGATGGAGAGAGAGATGGAGAGAAAGAGAGAGAGAGCGAGATGGAGAGAAAGAGAGAGAGAGATGGAGAGAGAGATGGAAAAAGATATGGAGAGAGAGATATGGAGAGAAAGAGAGAGAGATGAGAGAGAGAGATGGAGAGAAATTGAGCGATAGATGGAGAGAGAGATGGAGACGAGAGATGAAGAGACAGAGAGAAAGAGAGATGGATAGATAGAAGGAAAGAGGTAGAGAGAGATGGACGGAGAGAGATGTAAAGCGAGAGATGGAAAGAGACACATGGAGAGAGATGAATGGAAAGAGAGATATGGAGAGAGAGATGGAGACGAGAGTTGGAGAGAGAGAGAAAAAGAGATGGAAAGAGAGAAGGAAAGAGGGAGGTAGAGATGGAGAGCGAGAGATGGATGAGAGAGAGATGGAGAGAGAGATAGATGTGGAGAGATATGGAAAGAGAGATGGAGAGAGTGAGATGGAAAGACAGAGAGATAGATAGAGCGATGGGGAGAGAGAGAATGGGGGGAGATAAAGATAGATGGAGAGAGAGATGGAGAGAGAGAGAGATGGAGAGAGAGATGGAGAGAGATGGAGAGAGAGAGATTGAGAGAGAGAGATGGAGAGAGAGAAAGAGAGATGGAGAGAGAGATGGAGAGAGAGATGGAGAGAGAGTCGGAGAGAGATGGAAAGAGAGATGGAGAGAGAGATGGAGAGAGAGATGGAGAGAGAGATGGAGAGAGAGATGGAGAGAGAGATGGAGAGAGAGATGGAGAGAGAGATGCAAAGAGAGATGGAGAGAGATGGAGAGAGAGATGGAGAGAGAGATGGAGAGAGAGAGATGAAGAGAGAGAGAGAAAGAGAGATTAAAAATGAGAAAATGTGTGAGCAAAAAGCGGGAATAGAATAGATAAAGAAGACAGTAGGAGGGGAAAAATAAAAATACATGCAATCGTGGGAAGAGTACAGAGGGGAGAGACAGAGAGAGATGGAGAGAGATTGAGATGGAGTGAGATAGATGGAGATGGAGAGAGAGATGGAGATGGAGAGAGAGAGAGAGAGAGAGATGGAGAGAGAGAGAAAGACACAGAGAGAGAATATTTAAGTATTATTATAACTTTGAATCTATTAATAATTTATTTGCCAATTCAGTTTATCAAAAAAAAAAGGGTTTGGAATCATCTAATATCAGGCACGACATTTTGGTATTGTAGCGTGGGACATTTGCACCCCCAAACCTCCCCCTCCCCCCCCCCCCGAAAAAACAAAATAAATGTGTTACACTTGCTAACTTAAAACATTTTTGGTTTAATTTATTGACAATTCCCAATAATTTAAACAATATCAAAATCAATAATTTTAAATTTTATGTTTTTATCATTACAATAATATAAAAAAAACGGGATCACTGCTGTTGGTCAGACATTTACTTTCACAAAACGTCTTTGTTCTCTGGTATTCAATATTAAAAAGCACTTCTCTGGGCCGAGAAACTTGCTGTGACGAGCTGGCCAGCTGTGTGGATCAGAAAAGTGTGCTTATCTTCAGTGATTAACTGCCGTGCAAATGTTACGATTCCTGAACCCTTCATTAGCCTTCTGTATTGTGTGTTTTTATGTTCTAAAGACAATGAGTGTGAATCACCTTTAAAGAATGAATTGGAATCACCTTTCATGGACGAGTGAAAATCATCGCTAGTGAATGACTTTGAACCACTTTTAGCGAATGAGTGTGAATCACCTTAAATAAAAAAAGAGTGTGAATCACCTTTCACGGATGAGTGTGAATCACCTTTCACGGATGAGTGTGAATCACCTTTTATGAATGCGTGTAAACCACCGATAATGAATGATTGTGAATTACCTTTAGCAAATGTGTGTGAGAACCTACCTTTAGCGAATGAGTGTAAATCACCTTTAGCAAATGTGCGTGAGAAATTTCCTTTAGTGAATGAGTGTAAATCACCTTTCATGGATGATTGTGAATCACCTTTAGCGAATAAGCTTAAATTACCTTTAGCCAATTAGTAAGAACTAGCGAGAACCCGGCATGCGTTGCATGCCACTCAATGAAAAAAAGTGTTTGTGTTTTAATTAAGTTTTAAAGTAATTTTTAAATAGAAAATATTTATTGTTTTTTTCCGTCTAGTGCGTACACACATAAATTAGAAATGGATAAGCTAATTCAGAAACCTTTGGTGCGCACAACAACTTACCAAAGTTTTATCGCAATCGGATGAATGGAATAGGAACGCATAAGAAAATTATATTTAGCTCATAAAAGGGGGAAAAAAGAATTTAGGTCCCCGGTCCCAAAACGGAATATTGTCAAATGTGTGTAATAATTCTGAATCATTTGCATTTTTTTACAATTCACACAAATTTCATCACTTTGGATTGATGGTATAGAAGCACATACTGGATATACTTATATATGTATAGATAAAGTTTACCGAATTAAGATAACTTTTTTGCAATTGTTCAAGGATGATCTGTCTGTCTGCCTGACTGTCTGTCTCTCTGTCATTCTGTCTGTCTCCCTATCTGTCTGTCTCTCTGTCTGTCTCTCTGTCTGTCTCTCTGTCTGTCTCTCTGTCTGTCTCTCTGTCTCTGCCTGTCTCTATCGCTCTGTCTGTCTCTCTGTCTATCTCTCTTTCTCTTTGTCTGTCTCTCTTTCTCTCTGTATGTCTCTCTGTTTCTCTGCCGGACTATATGTCTCTCTTTCTGTCTGTCTCTCTGTCATTATGTCTACATCTCTGTCTGTCTTTTTGTCTCCCTGACTGTCTATCTTTCTGTCTCTCCTTCTGTCTCTCTGTCTGTCTGACTGCCTGTCTGTTTGTCTGTCTGTGTATCTACCTATCTACCTATTTACCATCTACATGCCTGCCTGCCTACCTGCCTCCCTACCTACCTATCTACCTAAATATCTACCAATCCAGCTAATATCTTAGATAATCTATCTACCCATCTATTTATCTATCTATCTACCTATCTCCCTACCTACCTACCTACATATCTATCTACCTACCTACCAACCTACATTCCTACCTGCCTACCTACCTTTCTACCTACCTATCTATCAATCCATCCACCCATTCATCCTCTCACCCACCCACCCTTCCATCCATCAATCCTTTCATCCATCCATTCATCCATCCATCCGTCTAGCTATCTTTTATCTACATTTCTATCTATCTATCATCTATCTGTGTATTTGTCTGCCTGTCTGTCTGTCTTTCTATCTCTCTATCTAATAAAATATCCATTTTTAAAATTAAATTTTCACTTTTGTAAAATGATTGGGTTTTGATATCCCTGGGGATAATTATGAAAATGTTTTTTATGTTTTGTTAAAGTCATTGATTTTCTTAATTGGTTAACATATGATCATATGTAAAATGAGAATATAGCTTCTTTTTTTTTTTACAATTGAAATGTCATAGGATTGAAAGATATTGTCATCCAAGTAAAAATGCATAAACTCAATTTCCTACCATCGATATAAATGTATCGAAGAAGGTTAATTATTGGTCAAATTTATTCTGAGGATTATCTTGTGCTGCACTGGGCAAAATGAAAGTATAGTGTATAATGGGCTACACAGAGTTTTTAAAAAATAAATAAATCATCCACTGGATTGTAGGCCCCTTACTTACGCAGAATATTTTTCTTTGTGCATTTAATAAGCTTATTTCTTATCTAGATCAGTGATAAGTGCATTAAAAATGCTATTTGGCTTTTTAGTTTTGCTACACCAATTTAATTAAAAGGCATATTCTTATTAACATTATTTTTAAATGTAGAGTTTTTACTACTTTATAAATTTCATAAAAGTTTATTTTTGGAATTAATAAAAAGTACAAACTTGTTAAATGTTAGAAATACAAAGCTAAATTATTATTTAAGTTTAGCAATTTAAAAAGCAATCAATGGTATTTATTAATTTTACTTATAAGAAGGGGAATGTACATCATCAGTTTTGTCACGCTCTTTTATTAAATTAGATAACTTTTAGCTTTGGCTAAAAAGGCAATTCGCACTATGACGTCATTTGTGTGATTATTTAGAACTAATTAATTTTAATTTTATTTTGCCTCATTGACAACGCGCTAAAGAACGCACTAACAACAACTGATGTTTAGGTTTTCCTGATAAATGTGATTACTGTGTATTTCTTTGATCATCTTTTTTCTATTTAATTTTTTTTTCATAACTTTTAAACGCATAAAGATAGTTCCTTAGTTGTTTCTTTAAATGTATTTGTAATTTATAATAATAATACTTAAACTTTTGATAAAATAAAAGCGGAAATATAATATTTTTTACGCATGTAAATTTATTCGATTTCCGTAAAATAATAGAAAATAACTATGCTTGTTTTTAAGAGTCCGAATGTATCAAAATATTTTCGGCTCTTTGGCGTTATGTCCCTATAGCTCATTCTTATATATATTATCTTTAAGAATGAGTGTTAATTACAATTCACGAATGATTGTTAATCACCTTTCATGAATGAGTGTGACTCACCGCTAGTGAATGAGTGTGAATCTCCTTCTGCGAATGTGTGTCAATCATCTTTAGCAAATAAGTATAAATAACCTTTCATGAATGAGTGTAAATCGCTAGTGAATAAGGGTGAACCAATTTTAGCGAATGAGTGTGAATTAAATTACCTTAAGCGAATTAGTTAGAATTATCTTTAGTGAACGATTAAATCACCTTTAATCAATGAGTGTAATTCACCTGTAGCTAATGAGTGTGACTCACTTTTAGTGAATGAGTTTAAAAAACCTTTACCGAATGAGTGTGAATCACTTTCAGCGAATGAATGGGAATCACCTTTCGTGGATGAGTGAAAATCATCGCTAGTGAATGACTGTGAACCACTTTTATGGAATGAGTCTGAATCACCTTTAGTGAAAGATTGTAAATCACCTTTCATAGATGATTGTGCAATCTCATTACATGAATGCGTCTGAATCACCGCAAATGAATGACTTTGAATCATCTTTAGCGAATGAATGTAAATCACCTATAGTGAATGAGTGTGAATCACCTTACATGAATGAGTGT
This sequence comes from Omphiscola glabra, assembly GCA_964017045.1. Taxonomy (NCBI): domain Eukaryota; kingdom Metazoa; phylum Mollusca; class Gastropoda; family Lymnaeidae; genus Omphiscola; species Omphiscola glabra. Next base: position 51,912,595 of record OZ024794.1, on the reverse strand, counting down.
GATTTTCACCTCTAGCGAATGTGTGTGAATTACCTTTAGCGGATTAGTATGAATGACCTTTCATGGATGAGTGTGAATCACCACTACTGAATTTGTGTGAACCACCTTTAGCAAATCAGTGTAAAAAATCACCTTCAGTGAATGGGTCCATCCGTCCCATGTATTTCACGTCTTTTAAAGTTTTGTACAAGTGCCTTTTTTTTCAATATTTTATTATTTCAAAAATGCGTCGGTGTTGTTTATTTTTAATTACAAGTCCACTCCTCTACTCTTGCCAGCTACTTTACTACTTTTAGCTTAAATCTGAAGATTGAAAATTGTCCTTCCGATGGTTCCACCTAGATCACGTGATCCAAAAATTTAAAAAAAAAAAAATCCATTTTAAAAAAAAAAACCCAATGACGTCACTTGATTAGATTAGGGTCGTTCTATTTAAGGGCCGTATCTCGTGTGTCCTGTCCACATCTCAAAACAAACCACCATGAAGAACTTGATCGTCGCCGTGTTTGCTCTGCCTTTGGTGCTCTCCCAGCTGTCGGACCCGACCAAAGTTTGCTCCCCTGACAAGCTCCAAAGTGACGTTTATGATTTTAATAACAATGTGAGTTGATGGGTAAACAAATTTAGTTGTCACTAGATTAACCACTTTGGTTTCGAAATAGCATACTATTTTTATATACTTTATTTACAGAACGCCTTACGTTGGCCGTTACAAACTGCTTTATATTTTGAGAATTCAGCGTCACCAAGTGAATATGTACAGGACTTCATTTAAGGCGTCGTGAAAATTGACTTGAAGGATCTTGGAAAACAGAACATTTTTTAAAAGACTTTCGAATTAAATGAAAGAAAAAAAAATGACACGTTAATTATAATTTTGATTCCTAAGGATTATAAGCTTTTATTATCTTTATGTTCAAATGTTTATTGCTATTTCATTTTCACAACTAAGTAATTGACGGAAGGGAGTCAAATCATTTTTGTATATGTCTTTAAATTTTTCGAAAATACAGTAAGCATAAATGAGTTTATGTATTTTTTCCCAAAACTAAACATATCTTGTTCAACTATTTGTTTAATTGGCACGGCTTGATCTCGTTCCCTCATACAGCATAGATTTTAAAAGCTGCTAATTTCTGTGTGATTGTCTTTTGAATGCACATTTCAGGATTTCGGAAAGGTCGCTGCAGATTTCACCAAAAATTTGAGCTCAGTCGCTTTCATGAAATCTGGCCTCCGAGCACTGTATGACTTAAGCTCGGTAAGTGCCCGTTTTAACTTTGTTGTAAAACCTCTGATCACGTTGTATAATTATACTAGCCTCTTTAAGAGATTAAGCTATTTCATCTGAGAAAGTCTATTTTAATTATCAAAAAAGATACACCATTATAAAGTGTGTACAATTTCTCCTGATGAATACATAATCTTAAATTTTGTTTACAATGCTTGAAGAAAAATTTAAAAAATTTTTTTACAAGATATAAAACTTGATACATATAACTTCAGTTATGAACAATTTTCTTTAAACCCACAGCTCAAAGGTTATCTTTTTGCCAGCGATGGATCATGTACTTCTTTTAATCTCGACCAAACCCAGGTGGTCACCCAGTGTCTACCAGGTGTGTTACAATATCCCCCATTTTTTTGTTCTATAGATTTATAAGCCAGTTGCTGAAACCGCAACAAGAGTCGATGAAAGCTCTTTTGTTTCCTAAATTGAGAAGAGAAAAATAATCATGGGCGGACATAAAAAAAATATAAAGATCTGATGACTTTAATATAAGACGTTAAACAATTGTATTCTTTGATCCTAGAAAGTTAGCCAAGAAAGTACCTCAATGCTTTTAGGATACCTCATCCTTTTACTAACCAGTACCATTTGATACGAATCTCATTAGGGATTGAAATTTTAACGATTGCAGTTTCGCAAAGATTATCTTATTAATCATTAAAAATCACAATTATTTTCATACTTATTGATTTTTTTGTGCCTTTTCAGGGCAACTATTTAAATAAATCATCTTACTTTACACATTTTAGCCAACGCAAGACAGCTGTCAAACACCACAACAACCATTGGCCTCGCTGCCAGCGGAGGACTTAAGATAGTACCCTACGAGGTGCCTCTCTCGGCCACTGTCAGCATTCGGCTAGCCTTCACCGACTCAACGCCTGCCTATCCAGTTCTTCGTCAAGTTATCGGTAAGTTGCTCGCCTTAACCACAGCCCTAGCTTATCCTCACGAGAAAACCTTACTTAGTACATCTATAGACTTAAGATTTCGACGCCAACCTTGGCACACAAACGCTTACACAATTACAAATGTGTATTGTTGCATAGCGTGAGTGCTAACGTTTGATAACGTTTTAGTATTTGTTTTAACGACCAGAAGAATTTCAACCAACCATATAAATAAATATATATATATATAAGACAAAATAGGTTTTTTATACTACTGCAATACATAATATACATTCTAATTTTAATATATTTTTTATTGAAAACATCTTATACAAAAATATTTGTGATATAAATTCACCATGTTGATTTCAAAAGGTTTGAAAAAAAATATTTTTTAAACACGATAAAAAAGACCATTAATACGTTATATTGAACTATGAAAATATGTGAGGATATTGCTACTGGAGACACAAATAATTTTCATTTGCAAAAAGAGCATATCTATCCCATTTTATTGCATATGGTTGCTTTTGTACATAGCTATGTTTAGCGTATCCACATGTATCCATGTTTTGAAGGATTAAATTCATTTATCTTCTATGTTTCATAACGCTACAGGCACAAACAGCACAGTATCGGGAGGTGTTCTTTTCTTCACCAACCCAACCGTCACCATCGACCCATCTCTGTTCGTCATCCCAGTGGTTTGTCCTCCCATCACAGTCGGCGGTTAAATGATGTCTTATCTCCACCTGACTTTCTTATGTGCCTCGAAACATTAATGTCATTTTGTTACTACTATATAGTGAAGTAAATAAAATTGCTACAATTTCACCTAGTAGTGATCATCAAATGTGTTCTTCATAATCATCATTGTCTTATTCCCAGACCAACGATTTTAGCTTTGAAAGCAAATTTTTATGTCACGGATAGCAACAATAAACTATTAGCAGAGAAAAAAGTATTCATTTTCTGTCATTAACCAGGTGAACACTGCACGAGAAAGACTCAGTCCTTAAATATGACGTGTGTACACAAAAAAAGATACGCTCCACACACTCGATGGAAACGTCGAGAAGAGAGAAAATCTTTAAACACTAAGTCCTGCCTCACACTTATCAAGGATGCTAATTTCTTGATTTTTGTTTCGAGTAAGGAGTTAATACTTGTTGGCAAAAGTCAGCAAGCTGTCGAATACAGACTTTAATTTCGACAAGGGCGCGTCTCTTAACATTAGAACTTAAAAAAAAAAAAAAAAAAATAGTTGATAGATAAGGCGCAATGAAGCTCTGTGTGCTTATTTATCTCTCGCTCCCCCTTCCTCCCCCTCCCTGTCTCTACCTCTATCTCTTTCTCCTTCTCTCTGTCCCACTCACATGTAAACCCACACACTTGCAGACACACGCAGTCAAAAACACACGACACAGGTCATGAGATCATATTTAGAATAGAAAGAATTGATTTTCAACTCGGTGGTACTAGGTAGCTGTTTAACATGAAAAACACGTAACTAAATAATATAATGTTATTATAAGATTCGGGTAGATATCACAGATCATTTGGGTGTTATTTTATTTGTTGTAAGCCCAAACAACCACCAAAACCACCCAGCCATTATCCAAAAGCTGTACCCGTAAGCTTCAATGCATTTATACAGACTTCGCTCCTGTTCTTGTGTTTCTGGCTGGGTGGGAAAAATCGTCGAACGGCTAATTGACCCACTTGCCGTCAACATATCGAAATAAAACGGAAAACATAGCGTCGTTGCCGAGAGACACATTCTATCAAATTTTAAGGCCCTCCCAAATCCCCAAAATCTCATTTTTTTTCCTCTTTCCCATGGGGGAAGATGTTGGCAATATTATGACACTGATTTCACGATAGAAAACTCTTGGCTAAATGAGGTTCTTTAAAAGAAAAAAATATTGAAAGTGCGCTTCGTACATAATATTTACTTTTGTATTACTGAAATAGTTGTGATAAATCTGCGATGTAAAAGAGGTGGGTCGTTGTAATATTAATATAGGTCAGGGGAGTGAAAAAAATGTGAGGTTTCGAGCCTTAAAAGTGGGGAGGGGGGGACTAGTTGGGATTCTTATAGAGTGCGGTATGTGAATGTATGTTTTGTCAAATTATCAGCCACCCCTACACACATCCGTTGATCAATAGAACATTTTATAAAGGATTTACACAAAAAAACTTTGCTTTTAAAGATTGTTAATTTGATTGTGTGATAGGTAAGATAAGAGTATCTATTCCTGGGATTACAAAGCCTCAAATAAGCGCGTCTTAATGTGATGAGGTCAAGCTGCCGTCGCCTAAACAAACACGTGTCGAAGCTCCATAACCGTCTTGGCATAGGCTAATTAATCGACAGCAAGCACGTTTAAAAGCAGTCTTAGTCTGTAGACGTGTTAACACTAGCTTGTGGTGAGTGTACTTTATATATAGCATACGCACACATATTTATGAAGACATATAGAATTTTTTTTAAAAAAATAACATATATATAGAGAGAGATATTATACGAGTGTGTGTGTGGTTGTGTGTGTTTAAGGATCATACATTCCTGCTCAGGCCCCTTCTCGCTGAGAGATAATTGATATAATTTTTATAATCAATTGCAAAGTTATGAAAATTGCTTGCTTTATATCGATTAGGCATGCAAAAGAAACTTTTTTTTTCTACTCTAGCTACAGAGCATACCTAGTTATGAATATTTATGAAAATGCAAAGAGCCTTCTCACATTAATAATTCTCGGTTCAGTACATTATATAAAGTTTATTTTCGTTGGTTTTTTTTTTTAACATAAATAAAACAATTTTTAATATAATAATTTTTTCTTATTTTATTTAAACGTTATTTAAACTGGTTACCGGAAATTTCATCAAAAGAAATTTCGTCGACTGAAAATTGATCGACGGTAATTTGATAGAACGGAAATTTGGTCGAATCTTTTTTTCAATCCAGACGTTAAAATTTTCGTCAAATTTCTTTTTGAACGCACTATACTATATAGTAAAACAAAATAATGCGTTCGAAAAGAAATTTGACGCAAAATTTTAACATAAATTAAAAAAACGATTCGACCAATTTTCTGTCGACCAAATTTCTTTCGATCCAATTTCCGGATACGATTTAAACTACATTAATCTCACAGCTTATCATCCAAGTCTTGAACAGCCCACATGCTCGTGATAGTAAGGCATCTCTTTTATCTTAAGGATTTCACCTTGAGATAAAACTAGTTTCTAAACCAACTCTCTAGACCAAAAAATGTGCTGATACTTTACAGAAGGCAGAGACAAAATTAGTTTACTTGCTTCGAAAGTTATAGGCCCAAGTGCAGTTACAGATTTGACGTCTCCAAGACTACAACTCTAAAACTAAGTTAGTGTATTACATTTTTGCGTTGCAAAAGATTAAGTTCTCACACTTGAAAAAAGAAAGCATGAATAAACTTGTTGTCTTCATTTCTCTTTGCGTGACTGCAGTGGTCAGTGTTCCAGATCCGACCAAGATCTGCATGCCGGACACTATCCAGTTTAACTCCATCAATGTAACCTCAGAGGTAAGTAGACGGTCGCTCTTTGTTGGTCTCAAGTTAATAGAGACAACTGTTTGTTGTTGTTGTTGTTGTAGTTGTGTGTGTGTGTGGGGGATGGTTGCTGTTTGTGTGTTGTTGTTTGTGTGTTGAAGTTTAAAGGCAATTGCTATGATGAGTTCATTTTAAAATTAGAATTTAAAACAAATAGACTAGCATTAAGTTAGAATTTAAAACAAAACTACTAGCATTAACTTAGAATTTCTATAATTAAACGTGGTGATTTTGTCATTGACGTCTTCTAGATATTCTCCATTGTGGCATTTAACTTTCCACGAAAGCTGTACGGCTCCATCACTGGCAATACGAGTGTTGTTGAAGACTTATCAACAGTAAGTTTGATGTAGGCCATAATTACATCGGTTTGTACTTACCATTGACTATTTGCGGTAGCTAATTTTTCTAAGCATCATTGTATGCTATTAGCAGCGTGATGAATAACATAAATGTTTACATCATATAAAAATTAATGTTTCTTTCTTTGTTTGCATGTTTAATACGTTTGCGTTCCTATACCATACATCCGATTGCGATAAAACGTTGGTGAGTTTTGCGCACGCTCGCGAGGTTTTCTGAAGAAATACAATATAATATTCCGTTTGTTGCCAGGGTCCCTAAATTCGTTTCTTTTTTTTTTTTATGAGCTATATAAACATATTTTCAAACAGTGCTGTTGCATTGGTGAATAAACAGTCTAGCTCACACTGCCCAAGCCCTTTCGTCTGAAACAGAACAGTTGTAATAGTCGTTACAAACACATAATTAAAACACAAATACTCAATTCTTTAAGTGCCGTTGCAACGCATACAGATATAACTTATGGCTATTTTCAAATAACAACGAGCACCCGCCGAATCAAAGAGTTGAAATGTAATTGTATTGAAAATTACTTGCTATAATTATTGAAATATTTCTTTCTTTTAATTATACCATTGCAAATTATTTTGCTAGACAGCTGAGTTTCCGTTTCTGTTGCAGCTCAAGCAGTACGCGACCGATGCTACGGGCAAATGTGTGTCGTCTCCACTAGGTCCCACTCAAATATTCCGTATCGGCCAGCAGTGTCTGCCAGGTCAGTTATTACAACTATTACAATGATTCGTACATTACAATTATGGAGACATACATGTGAAAATCAGTTTTATATTATGTCCCTCCATTAGATGGCCACTTTCCACACGACTCCGAAAATCTGACCCCCGAAATCAAGTTCAAAAACCCGTGATCGCTTATTTCTTTTATTATTCTTACAATTGTATTTCGTAAATATTAATGGGGAGAATAATATTTCAATATTTAAATAAATATTAAGCAAACGTTTATGTTCACAGCTTCAGCTGTTTTTCTTGGTGATATCTACATCGGATTCGGAACCAACAGAATCCATGCGGTGGGATTTGAACTCTCACTAGGTGGCACCACCATCAGATACGCTCTGAGCGATCAGGAAAATCAACCAAGCTATCCCATCTTAGTGGGCTACCGCACAGGTAGGTTGACAACCCAGCTATCCCATCTTAGTGGGCTACCGCACAGGTAGGTTGACAAACCAGCTATGCCATCTTAGTGGGCTACCGCACGGGTAGGTTGACAACCCAGCTATCCCATCTTAGTGGGCTACCGCACAGGTAGGTTTACAATCAATTTAACACATCTAAGTGGGCTACCCAAAAGGTAGGTTGACAACCCAGTTAACCCATATTAGTAAGTTAGCACACAGGTTGTTGACAACTCAGCTTTCCCATCTTAGTGGTCTACCACACAGTTAGGTTGACATCCCAGCTATCCCATCCTAAAGGGCTAACACACACGTATGTGACAATCCAATTAATACATCTTAGTGGGCTAACACACTGGTAGGTTGACAACCCAGCTATCCAATTTTAGTAGGCTACCACACACGTAGGTTGACTATCCAGTGTACCCATCTTACAGTGCTACCGCACAGGTAGGTTGACAACCCAGCTATCCCATCTTAGAGGGCTACAGCATAGGTAGGTTGACAACCCAGCTATCCCGTCTTAGTAGGCTACCGCACAGGTGGGTTGACAACCCAGCTATCCCATGTTAGTGGGCTACCGCAACGGTATGTTTACAAACCAGCTATCCCATCTTAGTGGGCTACCGCACAGGTAGGTTGACAATCAATTTAACCCATCTAAGTGCGCTACTCAAAAGGTAGGTTGAAAATTCAGTTAACCCATCTTAATGGACTACGACACAGGTTGGTTGACAACCTAGCTATCCCATTTTCATGGGCTACCACAAAGGTAGGTTGATAAACAAGTTAACCCATATTAGTAAGTTACCACACAGGTTGTTGACAAGCCAGCTATCACATCTTAGTGGTCTACCACACAGTTAGGTTGACAACCCAGCTATCCCATCCTAATGGGCTACCACACAGGTATGTGACAATCCAGTTAATATATCTTAGTGGGCTAACACACGGGTAGGTTGAAAATTCAGTTAACCCATCTTCGTGGGCTACCACACAGGTAGTTTTACAACCCAGCTATCCAATCTTAGTGGGCTACCACACAGGTAGGTGAACTATCCACTGTACCCATCTTACCGTGCTACCTGTGCGCACATGTAGGTTGACAACCCATCTATCCCATCTTAGAGGGCTACCGAACAGGTAGGTTGACAACCAAGCTATCCCGTCTTAGTGGGCTACCACACAGGTAGTTTTACAACCCAGCTATCCAATCTTAGTGGGCTACCACACAGGTAGGTGGATTATCCAGTTATCCAGTATACCCATTTTACTGTGTTACCGCACATGCATGTTGACAACCGAGCTATCCCATCTTGGTGGGCTACCGCGAAGGAAGATTTACAACCCAGATATCTTATCCTATTGGGCTACCACACAAGTAGGTTGTACAGGGTTTGTACTTCGCGCCTTCGTAAATTTAGCTAAACAATCGGTATATGTTTTTTTTTTTATTATTATTTTAATTTACATATGATTACACAGATAAGACGTTCACCACAACGTTCCAAAGCGAGCCAAGTCTCGTCATCACACAGACCAATATCTTCACCATCCCGGACCCGTGCCCACCAGCATCCGTCGTAGGATAACTCAAGCTGTTTCTTAGAATAACTCCGTCAGTTTCATAGGATAACATTTATATAATTTGTTTTAAATAGTGGTCTAATTTTTCATTGATTTTAAGTCACTGTATTATATCTGAGTTATAGCACAGATTTTCTTGTAATTTGATATACACTTTAATAAATGATTTGTTAAAACCTCGAATGTTTTTGTCAGTGCATTATCTATAGAACAAGGTTCGACGAAAAGTTATTAAAAGTCGTCTATACACCAGTGGCGTAGCAAGCTTAACTGGCGCCCGGGGCACAATACCTTTTTAGCGCCCCCCCCTATTCGAAAACCATACAAAATTATATGTAAAATATACCATTTGGCGCCCCTTTGTGGGTAGCGCCCGGGGCATGATGCCCCCCTTGCTCCCCCTCGCTACGCCTCTGTTATACACCGTGAATGTTGAAATGTAACAACACCCCAGCCCCCCGCCCCTAGCTGTGTGGTTCAAATCATTCCAGAATTATAGTAAGGTTATCTAAGAAGCCAGAGGATACCAATTAAAGATAGAAAAAACTCTAAAATGTTTTATTTAAAAAAAAATTAATTTGCGAAAATATCATAATTTTTATTTTTTAATGTTAAAATTGTAATCATTAAATTTTCGAAAAAGTTTAATTATATACCTCGTTAAACATCAAATGCTTTCACAATTCATGTTTAAATTATTTAAATCATTAACTAGAGCATAAAACTCCAAGAGCAGATCTGGGCTCACATACCCACCCATTCACACAGCCGCAAGGCAGACCCAGTCAAATACGAGAATTTGAGTGACAGTGTCGCTCACTCATTTACCCACTCTTTTCCATCCGTTCACCAGGTGAACGATGCACGATAAAGTCTTTAAATCGCATGTGTGTAAACAAGCGAGAAACGCATCACGCACATGTCTAGGCTCCACAAAATTGAATGGTGAATAGAGAGGATTTCTTTAATAAAAAGTAGAATTTAACTTTTCCTTTGCCGCTCTTTGATCAGAGTCCGATTTCCCTCCCCCACATACCTAACACATTCCAAAAACCTACAGCACATGGTCATTAAAAGCGAAGAGGGTTTTTGGGGTGGGGGAGGGGGTGGAGATCACATTTCTTGTTTTCTTATCACTCACCACCCTAATCCCCCTCTCTCTCTCTCTCTCAACTCATCGTACCGGAGCTGCAACTCTCATCAACCCACGAGGCAGACTCAATCAAACGAACGAATGGGTCACGTGTAAAAACCAAAATATTTTACGTCTCAAATTTATATACCCCACAGATGTGCACTTAGAAAGAGAGGTTGTTGTTTTTTTTTTTTTTTTTTTGGGGGGGGGGGGGGGGTTGGGAGGGGTGTGGGGTGAGGTTAATTAACACAATTGGTATTTTTTCATGTACGATATGAATAAATAGCGTTCGAAATCTTGAACATTGGATGAGTTTAATTTCTCTTATGGTCTTTTAAATTGATGTCCAGGGATCATGTGTCGGAACTGCTTATTGGTCAGTAGTGCCCATTGGTGTGCAGTTTTCTGAAATATCGAAGATATCTGTTTGGGTTATTTCTCGCCAGGGTTTACGTGCGTATCAACAGTTCCTTCCCCTTAAATTGCAAGTTATAAAATAAAAATTTATTTTTTTAGTGACGATGACAAGTCTCAAATGTATGGTTGAAGTTTGTAAATTGTATTTATGTTTTGATATCATTTAATGTACTGTGTTGCATTAGTTTGAAGCTGAGATGTCTTTTTCATTCCTAGTTGGTTAACTCCGCCCTCCCAAAACAAGCCACACAACAATGTTCGAAGATGGGTAGAATATCATCTGTTATAGTCCGAATAACAACAAGCGCTCTTATAATATTATTTGATGGCTCAAAGTCCAAATACTTTGCAAGGTCATCGGGCTTTTTGGAAAATCTTTTTCCCTTGTGTAAACTACAAAAAAAAAAAAAAAAAAAAAAAAAAAAAAAAAAAAAAAAAAAAAAAAAGACAATTAAACAATGTTGATCTTATCATCAACACATTTTATCAATATTAAACTTACCAACATCATATTTCACCAGAACTGGGTATACAGGCTCATTGGGTAGCTTGCTAATTTATACTTGATTGTCCCCCCCCCCCTGAGTACTGGACCTCTCAGGCATCTGCGGCAAAATCCTATATCAAGCCTTGATATGTGTACGGCCTGGGCTGGAAAGTTGGCAGACACTGTACTAGGTGTATCACTAGCAGGTGGTTGGTCTCAACCTCACAAGGACGCATAGTATGTTTTCAATATAATCACATTGGCAAATTAAGTGAGAAACTTAAGATTTGTTTTTATTTTTTTTTACTTATTTGAAGTCGATATCCAAGACTCCATACGTAAACGTGGCTAAACAGCAATTGTTCGTTGTAAACATATGTTTATGCCAGCAAAGACTCTATATATTGATGTGACAGCTGACTCTTAACTGCCAAAATAACATGCGTATCAAATAAAACTCGACCAGAGAAAAGTATATCTTAACAACCCATTGCAGCCTAATGAAAGGAATGTCTTACACTCCATTGCAGCCTAATGAAAGTATGTCTTAACACCCCATTGCAGCCTAATGAAAGTATGTCTTAACACCCCATTGCAGCCTAATGAAAGGAATGTTTTAACACCCCATTGCAGCCTAATGAAAGTATGTCTTAACACCACATTGCAGCCTAATGAAAGGTATGTCTTAACACCCCATTGTAGCCTAATGAAAGGAATGTCTTAACACCCCATTGTAGCCTAATGAAAGGTATGTCTTAACACCCCATTGTAGCATTATGAAAGGAATGTCTTAACACCCCATTGTAGCCTAATGAAAGGTATGTCTTAACACCCCATTGCAGCCTATTGAAAGGTATGTCTTAACACCCCATTGTAGCCTAATGAAAGTATGTCTTAACACCCCATTGCAGCCTAATGAAAGTATGTCTTAACACCCAATTGAAGCCTAATTAAAGTATGTCTTAACACCCCATTGCAGCCTAATGAAAGGAATGTTTTAACACCCCATTGCAGCCTAATGAAAGTATGTCTTAACACCCCATTGCAGCCTAATGAAAGTATGTCTTAACACCCCATTGCAGCCTAATGAAAGGTATGTCTTAACACCCCATTGTAGCCTAGTGAAAGGAATGTCTTAACACCCCATTGTAGCCTAATGAAAGGTATGTCTTAACACCCCATTGTAGCATTATGAAAGGAATGTCTTAACACCCCATTGTAGCCTAATGAAAGGTATGTCTTAACACCCCATTGTAGCCTATTGAAAGGTATGTCTTAACACCCCATTGTAGCCTAATGAAAGGTATGTCTTAACACCCCATTGTAGCCTAATGAAAGGTATGTCTTAACACCCCATTGTAGCCTATTGAAAGGTATGTCTTAACACCCCATTGTAGCCTAATGAAAGGTATGTCTTAACACCCCATTGTAGCCTAATGAAAGGTATGTCTTAACACCCCATTGTAGCCTAATGAAAGGTATGTCTTAACACCCCATTGTAGCCTAATGAAAGGTATGTCTTAACACCCCATTGTAGCCTATTGAAAGGTATGTCTTAACACCCCATTGTAGCCTAATGAAAGGAATGTCTTAACACCCCATTGTAGCCTAATGAAAGGAATGTCTTAACACCCCATTATAGCCTAATGAAAGGTATGTCTTAACACCCCATTGTAGCCTAATGAAAGGTATGTCTTAACACCCCATTGTAGCCTATTGAAAGGTATGTCTTAACACCCCATTGTAGCCTAATGAAAGGAATGTCTTAACACCCCATTGTAGCCTAATGAAATGAATGTCTTAACACCCCATTGTAGCCTAATGAAAGGTATGTCTTTACACCCCATTGTAGCCCAATTACCCGGCAGACACCTTTGAGTTATCGCATCTGGTGACGGATCAAACGTGCTGCATTTGCTGTTGGGATCTGTGACCTAATGCGTTTAACAGGTATTAGGGATCGTATTAGATCCAGTGTTGATATCAGGGAATAAGACTTAAGGTTAACGTGGGACATTTAGCATAGAGCGTAGCTGCACTTGGCTAATGAGGCATGTGACTCATCATGAGCAAAATACATTTAGTTAACCAAAATTTACCCTTGTTGTAAGTTCATTTCGAATAACCGATTACACGCGCAAATGTTTCTAACTTTAACCTTAACTGGAAGAGCCATTTCAATCATCATCTCAAACCCGGGGATGGAGTCCTTTAGGCGGATAACATGGACAAAAATAAAAAATTCCAGCATCTCCAGTGACGCCAAACTGTATCCTCCGCATATGATGTTGCCTTGGGTTCTTTAAAATGACGCATTAAAATATGTGAATGTGACTTAAAATAAATGTCACAATAAAATAGTTTAGTTGTTTTGCAAATATGAGCAATTATTACATTAATTATACTCATAAATTTTATTTTTTTTTAAATATTAACGATTACAGATTTTGTTCCCCGAAAAATTTAAGTCTAGCGATCAATTTATAAATAATTTTTATAGGAGATTTCACTTTTAAGTTATTTAAAATACAATTTTGAAAAGGATGTCCAAGCTGTAGAAGACATAAGAGATTTGAGAATAAATAAGAGAGGAAAGTTTAGAATAAATCATTTCGTAAAACTTTTCGTTTTCTGTAATATTACGTATTTAAAAAAAAATTATTAAAATTAAGCAGACGTGACAACTACACATAAACTTTAAGCTCAAACAGACGCGACACCTATACGTAAAATTTAAGCTCAAGCAGACGTGACACCTATGCATAAACTTTCAGCTAATGACATATATAATCTTCTCTCCATTTCCTCTTATTTGTGTTTGTGCAGATTTCTGTGTCTTTGCTTCAGAATTTTTTCTGTGTTCCTCGCCATCCTTGCAATGCGTTACACATTTCCATGGGGTGCAGACACCTCTGGCTGAGAACCCCTAATCGAAAATTTTTTATAGCCTGCAGCACTTTTGAAAAGAACGTGGTAACCGACACCTGTTTTATGTTCAAGGGTATCCCACAAATATAAAAGTCTTTTTTTTTAGGGTAAGGGCACGTTCCTATTCTCAAACAAATTGCTTTTTTTAGCACACAACCACAGCAGACGTGAGATGTTAATGGCCTCAAAGTGTGGATGCTAAAGAGGCACGTCGCATTGTATCACCTTAGATGTTCACCAAGCATTCCATGATACCTTTCGGGCAGCAATTTTTCAAATATCTTACATACATTCCTCGGTGAACCTGGAAATATTCAAGAAAATTTAGACTACAGGATTTATAGTGCGAAACCATTATGTTATAAAAAGATAAAAATTTTTGAATTAATAAAACACCTCTCGCTCCACAGGCCACTTCTTCTTACTTCGTCATTCAAAATGCGTTTTAGTCTACGTACGACTTTGACATAAAATACACTATAGTCATGACACGACTGATAAACAAGAACTCAGGCAACTAATGAGACTAAGTGCCTACAGGTTTACTTCCCCCTTAAAGGTCAACCGTGCTAAACTAACAGAAAAGCATCTCTTCAGTTACTTGGAACTGACTGGTAGTACATTTTCGTGGACGTCCACCACAGGTAGTCATAATGTTCTGTTAATTATATTTTGGTCATTTACCTCTGTTTACGGTGAAAGCGGTGGCGCTGATAGGGTTAGTGACGCCCGGGGTGGGCCAAACTCTTTAACGCCCATTTCCACGAAAAATATCAGCAGTCGGTCTAAAATTACGCCCCTATATTTAAAGGAAAACAGTGCAGCCCTTGGTGAACCATCCACTTCCCTTCCCTCTTCCTACGCCACTGCGGGAAAGATTGAACTTTGAAAAACGTAAGCTTTGAATTTTAGCGCAATAAATGTGACTAAATTAAACTCAGCTGCTGAGCCATTAAATTAATCTTTCTCACCTTTTCTTAGAACGAACACCTCTTGAAAATATAATTTTCATTAATTTTTTTAAGTTCTCCTGTCTTGATAGAATGTTAAGTTTAAAAAAAAAAAGGTTAATTTTGTCTTCGGAAACTACTTTGTCTTGCTGAAAAGACAAAAGAAAATAACAAAACATGTTTGAATTATACAGGTAAACATGATGTTCCATTATCAAGCGTTAAAGTATATCTAATGGCTACTACGTATTCGCTAAGTATGCATAATATCAAATGGCATCATAATAAATACTTCAATTTTATAATAATAAAAAAATATTAACTAATCAGTTTACCAAGTAGATGAATGTAGTTTGCAATGACAAGGAGTCTAATTTGGAGATATAGCACCGTGAATTCATTGCTTGTTTATTGCAGGACCCTGGTTCAGATAGGGCCAATACTCTTTAAATTTAGGGTTCAGGTTAGGCTTAGGGACATATGGTGTCAACCCAGATAGCGGCCATTATTAAAAGCCGCGGGGCTATCTCTCCAAAATTACGGACAAGACATTTATCTCATTAGTTTCAAACTTCAATTTAAGATATCGAATAAACAAAAATCTGGGAATTTCATCGGTTATGTCTTTATTATTGATTGCATGGCAATCCGAGCCAAGAGGTAAATAGAAGTTAAATATCCCGTCATCACCAGATTGCATAAATTCCCTTTCATCAACATCAAGTGCACATTCGTACATTGGTCTTAACATCTGTAATTTAAATATTGGCTCCGCTGGTGTTTTAAATTAATGGAAGGTACAACAATTTTGACGTCACCCCCCTCATTCCCCTACGCCTCCTTTAGACAGCCCCCCTCTTTGCTGAGACTATAACAGGCTACCTCAATTACATTTTGCAATTTCACTACCTCTAGGATATGGACAGCCGTATGTTTTGAACCAAGCACAAGCAACTGAAGTACGCTTACAAAATAAAGCAAACTCTGCATGCAACGAACGTTTACTTATCCAGCTAGATTCCATGCTCAGAATCATCAACCCCTTCGCTAAATCATATAAACACATGCATGAAATCGCTCAGGCCAACCCAACAATATCTTTTGGAATGATATTCAAGGAACACCCTGGGCTTGATTAACGACAATACACTGTACCGATATGTCACACCGATGTTGCGGCGAGTTTCGTCGGAGAAGAAGTTAAAACCACTGCCAAAATGGATATTTGAATCTATCTCAGAGGCAACTCCTGTAAGTATATTTCCAAGCTCAATATGAATAGCGATCCTATGATTTATTCAATACGAATAGCGATCCTATGGTTTACTCAATATGAATAACGATCATATGGTTTACTCAATATGAATAGCGATCCTATGGTTTATTCAATATGAATAGCGATCCTATGGTTTATTCAATATGAATAGCGGTCCTATGGTTTACTCAATATGAATAGCGGTCCTATGGTTTATTCAATATGAATAGCGATCCTATGGTTTATTCAATATGAATAGCGATCCTATGGTTTATTCAATATGAATAGCGGTCCTATGGTTTATTCAATATGAATAGCGATCCTATGGTTTATTCAATATGAATAGCGGTCCTATGGTTTATTCAATATGAATAGCGATCCTATGGTTTATTCAATATGAATAGCGATCCTATGGTTTATTCAATATGAATAGCGGTCCTATGGTTTATTCAATATGAATAGCGATCCTATGGTTTATTCAATATGAATAGCGATCCTATGGTTTATTCAATATGAATAGCGGTCCTATGGTTTACTCAATATGAATAGCGGTCCTATGGTTTATTCAATATGAATAGCGGTCCTATGGTTTATTCAATATGAATAGCGGTCCTATGGTTTATTCAATATGAATAGCGATCCTATGGTTTATTCAATATGAATAGCGGTCCTATGGTTTATTCAATATGAATAGCGATCCTATGGTTTATTCAATATGAATAGCGGTCCTATGGTTTATTCAATATGAATAGCGGTCCTATGGTTTACTCAATATGAATAGCGGTCCTATGGTTTAATCATAATGAATAGCGATCCTACGGTTTAATCATAATGAATAGCGATCCTATGGTTTACTCAATATGAATAGCGATCCTATGGTTTACTCAATATGAATAGCGATCCTATGTTTTACCCACTTTTATTTCCTTACGGGGACGTTGGCTGACACAAAGATTTACATGTTCCAGATAAAAGAACCACCAATCGAATCAGACTTACTTAATGCCAATTTTTAGTCATACAGATTAGCAATGGGGAACACATTTAGTATTTTGCATTCCAGTGACAAACTGTTCAAACAGTACATCGTAGATGCTTACGTTAAAGCCGAGGACACGCGTCTTAAATATATCAGATTACATAAACACGAGCTGCGAGAGGAGCAATACGAGGGACTATTAGACTCACTTTTCTACTATCTCAGATTACATCAACATGATCTGCCGGAGGAACAATACAAGGGACTATTAGACGCACTTCTCTACTAACTCAGATTACATCAACACGATTTGCCGGAGGAACAATACAAGGGACTATTAGACGCACTCCAAGCAAAGGCTGAAAATAAAAACGCACATGTAGGCAAAATGATCATATTAACGTCCACATTTCCAGGAAGTACAAGACACTTGCAACAAAACTATGAGTTTTTAATAGTCTTAGTAAATACCACAAAACTATCACGATGCCATGGCCAAAATAAATATAACCAAACTACTAGGATGCCATAGTACATCCAACAAAACTATTGGATGACATAGCCATAGTACATACAATAAAACTGTCAGGATGCCATGGCCATAGTACGTAGAGCAAAATTATCAGAATGACATGGCCATAGTACATACAACAAAACTATTGGATGACATGGCCATAGTACATACAACACAACTGTCAGGATGCCATGGCCATAGTACATACAACAAAATTATCAGAATGACATGGCCATAGTACATACAACAGAAACTATTGGATAACATGGCCATAGTAAATACAACAAAACTGTCAGGATGCCATGGCCTTAGTACATACAACAAAATTATCATAATGACATGGCCATAGTACATACAACAAAACTCTCAGGATGTCATGACCATAGCACATACTTTCGGAAAGCCTTATTTATCTCTCTCTTTAACATGCTATCCGCGGAAATCGTCCCCCTACTCAACATGATTTACATTAATAGTACGGATACATATACACACATACACACGTACATACATACATACATGTACACATACATACACACACACAGAGACACTGACAACAATATATAAATGCATAAATACATACATACATACATACATACATGCCTACATACATACATACATACATGCATACTTACATATATATATACATTCATGCATAAATATATATATAATTACATACTTACATGCATGCATGCATGCATACATACATACATACATACATACATACATACATACATACATACATACATACATACATACATACATACATACATTCGTAAATAAATACATACATATACATACATACTTCAGTCGTGTTGGCAGACACGTAGATGAAACTTAATTTAAAGATGCAGGGTGCAAAAACAATTCTTCCATTTAAAAACTGGAGACTTGAATGCATTTCAGCTGCCATTATTTGAACACAGTCCATTGTTTTCAGCAATGGTATGTCGTACTTTGAATACACACTAAAAGTTGGCCTACCATTATAGCTAGACGAGTAGTCTTTGGACAGCACCACACAAAGTTGCCCTGCTTACAAATGAATTAATTTTTAATTTATTTTATGCAGCTTGGGCCAAGTCATTATTGCTTTTACAAACAGTTCAACTCCTCTAAGAACCACATAAAAATACAAAGAGGACTTGTTTTGAACCAGATAAAAATGTTTTTTTTATCGCTATCCAATTAAACGTGATGACATTTAAGAGACATTCACTTTAGTAGTAGAGATTGGCGTTTGTATGAGACTTTGGTGTTTGCAGTAGAGATTGGCGTTTGTATGAGACGTTGGTGTTTGCAGTAGAGATTGGCGTTTGTATGAGACTTTGGTGTTTGCAGTAGAGATTGGCATTTGTATGAGACTTTGGTGTTTGCAGTCGAGATTGGCGTTTGTATGAGACTTTGGTGTTTGCAGTAGAGATTGGCGTTTGTATGAGACTTTGGTGTTTGCAGTAGAGATTGGCGTTTGTATGAGACTTTGGTGTTTGCAGTACTGATTGGCGTTTGTATGAGACTTTGGTGTTTGCAGTAGAGATTGGCGTTTGTATGAGAATTTGGTGTTTGCAGTAGAGATTGGCGTTTGTATGAGACTTTGGTGTTTGCAGTATAGATTGGAGTTTGTATGAGACTTTGGTGTTTGCAGTAGAGATTGGCGTTTGTATTAGAAGTTGAAGTTTGAATAAGGCATTGGCGTTTGTACTTGAAATTGACATTTGTATTAGACATTTGCTTTTGTAGTAGATATTGACTTTTGTAGTAGACATGTTCGTTTGTTGTAGTGAAAGGTGTTTGTACTTGACATTTGCGTTTGTAGTATATTACGCATTTTGAATATAGATAGGCGTTTGTACTTGACACTTGCGTTTGTATTAGACTTTGACGTTTGTTCTTGAAATAGGCGTTTGTACTTGAAATTGCCGTTTGTATTTGAAATCGGCGTTTGTACGTGATTTTTGGCGTTTGTATTTGACCTTGGCGTTTTTACTTGAAAGTTGGCTTTTGTACATAAAAGTGGCGTTTATACTTGAAATTGGCGTTTGTGCTATACATCGAAGTTTGTACTTGACGTTGGCGTTTGTACTTGACTTTAAGACATTACAGTTTGAAACAGGTGGTAGAGCGATGCACAAGGTTTGTTTGTTCCTTCACCCAACGACATGACCACCTAATTTTGAATAATTATTATATTTATGTTCTAGATTAGCGAAGATCAATAATATTGAAATGTATATAAGGTGGCAGAAAAAGAGTGTGCGCCAACTGGAGTTGAACGTTGCAACGCAATTGGACAGGTAAAGGACAGAAAGAAGGTCAAAATTGTATTTTAAATAGCTAAATACACCCAGCGGACTGGGAATTGTCTAAATCATTCAGTTTGTACAATGCAATAATAAACATTAATTATGTCTGTTAGTTAATTAGTTGTCATTGTCAGCTTGAGCAGATATAAGATAAAAGCGTTAAATTTGATAAGCTGTTATAGGTTGCGAGGCTTATAATTTCACACATGCGCACGAAAGAATTTCACATTTAAGCTAGTGTTGTAAAGATTCAAGGAGACCTGTTTTAAACAAAGGAAATCTACAACACATTACTTGAAGACATTCGTCTACAACACATTACTTGAAGACATTCTTTGACTTAGTGTTAATCAGGCAGGCACAAAATGCAGTGCTGTAAAAATAGCACGACATCGATATAACAGATATGTCAAGGCAACAAACTGGATTTTTTCACCATTTAGGTTATGGAGTTCTAAATGTAATATCTCAAATAGTCGAATACAAAAGTTACAATATATATATATATCTAAGCACTTGCAGGTCCGCAGCCATTACAATCACTCAACCAGCAACAACTCATAGATCGATCAGTCGTTCAAGAAGAAAATCAGAGATGAAGTTCCTTGTATTCGCCGTTATAGCTCTTGCGGTAGTCCATGCGAGAAGGACAAGGACAAGGCCAAGAAGGCCTATAATTTCTGCACCCGGATTTAACTGCACTCCAAATCTATATGAAACTGACGTTTACGACTTCGGCCTCACTGTAAGTTACGACATACGCGTACATTGTGCATTGCATGTACTATGTCTGAGATGTATGTATATACTTTAAAAGTTTAAACTAAGCTTCTATTTTCTTTGATAATTATTACGTGTCAATTATATTTTGTAATCATTTAGGCTTCCGGACAGCATGCTGTGAATTGGATCACAAATACAAGCGTTGTCAAATTTTCATTTGGTCTTCGAATAATATACGATATGACTCCAGTAAGTATTTCGCTAACTGCAGTAATTATATCGCTATCTGCAGTATTTCACAAACTGCAGTACGGTAAGCTTTTCGCTAACTGCAGTAAGTATTTCGCTACCTGCAGTAAGTATTTTCCTAACTACAGTAAGAATTTCATTAAACAATTTTTTTTTTAAATGAAGGGAAAAAAACGATAATCACACCCTTTGTAATTTTGTTGCCCACTGATTTGCGTGCAGTTTAACACATGACTCCCTATTATCAAAGAAACCGCTCTAACAACTGTCTCATTAAATGGAAGCGCAGGATGCAATAATGTTACATTATATTTATTATGATGAAAATAAGATTTGATGTCAATTATCCTAATCTGTATCATTTTGGTACTAAAGAGAGCGACGATAGAGCAATCGAAGTGACAATATTTAGAATGGTTGAGTCGTGATAACTTTAGGTGATTTTGATATACTCGCAAGACACAACGTTTATTCTGAGACTCTTTCCTCTTGCTGCCCTTCCGCGCTCGCATAGTGTAGAAAATTTTAACCCGGTGCTACCGATGCTTGAATGGCCTATCTCGAAGCGCTTATGACGCCTTATGTACCCACTAGTAGATCACGACGTTCATCGGATAGTGGCAAACTTGTTTAAACCGCGGATCCGTCTTGAGACCTACGGAAGGCGCACTTTCGCTTTTGCTGGCCCAAGTATCTGAAACGGCCTTCCTGTTGCTCTCAGAAAAAGCAAAACACATCGTTTTCGAACTCACCTGCTGGGCTGATATAATCTACCTGATTGTTTTATAGGAGCTTCCTCATATTCCTCGAAGTATATTGGCTTGTATTGACCATACGCTGGTATGAAGATTTTGAATTGTTGCATTTTGTATTTTTATAGCGCTTTGAGCCTTATTTAGGGATGAAGTGTGTTTTTTAAATGAAATTTATTATATATATAACGAACAACGAACACGATATATACATTGTACATATAAATCGTGTTCGTTGTAACTTAGCAATTATCCGGTATGTGGATTACTTATCAACCAATGTAAAATTATAAGCTAATGAAATAAATTATAATTTTTTTTTTTTACTTTAAACCAGTGATTCAAACAAGATAATACTATCTATATTGTATAGAACCTAGGACTCTAGTAATGTCTCTGCTTTCTGTCACAAATTTAGAGATTATTTTCATTCTAGTAATGTCTCTGTCTTTCAATCTAGTTCTGTCTCTGACTTTCACTCTAAATTTGTCTCGGTCTTTCACTCAAGTTCTGTCTATGCCTTTCACTCTAGTTCTTTCTCAGTCTTTCACTCTAGTTCTGTCTTTGCCTTTCACTCTGGTTCTGACTCTGACTTTCACTCTAGTTCTGTCTATGCCTTTTACTCTAGTTCTGTCTATGCCTTTCACTCTAGTCCTGTTTATGCCTTTTACTCTGGTTCTAACGCTGCCTTTTACTCTAGTTCTGTCTATGCCTTTCACTCTAGCTATGTCTATGCCTTTCACTCTAGTTCTGTCTATGCCTTTCACTCTAGTTCTGTCTATGCATTTCACTCTAGTTCTGTCTATGCCTTTCACTCTAGTTCTGTCTATGCCTTTCACTCTAGTTCTGTCTATGCCTTTCACTCTAGTTCTGTCTGTGCCTTTCACTCTAGTTCCGTCTTTGCCTTTCACTCTAGTTCTGTCTATGCCTTTCACTCTAGTTCTGTCTATGCCTTTCACTCTAGTTCTGTCTATGCCTTACACTCTAGTTCTGTCTATGCCTTTCACTCTAGTTCTGTCTATGCCTTTCAATCTAGTTCTGTCTATGCCTTTCACTCTAGTTCTGTCTGTGCCTTTCACTCTAGTTCTGTCTATGCCTTTCACTCTAGTTCTGACTCTGACTTTCACTCTAGTTCTGTCTATGCCTTTCACTCTAGTTCTGTCTTTGCCTTTCACTCTAGTTCTGTCTTTGCCTTTCACTCTAGTTCTGTCTTTGCCTTTCACTCTAGTTCTGTCTTTGCCTTTCATTCTAGTTCTTTCTTTGCCTTTCACTCTAGTTCTGTCTATGCCTTTCACTCTAGTTCTGTCTATGCCTTTCACTCTAGTTCTGTCTAAGCCTTTCACTCTAGTTCTGTCTTTGCCTTTCACTATAGTTCTGTCTTTGCCTTTCACTCTATTTCTGACTTTGCCTTTCACTCTAGTTCTGTCTTTGCCTTTCACTCTAGTTCTGTCTATGCCTTTCACTCTAGTTCTGTCTTAGCCTTTCACTCTAGTTCTCTCTTTGCCTTTCACTCCAGTTCTGTCTTTGCCTTTCACTCTAGTTCTGTCTTTGCCTTTCACTCTAGTTCTGTCTATGCCTTTCACTCTAGTTCTGTCTATGCCTTTCACTCTAGTTCTGTCTATGCCTTACACTCTAGTTCTGTCTATGACTTTCACTCTAGTTCTGTCTATGCCTTTCACTCTAGTTCTGTCTAAGCCTTTCACTCTAGTTCTGTCTTTGCCTTTCACTATAGTTCTGTCTTTGCCTTTCACTCTATTTCTGACTTTGCCTTTCACTCTAGTTCTGTCTTTGCCTTTCACTCTAGTTCTGTCTATGCCTTTCACTCTAGTTCTGTCTTAGCCTTTCACTCTAGTTCTTTCTTTGCCTTTCACTCCAGTTCTGTCTTTGCCTTTCACTCTAGTTCTGTCTTTGCCTTTCACTCTAGTTCTGTCTATGCCTTTCACTCTAGTTCTGTCTATGCCTTTCACTCTAGTTCTGTCTATGCCTTACACTCTAGTTCTGTCTATGACTTTCAATATAGTTCTGTCTATGCCTTTCAATCTAGTTCTGTCTACGCCTTTCACTCTAGTTCTGTCTATGCCTTTCACTCTAGTTCTGTCTATGCCTTTCACTCTAGTTCTGTCTTTGCCTTTCACTCTAGTTCTGTCTTTGCCTTTCACTCTAGTTCTGTCTTTGCCTTTCACTCTAGTTCTGTCTTTGCCTTTCACTCTAGTTCTGTCTATGTCTTTTGTTGCGACCCCTCCTGTGTTCAATTAATTTGAACAAGCTCGTTGTCTAGTGCAGTGGTTTTCAAACTTTTTTGACTGAGTACCACTTTCTAAAAACACGACAATCTAAGTACCACTTGCAATTTTATGTAAATATCTTTAAATGCGAATATTGAAGGGTTACGCGGATCTTGATTGTAAGTAAAAACACATTATCCGTGCTGTTATAATTAAATATACTCGTGTTTATTCGCCATAAATTGATAAAATGACGTCCGTATTGTTCTCTTGTTTATGTGCAAGACACAATCATGAATGCAAACTAGCAACAATCAAACAGTGCTCACCATTATTAATGGGACACTTGCGCTTGCTTCTTTGACATGATCTTTGCGATCCGTGGAGAAAGGGAGCTCACTGACACGATCAAATCTTCTTCCAGTTGTAGGCCATTCCTTTCTTTAGTTTTTATGACCGTCTTCGACGAGAAAGCCTTTCCACAAAGATACGTGGAGCCAAATGGATAAGAGCAGTGATTGCTTTGTCGGCGACATCAGGGATCGTTTTAACATCCTTTTAACTTCGCACCAAAATTGAGATAAGGATTTCTCCTTAAACTTATCCTGAAAACTGCGATCTGATGACATGTCTATCAGTATTTCTTGCTGAAGGACTGGTAGATATGATTGCATAATATTGTCCATTTTGAAAGGAGACAAAACCCAGCTTAGTCCTTTGTCAGGTCCTGTTGTCAAGAACGGAAAGTATGATGTGAATTCGGTGTAAAGCTTCTGCAGGTGGGCCTTAACAACATTATGTATCTCTTGCATGTTAGAAATGGAATTCATTGCAAGAAATTCAGCCAAGTTTGAAAACATTTCCAGATTTCCACTTTCAACTCGATTCAGCCAAAATGATATTTTCTTGTGAAATGCTGTTATTTTGTCTTCCATTGTAAAAATATTGTGGTCATAGCCCTGGAGAGATAGGTTCAGTTCATTTAACTTCTTAAATATGTCTGCAAGGTATGCGAGACGGCAAATCCACGAATGATCTTCAAACTTTGCCGCCAGCGAAAACGAATTTTTGAGGAATAGGTACACTTCATTGCGAAGCTCAAAAAGTCTCATAAGAACGTTTCCTCTTGACGGCCATCGGACTTCCGTATGAAAAAGCAATGCCTTATGCTCAGATTCCAGATCTTGGCATAACTTGCGAAACAGCATTGAATTAAGTGGTCGGCTTATAATGTGGTTGACAATCTTGACAGCTTCGTTGAGAGTGCTGTGCAAAATCTCACTCATTTTTTTGGATGTCATCGCCTGCCCATGAAGAACGCAGTGCGTTGAAATTATCAAGTTGTTTTTCTGTTTGGCTCTAGCAATGAATCCCGCAGTTCTTCCCGTCATAGCCACCGCACCATCAGAACAAATGGCAACGCACCAACTCCAGGGGATAGTATTTTCACGAAAAAAAATTTCAATGACATTAAAAATGTCTTCTCCAGTCGTTCTGTCAGGTAACGACCGACAAAGCAAAATGTGTTCGATGATGTCACCAGAATATGCGACACGAATGAAAACCACTAGCTGGGATTCACTAGCAACATCAGTGCTCTCATCTAATTGTAATGAAAATTCCTTGGCACTAGCGATTTTCTCTAGGACTTGTTGTATCAGGTCGTCAACCATGTCAACATTTCTTCTTTGTACTGTGTTATCGGAACACGGGACGTTCTTCAAAGCGCTAGCCATTTTGTCATCGAACATAATGGATACAAGTTCTATTGCCGAAGGAATCACCAGTTTTTTCTACGATGGAAAGAGACTTATTTTGCATCGCCGCAAGTAAGGACAAAGCGAATGACGCTGGCAAACAATTATCGATACATTTGTTGATTTTCTGAAAGCAGCTTGCCGCTTCAAAAATTATTCTCTTTTTTTTTTTTTTTTATTCCAGCGATTTTCCAACCTGTTCCTTGTGCTTTGTGTTCAAATGCCTCTGAAGATAAACCGGATTTTCATGCAGACCACGCAAACAGGTTGTTGTGATCCTCCGTTATCGATGAAGTGAAAACCCCATTGCAAGTAGTCCTCACTGTATTTGCGATTACATCGTGTCGTCTTTGGGTTTTTGTTAGGTTGTTAATTCGGCGCACGTTTTTTCTTCAATCGGTCGAATCGACGATGTCGGCGTAGAAAGGGTTGCCGATGCTGGTGAAGACCGAGTCAGAATTTTTCCCATCACTTCATCACCAACTCACTACTGCTTGCCGTGATTCCAAAGAAACAGACATTATTAGAAAGGGTGCTAAATGAGACAACTTCAGACTGCAGTGAAAATCTCTCCACATTTTCTCATTTTTGGAATGTTTCTCTCAAATTTTATTCTTGGATAGTTCGATATGTTTGTATATAAAAATCTCCTGGTCGTATGAATATAATTTATTTCGAAATTAACGAAGAATGTTGGACTTATTCTTTGTTTTTCTATTCATCTTGATTAATATAAACAGTAACAGTCAACGCAGGTAACAAATACTTCCGGTTCATGAGTCGCTTGGTATGCAGGAAGGGAAGGCGAGGGAGAAGGGGTGGGGGAATTGACCTTGCCCGCATTTGACGCGAAATATCATCGGTAAAATCCAATCATAACAGAAATTTCAATGCATTGTTTTCCCTATGTACTGCGTTTACGTAAAAAAATTAAGTTCATAGTACTTTGCTCCCACTTCAAGTACCACTGCAAATACTTCGAAGTATCACCAGTGGTACCCGTACCACAGGTTGAAAAAACCCGGTCTAGTGGATTTGAAAAGGGGCTAACACAGGTAGACTTTAGACACACTATTGGCTAAATAAAGACAATCAGTGATCTATATAAATGTACTTTATCACATTAAATTTAATAGGAACAAAGATACATGAAATCTACATATAAAGAAATAAATACTGGTGTAACACTAACGTATAATCTCACTATAATCTCACAGTAAAATAAACAATAGCATCACAAGACTAAGTTCCTGGAATTACTATTTCTACTAACTATTGAATGGCCCTGTCTAGTACTTAGCAAATACAACGGAAACCTAGTTACGTCTCGATATGTTCACCTTGACTCTCTCCCTTGTTAACGGACTACACAACGTACATATACTGTAGTTGGCGTGGCTTGACCTACATTTGGGTCACTGTTCGCTTAGACGTTGCTCCGGCCATTGTTCGGATAAAGACATGTCACCCTCCCTAGAAGGTGATCATCAGATACGGCTAGGTTAATGGAGTACATAAAGAAAACGGCCCTACCTTGTAACACTTTCATTCTAGTTCTGTCTCTGCGCTCTAACTACTTTAGTTGGATGTTAACCTCGTTCACACTGTGTCTCGTACTGCAACAATACGGTAAGAAAACTTAGCCTTTTTGTCTCGTACTGAAACATTACGTTAAGAAAACGTGCAGTTTGTGTCTCGTACTGTAACAATGCGGTAAGAAAACCTACCCTTTGTGTGTCGTAATGCAACAATACAGTAAGAAAACCTACACTTTGTGTCTCGTACTGCAACAATATGCTCAGAAAACGTTGATGTTTAACCTTTCATTTTCATTCTCTATCATTATGTTCACGCTCAAGTCTTAGGAAAACAACTATGGCTGTCCATGCTTTTCTGATTGTCCAGTTGATTTTACTGCTTGGTCTTCGGTCCTTCAACTACCCGTCTCTACGACTCAGCTCTACCACTCCGCTCTGCCCTGCTCTCCCACTATGCTATTCGACTTTCCTCCAACTCTTCGCCTTATATTCGTGTCTCTATCTCCTCGAAGGCAACTCTGAATTCAAACCCGGAGATGGAGTCCCGATAGGCGGATAACATTGATACAATGAAACATTCCGGCAACTCCTGCGACGCCACTGGTGCCAAGCTGTATCATCCACATGATGTTCCCTTGGGGTCATCCAGCGGCGTGGAGAGAGGCGATTTGCTGTTGGGAACCAGCTAATAATCCTATAAGAATAATCCCAGGCCTTGTGGATTTTGTCCTGCGAATTCCATACCATCGTCACCTTGTGACGGACGTATGCAAAAAAAAAAAAAAAAAAAAAAAAATCTCCTAGATTTGTTAGCCTTGAATCACATTTCTCCCTCGCTGATCTGCTTATTTATAGGTTCACTTGGATTACCAATCGCCTACGTGTTTGTACAGACAAACAAAAGCAATAAATCAAATCACATGTACCCGCATCCTATCCACTCTGAACACCGCATTGTTACATTTCAATACCAAATAAAGATATAATGGTTAAACCGGAATGACACCCTCTTTTGATACAACAGTTTTTGCGTTGGTTCGCTTAAACTCCATATTATTTTATCCGAAGTAGCTGTTCAAACTACAGCTACAAATGCACTTAGCTACATTAACGGCAATGTCTAACAAATAACCAATCGTTTCATCTAGAAATCCAAGTAGATTTCTATTATGTATTTGCTGTGTTCATTCAACATTAGACACGACTTTGAACAATGTATCCGACGATGGCTTAAATGCCCCTGATTTTGATAAAAGCGTTAATTTTAATTTAGACTGTTCTGCTGTTCTTGTCAGTGGTATTTCCTCCCATTTCATTTAGCAATCACCTCTGATTTTTTAAATAAAATATTTAAATTTTATTTCCAAGATCAACTCTATTAGTAATATTTATATTTTACCGCACTTATATTTTTAAATATCAGTTGTTCTTATATTTATTTTTCAAAGTTACTCACGCAATGTGACTTTTGGTTTGAAGTAAAATTGATAGGATTCTTTATAGGAGCCCCGTTAACGTTGTCGTAATACAGGAGACTGGAGTTGAGGCCGACCGAAACTGATTTTCTGATTTCGGCCGAAACCGAAGCCGAGACCAAAAGATGAACGAAACTTTCGGCCGTAACCAAAATCGAAATATTTAGATATTTTGACATTCGTTCACGCATACATTCTGTATACATAGAAAAATGATGGGGGAAAGTCTCCATACTTAGATTCTTTTTGTAAACATCTAACGAATGCTTTGGCTTTTACCATTTTAATTTAAAAAATAATTTAAATTTCTTGAAAATGGTTTATAAAGTAGTATGATAACAAAAATTTGGACAAGGGGGTTAACCGAGGGTTGGGGGTCAAAATACATGCAAAATTCATGCAAAATAGAACCTTGCTTTTATAATATAATTACAAAATAGAACATATACCTACAATAATTATTGTCGCTCTAATGGAGCAAATTTTCACCTCATAATCAGTTATTAAGGCTATAAAAATATCACAACCATGTTTCGCGGTTATCTTCACTAATATGTTGCAAGATAACGCTGTATTGATATATAGTCTAGTACCAATATATATGATTCTTTTGTTAGGCGACCAATCTCCCTCACCCCAATTGATGAAGGAATTTAAAAAAAAAATTAACGAGTCTCTAAAAATTGTTCACATTCACTTATAAATAAATATAAACATTAACCTCACTTACAAATATATACCAATATAAAAATTCAACTCGTTGGAAAATATATACAAAATAAACCTCCACCTCACTTGAAAATACATAAACCAACCTTAATTGAAAATAGATACAAATATAAAAGTTAATCCCAATTGAAAATATATAAACAGATATAAACATTCACCTTACTTGAAAATATATATACAGCTATAAACATTCATCCCAATTGAAAATATAAATACAGAAATAAACATTCATATCATTTCATGAACAGATGAGGGGCTATATGATTTATCCGAATAACACATGTACGACATTTCCCTTGGACCCTATTCAGCTTACTATTCGTTGCATAACAGGTAAGAGAACTTGTATTCATATTTTACTAGTGTAATTTGGGAGTACGGCGTGCAGTTAGAAGCAATAGGAAATACAACATACAGATTAATCGAATGCATGCGAGATCGTTAGACTTAACAAAGAATGTTTAGACTGAAAAGATTTAAACTGCAGACAAAGAGTGACATAAAGAAAAATCTTAGCTGATAGAAGGCCACCAAAGGATTATGCAGACTTCCAATAGACATGCTCGTCTGCATGTCTACTTTTGTCTGCTGTTGAAAGCTGTCCCGTCCAAAAGTTCTTCGTTTAGCTTAACGATCTTACAGCTTTTCCCCGTCAACTCATTGTGTTTTATTGCATACTCATGTTATTATTGGTATTGTGTTTTATACGAGGGTATTACGACCATCGTTACCATGTCAACACTCAGTGTAACACCTAATAAACAAAGCTGAATGGTTTTATCATTGTTATATCGCAAAATTACCATTTTTTAAAACAATGATTGAGAGTGTGTGTGTTTGAGAGAGAGAGAGAGAGAGAGAGAGAAATAGAGAGACAGAAGGTACAGAAAAGTAAAAGAGTAGTAGGAGAATGAGAGAAGAAAAGAAGCGACTGTAGATAAATTAAATTGTCACTTTAGGGATTTGCTTAATACTTGTAAAAGAAACATACAGCAGGAGGAAGAAATAGTGTAGCAGAGCCTTTGAAATAGTTTTTGTTGTTTTTGTTTCAAATTACTTATTTCAAATATCTGATAATGCGTGTTTAAAGATTAAAATAAAAGCTTTTAAGTTTTTTTACTATCTTAATGAAATATAAATACAGACATATTTCTGTTCTTTCAGCAAGTGCTATAAATCGATACAACCAAACCGTGACTATCGGGAATACGGGTCCATTCGGAATAACATTGAGATCCTTCGATTTTCCCATCACGTCAACATCCAAAGTCAGAGCATACTTCACTGACTCGTATCCCATCTACCCGATTTTCAGAGAACTTATCGGTACGTGCCAAACATCGCAACAATCTTACAACAATTGATGAACCAGTTGCACTCGTTGGTCTAGTGGTGCAGATCAAATTTAACTTGTGCAGGCGCAGATGTTAAACGTTCTTATGAACAGATGCGATGTTTAACACATGACAGTTGACCAAATCTTTGACTTTTGTTACCCTTATTTTCAACATCTGAAAGGACTTTGTAATAATGGAACTGCATAATCAATCAGAGATTATGTTACATTTTGGGGGTAAAAAAATTGTTTTTCTCAACACGTTTTTTAAACTTTATAAAATCCAAGGTTTGAGTTTAAAATAAATATTTTTATATTAAGTCTGTGACTGTATGGTCTAAACGTCATTACATCGGCCTATAAAGTGTGAGAGACTACGTGCTCTAAACATCATGACGTCTGTCTTCGAACTACCAATTATTACCTCAAATGTAACAATAATTTTATTTTATTTTTAAATTAATTTTGACGTTTTTGTTGCAATCTTTCTCTACCAGGCACTCAATTGCCAGGAAAACTTATCTTCTTCTACAACCCAAGATCTACAACAGTGGCCTCGCCTTTACTGACAATTCCATCGGCGTGTCCACGAGTCACGGGTTAAGATATTGATAATTTATTGTCAATGTTAGCGTTTTTTTAAAACAAATTGTATCCCCAAATTCGTGCAATTTTTTTTTTAATTCCGTACTTTTAATATCTTTTTGGCTCTTATTATAGCGATATCAATGTTCTTACAGACGATTAAACGAAAATGGAATTGATATGAATGATTTTTAACTGACTTTATTTTTTTGGAGTTCCCCTTTCCCCCACCTTACCATGTAGGTATTTGACTGCAAATTAGCAAATATTTGTAAAATTGAGTTTTTATTAAAAATATTTAAATAAAATAATTGAGATGTTTTTTGTGTGTTCGTGACTGGGTGTCAAGGTCATGGAATCAGTGGCAGAGTGTGTGTGTTGATTTGGGAGAAATGAGGTATGTGAGCGAGGTGAGCGACTGTCATGTCACGGATGGGTGAATGACTTGTGAGATGTTTAAGCTATAAAAGGGGGTTAACTGTTATGTTCGAGAGAGATATTATTATGTTCGTGAGCGGGGCTGTAGTATTATGTTCACGAACCTGCAGAGTGAACGATCAGGACTGGGAGAGTTAACTTGTGTCGAGAGTTAATGTATAATATTTCGCTCTCAAATAGATTGTCGTTATATAGCTGTGTTTGGAGTGCAAGCTGGGAATATCTACTTGTACATTGATTGATGCTATGTCCGAGGACTACTATGAATTGTTATCACATCTGGAATAAAATATGTTAGTATACCTTGAACCGTGTGGTTCTTTCTTATCAAAGAGTGAGAGATTGTGAAGACCTAGACAACGAGAGTATTCTTAAGGGCCAAAGAATATTTGACACTGGGGAACGATAAGTTTTTCACCAATTATTTGAGTAAAGCAAAAAAAGATATTACAGACCAAACGCACTTGCGATTTATTTTTAAATAATACTCTCATCTAACGCAGTTGATGGGAATTTGTCTTCATGTTTCCCTTGAAAAATAGAAAAAACTGAAAAAAAAATGGGGGGGGGGGGGGGGGGGGGCGCGGTGTACGGGTTGAGTTTGGTGTGGTTGAAAATTTGAAAAAATGTGTTGTTATCGGCAATGAGTCTATGTTCCAAGTTTCAGCTCGGTACCTTTGCGGATAGTGGGTCAATTAGCCGTCAGAATGTTTTGCCAGGCACCTAGCGAGCGACCCACTTAAAAAATTCCAATGAATATTTGTATTGCGCTGCATGTTTAGACTATTTGAGTCTGTAGGTTACCGCAGTGGTTGGTACAGTTTATTTCGGTCATATATAAGACTTCATATCATAACTGAGGTTGACATTGGGCTCGGGTTCATTGAGAACATTAACTCTTGAACATCAAGCCCCGATATCTTGAATATTTTTACTTTAAAGTTATTTTTTCTTACAGTTCTACTCGAAAAGAGATAACGGACAAATATCCAAATACCAGTAAAACAAAATACATTTAAAAACATGACCTATAAAAAAATACATAAAAAACACATAAAGCACAAATATAAAACACAAACATAAAACACATATAAGTCAGCTGTCATCGAACCATTGCTTAAGAAGCCTGGTCTGGAGGACAATAATTTAAAAAAATATAGACCAGTATAAAACTAAATGATTTGTATCTAAAGTCATTGAAAAATGAGTTGTAAAACAACTTTTTGCTTGCTTACACGACCACTCTCTTCTTAGACCTATTCAATCAGCCTATAGATCTTTCCATAGCACTCAGACAGCTCTCTTGAGAGTCACCAAAGACCTCATGCTAGCACTGGACAGTGGTGATGTCTCCATCCTAATCCTTTTAGATCTCAGTGCGGCTTTTGACACTGTTGACCATGAAACGTTTTACAAAACCCTTTAAAATTACTTTGTTATTTCTGGTTAAGTTTTGGCTTGGTTTAGGTCCTACCTCTCTAATAGAACGCAGGCGGTCGCTGTCGATGGCTGTCTCTCCGGCAGTGCTGGCTTGGTGTTCGGAATGCCAAATGGGTCCGTTTTGGGCCCGGTTCTATTCACAATATATACCAGGTCACTGTTCCTTTTGCTCTGGAGGTATGCTATGGAGAGCCAGTCATTCGTGGATGACAAAAGCTATACAAGCATACTCAACCTTCTCTTGTTGATTCCGCTGTTCAGTCTTCACGGAGATCATTGGAGATGTGTATTAAGTTTGGTTGAGATCCATCATTTACCTAGGAGGCTTTGTTGGTCTTTTCATGTATATGTGTTTATAAGCTATAAAAAAACACTTTTAAGGCCACCCAGCCCAAAGGGGTTCTTATAAAAAGTTCATAGTACCCAAAAGTTCCTTCCGGATAAGGATGGATATATGTGCCAAGTTTAGTAAAGATCCATCAAACCACGTAGAAACGTATGTGCAACGAACGTACCCACAAACAAATGTTTACTTATATATATATATATATATATATATATATATATATATATATATATATATATATATATGTGATATGATTTACTTTTGCAGCATGGAAATCTACTTTTACATATGTTACACAAGTCAATTTCTTAAGCGAGAAAATAAATTATTAAACATTTAACCAATGCTCAATGTTGGATTAACATTTTGTTGCCCTGAACCAAAGAACTCAACAAAACCCAAAGAAGACCTTCTAAATCATGTTTTGGCTTCACTTTTCTAAAAAGGGGCCGCACATGATACGTAACTTCATTTTTGTTTTTGCGTGTGTCTCGTGATAGTGTTTTCTATTTCTAGTCTTCCAACACATGCAGTGGAACAATGTTTAAATTCATTACGGTTATTATTATTACTGCTTCAAAACTTTGATTACTCATTTTTTAAGGCGCTTACAAATAATCGTTAATACCTTGAAAAAAAAAAAGCATTAATCCAGTTAAGAAAGATCTTGCGGGCCACATTTTATATTTCCGTAGGTTGTCCACACAGCGCCTTAAATGTTGAATAAAAAAAAAAGTTTTATGTTAAAAAAAAAAACACCAATCATTCCTAAATAGTGTTATTAAATAAAATGAAACAGTGATTAGGTTCATCGTGCATTATATTATTATTAGTAGTTTTATATAGTTTGGTAATTAAGCATAGGCTAACCATGCTGTGCATACAATTTAGCAAATATAATCATGAACTTAAAAATTAACATATATTAGGTAAATAAAACAAATCAAATATTATATATTCACTCCAAACATTCAATAATTAATTACATGTCAATATATGGATGGCAGCCAGCAGCATCGTTTATGGGTCAGAGTGGGGAATCAGTCAGGATAGTAGAGTTTAAAGAGATATGTTTTGAGTGCATTTTCGAAATGTGTGATGTCTGTTAAATTGCGGATGTGTAGTGGCAGAGAATTCTTTTGTTTGGGGGGGGGGGGGGGGCCGCAGAAAGAGAAAGATCGTTCACCGTATGTTTTTGTGCAAGTCTTGGAGACAGAAAGAATACGCGCGTCTGCGGAGAAGCGTAGCTTTTTTTTTTGTCAAAGGGGTGAATAGATGAAAGACGTTCGGTTAAATAGGAAGGGCAGGAATCCGAGAAAAAGTTGTGACAGATTTGTAGTCAATACGTGCTTGTACAGGGAGCCAATGAAGTGATTGGTAGTAGTGGAGTGACGTAATCACGTTTTTTTTTTTTTTTTTTTTTTTTTTTTTTTTTTTGCGTTTAGAACTAGCTTAGCAGCTGAGTTTTGAAACTTTTGTAATTTTTCCAAGAAATATTTTGTTGAATCTGCCATAAGAGAGTTGCAATAGTCAAGACGAGAGAGAACAAGAGCACAGAATAATATTTTTGAAACTCTAACTGTGAGGTTTTGGCGATTGGAGCTGATCTGAAGTTGTAGCTGAGGATGTAAACTATATGTCGGAGTTACCTACTTGAAATGAGTTATAGGGGGGGGGGGGGTTAAGCAGAGGATGATTTGTGATTGTGAATGGGGTATGCTTTCGTTTTGTCATCATTAAGCTTAAACTTGTTGAGTGCAATCCATTACTTCACACCATCAATGCACAGGTTCTATGCGAGTTTATGGATATAGGGCTACCTTGGTAAAAATACTCTTTTTAGTGCGTAATGAAATATCAGTGGATTTAAAATTACTAATATCCAATCCATTCAGGGTGGGTCTAAACTTTTCCAGAAATATCGATTTTTTAAAATTGTTAAACCGATTTTAATGGAACTGACAAGGTGTAAGAACCCCAGGGTGTCTGTGTTGTGCTTGAATGCGTATCGTGCTATAAGCGTAGGGATACGAAAGGCAAAAAATTTGGGGGGGGGGGGGGGGAGTACGGTAGTAGTAAGTAGAGTGCAGGTGGTCAGTAAAGCAGGAGTGAGTGAGCGGTTAGGACGGTGACCGGATCAGTGGACCAGCGGATTGTTAGTTTGTGTTGTTAGTTTGACCTGAAGAGAGCCCTTTTGTATGTGTGGTTCTTTGGCTAAGCTTGTTAGTAGAACCCACATTACTAAAGGGAGAACTTATTCGATCAGAGAGTATTAGAAAAAAGCTGCTTATTAATAACTGCAAAGAACTTTGTAAAAAGTGTTTGTGTACTTTGTGTACAGTTATGTGTGGTAAATGAACATACCCCTAGACAACGGAGTCACACACTCGCGAACCCATTTGTGACAGGGACACCTTTTAAAATTTACTTTATTTTATTATTTATCCGAGTGATTTTATAGGGCCTCCTATCTCAGGCGAAATAAAGCGTTAAAGTTATGGAATGCGCCCAAATTTATATACTCGTTCACCAAAAGTGATTCATATTCATTCGCTGACGGTTACTCACACGCATTCACTAAAGGTAATTCAATAAATACACAGAAAAGTAATTTCTACACGTTTCGATTAGGATATATTTAATCTAGAATTGTCCCAAAAAATGTATATTAATTAACTACTGTAATATATAATGTGATCAAAAAGCTTATTAAAACTTGAGTTTAGTTTTTTTAATTTCAATATTTCCATGGGGATTTTCTTTTAACATACCGTTCATAATCCTACCGGGAACAAAACTTCATTGGGAACACGAACGCACCGAGGAGCAGAATCGTAAAGGGGAACGAGATCGAACTGTAAACTTGAACCCAGCAGTAACGCGATCCCATTAAGGAACGGGATCGAATCGGGATCGGGATGCTATAGGCAAAACGGGATGCTTCAGACAAGAGGATCCACCAGGAACCGGGTTGCAAGCGGGATCAAGATCCCAGCGGAAATCTGGATACCAATGGGATCGAAGATCTCACCGGAAAATAGGATTTTTCGGAAAACGGGATCCTGACCGGATCGGTAAACGAAATGGAACGGAATCTCACAGTTATCGTGATCCCACCAGGATGAGGATCCAACCGGGATACCAACCGGTTCGGTATATCAATGAGGTAGGTATCTTATTAGGGTCGAGATCCCAATGAGGTCGGTGACAAACGTTTGCGCAGTACATCGTGATCCGGATCCTAGTGGGATCAGGAACTCCCGGGCCACGCCGTGTTTGCTAGCTAGTTAATAAATAGAACTAGGCATTAAGTTCTATGGGTGAATCTATAGGTCTCTCTATGACGATTTATTCCAATCATTTTACAAACGAGCCGTTTCATCGACAAAGGAAAAGAAATTATATGCTTTTTTTTTTTTTTTTTTTTTTTTTTTTTAGAAATTTTCATTTTTAAAAATTGAACGCAAAGCCACGTTCCCTTCTTGCAACAAATTTAGGAAATATATTAGAATAGCATTTGTCAAAACGGACCCGGACACGCAGCGCCGCCATTCTCATCCGGGACCCAACCAACTCCATGGTATTCGGATGTCGTTTGTGGTAGTTTATTTATTTATTTTAAAAAAAAATAATTATTGTGTGATTTAAACTGAAGAAGTAAGTTTACAAACATATAGTCCATTCAATTATCTTTCATTTGATACCAAATTTTGTCTTACAAACCCAACAATAATATTTTAAATAGTTTTTTTAAAATCCAACCCTCCCACTTCTGGTACCCGGGTGCAAATAGTCGCGGCCAAAAGAACATGTGTTACACTTGCTAACTCAAAATATTATTGGTTTAATTTTTTGGCATTTACCAACATTTAATAAAATTCCAAACTCATTAATTTTTTATTTGAAGCTTTTTCATTACAATAATATACAAAACGGGATCTCTGCTGTGGGTCACACATTTGCTTTCACAAAACGTCTTTAATCTCTGGTATTAATTTTTAAAAAACACTTCTCTGAGCAGAGAAACTTGCTGTGACGAGCTGGCCAGCTGTATGGATCAGATAAGTGTGCTTATCTCCAGTGCTTACCAGCCATGCAAATGTTATTATTCCTGAACCCTTAATTAGCCTTCTGTAATGTGTTTTTATATTCTTTAGACAATGTGTGTGAATCACCTTCAGTGGATGAGTGTAAACAACCATTTAGCGAATGAGTTGGCATCACCTTTCATGGATGAGTGTAAATCATCGCTAGTGAATGACTGTAAACTACTTTTGATAAATGAGTGTGAATCAATTTTAGTGAAAGAGTGTATATCACCATTCATAGATGAGTATGAATCACCTTTAGCGAATGAGTGTAAATCACCTTTTATGGATGAGTGTAAATCACCTTTCATGGATGAGAGGGAATAACCGTTAGCGGATGAGCGCGAATCACTTTTCGTGGATGATTGAGAATCATCTTTAGCAAATGTGTGTGAGAGCCTCCCTTTAGCAAATGAGTGTAACTCACATTTACTGAATGAGCGTGAATCACTTTTCATGGATGAGTGTGAATCACCTTTAGTGAATGTGTGTGAGAACATTTAGTGAAAGAGTGTGAATCACATTTCGTGGATGATTGTGAATCACTTTTAGCGAATGAGTGTAAATTACCTTCAGCGAATGTGTGTGCATCACCTTTAGCGAATGAGTATGAATAAACTTTATGAATAAGTGTATATCATCGCTACTGAATGAGTGTTAACTACCTTTAGCTAATGAGTGCGAATCACCTTTTATGAATGAGTTTGAATCACCGCTAGTGAATGAGTGTGAATTACCTTTCATGGATGAGTGTGAATCAACGCTAGTGAGTAAGTTTGAATCACCTTTAGTGAATGAGTGGGAATCACCAACCCAACCGTCACCATCGACCCATCTCTGTTCGTCATCCCAGTGGTTTGTCCTCCCATCACAGTCGGCGGTTAAATGATGTCTTATCTCCACCTGACTTTCTTATGTGCCTCGAAACATTAATGTCATTTTGTTACTACTATATAGTGAAGTAAACAAAATTGCTACAATTTAACCTTGTAGTGATCATCAAATTTGTTCTTCATAATCATCATTGACTTATTACTAGCCCTGGTTTTAGCTTTGAAGGCCCATTTTTATGTCAAAGATTGTATTAAAACTTTAAAAAAACTCTTAGAACAAGTATTCTTTTTCAATCGTTCACAAGGTGAAAGCCTCAATCTTAAAATTTTGCGTGTGTAAACAAAAAAGTTACGCTCCAAACGCAAGATGGAAATACGAAAAGAGAATATTTCTTTAAAAAAATATGTTCTGCTTCAAATGTGTCAAGGATGTTAGTTTCGTGTATTTTTGTGTGTGTGCAACAGTCGGCAACCTGTCGAATACAGATTGAAATTTCTTTTCGATTTATTGCACTTGCATGTTGCGGAAGTCAAAAACTAAAGTATTTATAATAAAAATTGTCAAGTTTTAATTTATTCTATCTGTTCAATAAATTATAGTATACAATACATTTATCATGCCTAAAATATTTTCACGAAAGATCACATTTAGCCACGATGATGAGGGCTACAAAAATGTTTAATTGGGAAATAAGAAGCCACATACCTTGATGGCTCCAGGTGGA
Source organism: Omphiscola glabra (assembly GCA_964017045.1). Lineage (NCBI taxonomy): Eukaryota > Metazoa > Mollusca > Gastropoda > Lymnaeidae > Omphiscola > Omphiscola glabra. Next base: position 51,873,517 of record OZ024794.1, on the reverse strand, counting down.
CATTTCCAGTCGTTTTTGTGTGTAGAATGCGTCAAATTTTAATGGGACACTCTCTGCTTAATAGTCATAGTCGGAGAAGGTATGTGGAAGCTTGAATCAAAAGACAGGACAGCAACAGGAGAGCATTTCGTCTGAGAGTCTTCCTCGGCAGACAGGACAACAATAGAAGAGCTTTTCGTCTAAGAGTTTTCCTCGGCAGACAGGACAACAATAGAAGAGCATTTCGTCTAAGAGTCTCCCTCGCAGACAAGACAATAGAAGAGCATTTCGTCTAAGAGTCTTTCTCGGCAGACAGGACAAAAATATAAGAGCATTTCGTCTAAGAATCTTCCTCGGCAGACAGGACAACAATATAAGAGCATTTCGTCTAAGAGTCTTCCTCGGCAGACAGCACAACAATATAAGAGCATTTCGTCTAATAGTCTTTCTCGGCAGACAGGACAACAATATAAGAGCATTTCGTCTAAGAGTCTTCCTCGGCAGACAGGACAACAAAGTAAGAGCATTTCGTCTAAGAGTCTTCCTCGGCAGACAAGACAATATAAGAGCATTTCTTCTAAGAGTCTTCCTCGGCAGACAAGACAATAGAAGAGCATTTCTTCTAAGAGTCTTCCTCAGCAGACAGGACAACAATAGAATAGCATTTCGTCTAAGAGTCTTCCTCGGCAGACAGGACAGCAATAGAAGAGCATTTCGTCTAAGAATCTTCCTCGGCAGACAAGACAATAGAAGAGCATTTCTTCTAAGAGTCTTCCTCGGCAGACAAGACAATAGAAGAGCATGTCTTCTAAGAGTCTTCCTCGGCAGACAGGACAAATGAAAAGACAACAAGAAATAGAACTAAAGATTGGTCATGCGTGACAACGTAAAAATATTTTACTAATTTAAAACTTTAAATACAAACATGTGGATTTGCAAGTAGAAGGAAAGTATTTTTTTTTTAATTAACATTTTTTAAATTAATTTATCTAGGATAGCATTCGAAATATTGGACTATCTGTTCCTAACATTTGATAAGTTGATTATTTTTCTTAACGGCTTTTGATTGGTGTGCACGGTCATGGGCCAGAACTGCTTATTGGTCAGCAATGCCCATTGGTGTGCAGTTTTCTGGGATGTCGAAGATATCTGTTTGGGTTATCTTCTCGCCAGGGTTTGCGTGAAGCATTGTATGAACAGTTCCTTCCCCTGAAATGACACGTTTGTTTAAAAAATGGATTTTTAAAATTTTGTCCAACCGCCATCTACATTCCACTATAACAACAACTCCACTATTCAAACTAATACGTCACTTTCCCTACCCAAATACGTCATAACATTCTCGCACAATATACAACGCCACACCTATACTCTCTAACTAAACATACGTACAAACATAACTACAGTGATTTCATACCCTTGACACTAAGATCATCGTAAAACACATATTTATAAAGTGGCAACGAGAAGAATTTAAAGGTTGGGGGGTCACCATAACATGCTGAGATGTATTATAGGGTCACTTTATATAGGCGGTGTATGTAAAGCTTGAAGAGATAATTCCTTATCCATTCCTAATTGGTTACTTGAGTAACGCAAATTTATTCTGATACTAAGGAGAAGACGTAAGCTCAACATTTTATAGAAGAGCAGAAAAAGAGCTTATCAATAAAAAAATATTTGTGTTTGTAAATACCTTCGATTACTTTTGATTGACCCGTTGCTATATTGTTGCAATTGATTAATTTAACTCAATAACATTTCATTCCTGAATAAGTCAACCAGCCTTCCTACTGTAAGATGTTGTTTTGTTTTTTGCGTATCGCAAGTTTTCTGATGTTGGCATAATGGCACTCCTATAGAATTTTATAACCTTTGAGTTTTTCAATTCGTTTGAATGATAAAAAAAAACATTTTTGTAATATACCCACCTCCAGTCCCCCCCCCCCCCCAACACTGTTCGAAAATGGGTAGAATATGTCTTCTGTCAAAACCCGCAGAATAAAAAGCGCTCATATTATAGTATTTCATGGGTCAAAATCCAGGTATTTTTCAAGGTCATTGAGTCTATTCGGAGACTCCTTGTATCTTGTGTAAACTAATGTTAATAAAATTAATCAGCGCTGAACTTGCAATCATGATATTTTATCAGAAACTTGAACTAGTCATAAACATATTTTATCAATTTTGAACTTACCATCATCATATTTAATCAGAACGTGGAATACTGGCTCATTAGGTTGCTTGCTAATTGCATACTTGATTGTCCCTCCTGAGTAATTGACCTCCCAGGCTTCTACGGGGATTCGATTAGGGCCAAATCCCATATCAAGCCCTGATATGTGTACGGCCTGGGCTGAAAAAGACGGCAGACACTCTGTATTATGTTTATCAAGCAATTAGTTGGTCATAGACGTGAATCTAAGCTAACCATCTCCACCTCACAAGGACACAGAATATGTTGTTAATATAATCACATAGGCAAGTTAAGGGAGAAACTTAAGTTTTGTTATTGAGTTATTGTTTTATTACTCAGCCGAAGTCGATATCCAAGACTCAATACGTAAATGTGGCTAAACAGCAATTTTACGATGTAAAATAATCTTTATGCCAGCAAAGACTCCCTAAATTGATTTGACAGACTGAATCATAACTGCCAATAGAACATATTGGGAACAAACCCAGCTATAATACAACTTATCTTCATAGCGATATTTCCATTGGTTTCCCTTTTTTTTTAACTTTCTTTCGCTTGTAACATACGTTAAATAAAACTCCACCAGAGAAAGGTATGTCTTAACACCCAATTGCAGCTTAATTACCTGGCAGACACCGGTGAGTTATCGCATCTGCTGACAGATCAAACGAAGTGCATTTGCCGTCAGAATCTGTGACGTAACGCTGTAACTGATAAAAGGGATCGTATTAGATCCAGTGTTGATGTCAGGGAGTAAGACATAAAGTTAAAGTTGGACATTTGGCATAAACTGTAGCTGCACTTTACAAATGAGGTTTATCCAGACATGGTGTTCCCTTTGGTTCTTTAAAATGACGAATTAAAATATTTAAATATGGAGTAAATAAAATTTCATAATAATATATATTACTTGGTTTGCAAATATAATCAACATTCAATATTTTATTTATACCCACAAAGAAAAAAAAATATATTATAAACATTTACAGCTCTCGTTCGGCGTGCTATTTAATTCTTGCAATCGCTATATGAATAATATTTCTAAGAGGTTTTCACTGTTAATTTACATAAAATTAAATGTGTATTTTTATTTTGCAAACCTATATCTTTTACTCGTCGCTTCCAATGTATTCGGCCTCCACATAACACAATCAACTACTTCTTATTTCTCTCACCATGTTGTAATCCTCAACGGTGCCTCCATTTAAGTTTCTCCGACCAAGTCGATTCATTGTAAAGTCTACAGCTTCAATGAATGCCTCCTGTGGGCATAAAAAAAAAACATCGTTTATAAAGTCAGCGTATTAATAAATACTGCACAAGGAACAAACTGACGACACTAAAATTGCTGGACACAGGGTTAACAGAAAGCTGGAGACACATTTTTATCTAACAATAAAGCATACCATTGTCTTGTCTACTAAAGTGTCTGTGCTTGCTTCTCATTTGTCTCTCAGAGACTTAATTTTCATTGTTTTAAATATATTATAAGAATGTCAGGTCGGTCATGCCAACTGTTATAACGTATTTGACAACAACTCACGTCCGTTTCTAGGTTGTAGGAATCGTACTGGAGTTTTTCAGGTAAACAAACTGTGGCTGGGTCAATTAAGACAGCTGCTACAATGATTGGAAGAAAACTAAGGACAGCCCAAAGTAACATCATCGATCTGTCGAAAAAAAATCAGTATCTTATCCACTTAATCTCAAATTTACATATTTGTTCAGAAATAGTTCTCAGGCCGTGCCAATTGGTAAAAATTTGAAAATGCAAACTTCTAATGCTGTGCATGGACCTAGTCCATTTCCCACAACTCTTCTAGATTTCAAAACATTTCCTCCAACACTCCTTCCTATACGAAATTTTTGCTAGGTCTGCTAAGTGCAGATACTATTATAAAGGTGTCGTCTCTATTACATTTCAATATTGCATTTTAAAAAGGATGTCTAAGCTGTAGATGACAGAAGAGAGTTGTGAATAGATGACAGATGAAAGTTTAGAATAAATAATTTCGTCAATCTTTTCGTTTTTTGTAATATCCTACATTTTTTTAAAAAAGGAGATATTTTCAATATCAAGCAGACGTTATATTAAATGCATAACATTTAAGCTAAAGCAGACACGTTACCATACATTAACATAATCCTAAAACAGACGTGACACCTATGCATAACCTTTAGCCAAAGCACACGTGACATATTAATTTATACTTATACTTTCAGCTAATAATAAATATAACCAGCCCTCAAATTAGTTATATTTCATTTCCTCATATTTGTGTGGGTGCAGATTTTTGTGCTTTTGCTTCAGAATATTTGATCTATTCCTCCACACCCTTGCAATGCGTTCTACATCTCCATGGGATGCTGATACCTTTGATTGAGAATCCCTGATCGACTGAATCACAAAATGTTATAGCCTAGAACACTTGCAAGTTTTTTAAAAAGAATGTGATCACAGACACCCGTTTTATGTTCAAGGGTTTGCCACAAATATAAAACTATTTTTTTTAAAGTTAAGAGCACGTTCCTGTTCTCTAACAAATTGCTTTTTTTAGCACACAACTACAGCAGACGTGTGATGTTAATGGCCCCAACGTGTGGCTCCAAAAGACGCACGCCGACTTGTATAACGTTAGATGTTCGCCAAGTTTTCCATGACACCTTGCGGGCAGCAATTTTTCAAATATCTTACAGACATTCCTTGGTTAGCCTGCAAATATTTCAAAAAATTTAGACTACAGTAATTAGAGAACTAAACCATTATGTTATAAAATGTAACGATACTGGTGTTAACCAAACATCTCTCCCTCCCGCGGGTTACTTCTTCCTACTACGTCATTCAAAATGCCCTTTAGGCTAAACACAACTTTGACATTACATACATTATAAACAAGAACTCAGGCAACTAATGAGACTAAGTGCCTACAGGTTTACTTCCCCCTTATAGGTCAATCGTGTTAAACTAACAGAAGAGCATCGCTTCAGTTAGCTGGAACTGACTGGTAGTACATTTTCGTGGACGTCCACCACAGGTAGTCCTAATGCACTGTCAATGATATATTGGCCATTTACCTCTGTTTACGGTGAAAGTGGTGGCGCTGATAGGGTCAGTGCCGCCAGGAGTGGGCAAAACTCTTTACCGCCAACTTGCATGCAAAATATCTGCAGTCGGCCTAAAGTGCCGACCCTATTTTTAAAGAAAAATATTGCAGCCCAGGATTTAACTTCCCCTCCGCCCCCCGCCCTCTGCTCAATTTTAGCAATGAATGCCACTAACTTAATTTAGCTGCTGAGCCATTAAATCAATATTTCTCTTGTTTTCATAGGATGAACACCGCTTAAATTTTTAAAATTTTCTTGTCAAGTTCGATATTTTTTTAAAAGTTTTTTTTGTCTTTGGAAACTACATTGTGTTGTTATATAGACGACGTGTTCACGTCATCTTTCCCCTTGCTTGAACTCTAGCTGACCCCAAGTTCTGAAACGGATTTAAGGTTTGGCAAGCTAAAAATAGTTTTTTTTTACCTTGTTTACAACTACATAAAATTAACGGTCTGTATACTTGGAATTAGGTGAAAAGAATCTGGAAAGGTTACCATTGTGTAAGGCCTTTCTAGACATATCAGTAAAACAGACTCTAAAAGGAGACACACGAGAGATTCTTGGCTATCAATTATCAGGAAATATTTTTGCTATTCGAGACAGGGATTTGTTTACTAACTTTTGCTGTGTGTGTGTAGATTCCTTTTCATTATTGCTCCTCTTTACAACATTGCATCTTCTTCCACATTGTACCGGTACAAGCCAATCATTATTCTGTAGGTAAATAGCTTCAATTTTATTTCTTTTTGATTTTGTAATTCATTATTAACTTAATTAAATTGATTAATTACAAATGGCCCTTGTTTGGGTATCATATTTTTTGTTATTGTATTTAACATATGTTGTTGTGTACTGTTTTAGAACGAGCCATATACTTAAATAAGGGATTAATTTATCCATACTGATAACAGTGCGTAACAGTGTTGCTGATAAGAACATTAAAATAGCAAACCCTTTTTGAATAATTACGGGCACATATTAAGTTATTAAGTGGCTTTATCAAGGGTTTAACCTGCAATTTAAAAATGAAATTAAATAAATTTTAAAAAAATAGTATTATATAATTAGTGTGCCAAGTAGATATATGAATATTGGTTAATTATCAAGAGAATTGTTCTCATTAGTTTTAAACTTCAATTTAAGATATCGAATACACGAAAATATGGGACTTTCATCGGTTATGTCTTTATTATTGATTACATGGCAATGCGAGCCAAGAGGTAAATAAAAGTTAGATATTCCGTTCAACACCAGAATGCATACATACATTTTCATCATCAGAAGGTGCGCATTTGTAAATTTTTCTTAATATCTGTAATGGAAATATTGACCCCGTCAGTGTCTTAAATTAACAGAAGATAGAACAATTTAAAGTCGCCCCAACGCATTCCCACACGCCTGCCATAGACAGACGCTTCTTTTTGACACAACGGCAGAATGAAGAAACATAATCCTTTGCTCCAAACATTTCATAACTATTTACATGTAATGCCGGCACCCAGCAGCATCGTTTATCGGTCAGGGGGGGGGGGGAAATCAGTCAGGATAGTAGAGTTTGAGATGTGTCTTGAGTGCAGCTTTGAACGATGTGATCGTCGGTATATTGCGGATGTGAAGTGGAAGATAATTCCATTGTTTGGAGGCATAGAAGGAGAAAGATCGTTCACCGTGAGTTTCTGTGCGAGTCTTGTGGACAGAATAAATACGTCCGTCTGCGGAGGAGCGAAGCTGTCGAAGGGGTGAATAGACAGAAAGAAGTTCGGTTTGATAGGAAGGGCAGGAATTCGAGAAAAATGTGTGGCACAGAACAGAGAGTTTATAGTCAATCCGTGCTTGCACAGGGAGACAATGAAGTGAATGAAGTAGTGTTGTGACGTGATCAGGCCTTTTTTTTTTGCCTTTAGAACTAGACTAGCAGCTGAGTTTTGAACTTTTGTAATTTTTCTAAGAAGTGTTTTGGTGAACCCGACAAAAGAGAGTTGCAATAGTCAAGACGACAGAGAACAAGAGCATTGACTAGGGTTTTTGTTGCACTAGCTGTGAGGTAGTATATACGTATACTGCTATAACCCGCCAAACAAGGACATTCGCATTGTTTGAACCTCCCAATCTTCTGAAGTTACTTGACAAATCATGCACTCCGGTAACTCACTTCTTCTTCTTCTTCTATATATTAAGGGCCCAGGATCAATTTTATTGATGATTCTTGCTCCAATGTATCTAGATGGGATTTGCAATGTTTATGTGTTGAAGAGGATATTTCACTGGTTGAAAGGGCTACTCACCGGGGGTCGGAAGGCCTCTGGCAATAAACGAAAATATGTCATGTGTTTTCGGTTCTACTTTTTCTTTTGGAAGCTTGTTCCATTCCTTGATTTTCTTTGGCAGGAATGAGCAGTTCCTGTACTGGCTTCTTGCTGTCATGAGCCGAAACAGGATGTCATGGCCCCGTCACTGTCTATGGGGGAGAGGGACACTTTTATTATGATTAATAGACGTTTTTTATATTATTATTATTATTATTATGGGTAGTTTTCTATAGCGTGGTACCCCAGCCTAGGGCTGGGCTCACCACGCTGTACATACAAATGAAAATTAACTTAAAAAATACAAATTAAAAACCAACCATTCCATATCAATTTACATGTGAAGCCATGGACGGCACTCCGCAGCATCGTTTAACTTTCAGAGGGGAAATCAGTCAAGATAGTAAAGTTTAAAGTTTATAGCGTAGTACCCCAACCTAGGGCTGGGCTCACAATACTTGAGCAGTGAACCAGCCCATTACTTATCTTATACATCATGGAGAGCCTTTTTAAGAATCCCAATTTTGGCTCCCATTCCTCAGGTTCGCAAACGCACAATTTGTTCACGTTTAGGGCATTGGTCCTTACCAATATTTCCATCTAGGGGCATCAGACCCAACCGTATTCCCGTCTAGAGCCATCAGCCCATACTGTATACCCGTCTAGGGGCATTAGCCCTAACTGTATTCTCGTCTAGGGGCATCAGCCCACACCGTATTCCGCTCTAGGGGCATCAGCCATTACCGTATTCTCATTTACGGGCATCAGCCCTTACCGTATTCCCGTCATGTGCATCAGCCCTTAACGTATCCCGTCTAGGGGCATCATCCCTTACCGCATTTCCATCTACGGGCATCAACACTTACTGTATTTTCCTCTAGGGGCATCAGCCCTTGCCGTGTTCCTGTCTAAGGGCATCAGCCCTTCACCAACCTACATTATCACAAAATACACACTCAATTTCTCCGCGTAACGAAATTTCCAATTCTACTCCATTAATTTTATTTGTAAACGCACCCAAAGGTCTACATTTAAAATTTAACATGGTTTGACAATGCTGTCTCCTTATTTAATATAACTTTCTTGTTCTAATTTTATCCCCTTCCCCCATAAACTTTTCCAGTAACGAGCTCACTCAAAGCTTCTCGGATGTAAGCCAAGTAGAAAATATAACGATGCATCACGCACACGGTAGGCCAAAGTTAAACCTTGAATCCCTACAGAACAACATTCGTGTCAGCTAAAACTAGAAAAAAAATACTTTAAAATGTTATCATTCGACGAGAGAAAATCAATGGAGAATACAATGTAAAAAATAACACTGAGTAAGGAAGTTAGCTCGTTAAAAAGGTTCTCCGCATGTGTCTCTGACCGCTGTGTTTTTTCAAGCCACACCAGACAAAGTTCTTTACATGTTCATGTCTACAGCTAAATCAATCTTCCCGATTGTATCTTCCAATAGCTTTTGTTGCAGCTTTGCCATACCCCTACTTTTAAAAGCTTTTAAAGAACATTAGCGCTTTCTCACGGTTCATCGACGATGGGAATTCTCATTAACATATATTTATATGCCACGATGCTACTTTGCATGTTAAATGCCAGCATTCATACAAAATTTAGCCATTTCGAGATCCTAAGACCATCAAACATCAGAGTCCGCGTCAAGAGGGATTCCGCCTCGGGTCAAGTTGTGTTCAAATCTCTCAAGTTCTTTGCCTTGGGAAACCAGTTCAATATAACCCTGAATCCAGGGTCTCCGGTAATTGACCCAGTGGACTTTGAGGTGAAAATGATGGAGGCGTCCGGCGAAGTGACTTATCATAAGCTGAGGAAAGGTGCTTTCTACGAGGGAAGTCTGATGGGTCAGCGGTCCAGTTTTGTCGACGCCTCGTACATAGGAGGTGTGTGGTCTGCGCATATACAGACGTCGCACGACAGTTTCTTCATTGAGCCGCTACACAAACACGATGAGTCTGGTGCACGACATGATATGGTCATCTACAGGTGAGAGGTGTTTGACATATAGAAAAGAAATATTGTGGGTAATGAGGGCTCAAAATAGATATACATAAAATTGTAAGCGCTTCTGGCCAATGTCTGATATGAAAGCACCCAACCTTGTTGTGGTTACTAGTGGATCGCTGGAAAACGCATCCGCACAGCTGTTCTCGTATACGTCATTTTGGCCCAGTAGCCTATTTTGTCTTACGTTCTGTGTGATCACTGGGGTTGGTGCAACTAAGTGCCGTAAATTCACTGTGTCCCATCAACGCTTCACCTTTGGATTTCCTCCGAGTCTGCCTACTCTGGTGGCAAACTTCTCTTGCGGTACTCTGTGCTATGGCACCCTTTTCTTATTGCACCCTGATCTGACGGCACCCTGCTCTTGTATTTAACTTATACGTTATGAATCCCATTTGAACGAGGTCTGACAAATGTAATTTTTTTTTTTTTTTGCCTTTTGGGGTTCACCTGGTTTGTCAGCATCCCTTTCACAACCAGAGGGCCTTTCCAGATAGTACGTACGCAAAAAAGTCAAATCTTTCGTAGCCCCCCCCTACACGCCCTTTAACCGAAAAAAGCAACAACAAAAATCCAATAATCTTTATATAAATTATAACGTCCCAGTAAACATATGTGTCACAGGTTTTAGTGAGAACAGGTGCCAAACTAAGGCGCCGCCAAAATCATCTGTAGGTAGGACCTTAATAGTGATTTAAACTAAGAGATCCTATATACTTCAAAAAGACAATGGGAGCTAAAAATCATATTTTTACTGGTCCACGCGGGGTTCGGCATTTTTTTATATGGATAGCTTCGGCTTTCTCAAAGGTGCGCGGCGAAATAGTACACAATTTTCATAATTTCATTTCAACATGTTATCCTTTGTGACAGCTAGCGGTCTTGACATGTAGCGGTCTGGTGCAAACAGTAACCCACTTGAGTAACTATTTGAGAAAGCTGTCGATAAAACTGAGAAATCAATTTATTGAACTTCAGCAGTTTCCAACGTTATTATTGTTATCCCAGTTTTGATGTAATTGAATACAAAAATTAAGATTGATTTCTCCAAGGTTTGAAGTGACTTTTTTTTACTAAGAAATTGCATTTATTGCTAATGGGGCTTTTACTGATTTATCAATCGCAGTTAATTTATTTTACACTATTTTTTTAATATAAATTCATTCTTTGTATGTATATATTTAATAGACCTTTTGAATTTAAAATATCTCTGTTTTCTTCCTCTTAAATCTTTTTTAGGGGTGGAAAAAGGGGAAGTGGGCGTCTGATTAAAAAAATATACATTTGGGGTAGTCGCGAAAAAAGCTCATGATCACTGTCTTAATATATAAAATCATTCGAATTCTGTAGAAAGTTTTGATATTGGAGTTGGGGCAGAGCATGACTTAATTAATCTGATACTGATATAGATTTTAAGGTTTTACATACTTTTTTCAACTGCTGAATAAACTATTTTCAGACAGACTGCCTTAAAACTGGGAAACAACACGTCATTCGAGAGCCTAGTACCGAAGACCTTTTGTGGGATTTTCAGTGTCAACAGCACTGCCAATGCAGGCCGAAAAGACAGCTGGTCGAGACACAGCGAGGCAATTGACAAGATGAGCTTGAACCCGAACGTTTTTTCACCCATGTATCAGGAACCGCGCGAAACGAGGTCGACGGGGGAGCCATTCGTCGAGGATCTTCCAAAAACTGGGTCTAAAAGGACTGAACACTTTCCTGAAGCGACTATCTCACGCGGTATTAACGCACATGAAACTCTTCGCCTACGCCGGCGATTCACAAATGACATTTACTACAACACCTGCGACATGTTAGCCATTATGGACACGGTGACCTTTTTGACGGTCGGTCAAGGGTCCGTTCACAAAAGTGCCTCGATGCTCGTGTACTGGTACCAGCTGGCCGACCGCATATTCAAGCGGGCCAAATTCGGAGTCTTCAGCGGTATGCGCCTGAAGCTCAAGACGATTCTCATAATGAAGGAGTACACACCGTCGCGGCGACCTCATTTCAACGCGGACCCCGCTGTTACGCAGATGTACGCGGACGATGTGCTGGCGTCGTTGACGAACAATTCTTGGTTTAACGACTATTGCCTCGTCCACTTGACCACTGCACGACATTTCAAGAGCAGCATCCTGGGACTTGCCACGATAGCGAATGTTCCTAAGTTTGATCCTAAAGAGTAGGCAATGTGTAATGAAGAGTGGGCGATGTGTAATGAAGTTTAGGCTAAGTGAAATTAGGAGCAGCCTGGGCGTAATGAGGAGTAGGCAAAGTGTAGTGAAGATTAGGCTAAGTTTAATGACGAGTAGGCCAAGTGTAAGAAAGAGAAGGCAGCGTGTCATAAAGTGTAGGCAAAATTTAATGAAGAGTGGGAATGATGAAACAAATAGAAAGCAAATTGTAATGAAGATTAGGCAAAGTGAAATGAGGAGTAGGCTAAGTGTAATGGTTGTTTTCAAGTGTGTGCACAAGAACGTTATAATATATTGTTCTTTAGGTTTAAATTTCTAACATTACAGTCACCTTGGTACTGAGGGGTGTGGTCGTAGGATAAGGTCAATTTCTAAATCTTTTAAATATGAGAATGAAATTTTAGAATGTAGCCTCGACAATATAAATTTTACCAAGCTCTTGTTCGTGGTTTATATATATGAGATAAAGACAGAAAAGGTTTTGCTAATATTGTGCTAAAGTAGGATTTCAAATTCATTCAGCGTGCCAACAACATATGTCTTCCTTATAAGACGTCATTTTATAAATCCTATATATTAACTTTCTTTTGTGTGCTTTGGGCAAAATCTTCGGAGAGCTACTTGACCTACTTCCCGTCAACCTCTCGAGCTAAAACTCTTTACAGGCATATAAAGAATCTATAAGAAAATTTTCTTTTTAAGGGGTTATTTAATATTTTTTTCCCTTTCTTTTCCGCGTGCAATTGAAAATCATTCCACGTGCCGACACCTGCTCTTGAGTTTTATAACCAAACAGACTCTCATCGCCGGTTATATTATAATTCAGTCAAGTTATTTGAATTTATATATTACATTTCAAGAGTCATAACAAAAAAGGCTTAATTCATTGATCAAAGTAAATCTTAAATAAAAAGTTGCACGCAATAAGGCCAACCTCTTGTTCCGTCATAACTCAGTCATAATAACGGTATTTTTCTAAAGCTTCTAACAAGATTATGTTTAATCGGAAATGAACAATCATGATTCCAGGTGAATTAAACTATTTTTAAAGAGATTTCAATGTTCTTCTTCTTTTAAATCAAGGAAACATATAACTAAGAGGTCCTTGCACTAGTTAATGAAAATCATACACTATGAGACCAGATTTTAATTAAGATGCAGGCCAACTGGTTTCCATGTACGCAGAGCGTTTTCCAAATTAATCATAATGGCTAAGCTCAAAGTTAACCCTACATTATATTTTTTTTAACATTATTTTCATATCAAAAAAGAAAGAAAGGATTGCTGTTGATATTTTACATATTACTCGAAAATTGGTCTTAACGAATCGTAAACAAATATGGTCTAGAGCAGTGGTACTCAAAGTGGTGGTCCGCGGACCGGTGCCGGTCCGTGGGCCATCATCCGCCGGTCCGCAGAAGTTTTCAAGAAAACTCATTTCGCTACCACGTCAGTACAAGAAAAATAGTGCACCGGTCCCTGGTGCAATGTAAAAATTCCTGCCGGTCCGCCATACTAAAAAGTTTGAGAAGCACTGGTCTAGAGGGTGGGTTGACCAATGGCAGATCAAACAGCTTCACTTGATAAACGACTCATATGTGAGTTAAACGAGATCTCCTTTCATCGGCTAATACTATTAATAGAATAACGAAGCATCTCCTACCAAGTGGTTTATCTTCATACAGCTACAGGTATAAGGACCCCTTCTGGAAGAGTGGAATTTGTTCTGCAAACGCTCAAAATGCTGCCTTTTCGTGCCTTAAGATGGAAAACATTATTTTAACAGACCCGGTATGTAGATGGAGATTATTGGGTATGAAATAATTATACAGAGCTAATTATCAAATGCACTAATGATAGTCTGATGTATCAATTAATTGCAATTCAATAGAGATAACTGCATGTTATACAGAGGATTGTGTGCTCTGGAGAGATTGTCATGTGTTTTTATTGATAGTTGTGCGATATGGAAATAAAAATGTGGTTAGCTAAGCTTAGGTGTTATATAGATTATTGAACTGTCGATGTAATTGAGTGATGTGATCGATAGTAATAGTCTTACAGTAACGATAGTTTTTTTTAGAGATCGTGGAATTGTAAAGATGATGTTGTCTTACAGAGTTGATTGTGTATTCTAGAGCTCAGTGTGTTTTATTGAGATAATTGTGTAAAATGGAGTTGATTGTGTATTCTAGAGCTCAGTGTGTTTTATAGAGATGATTGCGTCTTATGGAGTTGATTGTGTATTCTAGAGCTCAGTGTGTTTTATAGAGATGATTGTGCTTCATTGAAATGATTGTGTGTTAACGATAGGATTGGGTTTTATACACGCGACGGCGTGCTTTCGAGAACATTTCCTTTTATAAATCTTTGTGTACCATGTTGTTTAGATTATATCTCCTTTATGTTCCAGCACATGTCTTTTTAGTGATATGTGTATATAATCTAGCCCCATTGTTTTTTTACCACAAATGTATTTAGTGGCGTTTGTACTTAATCTACCTCCATTGTTTCATACTTCAGATATCTTAGAGATATTTTTACATAATTTGGCACTGTTATTTCCCACCACAGATGTATTTGGTGATATTCGTTCATGAGATAGCGCACGGCTGGGGTGCAGAACACGACGAATACGACAATGATTGTGCCCCTGCAGAACAGCATGGCGGGAAATACATCATGTGGTATAATCACAACGGTGCAAAGTCCCCCAACAGCTTTACATTCTCCGGTTGTAGCGGCGCGCAAATTCAAGATGTTCTTCTGGTGAGGCACATATATATCCCGGATTTCCCTTCCTTAGGTCGTTTCACACGATCAAATTTTCCTTCAAGCATTTAATGCAATGAGTTTATGAAGGAAGCCTTGTCACAGATTTCAAATTACTATTGGATCAAATTCCCCCAAACAGAGAAAACACGCACAAAATAGTGCGTTCATACAACAGTTTGCCACGAAACTTGATCGTGTGAACTGATGCTTAATCAGGCATTTCGTTAAGATTTTAAATCGAAATAATTTGAAAATAGCACAAATCTTTTCGTTTTTACTTTTATTTCGTGTTGTTTGTTATGAAGACGATAACACTTAGACAAGAAGTAGAAATAATATGCTTTCAGTTATGATATTTATTTTGGTTACCGGAAATTTGATCGAAAGAAATTTCGTCGACGGAAAATGGATAGACGGAAATTTGATCGAACGGAAATTTGGTCGAATCTTTTTTTCAGTTTACACGTTAAAATTTTCTTCTAATTTCTTTTTGAACGCCCTATGCTATATAGTAAAACAAAATAATGCGTTCAAAAAGAAATTTGACGCAAAATTATAACGTATAAACTAAAAAAAAGATTCGACCAAATTTCCGTTCGATCAAATTTCCGTCGATCAATTTTCCGTCGACGAAATTTTTTTCGATCAAATTTCAGGATACGATTTATTTTATCCAAATTTGAATAAAACGGAAGCATGATGAAGTTAACAAAATGACAATTTAGAACCGTATTAATTTTTTCCTCACTAAAAAGCTAACACCAGAGATATCACCAGACAAGGAGACTTGTGTTTTTTTAAAGCTAAAGCAACGTTAAATAGTCATTTCTTTTTATCGATGGAACACAACTTTATACGAAGAAACCCCTTTTTCTTAGGTCTATCCCTTGTTGGTAGCCTCCTGTGAGTGTTGATTACATTAGCGGCACATAAGTACGCTAAAAAAAAAAAAAAGAACTCTTTCGAACCGTCTGTAATGGATAACTGTTATTTATGGGCAGAGTTTGGGGTATTTTTTTTTATTGACGGTTTCATTAGAGTATCTCATTGTTTACTGGTGTCCAGGTTGATCTTACAAAGATATTGGCAGTCCAACAAGCTGCTTGTCACTCTGTTTTAGTGGCCGTTACGGTAATTTCTTTGCATGTTTGTTTCCTAACCCTAGTTGAAACTATTCCATTTCAGTACAAGGCTTACAAATGCCTCTTGCCGTACGGAGCCCTGAGGAGCGTGTGTGGAAACTCTATTCTTGAATACCCCGAGGAGTGTGACGAGGGGCTTTTGGAAAACAGCTCATGCTGTACGAGCAATTGCAGGTTTTTACATAATCTTTGTTTGAAAAGTTTCGGTTCGATTTTCAGCTGTTCTTTTATGGGGAAAAAAATATTTTCTTTGTTGGTTTTTTTTTTAAACGTTAGGTGGTGCATCTTATTACTGGATGTATTACTTAAAAAGCATTCGTTTGTTAAAGTGCAATAATAATAAAAAAATAAAATGGCACGGATTAATTTTTTTAAAGCGAAAAATAATATATAGTTGCTAAATTTGTGCGGCACAAAATTTAAGAGTTCATGTAAGAATATTTTGATTTGTTTTGCTGGGGAACAGCGTCAAACCTTTCTTTATAAATAATTTTGATTTTTATCTCACATATGTTGCCAAATGTATAATTACGGTAAATGATTCAATAACGGATACAAAGAGATTGTGAATGTTTTCATTGTTTAAGCCCAATGTTATTTTTATGTTGCTCTTTAAATTAAAAGTGTTTACACTACAGCAGAGCTACACTTACGATTTCGGGCCGTAAACAAGAATACCTTTGGTCAAATTAAAGAGAAATATAATTAATAAATCTTGCACTGGTCCCTTGTGCAAATTCTGAAAAGTTTTGCGGACGCTTCACGGTAGTGTGGGAAAATATGTCGACCGGTGAGCTGTCTGCCTCTAGGTTTCTGCCAATATATCACTTTTGCTGCTCTAAAATCCGGCATCCTTTTAATTTGTCCTGTCCAGCGCAGTCAGCTATTTTAAATTTTTGCAATTATGGGTTGGTCTTTGTACAATTGATATAGCTCTGGTTTGTACGGATTCTCGAAACATGTCCATCACTAGGCTGTACATTTTCCTGAGGATTTTCCTATCCCATTGCTTATGAAGGTTCTCTGTATTTCTGGTTAGGGACCTTATCTCACTAGATTAGACTACTACCGGTCTTATGATAGTGGTGTATATTGTCTTCGTTGTTCCCCTTTAGAGGATTTTGAGTTTTTGTAGGCTGAAATAGGAACGACTTATATCCTTTCTTTCTATTATTGCATTGTGCTCGCTTATAATCGCCAATAGACATTTGAAAATATCACATAGGGTTGCGAAAATTCAAAAGTGGCCATTCAACCCTTATTAAGCCTCTTTATTTTGCTGGCATCCGTCCGTCACAAGGTGACGATGGTGGGGTTTCCGCAGGACGAAACCCACAAGGCCTGGGATTATTCTTCTAGGATTTTAAGCTGGTTCCCAACAGCAAATCGCCTCTCTGCACGCCGCTGGATAACCACAAGGAAACATCATGTGGATGATACAGCTTGGCACCAGTGGCGTCGCAGGAGTTGTCGGTATGTTTCATTGTTTTTTGTTATTTCGGGACTCCATCTCCGGATTTGAATTCAGAGTTTCCTTCTCTTAGATGAGTTGCCGTCCAAGGTTAACGAGTCCCACCCGGGGTGCTGGTGATTTTTTTGTTTGACTGGGCTTTGGTGGGGATTGGACTCCAGACTATCAACTTGAGATTTTATCAGTTAAGACAACTCGGCCACCCAGCACCCTAAGCCTCTTTATTACAAACGAATATAAAGGAACCTTGAAAATATAAATATATTCCGAAATTATTTTATTTTAAACAAACTGATGAGCTTAGACATTTGTATGATTTGGCCTATATACAAGACATTAGCATCGTTCCTCGACTCCATATCCACAGACTTAGATTGTGTAACATAACCCTAGAAAAAACTAATTTCCTCTACCTCTTAGGCTACACGATGTTGCCGTATGTTCTGCCTTCAATCACCCATGCTGTACAGAACACTGCACTATCAGCCCTTCTACCCAGCAATGTTTCCAAGCGACCAACATGTCCTGCTCACAAGAATCCCATTGCGACGGTTTGAGTTACAATATTTGTCCACAGCCGTCTCCCCTGCCCAACGGGTCCCCATGCGAGGACAAAGGATCCTGCTGGCATGGAGTATGCCTAAACTATTGCGAAAACAAAGGACGGTCTTCGAATCCGGCCCGGGCGCTTGTGCCCTGCACTTGTGACACGGACAGGCAGGCGATGTGCGCAAGATGCTGCGCAGTGCCCGGAACGAATTCGTGTCTCCCGGAACCTGATGTCTTCGATGACGGGATGCCGTGTCTCCTCGGGTTTTGCAAGGGTGGTGTATGCGTGGGGACGGTGGGGGAGCAGCTGGGGACAATGGAGGAACGGCTGGGGACAGTGAAGGAACAGCGACTGAAACTGACTGGGGATTCTTTACAGAAAGCTGGCTTCATAAGATACTTGGTATTCATCGTCCTAATACTCGCAACGCCACCCTTTATATTTTACACGCTCTGTGTTTGCCTGCTGGGCAGGTATAGAAAATGCCAGAGTGAGGATGTTCAGGAAAATGAAGCTGTTGAAGTAGTGGTGGTTTCAGAGAGGACCGCAGTGAAGTCAGCGCTTTCAGAAAAACTATCGCATACATTAAATATGCCTTCTACCGAAGTTGGTGAACTTAAAAACTTGATGAAATTCAAGCCATCTTCTACCGAAGTCTAGGTGAACTTGACATCATGATGACATAGATGCCATCTTCTACCGACGTCAAGGTGAACTTGACATCATGATGAAATAGATGGCATCATCTACAAAAGTCTAAATGAACTTGTCATCATAATGAAATAGAAGCAATAGAAAGGAGAGAGACACAAAAAGACGACTTTTAGAATAGAATAAACCTTTCAAGGGGTAGTGAACTATGGCGTCTTGTTTGAATTAGATTAATGTGTTTTTAGTACGACTTATGACAATGTCTCAATATTATTTCGGTAACTGTACACTAACTGATTAAAATAAGAATAGACAAACCTCAAAATGTTACAGACGCAATTTTATTACTGTTAAATAAAAGCTTAGATTGTTGAAGATTTAAATTTTAAATAAATGCATAAATGTGGATTTTTTTTTCTTTTATAATAAAGAATACACAACAATTTTCATTAAGCATACATTTTGTTTGTAAACTTAATTATTTTTTTATTATTATTAATTTTTCAGTTCTTATCCTTCTATTAAAATTATTTTAAGTTTAAAAACCGAAATTTGCATTTTCAGAGCTATTAAAATATTTATATTAAGATGGTTAAAAGCCTAGTTTAACATCAACTTTTTTCTAACCAATGCAAGAAATGAATATGACTGAAACACGGTGATATTTTCACATATCTACCGCATTCATAGAGCATTATAAAACATGTCCAAAAAGACATCAGTTGGGATTGTTATGAAATCATTTAGGATTTTTATGAAATCAGGATTGTTATGAAATCAGTTGGGAGTTTATAAATTATAATACACGTGATGTAATTTTGTTCTTTAAAAAAATGTTGTTTTTTTATTATAAATCGTGATAATGTATGTTAAGTATGTATAACTTATGATACTGTATGTAAAATATGTATAACTCATGATACTGTATGTAAAGTATGTATAACTCATGATACTGTATGTAAAGTATGTATAACTCATGATACTGTATGTAAAGTATGCATAACTCGTGATAATGACTGTAAAGTACATGACGTAATGAATTCGACAATGGAAGATTAGGAAGTTACAAAAAAAATAAATTAATTGCATTATTTAATGTGTGTAGAGGGAGGTAAATAAAGTAGAATGGAACGTTTTCCTGAGACTCGACCTATTCTTTTAGACTGTAAATGTGTTCTAAAAGCAGCTATAGCTTCGATCGTCGAGAAACACTTGATGTAGTACGGAGTTCATGTTCCAAATGGTTTCCTGTAAAAACGTGTTTTGTTTCCATTTGTTATCTTCATAAACTTCAGCATGTTTCTTACAGTTGATTCCCGGCTGTTAAGCAGGTTAAATGTTGAGAAACTACATTTTTCATAAAAATTTCTGACGTTTATAATTATTAAATTTTAGTTGGGTTTTTTTCTGCATATTCTTTAATGCCACATTGTCCAAAAAATGGAAATACTATCAAGTCACATTAAGTACATTATTGCTTTGCTAGTAGATGGATTTTACATAGAGACTTGGGAATCACAATATAATTGTGGAACATTTATGTCTTTCAATTTCAATAATTTGTTTTCCTTGTTTTGTGTCGTCTGATGGAAAAGGCATTTAGTTTTAGCCAATAATTATTTATTTTTTTTTACTTTTCAAGCCCCAAACAATCTCGCTTCTCTATTTATTTATTGAGATCTTGCGAATTTTTAAATTGTTTTTCCTTAAACTGCGAAGAAACCCAAGGCTTCGACTTGGGTAGTTGTCTTGACTTGAGATGTATAGTTGTCTTGACTTGAGATGTATAGTTGTCTTGACTTGAGATGTATAGTTGTTTTGACTTGAGATGTATAGTTGTCTTGACTTGAGCTGTATTTTGTTCAAAGTGAGGGAGAGTTGCTCATTCCGTCAGGCTTACACTCTCTCGTCCTTGCCCATTTGTTCCAATTGTAAGACACGGCCCAGACGACTGGAAATAGACCAGGATGAAGTACAGGACCAGCAGTGTTGAATGTATCTCAAGATGCTTTCCACATCTTGGATTCGTTGGAATTTTCATTGTGTCAACATCGCCTACGGGATTCCCTCTCTGTGTTTGATTTCATGGATTACCTTATCTGAGAGGAGTGGCGATAAATGTTAACGAGTCCCATCCAGCCCGGGGCGCTCTGCCACACCGCATCCTGCAGTGCTGTTCCGCCCGCGGCACTGCTGACATAATATGTCCAAGACTTTAACAAACGATATCCAAAAAAAATGCTATTTTCTTAACTTTTTCTGGTGCAGCTTAAAAATATTACCAGCCCAAAGAACAGTTTAGGCGACAACACCTGAATCGTTTGCGTTCATTGCCTCAGGTCTTCCAACCCCTAGTGCATGATACCCTCACTCAGTTACTCTTGTAACCAGTGAAATATCCTCATCAACACCAGGCACAGAAACATTGCAAATCCCATCTACATTCACAGGAGCCATAATGATCAATACATTGATCGTGGGCCCTTAATATATAGAAGAAGAAGAAGAGGAGCATAATACGGTGGTTTTCGTTTCTACGACTCTTATTGTATAAATTGATGTTGATGGCAAGTGGCGTTGGGATTCTATGATTGCCAATAAGACGCAGTGCAACGATAGCAACAATCTTCCTGTTCTGTGTTGTTTCGACTATTGGAGTAGTCACGGGCCAGGAGTACTTTTGGGATGTAATCTACAGATCAACAAGGACTCCGTGAGTCAGAAGAAAATTGACCAATCAAATACAATGGAAATGAAAAAAAAAAAGAAATGGAATCGATTACAAGGCAATGAAAAGCTTTTATTTTGTACTCTTAAATTGTATTTATTCCCACCTTTGGCCTCTTTGTCTTTTAAATTCCTCGATTTATTGACGCTTTCATTTGCATCAAAACACACAGGTAAAAACAAATCAATTATCTAGTTAATGAACTTCCTCCTCCTGGAGTACAACTTGACTTTGACTCTTTGATCTGATGCTTCTCGGAAACCTTTGCTATTGAGTACACAAATTCACTATAACAAATTCTATTATAATACATCAAGTCGTATTATTTCAGGACTTGCTAGAGTGCATGATAACATGGCCAGCGAGTTTTCCAAAAAAAGTGTTGGAAATTAGTTTCTATAAAATGCGAGATCTTTTCCTCGCATTCGTTCCACAATAAATTAAAGTTAATTATTTTCTAAAAGTAAAAGCTTCCGGGGGGGGGGGGGGAAACTATTTTCATCAATTGCTTGGCCCTAAAACTGACTCTGTAGCACTAGTAGTATGTGATAGTTATAATTTTGAGTTTCCTAGAATAAAAGTACACGTTTTATTTTTAGCGTATTTCAGCGCCAGTCAATTATGGGTGTTAACCAGACGACACAAATTGTCGTCTGATTGCTCTAATATAACATCTTACGGACTTCTACAAATGCTAACAATATAGTTATGGCATCACTGTGACAAAGAACATCAAAGTTAGTTTTATTTCAACAAAATGAGAATTTATTTTGCTCCATATTTTAATAAATTACACCATGATAATAAAGTTAAACAAAATGATTATTTTATTTTTCATTTTTAAATGGTATATATATATATATATTGCATGTATATAGTATATATATATATGTAAATAAATATATATGTATATATGTATGTAATTGTGTGTGTCTGCGTGTGTGTGTGTGTATAAATTATTATCACGGGTTTCACTCTAAAATAGCAGTATAAATTAAATATCCACCATCATCAACATTCTCTTCAGAAATGTAATACATATATTACGAACACTTTGAGGTTAGGGTCGTGTTTTAAAGATCCACGTGCATATCCAATGTCTTAACAGAGATGGACGTGACTGCTGCCTAAAGAGATCTCCAAGTTAATATCGTTGAACCACACAGCATCGTCAGCCTCAGAGGACAGGACCCCTTATGTTGGGTGATGATGTCTTGCGCCAGAATGGACAGGGACGCCTGTTCGTTTTGTTGTAGTTGTAAGCCCAGCACCGCCACCTTGCAGATGTTACTCTTGCGCCAGACTGGACAGGGACGCCTATTCGGTTTGTCGTCGTTGTAGGCCGAGCACCGCCACCTTGCAGATGTTGCTGTTGCGCCAATGTTAGCCAGCTGTGTTGTCTTCAACTTGGTCTGAGTTTGTAGAGAATGGTCTGTTCAGCGGCGTTTGTTTCAGTTTGGTTTTTTTAATTGAGAGTGATTTTAACTACACGCACAGTCCGCACTGAATTTGAAAAATTAACTTTGTAGGTTCCAGCTATGTTTGAGTACTAATGCCGTTATGTATGAGTACTAGTACCAGCAATGTATATACCACACCTTCGGTGTATGAAAATTTTACGTATGGTTGCCACATGCATTTTGATTCAATTTTATGAGACTGACGAGCCAAAAAAAAAAAACAGCAAGAAAAGCCAATGTATCCCAAGGACTATTAGGACCCCTTGAGTACATGTGATCTACATTCGGCAGATCTTTCCAGGCATACACGTGACTCGCAAGCGAAGAGCAAACAATATGTGTGAATCATCTGAATGAGGTTAGAACATAATATTTTACCAGATTTGTAATGGGTACCATCAGCCATATAATGAATACCATATGTAACATAGGTACCAGCTTTGTAATGAGTACCAACCATGTAATGGTAACCAACTTTGTGATGGCTCCCACCAGCTATGTAATGGCTATATGTGGTGTAATGGGTATTAGTTGTGTAATAGGTGCCCAGCTGTGCAATGGGTAGTAGCTGTGAATTGGGTACAAGCTGTGTAATTGTACCACCGCATGTGTATTGGTTACGAGCTTTTTTAATGGGTACCTCCTATATAATTGCACCAGCTTTTTAATGGGTACCACCAGCTTTGTAATGGTTATCGTTCGTGTAATTGGTACCAGCTGTAGTATTGGTACCAGCATGAAACTATAACGAATCGTATATTGATCGATAAGCTAAATAATTCGTTAGTAAATGTACAATTCTTAACATTTCATTAACCTCGTGGATCTAAGCAGCAGGTACATATTTTAGAAGCCTGTGAGAAGTGACATAGCTGGCTCGGATAATTCAGGAACTCGTTACTTAACCTCAGATCCCCCCCACCCCCTCAGACAAGCTACTTATAACCAACAACAAATGTCTCAAACTATCCACGGCTGACAATATACACTCTCAATATCCAAAGCTTTCTTAGAATCACACAAGTAAATCCAACAACGAAGAATTGTTTAGTTTAAACTTACAAATATTTAACATCAAGTGTCTTGTACGTGCTCTTCTTTTCTAATTGAACGTAGGTTAATAAAGAAAGTGAATGATACAAGTGTGTAAATAAATTAAAAAAAACAATAATAATGATGTCATTGCTTCACTTCAATCATATCACATTGGATTTAGTACAGCGACACTCTCAGGGGTTTTGTGACGTCATCGGTCACGCAGCACCTGCTCTCGTACTTTCTCGAGTTATTTCCCTGCAGGAGACTCTTGGAGGACGCGGGCAGTGTCTGAGATTTGTGCCTTAAGCTGCCTGTCCCGTAGTCTCTTCTGACGCCGTTAGCGCTGTGTTGCCTAAAGCTGGCACCGTTCCTGCTGCTGACGCACGCACCCTTGCGGCCGGGAGAGCTGCCGGCGCGCGTCTCGTCAGAGTGGATGGGATCCGGCTGTGAGATCGGAGACGGGGAGAGGTAGGTGGACTGGACAGACAGTGACTGCTGCAGACGAGGTCTGGTCACCTCGTGCGTGTTGAACCTCTTTTTACTGCTGCCGCTGTCCGAGTCCTGGTGAATGCCGGGCGAGTTCGGCCCCGGCGATCTTGAGGCTCTGTTAAAAGAGCTTTGGGCCATTGAGCGGTTGAAGACGTTGCTGTTGTACCTCCTGGACCGATGCTGTTGCCATGAGCGACGCATTTCAGAGTGTACCTGATGAGAGAAGGCAACAGGAGTGTTAAATGTAATGCATTGCATTAACCCTCTGATACAGTCTAACTTTTGTTAAATGTTAATAATCGTGCATAGAGGTGTGTGTGTGGTCTGGGGGGGGGGGGGTTCTAAATCCTTTAAATTTATCATTTTTAACCATGTTAAATAATTAAATAAAATAGCAACAGTTTCTATCAGAGGTACAGAGACACTCTAGGACACTAAGACATGAAATATCCCCATACTATGGGTCAGACTACGAAGAAGTTGCATTGCAGGCGTATTATAGGAATTACGATAAGAAAAGGTAATATTGCTTTATTGATCCAATGAAATAGAAATATTTTTTTTTTATAATTACAATGTACATTTTCATTTTCATCAAATAAATAAATATTCACAACAAAGACAAACATGTTTTAGTTAGAACAATTTAACACAAGATACCTTAAGCAATTCTTAAGCTCAAAAATCAACAGTCATGTCATGGCACTTCACTAATTAGTGGCATTATTGACTTTAAGAGTGACCATTTATACTTTTTAACAGCCGTGGTGGGGGGGGGGGGGGGCCAAGCTAATAAATTCTAATAGGTTGGGGAAGAAATGAATTTTCATATCTTTTTTATTTCTAAATTAGTGCGATAGAATTCGCCGTGATCGAGCTGATCTTAGGTATCTGTGAAGAATAAGGTGGGATTTATCGCCAATTTCTTTTGTTTGCAAATGCATATTGCTTCAAGTAGATTTTCAAGTGAAGGTTATTTTGTTTGATCACTGTAACTGGCGTTCTTCGGAATTCTATTTAATCGGTGTTCTATGACAAGCGATGAATTTCAAAACCAGCAACTGTTCAGCTATCGCTCTGTAGATGATATAATAATTTTTGTTTGTCAGCGCTAAAGTTGTGTATGTTTTAAGTCGTTGGTTAACTTTGCTTATACAGAATTAGCCGTGATCACTCCACGTGTGCTTTTTATTAATGTTGACACCCGTGTACTTAAGTTTCTTTACTTTCTCTATACTGTGTGTTTTTTTTTATTGTTAGATCTGCAATTTAGTGTGTCCCCCCCCCCTCCTGAAATCGACAACCATCTCTTTTTCATTTTTAAGACAACAATCTAAATAAAATGTTCGACACACCAGCAGATAAAATGTATAGCTATGTTGCGATAAAAAATGTCCCTTGTAGATATTAAGCCGACTAATGGGGCATCATCGGTCACGTTAATGATTGGAACTGTGTTGCTTGGGTTCTGGATATCACTGGAACAAATTGTATACACAGCAGAAGAGAAAACACAACATTGCGCGGGCCCAGGTTCGTTTTTCTCTAGTTCATGATAATTTGATAATTAATAGACATATTATGGGTGATGTGTTAAAAATGTTCATAATCCAAGCTTGAATATTTGAATTTTTATTTAATTAAGAAATCTTGTTCATCATGAGGTATAGTTGGAAAGTGTTAAGTGGTGATGAAACGTCTAAGAAAAGCACACGTGCATAATTTATTAAGGCTAACTAGGTGATGGCGAGGTCTTCTAACAAAGTAAGATGACATCTTCTGTACATCGGGCAGATTTATAAGCATACTGGCCCGGGTGGGGGGGGGGTTAAGTTTTTGCTGTCCTTCATTAAAAAAAAATACATTTTTATGTAGGATTAATTTCTGAAAAATTTTTACTAAAAAAGAAGTAAGCTAGACACAGCGTAAGTCGTTATTCCAAGTGATTGTGATTTTTCTTTTTAAATTGGTATAATTTCTGAAGGTTTTCATACATTTGGTATGATATGGGTTTCATAAGATTTATTAGGGGAGTTTAACAAGTCGTCCGCTTAATTTTTCTGTCCCCGAGGCTTGGGCTGCATCGATCTGTTTCACACGCCCGGCGCAGTAGACAATAATGAACCCTCCTGTGTAATCACGCTGTCTTCAAATGAATTCATAACTCAACATAATTTGTTTCCAAATATCAAGATGATCAAAACAAACATAAAAGAAGTCGTTGAGGTCCATTTACTGCGTGGCAAATCTTGCCAAAAGACAATGCAACCATGACGACGTGGGGCGGGGGGACTTAGACACAAGATGCAACAAGCATAACTTACATCCTCGTTCAGGAAGCAAAACAACAGCGCCAAAACAAAACCCTGTTGAACAAAAGAAAATATAGGATCTTTAAACGCATTCAAGAATACATTTGAATGATTATGGAGGTTGATTTAAAAAAAAAAGCACGAAACAATTAAGTAGTATAGAATTAACAGTTCATCCATTTTGTGTTTATTTATTTGTTTAGAAAACTGGTATAAGTAGTATAGAATTAACAGTTCATCCATTTTGTGTTTATTTATTTGTTTAGAAAACTGGTATAAGTAGTATAGAATTAACAGTTCATCCATTTTGTGTTTATTTATTTGTTTAGAAAACTGGTATAA
This sequence comes from Omphiscola glabra, assembly GCA_964017045.1. Lineage (NCBI taxonomy): Eukaryota > Metazoa > Mollusca > Gastropoda > Lymnaeidae > Omphiscola > Omphiscola glabra. The sequence goes on along the minus strand of OZ024794.1, from coordinate 51,846,746 downwards.
GTAGTATAGAATTAACAGTTCATCCATTTTGTGTTTATTTATTTGTTTAGAAAACTGGTATAAGTAGTATAGAATTAACAGTTCATCCATTTTGTGTTTATTTATTTGTTTAGAAAACTGGTATAAGTAGTATAGAATTAACAGTTCATCCATTTTGTGTTTATTTATTTGTTTAGAAAACTGGTATAAGTAGTATAGAATTAACAGTTCATCCATTTTGTGTTTATTTATTTGTTTAGAAAACTGGTATAAGTAGTATAGAGTTAACAGTTCATCCATTTTGTGTTTATTTATTTGTTTAGAAAACTGGTATAAGTAGTATAGAATTAACAGTTCATCCATTTTGTGTTTATTTATTTGTTTAGAAAACTGGTATAAGTAGTATAGAATTAACAGTTCATCCATTTTGTGTTTATTTATTTGTTTAGAAAACTGGTATAAGTAGTATAGAATTAACAGTTCATCCATTTTGTGTTTATTTATTTGTTTAGAAAACTGGTATAAGTAGTATAGAGTTAACAGTTCATCCATTTTGTGTTTATTTATTTGTTTAGAAAACTGGTATAAGTAGTATAGAATTAACAGTTCATCCATTTTGTGTTTATTTATTTGTTTAGAAAACTGGTATAAGTAGTATAGAATTAACAGTTCATCCATTTTGTGTTTATTTATTTGTTTAGAAAACTGGTATAAGTAGTATAGAATTAACAGTTCATCCATTTTGTGTTTATTTATTTGTTTAGAAAACTGGTATAAGTAGTATAGAATTAACAGTTCATCCATTTTGTGTTTATTTATTTGTTTAGAAAACTGGTATAAGTAGTATAGAATTAACAGTTCATCCATTTTGTGTTTATTTATTTGTTTAGAAAACTGGTATAAGTAGTATAGAATTAACAGTTCATCCATTTTGTGTTTATTTATTTGTTTAGAAAACTGGTATAAGTAGTATAGAATTAACAGTTCATCCATTTTGTGTTTATTTATTTGTTTAGAAAACTGGTATAAGTAGTATAGAGTTAACAGTTCATCCATTTTGTGTTTATTTATTTGTTTAGAAAACTGGTATAAGTAGTATAGAATTAACAGTTCATCCATTTTGTGTTTATTTATTTGTTTAGAAAACTGGTATAAGTAGTATAGAATTAACAGTTCATCCATTTTGTGTTTATTTATTATTTTAGAAAACTGGTATAAGTAGTATAGAATTAACAGTTCATCCATTTTGTGTTTATTTATTTGTTTAGAAAACTGGTATAAGTAGTATAGAATTAACAGTTCATCCATTTTGTGTTTATTTATTATTTTAGAAAACTGATATAAGTAGTTTAGAATTAACAGTTCATCCATTTTGTGTTTATTTATTTGTTTAGAAAACTGGTATAAGTAGTATAGAATTAACAGTTCATCCATTTTGTGTTTATTTATTTGTTTCGAAAACTGATATAAGTAGTTTAGAATTAACAGTTCATCCATTTTGTGTTTATTTATTTGTTTCGAAAACTGATATAAGTAGTATAGAATTAACAGTTCATCCATTTTGTGTTTATTTATTTGTTTCGAAAACTGATATAAGTAGTATAGAATTAACAGTTCATCCATTTTGTGTTTATTTATTTGTTTCGAAAACTGATATAAGTAGTTTAGAATTAACAGTTCATCCATTTTGTGTTTATTTATTTGTTTCGAAAACTGATATAAGTAGTTTAGAATTAACAGTTCATCCATTTTGTGTTTATTTATTTGTTTCGAAAACTGATATAAGTAGTATAGAATTAACAGTTCATCCATTTTGTGTTTATTTATTTGTTTAGAAAACTGATAGAAGTAGTATAGAATTAACAGTTCATCCATTTTGTGTTTATTTATTTGTTTCGAAAACTGATATAAGTAGTATCGAATTAACAGTTCATCCATTTTGTGTTTATTTATTTGTTTAGAAAACTGATATAAGCAGTATCGAATTAACAGTTCATCCATTTTGTGTTTATTTATGTGTTTAGAAAACTGATATAAGTAGTATAGAATTAACAGTTCATCCATTTTGTGTTTATTTATTTGTTTAGAAAACTTGTATAAGCTATTAACAATACATGAATAAGTTGGTCATTTGGCGAAAAGAAAACCCCAAAGGGAAAGGATGATATTCGAAAGATTTTAAAATGAATATATGTAAATTTGCATGGTGTCACAACTAATGGCATGTCGTCCCAATTATGTCAAGGTTTCCTAATTTTGGCTTAGTGGCCTAATTTCGGCATGGTTTCATATTCGGGCATGGTGCCCCCCCCCCCCCGTGTGGGCATGACTCCCCATTTCGGGCATGGTGTCCCATTTAGGGCACGGTTTCCAAACTGGTGATGATGTTAACAGTCAAAGTGCTCTTTGCACACACAACACTTTCTGTTGCATACATGTAAACTATGGCTAATTTTGTTAAAACTCTTTTTAAATAATGCTACTTAATTTTAGTAGTCAATATCGTGCTTTAATTATTCATATTATTATCAGCCCTTGAGCTCCATTGGTGACATGTCGAACAAATGTAGCAAAGAGACATTTTAAAAAACATATTTTAAAATATTAATATTAGTCCTTTCAATTGTTTACCCTTGTGGCATTATTATGTTGCCGCTCCCCCCCCCCTCCCGGGCCCTTTCTCCTTATCTAGTGCCAGTGGTAGAACAACAAATGTCGAAATAGCCATTCATGGTCCCTGCAGAGAAAGGTTTTATAAGACATGGATAAGGTTATATTTGAAGTGAAGAAACTCACTGGCACTGAATGATGAGTCTAACTTCTTGAATTGAAAAAGTACCATCTCAAAGGAAAGGACATGATGTTTAGAACAATACCCTTAACGTGGTGTGAGATGGTATGTTTAACTGTACCATGTCCTAGCCGGAACAGAGGACATTTATGCAGAACACCTTACGAATCAAGAGCTTGTTCAATTTCTCCAGACCGCATATAATGAAATGTATCAACTGAATCCCTTTACCTGGCAGACGTGTAATCGATAAAATCGTTGACAACTCTTTTAAGTCAACACTTCCTCCATTACCGCTCTCTCTCTCTCTCTCTCTCTCTCTCTCTCTCTCTCGATCTCTCTCTCTCTCTCTGTTTCTGTATTTCTCTCTGCCTCTCTTTCTTCTCTCTCTGTTTTGTCTGTCTCTCTCTCTCTGTCTCTCTCTCTTTTTGTCTCTCTCTTTGTCTCTCTCTCTGTCTCTGTCTCTCTAGTTGTCTCTCTCTGAACTCTTTCCGTCTCTCTCTATGTCTCTTTCTGTCTCTCTCTCTCTCTGACTCTCTCTGTCTCTCTCTCTCTCTGTCTCTCTCTCTCTATGTATGTATGTCTCTCTCTCTCTCTCTCTGTTTGTCTGCCACTCAATTTTGTCTTTATCTTCCCTTACTCTCACTCCCTGTCTGTCTTTCTGTCTTCTTCTCTGTTTCTCCCCTAGATCTCTCCTCTTCTCTCTTTGTCTCTCACATTCTTTTCCTCTCCACCTCACTCTCTCTGTCTCTCTCCGTCTCTCTCCCCTTTCACTCTCTGTATCTCTGTCTCTGTATCTCTTTCTCTGTCTCCCTCTCTCTCTCTCTCTCTCTGTATCTCACACCTCACACCCTCCTTCTTTACCTCTCAATTTGTTATTTCATTTGGACATGTAAAGTAATTGCCTACCATGAACTTGTTGCTGAGAATTTAACACTGGCAACGTGATAGACTGTCAATTCTTCACGACTCACCTGAAAAGAGTTGTAGCCCATCTCTATGTAGAGGTAGATAAGGTTATATTCCTTAGTGTTAACTTCAGATGGGAAGGCCACGTTGAGAACAATGTACATGATACCAAACAGCGGAATTAAGACCAGGATAAATTTACCAAACTTCCTGAAAGTAGACATTAAATGAAGAAATGAAAACTTTTAAGAACTCCGCGATCAAGTCTCTGGCTACCTGATAAATTCATTTGAGCCACAAGGGTGAGGTGACGCCTCTGCGACACATTTGATGTTTCCTTCGTAATCGAGGGCGTGATCTCTGGGGCATTTTGTTTTGTTTGAATTTTGCTGTGAACTTTTGCGACCGAGAATAAATTATAGGTTTTTATTAATTTTTTTTTCAAAGTCTAGAAATTTGAATTTAAGTTCCGCTTCAAATGCAAAAAAGGGGATCTGCCAAGCCGTTTTATCCAACCAGAGTAAATTAACAAATGGGCGATCCAAACCCATTGTAACCAACTACAATAAATTTTACAAATTGTCTCTCCCAACCCGTTTGACAAGACCAGTCTAAATTAACAAATATTTCTTGATAGCTTAATGGATCGTTGGGAAGTAACTTGATCTGATAACCTGAAGAATTTTTTTGTAATCTATATTTTGTTATTTGTATTTTCCTCTCCCTCCTATAGATGTTAGGAAATGTATGTAGTGGAAGGGAATTCTTATAACCAGATGAGGGTGGGGGGGGCAGAGGTAAGTAGTGTATGATGTTATGATAAAATATATATTTCTAAACATTTTTGCAAATTGTGTCATCCACTCATAAAGTATAAACGAATGTGAATGCATAAACATTAAGTATGGAAGGGGGGAGGGGTGGTGTGGGGGGTGGTGTTTACCTGTACTGAGATCGTCCTACGTGACGCTGGTTGTTCCGGACACGTGTCACCAGAGCACGTATAATATCCAAAAAGAAAAAGAAATTTATCTGCGGAGCACAACACGAGATATGTTTTAGAACTGGGTACAGCCTGCCAAGCATTGGCGACAGCAATGCGCGAACTTCCCATCTACTAAAGTTACTTGACAAAACGTGAACTCAAGTAACGCACATTTAAGAATCCCAATTTTCGCTACACCCCTACCCTCCATGGTACGTCACTGCACACTTTTGATATCACGCCCATGAGATATATTTCCGAAAAGAAAATATTACGCGCCAAATGAAGTTGCGTTATATAAAGGAAAAACATTATATAGCGTAGTTATCGGAAATTTTATTTTGCGCGCTATTGAACTCATTATCGAACCATACTTTCTTTCAAACATTTAGAAATATTTGTAATATACTCTCAATACCAAATACGATGATTAGGATGTAATCCATTAGGAAGCAGTCTATGTGTCAAAATAGAAGCGTAAAATATATATGAGACTAGCGAGTACCCGGCATGCGTTGCAATGCCACTCATCGAAATAGAGTGTTTGTGTTTTAATAATGTTTTTTGTAAGTACTTTTAATATACAAATTTCTTTTACCGTCTCGTGCGTATTCGAATTAATTAGAAGGTTTTTCGAAGCGGGAGCCTACCACATGCAGTTTAGTCCCCAAACTTCTAGCGATTGATCCCCCCCCCCCCATTGAATAGCTTTGTTTGAAATTATATTAATATGGCTCATTTATTACATATAAACAAATTTAGGGCCCCGGTCCCAAAAGGAATATTGTGAAATATTTGTACTAATTGTATTTGTACCATTAATCCGATTGCAACAAAACGGAATAATTTAAAAGTTGTCTAATGACGCAGTTAAATGCCCGGGTAGGTGGCCAACAACTAACCAAAGTTTTTTCGCAATCGCATGAATGGTTTGGGAGCGCATACGAGACATACATACATACAGACATACATTCATTTTTATATATATAGATTATTAACAGCGTTGTTTTGTTCCCATCTGATAGAAGTAGTTCTCCTTGTATTTAAACATTAAATCGTGCCCACACGTACTTTTCGCCGTCTCTCTTTCCCACTCAATCACACACTCCTTCTATATTATGTATCGCGCGTTCTCTTTATCTCTCTCGAAGCTCGTATCTCTTTATCAATGTCCCTCCCTCCCTCTCTCCCTCCCTCGATCTATCTCTCTATCTGGGTGAGGAAATATGTGTTGTTGCCGTTTTTTTTAAAAATATGCAACTGATCTTTCAATTTTGAAATTCAAACTTCATAATTTCTTTAAATAGATGTTTGCAGTAGCAAATCAAGAAATACAATTTCTATTTCTAATACTATTTAAATATTATTATTTTATTCTATTTTTTTTGTTTGAAGATCGCTGGATCTGAAAATTACATTCCCAAACAAAAGCATAGATGATGTTACACTAGAAGCAACAAAAAAAAAAGGGATCAAGTTATCCATTTCTTTTATGACATTTCAGAAGAAGAAAACTTAAATTTCCTTCTATGAGCACACGCAACAAAGTTTTAACGGTTCTCATTCTCTGCGACAACACCTCAACAACTTACCAATACTACGGCGGTCCAAGGCCCTTTCATAATCCAAAAATAAGCAGGATTCTCTTGCATGTTCCAACAACTGAAATGCATAGAAAATTGGAAATGAAACATCACATGAAGAAATATAATGCAATGCGTTGGCAGTGAGTATTGACATAATTCATTTATCCAGCTATATATGACACAATACTTTTACAGTGATTACTGAAACAATTCACTTATCCAGTTATATAACACAATACGTTGACAGGGATTAATGAAACAATTCAATTATCCCGTTATATAACACAATACGTTGACAGTGATTAATGTAACAACTCACTTATCCGGTTTCATAACACAATACGTTGACAGTGATTAATTTAACAACTCACTTATCCGGTTTTATAACACAATACATTGACAGTGATTAATTTAACAACTCACTTATCCGGTTATATAACACAATACGTTGACAGGGATTAATGTCACAGCAAGAAACATTAAATAATACCTTAATATACCCGTTTCATAACTGCAGTTGACAACACCAAAGTACAAGTATGTCAACTTTTTTGATATAATGAATGATTAAATGTGTATGCTCACAATTTATTTTCAAAAACAGCTTTAATGACAATCCATGGAATCAGAAATGTCCATGGCAATGCTGAAACAAACAAAAAAAGTTCAACATTTAACATTTAATCTGTGCTAAAACAAACGAAATGGGGTTGGTTGAGGGGGGGGGGAGACTCAAAGCTGTGCATGCATTAAAAGACTATTAAAAGTGAAGAGACCGTCTTACAAGCTTATCGTACCAAACGTGTTTCTTTTCGTGTGTATACATTCTATATTGACTCGGCACTGGAAATTCGATGACACGTCATAGTATCATGTCGATGACCTGATTCAGGATGAGACGATTATGTCGCCCATTCTTCCCCCCCCCCCACAGACAGCTCTAAAGATGGCAGTCTTTGATCCCAAGATATTGGGGGTTTTCTGATTACGGCGTCCATTAGTCGCAGCAATGAGCGAAGATCAAGCACTGGGGGGGCTTTTCCCCAAATCCGGTCATCAAACCAACAAAAATTCATCTAGCACTTTGATAGCTGTTAGTAATCTTAGACCAGTATAATCTGTTTACATGGTCTCTTCGCTCCGAGTGCAAAAGGTGTTGAAGGCCTTCACAGTGGCTTGTATGCGCTGCTATTAAGTATGGCACCGAGAGGCATCCACGGTTTCCTGAGACTTCAGTGACGTCACAGACACATTTTGTTATCCGATACAAAATTTCTCTAGAAAAGCCATTCAAAAATTCATGTAGGAAAGCGGGGGGGGGGGGGGGGGTCAAGAGCGAGAAACGTCAGGATGACAAAACTCATTTTTTTGGAGTATCTGATCTAACTAGTCTAGCATCTACCAGGTTTGTCATATAGCGTGATCATTGATGGCGGTTGCGTAATGGTATAACTTTGCAATAAGTAATTTTAAATAAACTGATCTCTAATTGACAGCGAGGAATCCAACTACTTAAAGTGATGGTTTGTCACACAGGAAACCAAACAACTTGAAGGAGAACACACGAGGTAACCTTTTCTTAGGGTGTTGCCATAATTCGTTGTTGTTGGGGTGTTTTTTTTTCCTCGTTGGATGAACAGTAAAATGATGCTGACCGCAGACTTAAAGATGGAAGGTACGCAATGGGATGTAGGAGAATGATGAGAAATGAAGGGGGTGAAAACATGGTAAAGAGGAAAGATAATCCGAGCATGTTGTTATTCTATGATCGGCTTTAATACTTCACGCCTCGCATAAACCTAGCCGTGTTGCAATCTGGGTCAGTAAGTTCACACATGAAGTGCCCAATCTATGTATTTGGTAGATAAAGCTAAACAGCGCTCCGAATGTATTTTTTAATTTTTTAAATCACATTATAAAAAACTCCAACGAAGCTCAAAAACAAAATAGTTTTTTTTAAATAAAATTATTACATTGAAGCAAAGACCTACCCCATCCAAGCACTATGTAGGGTTTAACCCCTAGCCTCTCAGTGACCATTGTCTTGTGTACGAGCAGATAGAGGTACAGACCCTCCATCAGCATCCACGTCTGGCTTGCCGAGATGGCGAACATGAGCAGCACAAACAAAGTACGACACTCCCAGTGCTGGGGACATACAAGTACAAGTAGAGACAATTCAAACAAGGTGAGACAGTCCATGTGCTGTGGACATACAGGTAGAGACAACTGAAACAAGGTGAGACAGTCCCGGTGCTGACACAAGTAGAGACAATGCAAACAAGGTACGACAGTCCCAATGTGGGGGACATACAAGTAGAGATAATTTAAACAACCTTAGATTCTATTTAAATTGTTGGAGTCATGGGTAGAGTGAGAGTTATTAAGAAAGTGTCCATTGCGATTGTATTAAATAAGTTATATATAAAAGTTGCATATTAATTAAAATTAAAATTTAAAATATTTTTTAAAAAAATATATATATACATAGAAAATAACAAATGTTTATAACACGCATAACACTTTATTAAAATTGTAATTTCCAAGATGCCTGTTACCACTCAGTGTTTTATATATTCTTAAAAGATTGTTCTACGCACACTTGCAAATGTTGAAAGAGTATGGTGATTTATTTTAACACTAAAATCTATACTAAAAGTCAAATATGTCAAATAATTGGGTTTGACATATGTATATCAAAATGAACCTATTGTTACTTCATATTGTTTTTTTTTTCTTATTTTGATGATTGATAAGTGAATTAGTGAGTGCTATGAAGTTTCGCTGCACTATTCGGCTTAAGCGTCATACCCTTATTAAAAGTATTTTTAAACGTTGAGTTTTAATTACTTTATAACTTTGATAAAAGCACATTTTTGGATTCAAAAATAAGTAAAACTTATTAAAATTTTAAAAAAAAGTAAAGTTAAATTTGTGGCGGTTTGGAGAGGAGTACCTGAAATTTGAAAAAATGTGTTGTCATTGGCAACGAGACTATATGTAAAGGTTCAGCTAGATATGATGACGAGGAAGTGAGTCAATTAGTCTTCCGAAGATTTTTGCCACAAAAAAGGAAAGAAACACGGGAACAAAAGGGAAGTTAATATGAATGACTTTTTTTTTAAATATGCTGAATGACAGGTTGCCAAATGAATTGCACTATTTTGTCTTGTAACAAGCACCCAATAAGCCATTTCTCTGATCAATGGGGTTCAATGCAATACGAAAACTGGAATGTATTCAAAGAAGCGTAGATGATTGGATTAAACTAGTGTTTGGTCTGAAGCTGGTGATGGCCATTCATTTGAGCTCTTCACTCGTCTTAAGATTGATTTTGTTTTCTTTCCTTAGCTGTGCTCGTTGGGTTATAAAAGTTTGGTCTTTGAAACAGTTTTTATGTGTATCTGAAAAGATGCTTTTGAATATTTAAAAAAAAAATATTATGTAACCTTTACAGAACATTAGATTTCTTGTCCGTTGTTACTCGTGAATACTCAGGCCTCGATTTGTCATTAACGTTTTGCTACGGCTTGTCAGTGTGTCACGGTGAGTCAGGTCAAAGGCTTTCAGACAGCCAGGCTAGTGCTGGGGGGCAATGTTGCGCCGATGGTAAGTGTGTATGAATCAATTTGCGCAATGGCTGCTCTTACGTCAGTCGCAAGCATGAGTTTAGGGTGAAATCAGTGCTCACGGAAGATTTTCCACATTGCAAGTCGGGGTCTTTTGTATGACTTGTGAACACTTATGTGATAACCACATACATTTTGCATCACCACTATGTTTCGATGTCAATTTACATGAGTGTCTTCGATCTATTTGGCAACTACGTATTTAAGGTCTATAGTAAAACAAAAACAAAAATCACATAAACTGGGTTTTCAGATTTTGACGAATAAAAGTGTAATTATATTCTTGAGAAAAAAATCTAGTGTCATGCGATATGATAAGGCCTAATTTTAGCGACCACCACTTGTCTCTACTGCGTTTTTCTTGATTTTGATGTCACCGAGTACATGTGCTGTGTCATTCTTTACCCACTCCACCCTTGATTAGGAAAAGGTTGTGTACGTTCGAATGCGATCTCTTTGTTCTAAAAAATGCTATCAGGTGTTGCAAAATCTAAAATTTCTTTACCAGATGGTTCTGAGTGTATCCCTATATATATAGGCTTTTCCAAAAGGGGGAGATTTTTTTAGCTATATTTCTTAAAATATACGAGTCGTAATATAATTGTGTTTGTGTGTCTGTGTAAATTAATACATGTATTTGCGAGGATTGTACCTCTTCATTTGATGTGATGTAAGTTGATAACGCTTTTTGTTTCTGTATTTAAAATTTTGTATTTTTATAGAAATGTAATAGTATAATTAAATGAGACATTGTCAGTATCACCAGCTTTTGTGTCGTTTTCTTTGCGTTTCTGTTTTCCTCAGATCTTTGTTTGAGTATTGCTAATTCTACTAGCCAATTATACAAAAAAACAGATACATCTTCAAAATGATAAAGGTTAGTAACACGTGTGTTGTCTTCTCCTTTTCTCCTCGCCTTTATAGTTATAACTCACTGTACAAATTAAGTAGATCTTTTAAACTGAAATACAATAACTTTTGTTTTCAACAAAGAACCCTTTACATATATTTTACTACGTCATATTATCCCACATAATTTATTCCCATTGAAAGACACTCATTTATATACATTTATATACATTTATATACATTTATATACATTTATATACATTTATATACGATTACATTATGAAAGCCAGCTCAAAGAGAGAGTGCGTATTCTTATCAGGCTCACCAGTCCGTCGTGTAGAAATATGAGCTGACTGCCCTCCCCTTTCTTGACGTCCTGAGGCAGTCCTAGGCCACCAACAAAGAGGCGATCCTTCATGAATGAAATGGACGCTCGCAGAATGAATGCGATGAAAAGGTTGATGTGAAGGGTGTTGCTTTTACAATGTAAACGTCTAGAAGTAAGAAGAGATTGGATTAAAGTGCTGGGCTTTGGAATGACACGGGCACAAGTCGTGATGTTTCGTTTAATCTCGTTAGAACTGTGTTTAAGTGCGCAACAGTGATATCTGATAGAAATGGTAAAATGGAATATCAGAAACTGTTGGTTTTTTTTCAACGAAAGCTTATATTACATTTTTGCTATTCGCAAAATATTTTTTCTACATTATTTCCTGCACGTTTATCGATTAATTTGTGCAATATTTTGTGGGCAATATTATTTAGATCTTGTTCAGTTTAAGTATAATAAGTATGGATATTTATATTTTAGAACAGGATACCCAGGATATAGATCAGTGCACAGAAACAAGCCAGTTGTTGAAAGGGTAAATGTTTCTTTTTATTGAGATGTTAATAAATATGTTGAGATTTCCTTAAGACTTCCCAGCATTATAGAATGTTTCAAACATGTACGCGTTGGGCTGGCCACTTACTATAGGTCAACTACCAGAGGCCACTTACTATAGGTCAACTACCAGAGGCCACTTACTATAGGTCAACTACCAGAGGCCACTTACTATAGGTCAACTACCAGAGGCCACTTACTATAGGTCAACTACCAGAGGCCACTTACTATAGGTCAACTACTTGAGCCACTTACTATAGGTCAACTACCAGAGGCCACTTACTATAGGTCAACTACCAGAGGCCACTTACTATAGGTCAACTACCAGAGGCCACTTACTATAGGTCAACTACCAGAGGCCACTTACTATAGGTCAACTACCAGAGGCCACTTACTATAGGTCAACTACCAGAGGCCACTTACTATAGGTCAACTACCAGAGGCCACTTACTATAGGTCAACTACCAGAGGCCACTTACTATAGGTCAACTACCAGAGGCCACTTACTATAGGTCAACTACCAGAGGCCACTTACTATAGGTCAACTACCAGAGGCCACTTACTATAGATCAACTACTTGAGGCAAATACTATAGGTCAACTACCAGAGGCCACTTACTATAGATCAACTACTTGAGGCAAATACTATAGGTCAACTACCAGAGGCCACTTACTATAGGTCAACTACTTGAGGCAAATACTATAGGTCAACTACCAGAGGCCACATACTATAGACGACCTACTATAAATCATCTTATATAGGCCATTTACTATAGGCCAACTACTATAGACCAACTATTTACGTAATCCAATTTGCTCTCAGTTACATGAAACATAAAAAAACGTACTACAAAGTTTTTCATATTTCTGTCAAATTATAAAAATTATAGCATTTCAGATATTTTCAAATGACTGATAATAAATGAATTTGTAACGACGATAAATAACAACAACAAAAATTTGCATTCTTCGAGTAGCCATCCTGTGAAATAGGGAAACCAATATTTGCAAGATACTACAGTAATTACAGCAAAATCGGGACTAGCTTATTGAGTTGTAGATTTAATCTTCAATTCTCTAACATATAACCAAGATATTAATTTTTGAAACAACATAGACAAAACAATTTTTGACGCAGTACCAAGGCAGTGGGATTTAAAAATTAAAATAAAAACACTCAAATAATATTTTATACAGCTGAAATTTCTTGTTTAAACGAAGCAGCTGAACGGGTCATTTGTGTCCTTGTCCAAGCAATTTATGTTCAGACAAAAACACCCTTAAGTACTTTCTATCGTCTCCAAGCTTAACATTACTTCTGGCTGTGAATATACAAAAGGCTGGGCTCCGTGACAGAATGGAGTCTTAGAAAACGATGCATGCCATGAACAAGGAAGAAAAGGAATTTACACTGAAATTAATGGACAGTGCAAATACCCGGTCATGTAACGGCACGTCTAGATGGAAGGTTCCGGTAGAATGTCTCGTGGATGAGATCTTGTGGAACCACAAAATATTGGTATGTAGGTTTCCTAAGTCTGATATATTTATTGCAGTTAGTCAATAAGAACTGAATGCTACACGGTGGTTCTCAAATATTCTCAGACAAAGAAATTTTATTTATGGACAAGACGCACTTTTGAAACTATATTTGTTTAGTAAAATGTGTCGTTAACGAATCGCTATAATACATTTAAACACTTATGAAAATTTTAATTTGCATAAGTTCTCAATTAATAAAAGTTATATAGTTTTAAGACAACAAATCACCCTGCAGTTCGCAATATTTTTGAAAATGTGTAAATTTGATAAAGGAAATTATATATTTTAATGAATTTACAATTTACAAAGTATTTTGAAAAAGAAATAATATTTGATTTAAATATACTATTTATTAAAAATAAAATATATCTTATTTTGAGAACCATTGAAGTTAATGAAAATAGGGGGATATTATCTTAAAGAATAAATGAGTATCATCAAAGCCAGGAAGCCAGTTACCCTGAGATAACCAGACCGAGTTATTGCACGAAATTACGTCGAATCCCACTGGGTAATGGACAGTGACATTCTACGATACCAAAAGTACATAAAGAACCAACTAACAGTTTATTGCACAAAGGCTGGCTAGCAATCTAGGATTCCTACTTCACAAAAACACCAGCTAGTAAACGAATTTGTTTCAACAAATAAATGTTGAAGTTGTCCTGTACCAACAAAGCATGGCACTAATGTATTAAAAACAGTGGTCGGAGGACGGTGGGGTATAACATTTTACCATAATCAACATTATCCTACCTCCAGTAGAGCATGATGACAACAGCGACCACGAGTGAGGCTAGAGAAACACTGTATCCTATAGTGTACAGTAATATAAGGTTGTCCCGCATTTCCTGAAACGAAAGAATACGTCTCGGCCGATTAGGAGCATCGCATGGCCAAGGACAATGACAAGTGCATCGTCAAGTAGTGTAAAAAAATAGGGTGAACTTATACAGGAGAGTCAGTGTGGGCGATCTCGGGTAAGGAGTTTCTCTTCATAAATGCCTTCTGGATATATAACTTTTATTGGATCTTTTCCTTTCACAAGTAAAGAACTTAGTGTAGAACTTTCTTAAAGCTCTGGTTATAGATTGTTGGATATCCTAAAAAAAAATATTTAGAAGTTAACTTTATAAGAGAGTGCAATTAGGTTTCTGGAAGTCATAATATCGACTGTATTATCCATACAGCGTATTGAAATAGCTGCCCATGAAAATATTGTATATAGTATTAATAAATCCGAATACCTTTTTATCACTATTAACATAGCAAAACTTTTAAGATTTATAATAAAAGCTGTCTTTTTAAAGTTAGTTGAAACGTTTTTTTCAATGTTACAATTATTGTACTATGTGCTTTCTCTGTTAATACATTTCTCATCGGGTAATTGATTGAAATAACTTTGTCAGCGAGGAAAGATCTAAATAATGGACATACTGAGAGTATAAATAATTCATTAAATTTTAAGTTTAGCCGTCTCGCTGACATGAGTAAAACTAATTGTGTACATGAAAAAAAATGACTTACATAGTGAGCACTACTGTCAAATGAAATAAGCATGCAGTTGTTGTAGTTGGTCCACGATGTGTTGAGCACCGGATGGACCCACCAGGTGCCGTTCTCTGTACACGTACGTTCGGCAAACTCTGGGGAAAGAAAGGACAGAAAATCTCTAGCTGATTTCTAAAACCAGAATCCTACAAATGAACCCAAACACGCGTTGATAACGTTATGTGTTTCATCTTTCCCCTTCTGCTATGTTACTATATGCAACTGAAAAGGGGGCAGTTGTCTTTTCTTTAAAAGCCCCCCTTCAGGTGTCTTTGACCGTTAACCTTGCAGTAACGTAAACATTATAGTGCAGATTATTGCTTTTGGTCATTAATTAATAAAATAATTGTCATCTTATTATTTCATCGAAATTTTAGCGGATATCTGGACATAATGATATAAATATAATATAAATCTTCAAGAAGAAATAATTTATTCTATGAAAGCAACAGTCACACATTAGTATAGACGAAATATAAAGTGACTGATATCATAAACTGTCACATTTTTGTATAGATGAAATGCTACAGCTACTACTATTAAAGAAACAGTAACACATATGTATGGACGAAATGTTACCAATATTAAAGCATATTAAACTTTCTTTGGTTGTTATGTTAAAGTATACTTATTTATTCTTGCTTTTTTACCTTAACTGAATTTTTAAAATAAAAGATGGAAGCTACGGAAAGGAGTACCCCTCCCTCAACGCCTCTCAATTTGGCCTTTACTCAAGAACAAAGTAACTGAACAAGAAACTGCCCTGGCATGCGTGAGCCACGGAAGCCATTATACCCACACATTTACTACGGCTCCGTTGACCCAGTCTCGTTAGAATATCGGCCATCACGTTATCAAGTCAATATACTCCGACTACCCCTCCGAATAGACAATCCCCCCTCCCCCAGACTTCCCTTCTGACTAGACTATCCTCCTACCCCCGGACTACACCTCTGACTTGACTGTCCCCATTACACCAGACTACCCCTCTGACTTGCCAATCCCCTACCCCCGGACTACCCCTCTGACTTGCCAATCCCCCTACCCCCCGGACTACACCTCTGACTTGACAATCCCCATTCGCCGGACTACACCTCTGACTTGACTGTCCCCAATACACCGGACTACACCTCTGACTTGACTGCCCCCCTACCCGGGACTACCCCTCTGGCTAACCCTCTCGAATCACTTAAGTCAGATCCCCTTCCCTTCCTTTACTCTAAACTTGACCATCCTCTCTGCACCCTCCGTTCAGTTGACATAAAATAAGTGTCCATGCCACGCGTCATCTTCACGTAGAGCTCACAATCACCAAAAAAAACAATCTTACGTCACTTATGTCACCTGTGGATATTGGTGGATGACTCTCGTATGACTGCTCGTATCTAGAGAGTTTTAATTACAGATTCAATTAAACCCCAAAGCACCCCATTCTCTTTCACATACAATTAAAATGTCAAGTCTACAACCGAATTCATTAGAATGAAATGAACCTATTTATGTACAAGCCTTAAGAGAAATCATTCATACGATTCTAGCACATCAGATGCACATAGCTTTGGATTAGATCAACTTTGCACATGAATTCACAATCTTGTTTCTATTGAGTATGGATTGTTGGCCTCTCGTGTTAACCTGGTGTTCATATGAGTATCACGTAATGCTTTCTAGTGTTACGAAAGGTTATCAGTTTGGAGAAATAAATATCTTATTTAATTGTATGCACGTTCTAAAACAGTACACGACAAAACACGATACTATGTGTTAAATATAATAACATAGAATACGATACCCAAACCAGGGCCAATAATAATAAATACATTTTATTAAGCTAATAATGCATTACAAAATCAAAAAGAAATGAACTTAAAGATATTGACTTACAGAATAATGATTGGCTTGTACCGGTACAATGTGGAAGAAGATGCAATGTTGTAAAAAGGTACAATGATGAAAAGGAATCTACACCCACACAGCAAAAGTTAGTAAACAAATCTCTGTCTCGTAAAGCAAAATATCTCTTGACAAATGATAGCCAAGAATCTCTCGCGTGTCTCTTTTTAAAGTCTGTTTTACTAATATTTCAGCACATTATATTCCTTTCTCTATATTTCTACACAATTCTAAGGATACAGATTATTAATTTTATTTAGTTGTTAACAACATCAAGAGAGACTAATTTTAGCTAGCCACACCCTAAATGCGGTTCCGAGTTTGGGTCTTCTAGAGATCATTCACAGGAAAGATGAAGTAAACAAAAAACAGTAGCAAGAGAGTTAAGTTCTGCCCGGTTACAGCTTATCTTATCAATATTATATCATCGATGAACTGAAATAATCGATCAAAGGTATAAGGTAACGTTTATTTTGGAAGTAGAGCCTCCGGTCCTCACATTCGGAAGTTCTCAGGGCGGGGGGACGGATGTCTATTTCCCAGCTTTACATCGTGAAATAGACATCACAGTTGTACTTTTTGGAATAGACTTTCCAGCTGTATTGTGTGGAATAGATTTTGCAGCTGTACTGTGTGGAATAGATTTTCCAGCTGCACTTGTGGAAGAGACTTTGCAGCTGTACGTTGTAGAATAGACTTCCCAGCTGGACTTCATGGAATAGACTTTCCAGCTGTACTGTGTGGAAAAGACTTTGCATCTGTACTTCGTAGAATAGACTTTTCCTCTTTCTTGAAATACCCCAACCAAGTAGGTAAATGCCGGCTGATCTTCTCACTCGAAGAACCAGCAAGTATGTCTGCCGTGTGTTCCATGAGCCTGACGAGAATGGAAGAGAACTATCTACTGGTCCAACACAGCCTATATAAATAAATATATTATATAGAATACGGACATTTATAATATGCTGACCCACTGAATTAAGTTGCACAGTCATGAACAATACCCAGAGAGGTGAACTCACACAAAATGTTCAGGATGGGGGCTACTTGGACGAGTTTTCGTCACGGTTGAATGTGCTACGTTGGTTGGGCTAATGCTTATGTGTGTGCGTGTGGGGGGGGGGTTTACGGAGAAACCTGCCACGTGAGGGGGTGGGCTGGGAATACTAGGACGAGTTCGTTGCACGATTGAATGTGCGATGTAGACTGGGACAATGACGACAATTCATAATAAAAGGTAAATAGCTCATACATAAGGTGGGGCGGGGTACATTCAATGTATGCTTACTACTACACAACGGTATATAAAATTTCACGGTTCAGTCTGATTTTGTATTACACTAACCTATAAACCTACCGAAAGTACGAAATACATTGTTCCATCCTTCCCACCCAATTTTTAAACTCATCCTCTGAGACAACGAGCTCTGGATCTTGGACCAGACTGATAGCTGTGCCATATTCAGCTTGTCAATACCATGGCGTTGATGTATGAACAGCTGTCGATTTTGTAGATTTCCGACACTGGTACAAAGCTCCTAGATAATCCTTGTAAAACATTTATTTATAGATGTGTCCAGATTTTGTTTTGTAGATATACTTTGGTCTAAGAATGTATCCGGTGGAAAAAACACCAAAGATAATTGGTAAACTGGCGGGAGTTTCAGCCCTTTATCAGAGGTATTAAATTAATTGTTATGAACAAGTTGTAAATTTAAAAAAAAAATATATATATTTTTTTGGTGACCTTATCCCTTTTGATTCTTATTCTAATTTATAGGAAAGTGAATCAAAGACGTTTAAAAAAATTAAAACTTATATTACGTTTCTTCATGACCTTCCAGTTATTTGAGTTCAAACACGTGATGATGAATACAGTAAATCCTGTGAATAGCGCAAACCCTTGGCAACGAAATTGTTGCTATTGCGATCTTCTTCATTTAACTTTGCGTCAGCGAAACTTCAACACGATTTCTACGGTTTAATCACAAACCTTGGGAATTCTTCTATTTCCAAGGACTCTAGAATTCTTCTATTTCAAAGGACTCTAGAATTCTTCTATTTCAAAGGACTATAGAATTCTTCTATTTCAAAGGACTCTAGAATTCTTCTATTTCAAAGGACTCTAGAATTCTTCTATTTCAAAGGACTCTAGAATTCTTCTATTTCAAAGGACTCTAGAATTCTTCAATTTCAAAGGACTCTAGAATTCTTGTTTCAAAGGACTCTAGAATTCTTCTATTTCAAAGGAGTCTAGAATTCTTCTATTTCAAAGGACTCTAGAATTCTTCTATTTCAAAGGACTCTAGTTAAGAGATCGGTTTGCTTTGGCTCTAGCTAACACAGCAGCCATGGTCAACGTTATTTTAAGGCACGTTATTCTCATGTTTCACTGAAGTTGCTTTAGAAAAAAATTAAATTGGCTAAAGCATAAAAACACATTGTTTCATCTTATGTAAACCAAAAATGGTATTACCTTCTAAAATATTAGATTACCTTTTTCAAAATATTGGATCCCTATTGTTACCTTCTAAAATAGTAGATCCCTGCTATTACCTTCTTAAAATATTGGATCCCTCTTATGACCTTCTGAAATTTTATGTCCCTGTTATTACCTTCTAAAATATTAGGTCCCTGTTATTACCTTTTTAAATTGGCTAAAGCATAAAAAACACATTGTTTCATCTTATGTAAACCAAAAATGGTATTACCTTCTAAAATATTAGATTACCTTTTTCAAATATAGGATCCCTCTTATTACCTTCTAAAATAGTAGGTCCCTGTTATTACCTTTTTAAAATATTGGATCCCTCTTATTACCTTCTAAAATTTTATGTCCCTGTTATTACCTTCTAAAATATTAGGTCCCTGTTATTACCTTTTTAAAATATTGGATCCCTCTTATTACCTTCTAAAATTGTATGTCCCTGTTATTACCTCCTAAATATCACGTCCCTCATGTTACCTTCTAAAATAACTGGACCCTGTTATTACTTTCTTAAATATAAGGTCCCTCTTAAAACCTTCTAAAATATAAGGTCCCCGATATTACATTTTGAAGTATTAGGTCCCTTTTATTATCTTCTTATATATAATGGTACCTCGACATACGAATGTGCTAACATGCAAGATTTTTTGAGATACGAGCCGTCGAGCGAGAGATGTTTTTCTTTGAGATACGAGAAACATTTGAGATACGAGCAACCGGATCACCGGTGACGAAAATTAAGCGAAAGTAACAAAAAAATGTATACAGCATCATTTCTGTCCACTTAAGTTCAGCGAAGTTTAGTTAAGTTCCACGAAGTTTAGGGATAAAGTGTAGCGTTGAGAGTGTAAAGAGTAAGTGAATTAAAGTGACCGAAAGAGTTCAGCATTAACAGTGTAACGAGTGAGCTAACGAAATGAAGCTTCACCCATCTCTTCCACCCTACACCCCCACAAGCATCTGCTCAAATCGGCTGATTTCCAAGGTAAATACACTTTATAAAACCGGTTTGTTCCGTTACATTCTTTTTTGGTTATGTTTTTATACAATACTTGTCATCTATAAATACATTTTTTTAATGAAAAAACACGAAACAAAAACAACTGGGGAGGCATTTTGTTCGCTGGAACGGATCAGAGGAATTTCTGTTAATTTCAACGGGGAAAATTGCTTTGAGATACGAGCAAATCGACATTTCGAGGTACCAATGTACTAGATCCATGTTATTACATTCTAAAAAATATGGTTCCGTTATTATCTTGAAATATATTAGGTCCTATTTTTACCTTCTAAAATATTAGGTCCCTGTTGTTACCTCCTAAAAATATCTGTTACCTGTTCTAATCCGTTTCTGTCAGGTAATAAGAAACTCTAGTCCCGATTAATGACATATTGATTTGGAACAGACTACCATAACATCAGTGTCCACGATTTTGAAGATTCTGATTTTTATGTGCTTGTGGGTTTTTTTGTATGTGCCTGGGCTGATGTTCTCAAAACTGTGTCTCCTCAATCTAAGCACGTGTGTGTTTTGAGTTTCTTGATAATTGGCACCATGGTTTGTTCTTTAGTTGCTCCATAATCCAAGCATCTGTGCGTTTGGTTTCTTGAAAATTGGCGCCATGGTTTGTTCTTACGTTTCTCCCTACTCTAAGCACGTGTGTGTTTGGTTACTTCATGCTTGGCGCCAGGGTTTGGTCTTAACAAGAGCACCGTCTAGACTTAGAGATGTATTTATTCTTTCAATAATGAACAGAAACAAGCCAAATTGAACCGTCACATTTTATACAAATCCTGGCCATATAAGACATAATAAATGAAGGACTTCGATCAAGCCGTGTTAAGGATATATTTGAGCAAGGTACGGGGAAGCTTGAAGTAAGAAACAGGACAATGAGACAAGAACGTTTCGATGAAGGGCCTTCATCAGCAGACAGGACTGATTAAAATCACAACGTCGGGACAAGTATGCACAAATAGTAGCAGTCAAGTATCAGAGAATAAAGGATATAATAAATGACGGACTTTAAATATTTAAGCGTGTTTGTTAGTTTGTAGTTTGTCTCGCTGTTGTTTGTTTTTGTTGTTTCTGTTGTTTTTTGTTTTTATTTCTTTGTTGTTCTTTCAATGCTCTTAGTTCAGGTATAATAATAATATATATTTTTTTAAAATTGAATAAATTCGGCAGTAGTGTTTTAATAGATAGTGGCGTATTACCGGAATGACAAAAAGACGAACTACATTCCTAATTGCACCAGGTCATACAATCGCTCACCTCTAATCATTGTGTACACATCCAACTCTAAGGGTCGGTTCACACGGTCAAATTTCGCGTCAAATTGTTGTATGAAACAAATATTTTGTGCGTGGTTTCTTTTGGGGGGGAATTTGATCAAATAGTAATTTGAAAGTTGTGACAAGGCTTCATACACGAATTGCTTCAAATGCTTGAAGGAAAATTTGATCATGTGAACCGACCATTAGAGAGACCTGAAATGTTTTGACGTCTCCAAAAAAAAATTAAAATTAATTTTTTTTTTATTATGTTCTCCAAGTTTCAGAAGAAAACAAATCTTCACCCGTTCCTGAGATATGGTGTAAAAATTGTTTTTACAACCATAACAAGCGGTATAGGTGCAATTATACCTTCATATATTTTGTGCAAAAAAGTGTAGGTGTATTTTCCGTGTGGTACTTAGTATCATTATTGAGGTGAAGCTAAATCTTTTAATATGGTCCTCAACTGATCCGGCACCAATAACAGGACTGTGCACACATTAATTAAAGCATTAAGGTTGATGGTTTAAGTTCGGATCAGAAATCCCTAACTTCATTTGCGTTTCTATTCCATAATTTTGAGATCAGTTAACATAATTCTTCTAAACCGTTATCAAATAATCCAGTCGTTCTACAACATCGCTAAGCTGATTAATAAATAAAAGATTGTAGCACAATTTTAAAAATTTGATTACTTTGATAAATTGGAATAAGGGCAAATGTGCCTCATGTGAGCAAATGTTCCTCGTATTTGCCCTGTTCAAACATGCCCATGTATTTGATTAAGAAAAAATAAATTTTAAATTATTTTAATTTTTAAAAAAAAACAACAACTAAAATTTCGACTCAATTTTCAATCTTTATCATCCCGAGAAATATTTTTAAAAAGTATTTGTATTTCTTTCAATGCCTTGAAAAATAGCTTTTTTCTTTTATTAATATGCGTCATAACTCATCCAATCCTTGACTCAATTTAAATGCTCTCAAATATAACCACCCCAAACCTCCACCAAATGAAAATAATTTTAATAAATTAATTAAATAAAATACACACACATTTTTCGATTCAAAATGAAGCTCAATCTCTCTCTTTCTTTCTCCACATCTCTTTCTTTCTCCACTTCCCTTTCTTTCTCCACCTCCCTTTCTTTCTCCACATCTCTTTCTTTCTCCACATCTCTTTCTTTCTCCACTTCCCTTTCTTTCTCCACCTCCCTTTCTTTCTCCACCTCTCTTTCTTTCTCCACCTCCTTTTCTTTCACAGCCTCCCATTCTTTCTCCACCACTCTTTCTTTCTCCACCTCCCTTTCTTTCTCAACTTTCCTTTCTTTCTCCACCTTTATTTCTTTCTCCACTCTCTTTCTTTCTCCACCTCCCTTTCTTTCTCCCCATCCCTTTCTTTCTCCACCTCCCTTTCTTTCTCCACCTCTCTTTCTTTCTCCACCTCCCTTCCTTTCTCCACCCAACTTTCTTTCTCCACTTCCCTTTCTTTCTCCACCTCTCTTTCTTTCTCCACCTCCCATTCTTTCTCCACCACTCTTTCTTTCTCCACCTCCCTTTCTTTCTCCAACTCTTTTTCTTTCTTTATTGCAACCTATTCTAATCCTCAAAATATTCCAGTACATGTTTGTTCTCCTTTGTGTTTCATTTAAATTGCGCCATCAACTACGGTGTGATGCTTTCCTTGCTACCCTGATATCCACTCCACTGTGATGCTTTGCTACCCTGATATCCACTTCACTTTGAAACTTTCCTCCCCTCATTTGTGATAGCCAGTCCCTTGTGATGCTTTCCTTCCCTCATGTGTACTATCCACTCCACTTTGATGCTTTCTTTCCCTTACTTGTAATATCCACCACACTGTGTAGCTTTCCTACCCTAATATCCACTCCTCTGCTACGCTTTCCTTCCCTCATGTGTGTTATCCACTCCACTGTGAAGCTCTCCTACCCTAATATCCACACCACCTTGATACTTTTCTCCCCTCACTTGTGATATCCACTCCAATTAAAGCTTTCCTCCCCTCACTTGTGATATCCACTCCAATTAAGCTTTCCTCCCCTCACTTGTGATATCCACTCCAATTAAAGCTTTCCTCCCCTCACTTGTGATATCCACTCCAATTGAAGCTTTCCTCCCCTCACTTGTGATATCCACTCCAATTGAGGATTTCCTCCCCTCACTTGTGATATCCACTCCAATTGAAGCTTTCCTCCCCTAACTTGTGATATCCATCCCCGCTGTGATGCTTTCCTTCCCCGTAATTTATTTCTCTCGTTTTTCATAATTGTTTCCCACACTTATTCTCCCTCCTTAGGTCCTCTCAGAGAAATACAAGCTCCCCACCCCACTTACCCCAACCCAACCCCCCCCCCCCCCCAACCGGAGCTAACCCCAAAATTTGTGAGTTAGGACACAGGGTATTACTGGCGGCTCTTGACTTGCCATTACTAAAAGCGTGTCGGCAGAAAGCGACCAAGGAAATGACATTCAGGGCGTTGTTGGTGGGGGGACAGCCTGTCTGACTCGCTGATGATCTGGTGAAGGAGGTCATCTCCACACCCCACCGCCCCGTCCCTTCTCCAAACTGAATTTTTGGTTGGTTAATTTATTGCCTGTTAGAGGTGATCCCGTGTGACGCCGCCAAATGAGGTCAGATCGTGTACTTAAAGTACTGATAGTACCATAGAAACCAAAGAGACATTGATAGTACCATTGCAACCAAAGGGACACTGATAGTACCATAGCAACCAAAGAGACACTGATAGTACCATAGCAACCAAAGAGACATGATAGTACCATAGCACTCTAAGAAACACTGACACTACCATAGCAACCAAAGAGACATTGATAGTACCATAGAAACCAAAAAGAAATTGATAGTACCATAGAAACCAAAGAGACATTGATAGTACCATAGCAACCAAAGAGACACTGATAGTACCATAGAAACCAAAGAGACACTGATAGTACCATAGCGCTCTAAGAGACACTGATATTACCATAACAACCAAAGCGACACTGAAGTACAAAAGCAACCATAGAGACACTGATAGTACCATAGCAGTCTTAGAGACATTGATAGTTCAACAACACCATTGCAACCAACAAAACACTGATTGTTCCAAACGACCGACAGTGTCTTGATGAAATATATTCGTCGAGCTCGTGAGTCATGATTGAACAACACAGTCGGATGACTTAAGAAACCACGTTGATTAATGCACAGCCATTACTGAAAGTCCTTCAACTCTATTCCCATTCATTACTTATACTTACTATTCGTTTTCTAAACTAAGCTAAAACCTGGATTCATTCTTAAACAGTGTGTTTTCTCAATTATTCTGAATTCTATTTTGAGGATATTTATCCAGATTGCGACATTGTCTCAACAAGACGCTGTTGTTTTCTTTCAAATTAAATTTATTTATTTTTTGCCACGACTCATATGTTTGTAAAACGGTACATTTGTAACATACAAGCTATGTTAAATCTAGTTATTATGTGAATAAAAAGTGTAGCCATTTTGTTTTTGAATGAGCTGTTCTACTGTGAGGAATGATCCTTAGAATTTTTCCCACCTTTTATCCCACATATAAAATTTATTTATAAAAGAGCAATGTTATTATTTAGTAGTACATTTGATTCAAATCAACTTTACAGAAACATATTGGAAGAAATGTTGATCATTTACAGTTACACACCAATCCATTGTTCATTCCTTCATTCCAGTGAACTGTTCCAGTAGCAGCCTAGCATTCCTATTAAAGTGCATCAGCTGATCACGGATATCATAACTCTTGTCACAGCATGATTGTCCCCTACCGTTAGACAACTGGACATGAGATCGACAAGACAGGCTCACATTATAGGAGACACGCACACACAAAAGATGTATTGGAGGAGATAACTATGACAGAAGAGTGGCGTCGGGGCACAGTCAATTTTTGGCTAGTGGACCGATGCTTTTGATAGTTTAACAAATCCTCCTTAACTTACGAAGAGGTTTTTTTTTAAATAGTGGCAACAAATTTCCGTCCGTCTGTCCTAAGATTTATCCTTCTATCTATCGGTAGTACCGTTTAACCATGTTTGGCCTACTTTGAAAATTGAAATGTAGAATCAAGTTTTTTTTACAGTTTACGTCATAACTACTGATGTTGAATAACGTATGATTTAATCATACGGAACTTTTTACAGTTACACTAAAGAATGTGATTATAATATCATGATAAAACATATA
This sequence comes from Omphiscola glabra, assembly GCA_964017045.1. Classification (NCBI taxonomy): domain Eukaryota; kingdom Metazoa; phylum Mollusca; class Gastropoda; family Lymnaeidae; genus Omphiscola; species Omphiscola glabra. Next base: position 51,821,139 of record OZ024794.1, on the reverse strand, counting down.
GCCAAAATGTAAATTAAACGAATAGTCCTGACCTCTTTGCAGAAACATCATAGAAAATGTACATTTGAAATGGATTTTAAACATAAACGTAGTTCTATCAAAAGATTGGTGGCAGTAAGAACGTGTCTAAAATAGCACAGTTCTGCAATGAGAGCAAGCTAACACGTTCATTATAAAAAGTAAATCCTCTGTTTAATAATTCTTAAGCATTTGTCAATTATTAACTATACCCTGTAGATTGGTGATGTATACCTGATGATGATGATGAACTATACCTGTAGATTGGACGTAAACTAAGTCGAGATCGGGATGGTACTGCAGTAAATTTATAGAAAGTAATAAAACAGAAATGAAGATTGGCTTTTGTATTCTTCACCAGTTGGGTTCTTTCTTGAGTTGATTTTTTTTGTTAACAAGCATTGCACAAGTTCTTGCTAACGACGGTTTTGTAAAAAAAATACTTGATGACAATGTGATATCAAGCAAGCACAGACCGACACTTATAACTTTATCGGGAGAATAAATCTGGAAGTCCTGATAAAAAGAAAATTTGCACAATTTTATTTAGCTTCTTGAATTCTGTGGCGTCGGTTTATTAGTCGTGAGCCCATATTTCTGTAGGGTGCCTTGGAGTGCTATTTTTCTGAACAGGTTATTCTCGCGATCCATATTGATGTACCCGATATCACACATCTCTAAATTTTTTCCTGGAAAAATTTACCAGAATTACGAGACACGTATGATTAGAAAATGTAAAAACAAACAATGTAAAAACAATAATTTCTCATTAAATCAGACTAAGTTGAAAGGCGGCGCTTTACCGTTACGCATTCGCAATATAACGACCATCCCGGCCTTCAAAACTGCCATCAAGACCCATCTCTTCAAACTGTACTATACCGACTCATTCTCACCCCCCTCTGTCTCAACGCTCGATGCTGCTGGGTGCTGTCCATGACTATACAGGGGTAGATAGTACTGGGGTTGGTGAGGCAAAGCCTTTCACTAATTGTTGTTTTTAAATGCATAATTTTCTGTAATTGCTAATTTTTATGTGAAGCGCAGTGAACTTAGCCCTAGGCTGGTGCACTGCGCTGTATAAAACCTTCTTAATAATATCGTGATAGCGAGCACCACAGCAACAGAGCTGATACATTTGTTGAGTTTTTACTTAACCAATGACTAGCCTTTCACCGAAAGGATACAAAGCCGCTGACAAAAATAAATAACCAAACGATTTCCTTTGATATAATCGAGTGACTCAACATACTAAGATCAAATGAATAAACTGCTGTAATCTGCACGTCAGTTATCCGAATGTTGTTATTACGCGAGCATGTTCATTTAATCTTTTACTGGTAAGCAACTCAATTAATTTAATCGGGATAAAATAATATTTGAAGAAAAACAGCGGGCCATGAGATTACAAAATGAGACAATTTAATTCTTTTGAGAATCGTAGAAAAAAGACTTGAATTTCAAGGCCACGTTGTTTCATTCTTGACGTTAAAAGCGCGACGGAGAAACGAAACTTTCTAGAAAGTTATTTAAAAAGTTGAACTGGAAAGAATAAAACAATTAACGAAACTTCAAACACAACCGTATAGTCCTATCAGTATTTCTAATTAATGTTTTATGTTTTTTGTATTACTTAAAAGGAGTAGTTTTACATTTTTTTTAAAAAGTTATTCTGTTTGAGCCAGACCTATAAATCTTAATCTGGAACCTGTCTATCAGTAAACGTTTACGTCTATCTATATGTGTCTATATTTCTGAAGGATTGTATAAATATTTTTCTTTCTGTCTGACCGTCTATGATATTTTTTCTTGTTATATATATATATATATATATATATATATATATTGCGGTTCGTCAAATAGTAATTAGTATTTCCATCATACCGTCAACATCAATCCATTTCAAATAAGTATGTTTATGGTAGACATCGATACTGTCAACATCAATCCATTTCAAATACGTATGTTTATGGTAGACATCGATACTGTCAACATCAATCCATTTCAAATACGTATGTTTATGGTAGACATCGATACTGTCAACATCAATCCATTTCAAATACGTATGTTTATGGTAGACATCGATACTGTCAACATCAATCCATTTCAAATACGTATGTTTATGGTAGACATCGATACTGTCAACATCAATCCATTTCAAATACGTATGTTTATGGTAGACATCGATACTGTCAACAACAAAATTTAAAAAAAAACAGGGTGGTGAGCGGGCTCAATAGTTTACAAAGGGGGGGGGGGTATCAGCGCGTGATCCCATCAAACTATTTCGGTCTCTGGTCCGTAACTTTCTTGTTATTTGTATCAAAGAAATGTCAAATCGATGCCGCCCGTGGGGCGCCCGCGTGACCCGGGCACAATTTCATCGCATTGTCGGACTGAGAATTAATGAGCTCGCTAAACGAGGTTGTGGCGCCCCATTCATGCACTTTTTTTTATGCACTTTTCATTTCTCATTAGTCAAGTATCATTCATACATCGCACATTAGTCAAGTATCATTCATGCATCTTTTCGGATGATCATTTTTAGCGACGCTGAAAAAGGAGGAACAAGAAAAAAAAAATGATGTTTCAAATAAAAACACTGTTATCTTTGAGTGGGTGCTGAGGGTGAGTTAATATGGATAGATAAAGATTCGATAATGTATTCCGTAAAGACCGAGGGTGAAAAGGGCGTCTCCATTTCCGTGAGACTAATGATGGGAACAATCATTTTTTCCTCACTCTTTTTAACAGCTTCAGTTATTATTTACTCAGCACACAAAAAAACGATTACAATTTTAACAAAGTTTGTTGAGAATATTGAATTTTTAGAGTAGTCCCAGGACAGACTGGCGGATACGAAAAGGTTGGGTTAGTTAATATGCGACAAGAGTGATAGATGATCTAAAGGAATGGGTGAAGAATTTGCTGAGTGGATGTCCAGGAAGACAGATGAGTTTACAGCTCGATAGGTGTGTATCTGGATGGATGGGTGTATACCTGGATAGGTGTATACCTGGATAGATGGGTGTATATCTGGATCGATGAAACTATACCTGAGTGGATGGGTGTATACCTGGATGGACTGATATATATATGGATGGATGGGTGTATACCTGCATGGCTGGGTGTATACCTGCATGGATGGGTGTATACCTGATGCATACCTGGATAATACATGGATGGATGGGTCTATACCTGGATGGATGGGTGTATACCTGGATGAACTTGTGCATACCGTGTGAATGGGTGTATACCTGGATGGATGGATGTATAACTGGATAATACATGGATGGATGGGTTGATACCTGGATGGATGGTGTATATCTGGATGGATGGGTGTAAAGATGGATGGATAGGTGTATACCTGGATAGATGGGTATATAACTGGATGGATGGGTGATCGGTTTAGTAAACCATAGAGATGACATGTTCGTGTCCATCCAGAAAAAAACACATGTAAAAAATACAATTATTTGTGAGTGAGATATTGAATGAATTTCTAAATTGGGGAGTGTAGTGCTGCTCTTAGTCTCAGTGTACGGCGTCTCTTAATGAGGAGTGTAGAGATGTTCTCAGTCTCAGTGTACGGCGTCTCTTAATGAGGAGTGTAGAGATGTCTTAGTCTCAGTGTACGGCGTCTCTTAATGAGGAGTGTAGAGATGGTCTTCGTCTCAGTGTACGGCGCCTCTTAATGAGGAGTGTAGAGATGGTCTCAGTCTCAGTGTACGGCGTCTCTTAATGAGGAGTGTAGAGATGGTCTTAGTCTCAGTGTACGGCGTCTCTTAATGAGGAGTGTAGAGCTGTTCTTAGTCTCAGTTTACGGCGTCTCACAATACAAAGCAATTAATATAATAATTATAATATAAACCAGGTTGACGCTCAGAATTGCATCTAGCAACTGTAACCTAATTGGTGGTACTGTTGTTTGTTGTGCGTTCTTCGCACGCAAAGATGACCAAAGTTCGACTTGAGAAGTAGCCTTGACATTTTTTTGTTTGGTAAAAGAGATTTGCTGAATTCGTCAAGCTGACCTCTCTCGTCAGCCTCTCCTCTAAATTGTATATATGATGCAATGGCAAGATTTAAATAGACAATTGGAAATAGGCAAGGATGCAGTAGATCACCAGCACTGTGTGTGTGTGTGCGCGTTTCACTGTGCTCTTTATGCGTTCTACGTCACAGGAGTATTCATTGTATCAGTGTCATAACACCCTCTCCGGGTTTGATTTCAGGGTATACCCGTCTCTTAGGTGAGCTGCCAGCCATTTGTTAACTAGTCCCATCTACCCGGTGTGCTTGGTATGTTTTGGCTTGTCTGGCCGTTTTCCGGGGATTTAGCTCCAGTCCACTAGCTTGGAATGACTTGTTTAGAACGCTCGGCCACCAAACACTGCAGATTGCAGACATTGTTTTGCATAGACCGCCTGTCCCCGATCGAGTCCACCTTCGGGGGATGATACTTTCTTTTTTTTAATTTACGGGTTTCCTTCCTCCTGTCCAAAATCGCCTACGGTATTTGGCTATAATAAATTACAAGAGACTACCTCGGAAGAATTTCAACCCGTAATATCTTTGTCTAGAGGCACCATCGTTACATTTGCGCCACAGTACAAAATTTCCAGAAAAATATTTTCATTATTTTACTTAAAAAGCTGAATGTCCTCTATTTAGAAATGTCCCTTGCTCTTTACAAATTTTCTTTTTAAATACAGACTTGAAAATGACAGAAGGCACTCTACAATCTGATTAAAGGTAATTACCTCTAATTGTTGAGCAAATGGATATATTCTGGAGGTAAACTTTGACTGAATGTATCAACCGAACACGAAGACATTCTGATAAGGATGGAATCAGTTGTCCCGATGATTTTATTGTAGTTATATAGGAATGTAATGTAATGCAGTTTTTTTTAAGCAGTGAATGAGATATGCTTAATAGAGATGTAAAGCATCTGCCATTTTTATCAAACATGCGGAAGTTGATATGCGGGGGGGGGGGCTTTATACACTGTGAGAGGTTTGAAAATGGGCGGAGGGACAGAGCAATAATCCCATCAAGTTAAAAGACAAGCTAATGCTGCCAATAGGAGCTAATGGACGTCTCTAAATCAATGCCATAACATGGAAGGGTGTTGGATGTTTGCAAAATTTGTGGAAACAGAAAACACAAGGAGCTGTGCTGCTGACGCCGACAGTGAACACACACAAGCACCGATACACTGATACACCCACACACTCACATTAACACCACACATATTCACACACACCCAGACACATATACATACAAGAAAGAAGCCAAGAAGAAAAAAAAAATCCGACAGATTTCTCGAACACGTTTGGTTTCGATCCTGAAGCCGTCACCTAGGTTCTGATTCAATGTGACTTTCACATTTTACTGGTTTCTAGGATGCATTTTCTTCACTTCCCCCACCCTACCCACCCCCTAAATCGGCTTTTTTCTTATTTGGCAATGAATTTGGGAAAAAAGAAAAAAAAAGGGGGGGGGGGGAATCTTCAGAATACATGCCAGAAATAAGCCATAACCCCCACCCCCCCAAAAAAAAACTCTTTAAAATATACTTACCCCCCCCCCCCCAATGAAGCCCAATGGTGTAGCTAGCTTTTTTCTTTCCCCTCCATGACTAACAAGTTAATGACAAAACAGACCAAATAGGCTTTCTCGCCTCAAAAATACAAAGAGATGTAACTCTTGATGAATGTACCGTAGTTACAGCCCTTATATGAAGGTTTTTTAAGTCCGTGAAATAGGGTCTCCTTGATGCTTAAGTGTTTTAGTTAGTTCGCAATTTGGTGGGGAGTGGATGCTACAAGTCAGAGAGCTTCCAGTTTAAGATTTTTACTTTAAACGTCTCAGTTATTGAAATAATCTTCGTCACCTATGAGTGTTTTTTCTATTAAAAATTGGAAACTCTTTTCTTTTGCTCACGTCCAGCGTGGGATTAAGGTCCAAATTGTGATCAATTCTTGCATCTTAACTTCAAAAGGTCAGTAAAAAGTTATAGATACCCCAGCCTGAAGCCCCAAAGCAACAAAGGACGTGAGATGTTCGATTCCTGCTCGCACATATAAAATATACAATGAAAAAATGTTGTATTCAAATTCATTATTTCCTGCATTGCTTGTAAGATAATGTGAGTGCCATCAGAAATTTCTAGCAGCCTACCCAGGCTGAAATAACCATCCCAATATAACATAATTAGATACTGTACATAGGGGATTTCCAACATTTCTAAACAGAGACGCCTTTACACTCCCTTTATCCTCTCCTATGTCAACGCCTTCCTTGGTCACACAATGCAAATTTTTACCCCAACGCGTTGGAGTTCACTATCTCTCGACGTCCATTTTGTTTCACAGACAAAGAAAAAAAATGGGCTTTTTTTTTTATATAGAACGCATGTTTTTAAAAAATCCTTTAAGTTTTAAGTTAAAAGATAGCGTATGTCCCATACATGTAAATAGATTTAACTCGCTGACGCTTCACCAATGACTCCAATAACAGTGTTGACAGAATTTTCTCACAGATCTGACACTTATGCTCAGCTTTACAAGAACTAAGTCAATGTTTCTCACATGAACGGGCATAAGGCCAATATTGCAACATTTCTTTTAGGATCTCTTCTCGTACGCTAATGTTCAGCTCACACGTTCAAATTTTCGTCCAATTGGCGTACAAATTTAGTATAGCAAAATAGAGCGTTCAAAAAAAACTTTGACACAAATTCAACGAAAATTTGAACGTGTGAACTGAACATTAGCGTACGAGAAGAGATCCTAAAAGAAATGTTGTAATATTGGCCTTATGCCCGTTCATGTGAGAAACATTGACTTAGTTCTTGTAAAGCTTGGGGGTAGTAGAATCCAATTTGTAAAGTTTTCATTGACGTTTGCCTTGAAACTGAAGCACTGAGTTGAGGCGACAAGATTTGAATGATGAAAGCCTTGTCCTTCATTACTGATGTTCTATCAAGAGGTGACACCGAGCAACCAACCGAGGACAATTGCCGAGATTAAGAGATTTTTTTAAAAATCATTTTAGAAAACGATAAAATATCTTATGACAATTTTGTTTTTTGTTTTAATTATATTGAACCCTTGAGGTCATTAGCGCCCGCTGTCACCTCCCTATTTTCAACTAGTGCCTGCCTACTATGGCCAGCGGTGGAATGTCAGCCATATTGTCATGTATGACGCCTTTTCGGGGCGCCAGCAGAAACTAAATCACCATAAAATCGAATGCTAAAATGTACAACTTTATGGTGTATTTTTTTTTAACGCCGTCGGCCTTCTAGAATATGTAGTAGAGAAAGGGGAAGCTGTTATGTCCCCATATGACCTGAAGAAATGAGGATGGGTCTTAAAAATTGACTGCCGTCTTAACAGCGCCGGGGGCCCTGGGCAATGTGATGCACTGAGCCCCACCCCCCCCCCCTCTCTTACACGCTTCAAGTAATGTAAAGAAAACTGTTAGGGTCAAGGTTGGCCTACAAGTTATGAACAGTGTTTCTTTTAGGCAATGACATTGGGGTGGGGGAGGGGGGCAGAAGAGGACGATTCAGGCGCTTGTGAAAGAGCGGAGAACAACTATAAGCGCTAAAATAAATCGTAGTGTTGCATGAGGTCAAGTCTGTCTCTATAGCACCCCTGCAATGCATGAACCAATTAACCCCGACTCTGGTGACCCATGAGGGTATGCTTTTTTGGTACCACCTTAGTTTCTATATAGTTGAACTATTTGTATATACAAGACTATTTGTATATACAAAACTATTTGTATATACAAAACTAGAGGGAAATAAAATATGTGTTGCGCTCAACAACATTATTTTAATGACTAACATCCCGAGGCTTTTTTTTTTTTTTTTTTTTTTTTGGATAGACCAAGGCGCCGGTTCTGTCTTTTTTATCGGAGAGGGATCGGAAATCTGATGGCGGGAGTTAAGGAGTGGACACAGTAAGCCCCTCCAAAGAACATTTTTGATAAATTCAAAATGCAAGTGTGCATTTCGGCGCATACCCAAAATTTGTTTTTATCACTCTACACATAATCTGCGATTTACAGAAACGATGCTATGGATAATTTAGGTTCCCTTGACCTGTTTGTATTTATACAAATCGTTTTTTTCATTTACTTCTTAGTTGCTAGATTTTTTTTTAAAATAATTCTTTATACGCTGAATTAATAATTATAAAAAAATTAAAAATTAAGATACAAATAAAATAAAGGTTTGTATAAATACAAAGTATTAGTTTTCTCCACTGCTTTCAAAATGTATTTATTTTCAGCTCCATTCAAACACATTATTACACAAAGGACTGCTAAAACTATTATACACGTTGAACGAAAGAGAAATGATACTGAAATAATTATTACCTTTTTGCGTTTATTTAAAATATATATCTCCACATTTTCAGATAAATTAAAATATAGCAAATAATGTTTTGGAGAAAAAAATCTATAGATTTTAATCGCTTTTTAAAACTGCTAATTTAAAAAAAAAAAATTTAATAGACATATAATGAGTGTGCAATTAAAATAGTAAATATTTAAAAAAGATATTTGACTGAAATACTTACTCTCTCCCCCACCCAACCCCAACCACCCCGCAACCCTCGCCCCCCCCCCCCCAGAAATCCCTGTAGGTTTTTAATTGAATTTACTAAACACACACACCCACCATTAAAACTAAATTATTTAATATAAAATTGAATTTTAATTGCAATAGAAAAACTTATTTACGTCAGGCTCCCTTAGAAGAGAGAGCCCCTACAAGCTTGAGGCCCTGGGCAAATCCCCCCCCCCCCCAGGGTGCTCATGCCTTAAGACGGCAGTGATTGTCCACGCATGCGCATTACCGCGGATCATCGATTCTCTGAATGTCCGGAGTCCAGAAAAATGTTAGCAGAACTCGGATAATTTTTAAGTGCTGCTGCGTGCGCAGATTTCGATTTGTCTTGAGCCAAGTGACAAGATCGCTCAAGAAAGGTTAATCCTGAATGACAGTGGTATCAACACAAGGGAGCCCATCGATTGGACTTCTGCTCATAACTTTCAAAATGGCATCGACAGGTTGCTGTTACTTTCATCATTGAAGCTTTTGTTTGGAAAAATGGTTTAGAGTTTTGGTTTGGAGATTATTAGTTTGGAGTTTTGGTTTGGAGATATGGTTTGGAGTTTTTTTGGTTTGGAGTTATGATTTGGAGTTTTGGTTTGGAAATATTGTTTGGAGTTTTGGTTTGGAAATTATTGGTTTGGAGTTTTGGTTTGGAGATATGGTTTGGAGGTTTTTTGGTTTTGAGATATGGTTTGGAGATAAGGTTTGGCGATATGGTTTGGAGTTTTGGTTTGGAGCTTTTTGGTTTGGAGTTTTGGTTTGGAGATATGGTTTGTAGTTTTGGTTTGGAGATATGGTTTGTAGTTTTGTTTTGGAGCTTTTTGGTTTGGAGATTTGGTTTGGAGATATGTTTTGGAAATAAGGTTTGTAGTTTTTGGTTGGAAATTATAGTTTTGAGTCTTGGTTTGGAGCTATTTGGTGTAGAGAATTTGCAGAGTCGTCAAACGCATCGTCCAATGATTTTTTTATTATAAAGGAAATAGTGGCGCAACGTTTATGTGGAAGCATGAAATATAAAGCAAGACAATAAATCGAAAAAGTTGTGACTAGAAGCCTTCCTCAACAGACTGGACCAAAGAAGACGGAAAAATTCTTCTTTTATTGTCCTGTCTTTCTATTTCAATTTTCCACACATCTTGTTTCACTATTTCTTTCTATATCAAGCTTCCACACATCTTGTTTCACTATTTCATTAAAAAAAATTATTATATCAAAATAATTGTAATGAATCTGATCCAAATAGTTGATCCTATTATAAAATTGTATTGAATTGGAACCTAGTGGACATTAAACAAATTATGAATAAACATATCTTTAGCTTAAATAGTTGTTGTTATGGTTAATTATAAATAATATCTTTATTTTTATAAAAAGTTTTAAAATGTATGATGTTTCCTTGTACTTTGCTCAACTATTGCATCTCTGTTAAACTCATTACACCGCTATAGGAATCCACTGTCCCCTTTTAAGATAGTCGTAGCCAAACAACAGCAACAACAAAACAATACTCTCAGCTCTGTCGAGATGATAGAATTCCTGAATGCTACACGCTGCTTCTATACCGTTTACCGGATTCAATTATCTTTTTTTCATTGAAGAGAAGGGAAAAAAATGCGTCTCTTACATCGGGAGGAGACTGATGTCAGACTGCTTGTGTCCGGATGAAAGTCAAGGGGAAGTAAAAGTTGTGAGTCCGAAACAAGCTTCTCTTACGGGGCGTGACCTTACGTTTGATAACGTGGATATTGGGGTGGGGGAAAGGGATTAGTAATTTCATTCGAGACCAACGAAGTGAAATCGATAGAGAAGTCTTAATTCGATCACATCCGGCAATGATCTGAATAGGCACAACGGGGTACTCTACTTGACGATGTGGCCGGCTGTTCTTCGGTGATGTCGGTACGTGGTGATACTGCCTGGAGTTTTTTTATGTCATCGGTTGTGGTTTGATGCTGTCGTCTGTCATCGGTTGTGGTTTGATGCTGTCGTCTGTCATCGGTTGTGGTTTGATGCTGTCGTCTGTCATCGGTTGTGGTTTGATGCTTTCGTCTGTCATCGGTTGTGGTTTGATGTTGTCATCGTTTGTGGTTTGATGCTGTCGTCTGTCATCGGTTGTGGTTTCATGTTGTCATCGGTTGTGGTTTGATGCTGTCGTCTGTCATCGTTTGTGGTTTGATGTTGTCATCGTTTGTGGTTTGATGCTGTCGTCTGTCATCGTTTGTGGTTTGATGCTTTCGTCTGTCATTGGTTGTGGTTTGATGCTGTCGTCTGTCATCGGTTGTGGTTTCATGTTGTCATCGTTTGTGGTTTGATGCTTTCGTCTGTCATCGGTTGTGGTTTGATGCTGTCGTCTGTCATCGGTTGTGGTTTCATGTTGTCATCGTTTGTGGTTTGATGCTTTCGTCTGTCATCGGTTGTGGTTTGATGCTGTCGTCTGCCATCGGTTGTGGTTTGATGCTGTCATCTGCCATCGGTTGTGGTTTGATGCTGTCATATGTCTTCGGTTGTGGTGTCATGCTGTCATCTGTCAACGGTTGTGGTTTCATGCTGTCATCTGTCATCGGTTGTGGTTTCTTGCTTTCGTCTGTCATCGGTTTCCTGTTTGATAGGTGTTTCTTTTTTTTTGTGTGGCAAGGTTATCAGATGGTTTCAGCTGTTGCATCGTTTTGATTGATGTTAAAAGTCGGACATAATTTTTCTTCGCTCTCAGTGCTACTAAATTATTTGCATTATCTTGTATCAAGGGGCACCGATTTCAAAGAAAAATTCATTCTTTGTTCATTAATATCGACTATGGAGGCAAGCACTTCTCTTCACGTAGCATATGGAGGCAAACACTGCTCTTCACGTAGCATAATGGAGGCAAACCCTTCTCTTCACGTAGCATAATGGAGGCAAACACTTCTCTTCACGTAGCATAATGGAGGCAAACACTTCTCTTCACGTAGAATAATGGAGGCAAACACTTCTCTTTATATAGCCTGATGGAGGCAAATACTTCTCTTCACGTAGCTTAATGGAGATGAATACTTCTCTTCACGTAACATAATGGAGACCAACACTTCTCTCCACGTAGCATATTTGAGGCAAACACTTCTCTTAACGTAGCCTATTCGAGGCAAACACTTCTCTTCAAGTAACATATTGGAGACAAACGCTTACGAGTCTTGTTGACCACATAATCATTTAAAAGGAAGTAAACATCGAATTCATCATTTTATTGCAAAGCACGATGCTGGTTCAATCACTTGACTTGTACCTTCCTTTCAAGAATCGTTGTTCACTGACAAACAAGCTAGAATACGGATTACTCTCTAAACGAGACATTTTCCTCGGTCTTAAGATAACGTTTCATTTAATGACAAGGTAATTAGCTCAAATTTAATTTTTAAAAGATATTATAACATATACGAGAAGGCAATCTCTTATCATGAGCTGACTTGTCACATTGCCAGTGGAACCCCACGTTGACGCGACAAGTTGCGTCCGCGAATCAGGATCGCGTTTAGAATGGGGTCAAGTTAAATTGGGCTTTTACAATATTTTTATGCGTCGAACTGAACATATCGGATGCCCAAAATGTCAAAACAGAGTCACTCCTCAACTGTCCAAATCCTATCCTTACTCGATGCCTTCGAAAATAAAAAGTATTTTTTTTTTCAGAAATTCTTTTTTTTAATGTTTAAATGGCTACATAAAATTTCGACTGGCACTTCCATATCCTAATTGGCATTATAGTGGAGCGCTTTGTAGTGAGACGCTTTATTGGGGAGCGCTTTATGGTGTAGCGCGTTAAACCTGGATTTCACGGTATAAGGGTTATGATAGACATTACTGAACGATCATTTAATTAATGGGATTTACCGCTAAAACAATGCATTAAATACCATGCACAGTCATCTAAAAATTAAAAATTCCTATAAAATTCTGAAATTTCATACAGTTTATGTCATTGGATTCAAAACATTGATCGATATCTACTAAGTATCTATTTTAAGTTTGTTATACTATGAGTGAAATGAATTTTTTTAAACTCACAACTTATTCAACTATAGGGAGCAACAAGACAACGTTCAACTCGCTCACTCAGACACCTTTCAAATTTAACATTAAGATACACCATTTGCCACGATCCTGAGTCACACTAAAACAGACGAGGAAGGAGAGGCATGTGGCACACTGCGTTTAGGTGACATTCTCCGAGAGTCTGGTATTGATAGAAATAAACATTTGGTCCATTGACGGTTCAAAAGAGTTTCAAAAGAGAACAATAATAGATTTCCACCTAACCGAAGAATGAGCTCCAATCGCTCAATAGACGTAATTGTTAGACCAGCCTTCGGGGCAATGGCGGATGGAATTATAATACGGCTCAAAAAAAAAAAAAAAGCACTGGGCCAAATTGTGGTAATTCGAGGGGAATTGGTACCCAACTGTAACGGAGGTCGCCGTTAGAATTCGATAGTACGTTTCACTAAATTTATACAGGACCTCTTTTGTTACAGTTTATGGTATTTTTTTTGTGGAACTTCTCATTTGTTGAGCCAACTATTTCTAAACGGGATTTTGAACCCTTTGTTTTCGTTAGCATTATTATCATATTTCTCTTTGACCTAACAAACGGATCCCTTCTTCTCATGGTGGCCTTTTCAGTTTACTCTTTAAAAGAAACACTTTTTATTTCAAGATTCATTGTCCGATAATGTATATTTTTCTATTTTATATACATTTTATTATATCTCCCTTTCATTTAAGCCCCAATTCGATATACAGTGAAACCTCTCATAACGAGCTTGATTTGTTCCAGAATCTTACTCGTTAAGCAAAACACTCGTTAAACGAAACAATTTGTCCCATACAAATCAATGTAAAATACGATAATGCGTTCCATGCTGAAAAGATACTCATTTTTCAAAATTTTTTATTAACATTTACTCAAATAAAATTACTTATGAATTGTTAAGGAGTGTAACAACTTGGAATACAATTTAGATTTGAAACAAAAAACGTAAATAAAAATATGAATTTATGACAAATAAGTAATCCTTTTAACTAGAAAACTGTCTAATGACATTTGTTTTTGCCAACGCTTCAAAATTGGACAAAAATGTGTCGCAGCATTATCATTGAATAAATTTGTAGCACGAATAGCCACCTCCTTATTAGGGTGATGCTTCTCAATGTACGATGCAATAGTTTCCAATGCTTTCAGCATTTCTCTTATTGCGCTAGAAGATTGTTGCTCTGTTACTTCCTCCTCCATTAATGAGCTCTCCTCCATAATTTCTTGCTGTGAAACACGATGCAACTCCATAAGCTCTTAGGTGGTTAACTTTTGACTGTGCTCTTTCACAAGATCTTCATTATCATTGTTGTCCACCTCGAGTCCCGTGATATTGGCCAATGACACAATCGCGTTACTGTAGACTCCACAGGTATTGTTTCAAAATCACATTCAACAACATTCTCTGGCAAAGTTTTTTTCAAAGCAGAAGTGAATGTCGGGAAAAAGGGACTTCCCCTTTCTGCGTAACTCGTTATGCGAAATGTCGCTCCTTAAGGGAGCAACTTCTTCACTTTTTTTTGCTCGTTATGCGAATTACTCGTAATGAGAGGTGCTCGTTATGAGAGGTTCCACTGTATTTCATTCCACACGAATTATTCTACTAACATCAGTTTGCACCTCACTTTCAAGTTCGTTAACGATTTTGAAAAATCAAAATATAAGAGATTTGATTTTTCTTTGGTTAGAAAGCGCATTTATATATTGATGTAAGCAATGTTTTCCATGCATTATATCCACTTGATATATAACTTTGTGCTTCATCTTAATCAAATGGAACTTGAGGAGGTGGGGTTGGATTGAGAGAGACAGAGAGAGAGAGAGACAGAGAGAGAGACAGAGAGAGAGAGACAGATAAAGAGAGAGAGAGAGATACTTTTCGTCCGGAGTCTGGAGGTGAGAAGCTGGTACGGGCGATGTCAATGTAATTAAGGGAGAGTGGTTGGTAGGATTTTGAAAAGATGGTGGTCTAATTCGAATGCGTTGGAGGTGAGCAGGACATAGGCCTAATTGAAATGAGTTGGAGGTGAGCAGGACATAGGCCTAACTCTAATGAGTTGGAGGTGAGCAAGACAGAGGCCAACACTAAGTCTGACCCCCCTGATAATGTGGCTCCGTACCCGGTCTTTTCAGAGAGTTGTAATAAATAGTTTAAGGTCCCATAGATGGACGTGTCGGGGCCCCAAAATACCTTAATCCTGCCCCGAACGTACGCAGCACAATATTCACCATTTCTCAGCGTTATTTATTTACCCCTTGCCTAATTCCGTCACCATCCAGTTTAAACCGTATTCATCGTCAGTCAAAATACCGTATAACAGACAGGAGGAGGAAAAAAACTCCCAAGATGACGGTAGGGGAAATCCTGACAAAGTGGCCAAATTATTGACTATTATTTCAGTAATGACATTAGCTGGAGCTGGAGATGTGACCAAAATCAGGGCTAGACAATTCTTCCTCCACCTCATTTTATCCGAGGTAAAATATTCATTTCCAACTTTTTAAATGGTTGATTGAGATAGAATAACTGCTTATTACGAGCCTAGTGATGATATATATATATATTTTCTCCATCTGACAGTTTCAAACATACTCGGCCATTTCAATGCAACTATGTGTTAAACAAAAAACGCACGAAAATTGACACGTTACCACAAGTAAACGAAACAAACCCTAAAAAGACTTTAGTCGAATAAATACTTGTAATATCGAGGTAGGAGTGGGGGGGGTGAGGCTGAAAATTAGAAATAGTGCTGTCATCGGAAACGAGCATATGTGCTCGATAGGTTGACGGGAAGTGGATCAAGTAGCCGTCAGAAAGTTTTGCCTGCCAGCCACAAACAAATTTGAAGTTTGTGTAAGAATTTAAAAATGGAATATACACAGCAAAAATAATTACAGTTATCCAAATATATCTTTTGAACTATTTTTGAAACTGAACTCTCTATCCCATAGTCGTATTCAATGTCATTTACACACCACCCTTACCATTCAAGAAAGAAATCTAGTCGGAGGTCTGTGCCAAACACCATTGTTTGTTGTGCAGGGGCGCGAGGCGATTTGTTTTGGGGCGTGGCACTTCTCGGCCCTCCATGATTTTGTGTGGCAGGAATGGTTGGGGGGGCGTCAGGTGGGCAGTAATGAGGTCGGCAGTAACTGGACGCGTTACTTCTTAATTAGGTTAGAACAATCTAACGATCGCAATATCCTTATTTTTTAAATTAAAATTTTGTGTTGCCTTGGCGCATTCTGTTGAGAATCAAAATATTATTTTTTTTTCTTGTTTTGTCGACCATCAAGAAGTCAATTCTTCTGCTAGCCTAGCAAATAGTTTGAAAAATCCCAGTGAGTGCCCGTTTAGTTGGTACTGAACAACTTCATCATAATCTCATATGGACGGAGCTAGCATGGTACTGAACAGCTTCATCATAATATCATATGGATGGAGCTAGCATGGTGCTGAACAGTTTCATCATAATCTCATATAGACGGAGCTAGCATGGTACTGAACTGCTTCATCATAATCTCATATGGACGAGCTAGCATGGTACTGAACAGCTTCATCATAATCTCATATGGACGGAGCTAACATGGTACTGAACTGCTTCATCATAATCTCATATGGATGGAGCTAGCATGGTACTGAACAGCTTCATCATAATCTCATATGGACGGAACTAACATGGTACTGAACAGCTTCGTCATAATCTCATATGGACGGAGCTAACATGGTACTGAACAGCTTCATCATAATCTCATATGGACGGAGCTGGCATGGTACTGAACAGCTTCATCATAATCTCATATGGACGGAACTAACATGGTACTGAACAGCTTCATCATAATCTCATTTGGACGGAGCTAACATGGTACTGAACAGCTTCATCATAATCTCATATGGACGGAGCTAGCATGGTACTGAACAGCTTCATCATAATTTCATATGGACGGAGGTAACATGGTACTGAACAACTTCATCATAATCTCATTTGGACGGAGCTAACATTATGGTAATGAACAGTTAATCATAATCTCATATGGACGGAACTAACATGGTAATGAATAGTTCATCATAATCGCATATGGACGGAGCTAGCATGGTAATGAACAGCTACATCATTATCTCATATGGACGGAGCTAGCATGGTACTGAACAGCTTCATCATAATCCAACCTATGAGTATCCGTTTTGTTGTCAAATAGATTCTTGTTTGTAATGAAATTTAGCCAATCGGAAATTTGGTATTAAGAGATCGTAGAAAATAATCGATTAGAATGCAAATGTATCGAACATATTCCAAACATATCTATTCAGCCCTAGATAAGACTTAAGTGCATTCAGAAAAACTGTTGTTGAAATTTGCGTTTAGCCATCATTTCGGAACGTTACATCTCTAAATGGGATTGCACTCTTCACTTCCTAATTATTATAGCCGTTTCCTTTGGAAAGTATTTACCCCATTTACTTATCGATACATTTCTTGCAATCTTACACCCAACATTTTTTCGGAAATACATTTTCCTCATTAGCATTGCTAGAAAAACGTCGATCCGTATGATTTAACGAATCTTATTGCCTTTTCTCAAATATCCCCGTCAAAAGAACGAGAAAAAGAAACAGATTTGTTCAGTCTCCAAGATCAACCCCAATCATGCTTTCTGAAAGTCTCCCTTTATCTCGTCCCATGTTAAGCTAAATATACTTTTCTTGGCCCACGGAATTAAGTGTAGATTCCAAATCAAGTCCTGTTTGCTTATAACTTAAGACGACTGGCGCTCTCAATATGTGGCGTTGCCGAGTCTGGAGACACGATGACAAAACAGCTGAAGAGATGTTTGCTCCAAACATCTGCTGAATCGGGAAACAGTTTTGTCCAAACTCCAACGCAAATATATAAATAACAAGATTTTTTTTTTTTTTAAATTAAGAAAACCTGATTTTTCTTTGGAAAATCTTTAACCTCAGAAGAAGTTACAAACTAATCTCCAGAGTGAACCTGAATGGTTTGAGAGTGATTCTTAATCTGTCCAGGCATACGTGCTCTATGCTCGTGTTTTCCTGCAACAATCCACAAACTGACTCTTGCCTTTAGTATGGCGTTAAAAAGGACATTTACAATTCTTTACATCTGCTCATTGGCTGCAAAGTTTAGCCCCTTCACCCACAGCGTGAAAAAGACATAAGGAAAAAAAGTACCCCCCCCCCCATTTAAGCACAGAAAGCTGCGCCCTGGCCCATTCACATGATTGATCAATGAACAAAACACAAAAAAACTTATCGCATGCAATCGGAAGTTCTAACTCCGTGATGGCGAGTATTGAATGAATCACTTTGGGTTTATTGGCAAAACATTTGAAGCATGTATATGAATGTAGGGCATTGAGTATGAAAATATTTTTGTAAATATCTTTTGTATTAACTCTGCTTTTGTGTGTCTCGGACAGCATTTTCTGACAGCTACTTGACCCACTTCCCGTTGACCTATCGAGCTGTAACTTGGCACATAGACTCGTTGCCAATGACAAAAAATTCTGTCAAATTTTCAGCCCCGACCCCCATAAATAAGTTTTCTACTGCTTTCAAGGGGAAGATGAAGGAGATATGGTGACGCATATTTCACTAAATAAAATTCCCGATAACTGCGCTAAATGTGTTTCTTGTCCTTAAGGGTCGGTTCACACGATCAAATTTTCCTTCAAGCATTTGATGCAATTCGTGTATGAAGCCTCGTCACAACTTTCAAATTACTATTTGATCAAATTCCCCAAAAAGGAAACCACGAACAAAATAGTGCGTTCATACAACAATTTGACGCTAAATTTGATCGTGTGAACCGACCCTAACACCAAGCTCTATGTTATCATATTACGGCGGTATAATGTGTTAGTTTAATTCTACAACTTAGAAATCAGCTGTGACATTTAATATGACCGCATATTATTTTTATGGAAATTGTGTAAACCTATAAAGTATGCTTTGGAATAATTTACAACAGAATGTTGGTTTAAATTTTTTTTAAACAGTTTGTATCCCTCTTGTAAAATGCCAGTCCAATAAGGTTCGTCATTTAATGGGTGAAATCTTATAAATGAACATCGTGGCAAAATTTGGCCAATCTCATTATGATATTAATAAAGACATCCTTGTATTCCGTTTGGCAAATCTCTCAACAGCTGTTCGGTATTTCTACGTTAATGCGAAAACGTGGTCAATGTATTTAAATACATTGTTAGAGGCAATGTGTTTACGAAAACATTGTCTAAAAATAGTAACATTACGTAATGCGATGTGACGTTTTTCGGTCTTAGAAATGAGTAGCCCTAATGTTGTATCCATCGTATCTCCGACTGAGACTTCTATCTGACAATTCCAATAGGTGCTTGCCAATGGTTTCCCATCACATTCTGAAATTTCCTTCGTCCCTTTTCTGGTGGCCGTTTTGCAAGCAATTTATGTACAATTATTTTAATTTGTTTATACCGATGTAATGTACCGTCAGAGCTCATGTGGCCACCAGCTGACTTTCTAAAACACCATAACTACGTAGTAATGTTTCCTATGTTATGTAACGTAACATGAATTTTGGGCCTTCAGCATCATCTTCTTAGTCAGATAGATAGCATTGTCTTATCCCCTTTAAATTTTATTATTTTAAAAGATCGTTACCCTTACTGCACCAGTCACTACATCACGAGGCAAGACTTTCTATTGATTTATTTCAAGTAGACGATGTGGCAGCTAACGCGTAACAATGAGTTCCAGTGTCTGATGTCAATATTCTCCCACCACTCCCACCCCACACCCCAGTTGCCCACCCCTCACCACCCCACAAACCTTTTTTTTACCAGACACTTCTCGGTGGTAGCTAGCTTAAGTAAAAGGGTTTCCTTGCTGTAATTACCGCCTTCATGCCCACGGAGACAACAGCTTTAAAATATACCAACTCACACATTCAACTATATGCCCTATCTTTCCACAAATGTTTTCTGCATTTGTTTTAAACAATTTTAAACAAAAGAAAAAAAATTATCTCAAGACGTAAAAAAAAAGTGTTTCTTATGCTAAAAGCACGAGCAAACTGGCAGCTAATTCAATCCAATGAAATAGATACAATTGATAAAGAAAATTATTGTTAAGTTAATCAAGCAAGTAATACGTTGAAAACTCAGAGATACGTTAAGATGAATTGATACTTGTTTGACTTAGAAAGCAGCTCTATGTTGCCTTGAAAGAAGCTCCAATTGGCAAACATGCAAGGGGAAATGAAAGGTTATAAATTGCATCGATCCATTCAAACGTCAAACATCACCATTAGAACAATCCATTACACAATTACCTGTGCTGCGTAAGCGGCAGCGTCCCCTAGGAGACTTGGGGGCGTCCACGTGGCGTTTGCCTCTTCGTGGCGTGGTAGACTAGTAGGGGGGACTTGTCCACCCGAAGCAAAAAACCCCGGCCAAATGCATGACTCCCTACGCAACGGGAGCAGGGACTAACATGATTACTTGTTGTCGTTGATGGATATGATGCTTGGGTGGCGGCCAAAACCCACGCCGATGATTTTAGCTACGCGGCCCTGAGAAAGCCGCTCCTAGGCAACCGTTTCGTCCCGCCACTACTCGTTCCGACCTAAAGACTCCTGGGCGGTGGGGGGTGGTAATGCAACACTTACCCCCCGGAGTGGAAGCAAAACCGTCCTGACTCACGGAGAGTGGACTGCGGACGCTTTAAACGCAGCGTCATCGGTCGACCGGGCTTCCCCTAAGTCAAGGGGAAGTTCCCGGCGTCCTTCCGCACGGGCTGGCGTCGGGGAAACCTTCAGTGTGCTGGCGTGTGTGGGGGCGCCGGGGGGGCATTAAGAGCTCGCGCTCGACGGCCCACCGATGCCATCTCTAATGCGACATTACACAAAAGACTTTTAACACCCACATACACATGCACAAACACAACATAAACGGATACATACACCAGCCCTACATAAAACATACCCTCAAACAGTTACACGTACGCAAACATAAATATATGGACAACCACACACAAAACACATTAACCCACATTCATACACATATATATGGATACACAAAAAACACAAGAACACTCTCACACAGATATGTTTACAAGCACACAGAAAACACATTGACCAATCCAAAGAGAGATATGGACAGCCACGCACATAATACATACACCCATACACACAGACACATACACTGGTATCAGTTTCACAAACACACAAAGACGTGCACTCTCTCACACACACACAGAGATATACACACAGTCAATCACACACCCAAATACGTATACACGCCAACATAAAAAGTTAACACTCATAACTCACACAAACACACTCAGATATCACATCATTCACATAAGAACGCATGAACCTACACTACAATACACTCATACCTACTTATTGCATAAATACATGTAAAAAGCCATGTGGACATAATAAAATGGTGTTACGCCCCTTTTACTTGCATCAATGGGCGCAAAATGAAGTTTGGCAATAAAATGTTTGGCAAAAAATGGTTGGCAATAAAAATTTTGACAAAAATAATCTTTGACAAAAAATGTGGGCTAAAAAATTTTTGGTAAAAGAATGTTTGGTAAAAGAATGATTAGAACTAAAATATTCATACCGAACTTGAAAAAGATGAGAGGGGAAAAAGACTTGTCGAACGCCTGTATTGATATTTGTTTTGTTGTTTTTTTAATTTTAAGGGTTTGATTTTATGACTTCCTTAATAATAGAATTGAATAGATATTACGTTAAATATCAGACGCTGTTATAGAATTACATTAAAATAATATAGATTTTACCACTGTATTTGATAAAAGTACACATTTTTCAATATGAAAGGTGCCCCTAGCTTAATAGATGATGAATTTTTTTATAAAAAGCTCATGATTGATTTGACTTATTTTCTGCCATACCGTGAAAAGAAAAAAAAGAAATCCCAATGACGGATGAGTGTACCAGTGACTGGGGAAATGCAAGTGTTTAATAAAGCATCGGACTTGTTGGAGACTGAATAGCGGCCAGTCTCGTCGTGAGTGGTCATCGGGTGCGCAGTCTGACCAGCCGTACGATGAAGCTATGCAGCACACCAGATAAAAGTGTTTTATTAGTCACACATGTCAACAGAAGATTACTTATTAGTTACATGTTGAGAGGACGGGACGCTTCACCTTTGGGGGGCGTTCTCACAACTACGGGCCACGTTTCCACAACAATTAATGGTGTTTCGGTGCTTTTTTTCCCCAGTGCTTGTGTATTGTTTTAGGGAGGTCATTAGAGCAACCCTCAATAAATGTTTGCCCTGTCGAATAAGTTTGTGATCGATGTTGGTATTCCCTCCTAAATCTTAATCAGTCTTATCACTTCATGGAACATTGAACATTTTATTTTCCTTATAAATATAAGGAACTAATAAAGTCGTATAGGAGATGGCGTCTGTGGGCCGTCGAGCGTGAGCTCTTAATGCCCCCCCCCCCGGCGCTCCCCCACACAAGCCAGCGCACTGAAGGTCTCCCGGACGCCAGCCCGTGCGGAAAGGCGCCGGGAACTCCCCTTATGCCTAGGGGAAGCCGCAGTCCACTCTCCGAGGGTCAGGACGGGTTTGCTTCCACTCTGGAGGGAAGGTGTTGCGTTACCACCCCCCCCCCCCACATCCCTGGGAGTCTTTCGGTCGGGACGAGTAGTGGCGGGACGAAACGGTTGCCTAGGAGCGGCTTTCTCACGGCCGCATAGCTAAAATCATCGGCGTGGGGTTTGGCCGCCAACCAAGCCTCATATCCATCAACGGCAACAAGTAATCATGTTAGTCGCTACTCCCGTTGCGTAGGGAGTCATGCGTTTGGCCGGGAAATATAAGGAACTAAAATGTTCGATGTTATTTGATGGTTACGCTTTTTAACATGACAATATAAATGGTAATATCCGGGACAGTATTTCATTCCTAACGTCTTTATGTATCCTGATGTACTTAATGAGTAAAGATAAATTGAATGGTGTGCAACCTATTCATACATATGATTGATGTGTGTTCAAAGCTTGTCGGAAGTAGAATTTTTATTTACAAATCTAAACTGTTTGATACTACCGCTTAGAAAAAGATTCTTATTTTGGGGGGAATTGCTATTTAGTTTGCAACGTTTATATATCATTAGTCGTGACCGTCGTTTGGCTGTCTACGATTGGTCAATCGCTATGTAAACATGGATTGGATGGCAATACCATGAATCGAAAGGAAATAACGGATACAGATAAAAAGTATTATTTTTTAAAGTCTGTTATCAGGGAAGTCATTTGGGTAGGGCATTTCCCTCCCACCCCCCACCCCCCACCCCCCGAATTAGCAGGTTTTCTTAAATTGCTATGTGCTGTGCGGCTCGAGTAATAAACAGCTTAACAAACCGACAAAGTTTTAGTTTTTGCCCCCCCCCCTCAACCAACCCTTTTTAAAAAACTGAAATGCCTGTCATTGAGTCTGTTTTAATTAGCCCTTCTTAATTTGCTGGAATTGCATTTAGAAATCTCAAACATAACTAATATTAGGAGCTACTCGGAAGTGGGAAATTGTGTCTAAAGGCAAGATACTCTATTTTTATGTATACTTACAACATTGTTTAAACTCCATGCATAAAAAAAGAAACAAGAGTTGGATTCGTAATTATAGACGAAACATATTCTTAACTAACTAAAAAATATCATCCGATGTTATCGAGATAATAATGGCGGGCACTTTGCAATAATTTCCACAAGCATTTGCGAAAACTCATCACAATTCTGTTGTTTTTTTTCTGTTTACGTTTCTTACATCATTAAAACGTTTGATAAGTATTTATCTCCTATATATTATACGCCTACCCTCCACAGTAATGGAGTTCAATGACGGCTGATTTCTACGCTAAAGAAATACTTTACATGTCATGTGTTTTTAAATTGTTTATTGTTGGGCATACACTACTACTTTTCGTGCCCCTAAACTAAAAATAAAATTCTCTCAAAATTGTGAAAACTTAATCTTAAATTTATAACAAAAAACTCTATATACCATTTAAAATATGTTTTATACTAACAAAATGTGATATACTGATATCTTAATTAAAACTTTAACCAAACTTTTTTCCGTTGTTATCTACTACTATATTATCGTCAAATCGTACAACAAAAATTATTTTATCTAAACAAGACTTTCTTAAACGTTCTTCACGCCGGTAATAGCCTTGAATGTCTTTTTTACAGAAATACTATTAATTTCATTACAATATACACCTACATTTGTGTTCGCAAGTAAAAAAAAATCACTCTTTTAAAGAAAACCTTAAGCCATCTCTATTTTGAAAATTAAATTTTCATGAGTGTAAATGAATGGTTTTGATATTCATGGTTATACTTATGTGAATGTTCAATATTTTTTTAACGTCATTGATTTTCTTAATTGATTAACATATGTTTATTTATAAAATGAGAATATAGCATCTATTTATCACAACTGTAATATCATTGGATTTAACGATATTGACATTCACGTAAAAATTTACACACCCTATTTCCTACCCCCCGATATACATGAACCTATGAAGGTTAATTATTTATCAAATTCATTCTGAGTCGTATCTTGTGCTTCCCGGGACAAAATGAAAGTATCGTATTCACACCCACCCCCCGAAAGTGTTTTTAAAAATATAATAAAATCATCCACGGTATTGTAACCCCCTTACGAATGAAAAAAGACATTTTTATGCACTTCATATGATTTGTTCTCATTTGGATGAGTGATAAGTGCATTAGTGAATGATATTTGGCTATGTAGTTTCGCTGTACTGATTGAATTCAACGGCACTTTCGTATTAAAAGTATATTTAAAGGTTACGTTTTTATTACTTAATAAATTAATAAAAGTATATTTTTGGAATGAATAAGAAGTAAAAAACGTATTAAATTTTTCAAGTGCAAAGCTAAATTTAATTGTGTTTTATTTACAATTTAAAGCAATCAATTATATTTATTAATTTATTTATAAGAACGGGAAAAAAACATCATCAGTTTTGTCACGCGCGGTTATTAAATCAGAGAACTTTTAGCTTTGGCTAATTAGGCAATTCGCGCTAAGACCTCATTTGCGTTATTATTATGAAAAAATTAATTGTATTTCGCAATATTAACAACGCACTAAAAACTAACTAAAAACAACTGATGTTTAAGTTTTTCCGATAAATAAGATGACGGTGTAATTCTTTCATCATATTTTTTTTAATTTAATTTGTTTCATAACTTTCAAAAGCATATAAAATGCTTAACACAGTTCCTGAGTTGATACTTTAAATGTATTTAATTTATACTAATAGTTATTAAACTTTTACTAAAATAAAAGCGTATGTATAATATTTTTTGTGCATTTAAATTTATTCGATTTCCGTAAAATAATAGAACATAATTTTGATAGTTTTTAAGAATCCGAAAGTACTTAAATCTTTTCGGGTATTTGGCGTTAAGGTCAGCCTAGTTTATTCATATATATATATATATATATATATATATATATATATATGTGTATACGAACTTACATAAGTAGGACATTGACGGGACAGTTGAGAAAATGAAGCAGTTGGAAACAAAATTGTCTCACCTGCAGTGTTAAACAGTTCGATGTAGCCAGGACATCTCATGGTAGCCACAGTGCCCGGCTTGGTCTCATTCCAACACATGACGTTATCCCAAGCTATACCACACCAGCCTTTACGATCCTCATCTGCAACAGGTTGAGTTTAACATATAAATTAAACATAACTTATTGTATGTACTTACTGACCCTATGAGATATAATCTCCAGTATTGACCAAGTGGGATATAATCTCCAGTACTAACCAAGTGGGATATAATCTCCATTACTGACCAAGTGGAATATAATCTCCAGCACTGACCAAGTGGGATATAATCTCCAGTAGTGACCAAGTGGAATACAATCTCCAGTACTGACAAAGTGGGATATAATTTTCAGCACTGACCAATTGGGATATAATCTTCAGTACTGACCAAGTGTGATATAAACTTCAGCACTGACCAGGTGGGATATAGCTCCAGTACTGTCCAAGTGGGATGTAATCTCCAATACTGACAAAGAGGGATGTAATCTCAAAGTTCACTTTTTTTTTAATTCAAAAATCAATTTTTGGAAGATAGGCGGTTTCATGCACAACGGACAATGAAATCAAATTATTAAAAATTAATTACAAAGCACATAGAGGAGAATTAGTCGACAACACGGCATAAAAGGAATGAAAAGTAAATTTTATTTATTAATATCATAACATGTAAAGACATCTATTTTAATGTGCAAGATCAACCTATGTCTAGACGCATGAGCCGTAGCGTCAAATAAGTCATTTTAGAAAAAGTTTTGTCAACGTTTCATGCTGACTCAGTCTAAATTATGTCAGCCATTATTGCAAACGATGTCGGTCTAAAAATAAATTATTGAAAAGTGATTCGTACGATCTTTGTGGCCTATAAAATTATCCTAATTAATGCCAAAGATTAATGCTAGGCGAAAGAAGAAAGTGTCGCGGCTGAAATGTCTGTCACCGTCCAACAGTGTCGGTAGAACTACACCTCCCTCCGCCACCTCCCAGGGAAAGAAAAGTCTCTCGAGTACCAATTGCAAAGTCTATCGTTAAAACGATTAGTTTAAATTTTTTAAAACAAAAAATACCTGCTTTTGATCCAAAGCACCTTAATAGGCCGATGGGGACCAATTGATATTTTCAAAAGGACCCTTCCCATCCCACACCGATTCAGCGTTATAATTACTTAATGCAGTATGAAGTCTGGGGATTAACTAAAGAAAGGGCCGGATTTCTACCGGTCGACATGGGGATTAACATGATGGATCGCGGCCTGAAAATTCTCTGCTACTGACATTGATTTTTGTTCACGAAAAGGGCAACGTTTATTAGGAAAAGTTTGGCATTTATTTTATCTTTATTTTACACATTCAATACGTTATAATAGAATCGATGTAGCATCGTTGGGAAAAACTTTGAACACACTGACAAACAAAGAGTCAAATATACACATTTAATATGTCAACATCGGGGGAATACACATATTTCTTTTACAAGCAAAAGATTATAAGTGACACGAGATGCAAAAGGTGAAAATTGACGTTGAAATTGTTTGGATGAAGTCATCTCTGGGGAAAGGTTTACGCAATATGAAAATAAACAATAACTAAGAACAAAGTTTTTCGTAGAGATCCTTTATCAAATGTAATATCGAGCAAATTGGGGGGGGGGGCGAAAATGTGACAAAACGTGCTTACAAGTCACGCCATTTATAAGAATCCCCAAAAGTGTCCCCCCCCCCTTTTCCAAACTCCCACACCCAAGGCTGGGAAGCGCACATTTTTTTTTCCGCATTACTGAGCTATATTAATATTCGGTAAATTCGAATAGATCGTACCGCGCTTTTTTTACCATGGCCGCCAACTTGATTGACGTGACCCGTAAAATTAAGAGTAAAACGTTAAAAAATAATGAACAAATTTCCTAAATGTATCCCTAAACCTAAATTGAACCCTAAATCAATCCCTAAACCTAACCTGAACCCTAAATGTATCCCTAAACCTAACCTAAACCCTAAATCTATCCGTAAACCTAACCTGAATCCTAAATCTATCGCTAAACCTAACCCAATGAAATGAGGTACGATCTATCTTAATTAGCCTAATAGTCTATTGACTCATTCACCAATTCCTTTAGAAAACAAAAGATAATATTATGCACCAAACACACTTGCGATATTTTTCTATAAAGAATTTCATTTAGTGCAATTTTCGGCGACTTTATTTTTATATTTTCTCTAAAAACAGGAAAAAAACTGATTGGCACTGAGTTTATGTGACAAGTGTCAGCTCAATAGCGTGACAGGAAGTGGGCCACTTAGCCGTCCTAAAACTATGATACCCAGTCAGTCAGTCAGCAAGCCACAAACCAAAGCGAAGTTAAATAGGACCCAGATTGATCAATACATTGATCTTGGGCCCTCACAATACAGATGACGAGGAGATGAAGGAAAAATGATGTCACTGATTTCACGAAATTAAATTGCCGATAACAAGCATTGAGGTTCTTTAAGAAAATATCTTTTTTTTAAAAGTGTTTTTAGTCTTTTGTTTTTACCAAATAGTTGGTGTTATGAAATCTGCGGTGTAAAAGCGGATGGGTCATTAGAATATTAATATGAAATAAAATTTGAAAAATGAATTTAAATGATTTTGTTTTCTTTCGGTATTGTTTCATTCTGAATTTAATCGGGCCCTGGTCCATTTATACTCTTGAGTCTTGTACCTAACTTCGAGTTTATAGGTCTACACGGTATATGTTTGGTATCGTTTTACCTTTCTGCTCACTGCTCTAAGCGCTCATGTAAAGTTGAGTCCATTAAAAAATCGTTCTATCGTAAAGCGGGCGGTCCTTTGTCAGAGCGCGTAAAGTAAAGAAAATCTTCAAGAGGTCCTTGAGACATCGGAGTGATTACAGCTCTTATTGTGTAATGCATTCCATGGTGTTATGGGTCTGGGTAAAATGAAAAAAATCTACTCTTCCACATATACGCAATGACAGGGCACCAACATAGTTTCACAGATATCCTTACCCATTTTAAAACAGTAATAGAAGTAAGCACACACTCCAAAGCACAGGTTGGTAGAGGACAGCCAACAACCCCATCCAATTCTTCCAGCCCACATTGTAAAGCACAGATTGGTAGAGGACAGCCAATAACACCATCCAATTCTTCCAGCCCACACTCCAAAGCAAAGATTGGTAGAGGACAGCCAATAACACCATCCAATTCTTCCAGCCCACACTCCAAAGCACAGATTGGTAGAGGACAGCCAATAACACCATCCAATTCTTCCAGCCCACACTCCAAAGCAAAGATTGGTAGAGGACAGCCAATAACACCATCCAATTCTTCCAGCCCACACTCCAAAGCACAGATTGGTAGAGGACAGCCAATAACACCATCCAATTCTTCCAGCCCACATTCTAAAGCACAGATTGGTAGAGGACAGCCAATAACACCATCCAATTCTTCCAGCCCACACTCCAAAGCAAAGATTGGTAGAGGACAGCCAATAACACCATCCAATTCTTCCAGCCCACACTCCAAAGCAAAGATTGGTAGAGGACAGCCAATAACACCATCCGATTCTTCCAGCCCACACTCCAAAGCAAAGATTGGTAGAGGACAGCCAATAACACCATCCAATTCTTCCAGCCCACACTCCAAAGCACAGATTGGTAGAGGACAGCCAATAACACCATCCAATTCTTCCAGCCCACATTCTAAAGCACAGATTGGTAGAGGACAGCCAATAACACCATCCAATTCTTCCAGCCCACAGGCCAAAGCACAGATTGGTAGAGGACAGCCAATAACACCATCTAATTCTTCCAGCCCACATTCTAAAGCACAGATTGGTAGAGGACAGCCAATAACACCATCCAATTCTTCCAGCCCACACTCCAAAGCAAAGATTGGTAAAGGACAGCCAATAACACCATCCAATTCTTCCAGCCCACACTCCAAAGCAAAGATTGGTAGAGGACAGAAAATAACCCCATCCAATTTTTCCAGCCCACACTCCAAAGCAAAGATTGGTAGAGGACAGCCAATAACACCATCCAATTCTTCCAGCCCACACTCCAAAGCACAGATTGGTAGAGGACAGCCAATAACACCATCCAATTCTTCCAGCCCACAGGCCAAAGCAAAGATTGGCAGAGGACAGCCAATAACCCCATCCAATTCTTCCAGCCCACACTCTAAAGCAAAGATTGGTAGAGGACAGCCAATAACACCATCCAATTCTTCCAGCCCACACTCCAAAGCAAAGATTGGTAGAGGACAGCCAATAACACCATCCAATTCTTCCAGCCCACACTCCAAAGCAAAGATTGGTAGAGGACAGCCAATAACCCCATCCAATTCTTCCAGCCCACACTCCAAAGCACAGATTGGTAGAGGACAGCCAATAACACCATCCAATTCTTCCAGCCCACAGGCCAAAGCACAGATTGGTAGAGGACAGCCAATAACACCATCCAATTCTTCCAGCCCACAGGCCAACACTCCAAAGCAAAGATTGGTAGAGGACAGCCAATAACACCATCCAATTCTTCCAGCCCACAGGCCAACACTCCAAAGCAAAGATTGGTAGAGGACAGCCAATAACACCATCCAATTCTTCCAGCCCACAGGCCAACACTCCAAAGCAAAGATTGGCAGAGGACAGCCAATAACCCCATCCCTTCCTTCCAATTTAACCAAAATCATACAGCATCGGTACTACTAATATTACGAGTCAGTAATACATTTATATGTGCATATTTTGTAGAAAGCTCGATGCCTTGTATGTCATCACAAAACAGCTAACAACGTAACGACACAACAGGGGATATGTTTGAGTTTGATCAAGAATTACACTGGGTGTTCATCTAACTTTATTAGGATTTTTATCATTTGTTTTATGGTAAATATCTGTCTGGGTCGCTCTGATGATTCCAGCATATGTTGGCGTTAAACACCTAATCACCTTTTTATTGAGATTGAGTAACAAATATTTCCGTAACAACAAACTACCTTGTTATGAATTGATAACGCAGAGGAAAACAACATATTACCAGAAGAAAATAAAAATTACTCTTATAAATTATTGATATGAGGATCTCTTACTAATTATTTCTCAAAAAAAGTTTGTTTAATATAACCCTCAATGCAATGCACGTTACCAGCTACCCTAAAACTTTATTGTGTGACAGGTTGGACCACACAAGGACACGGTGTAATGTTGTGTGACAGGTTGGACCACACAGGGACACGGTGTAATGTTGTGTGACAGGTTGGACCACACAGGGACACGGTGTAATGTTGTGTGACAGGTTGGACCACACAGGGACACGGTGTAATGTTGTGTGACAGGTTGGACCACACAGGGACACGGTGTAATGTTGTGTGACAGGTTGCACCACACATGGACACGGGGTTTTATTGTGTGACAGGTTTCACCACACATGGACACGGTGTAATGTTGTGTGACAGGTTGCACCACACAGGGGACAAGGTGTAATGTTGTGTGACAGGTTGCACCACACAGGGACACGGTGTAATCTACTACATAATTATTATCGACATTCACCTGCAGTCACTGGGTCCAACTTCGCTACGACATACCAAATTATTTGCTCCATATACGGAGAACAAACCCATTCAGCTCTGAAATAAATCTTTCCTGTCCAATTTGCCAATGTTTGGCCCAGAAAATCTTCAGATTATAGTCGTCACGGAATCTCTGGACACATGCAGTTCTACAACTGGTGCGTGTTGCCGTGTACATGGGTCCCCAATTACAGTGAATCAGCCGGAACGTTGGAACAACTATTCTTTGTCAGACACAAATGTGGCTTGTTTATTTATTTTACTTCGGTTATGTTCTTGTTTTTGCTGTGGCTGTTTTTTCTTCCAAAAACAAGAATCCGGTAAAAAAATTTTTGCCATTGGATTTGTGTTGGAAATGATCCGTGTTATGACAAGCTGGACCGTTGACCGGAAATACACATTTAAACATGAGCAAGATTTCCCTTTTAGAGGATTCAAGCAACGAAAGAGGCGAAATTATAAAGCTATTAATGTTTAAAATTGACGACATTTTATCATGACCCACTAACCCAAAAGTATAATCACATGAACGACAGTTTGAAACACGATTCTTGTTTTAGCTGAGTATAATACTCCTATCGTAAAAAAGGGCGAAGGATTTGCGTTTTTTTTTTTAAATTTTAACTTATGCTTGTGGATGTAGAGATTTCGCCTGCCTCACTACTTCATTCCACTGAGACCTAACTTATGCTTATAGATGTATAAAGAAATTTAAAAAAAAAATTAAACACCTACTCAAACGAATTGAAAATGTCTCTTGATTAGCCATCTTCAAATAATGTATTTTATCCTGAATGCATGCATAGCTGTACAACATATATATATATATATATATATATATATATATATATATATATATATATATATATATATATATATATATATATATCAATTACTCCAGTTAAAAGTTTGTATAAGATTTAAGAGTTGGAAATAACAGAAGACACGTAATAAAAAAATATTCTGTTACAATAATTTACATTATGTTCATCAACACGTAACAATTTTATTAAAAGTTCCGTAAGCTGACGTTGCATTTTAACGGCCAGTTTCTTTGTGTACGGGGCATTTGTCAAACTCACTTACCCTTATCAAGATCGGTTTCTATACATCTGATGACCTGAAGCCAAATAACCTTGGAAAATTACCTTTTCGTGGATCAAACGTAAACACAACTGCTGACTTTAGTTTGTTTTAAACGTGTCGTTTCGTAGGCCATAGCTTTAACAATAAATGGCCACGGTTTTCCGTTTGATAAAATTTAAACTATACGTCTGTCACGTGTATTTTGATTTAGATTAAATTTAACGCTATGATATTTATTGGGATGGGCGAGAGAGAGCGAAAGAGGGAGAGCGATGGAGAGAGAAAGAGAGAGAGGAAAGGGAGAGAGGGAGAGAGATAGAGAGAGATAGAGAAAGAGAGAGAGAGAAAGAGAGAGAGAGAGAGAAAGAGAGAAAGAGAGAGTGAAAGAAAGAGAGAAAGAGAGAGAGAAAGACAGAGAGAGAGAGAGAGAGAAAGAGAGAGAGAGAAAGAGATGAGTGTCACTTCACCAAAGCCGAAACTCTTGCACGGACAAATTTTCTTATTTTTTTGCGCTTGTGTTTTACAATGACTATCCTTATCTGTGGAGAAGATGCGTCACTATCCCGTGTTCAGTGCTATGATACGGCCCCGTCCAGCAGAAAACAATAAAGGCTGACAGCTTCCCCAACGCAGACCTTTTGTGCCGAGCCAGATCTCGCCCCCGGCCCGTATCTCTATTTTAGTACAATAACTGCCTCCATTTCCTTGCTAACAAACTGGATATCCTGCCCAAAAAATTAGGTTAATTTGACAGTAGAGACGGACACAAGTCGCCCTTGTCAGTATCGTGCCAGCTGACCGGAAAAAGATATAGGATTAACTGCGCGCGGTGGTCTGGTGTCATGCGTTGGAATCTGGCAACGGAAGTATAGAGACACTGACACGCGCAATGTAAAGGAAGCGCCCCGTATATACAATAATACAAACAAGACTTTGCCTGGAGGCAAACATAGCTTGACGTGTTGCTCAGATAGTAAGTTGAAAAGTTTATCTCTCTAGAAACTCAATGGGTACAAGAAAAATTTAAGTCTAAATGATAACAATAAACTCAAACACTATTAATATAACCCCGAATTAAAGATAAATTATCCCCCATGAAATACCTCACATGAATAATTCACCATTGAACGTTGCGCATGAAAGCTCTCTGTGTGACCGCCTTTTATTCACTCGGTACCATTAATATAAAACATGGGGAGTACGTGGGGGGGGGGGGGTAGTGAAAAGGAAGCAGGACACACCAGAAGCAAAATATTTAATGATAAAAGATTGTAGTATGCGCTTTAACTCGTCTTGGAAAGTCTTTTTTTTAACTTTTCTTTTAGAAACATTTTTATTTAATTATGGCCTGGGGACCTTTCATTACTTCTATCGAGTTTTTCGGTGGCTTTATGTTCAACTTTTTTTTTTATCAAGTCTCCAGTTCACAATGATTCGTGTGTGAACTCTGCAAAGAAAGTCATCAACGTCGCTGGTATGTACATCTTAAACCTCATTATAAAACGACGATGTTGACAGTGAATCTTGTGTTTTGTTAAATATTTTTATTTTCTTATGAGGATGAACTATTGCTGCGAGATGTCATAGTTAACAAAACTATTATCACTGTCATCTTCAAAATTTTTGTTTGGTGTTTTGTTTTATATATATTTTTTTTTTTATATTAAATCAATTGTTCATTTAAAGATTAAGACTAGCAAGAAACATAACATGGCGACCATTCTACATTCAGGGCATTTTAAACACTCATTTCAGTGTGAGCCACGAGTGTGCAGAGAGGCGCCCCCCCCCCCTCCAACACAACGCACCATCAGCTCCTGTGATTCCCATGATGGCGCCGGCAGCGCTGTCCTATATTGAAATCTCTGAAGAATGGTGAATTATTCATGGGAGGTATCATTTAAATCTGGCCGGCATGTCGATCAGAGATGCGACTGCAAATACGTGTACGGATGTTACACTAGAGTTACTTGAATGTCTTGTGAGCTGTTGTCCGAGCAAGGTATCTAATATATTTAATGCCCAGAGCTGACATTATTTTTAAACAAGACCTGGGTTTCGTGGAGTTTTTATCTTGAGATGGGGCCCATAGATTTTTTTTTTATACAAGCATAGGACTAGAATAAAACGTCGGAATTTTAACTAGCAAAAAATGTAATACAGGCAAGGATAATAAAATCACTCGTGTATATTTAGCAGGCTAACGCTAGAACAGTCGAGTTTTCAGCCAGTGTAAAAAGAACCAGCGAGACGTCACTAAGGGATTAATTATATATCCAGTGACAGATGTGAAATTGTGACAGGAGACCTCATGAGAGAGCCGGACTCGGATAGGGTGTCAAGAAGTGGTGATTCACGGGATGTAGATAGCGTTTGGACTTACTAGAAGTAATAAAGGTCCTGATAGAAACGATCCAAGGAAAAGTACAAACAACATTACGATGTCCTCAATTCATTGTCCTGCTGCGACACACGTTTTCGATGGGAACGATCGCGTAGAAAATGCTAAAAAATTGTAGTAACCGTAGAAAATTTATAAAGAAGTTGTTGCTTTTGTTTTTTGCTAAACAAAATTAATAGAAACTTATTTTAGGCAATCAGTAGCCCAGGGTCCATTGAAAGGACTGGTAACATTGTCATTTGAACGAAACATTGTTACCAGCCTTGACTATGAAGAACTCATTCAGGTGTTTTCCACCCAATAGGCGAGGAAGGGGATTGTTCGCCTTTTTTCTTTGGGGTATTTATTTATTTATTTATTTGCTTTTTTTCTTTTGCCTGAGTATCCTAAAGCATAATGATAAATTACTGTGTTCCACTCGAACTCTCTCTTATGTATTTTGTAATTGTAATATTAAGGCTGTGGATCTAAGTGGAGAGTTGCTGAATCCGAACACCATTTAATTTCTCTTGTGGTTCCAGATTTACACACACAGGTCCTGAAGACCAGATCTTTGTCACTTAGCAGTCGCGGTCTGCCTCGGTTTTTCATAACGCTTGTACTCTTATATATTTCCATTTGTTTCTGATTTCATTATCTCATTCAGGTTTGTGTTTGACGGGAATTTGTTTTGTGCAACCATGAGACCGAGTCGCGATGCGTAACTCTGCTCAAGGCAATGCAACTGATACAGAACTTTCGGAGAGCAAGTGAACAAAGACTCGGTTTGACTTGTCCCATCATTTTGACCAGTAAGACCCACTGTGGCATATGACGTGTCTTAATACTCTATTGAAGGGGCTATGTAATGTCAACGTTCCTCAAAATTTATTTTTCCAAAGTCTCCGCACCATGATATTGCCAGCTTATGGTGTACAACTAATTTAATAAATTACCGACCCCGAATGAAGATTTCTATCTTTAAAATTTGATACGACTGACTTGTAAGTGAGAATTAAGTAAACTAAGATCTACACATTTAATATTGTAGTTGCGTAACGTGGAAATATTCCGCCCTGTGTTTAATTTAGTGACAGTAAAATGAAGAGAAAAATTAAATTGCTTCTCAGTTATCAGTCTAATGAAAACTCTCGCACTTTATATCAAATGATCTTACGTGAAACAAAATCATAACGATTATTATTATTATTATTATTATTAAAGTGGTGTTATATAGGGCGGTATCCCAGCCTAGGGCTATGCTCACCGCACTTCACATAACAATTAGCAAAAAAAAAAGTTGAGGGACTATGTCTCGTTGAAGGTTTTGGTGAACTTACTGACACATTTTTGACTACCCAAACCTTCGATCTTCACACAATGGCTGATGAGTTAACTTCGGTACAACCTGGCTTACAAAACAAGAAGAAGAAAAAATCCCACCTGTAATGATCGAATCTCTCAGGCCCGAAGCTCTTCCCACGACACTAATCTCAGAAGGCCGATAGCGAAGGGCCTTAAGTTTTAGTCCTTTTTAAACTCGCTGCACAGCGGCTTGCTGCACTCTCAAACCTACATTCAGGTAATGCACTGCTATTGCCTTGAAGGCCATTACGTGAAACTCATGCACTGGACTCGCATAATAGACCCTGGGATCAATGGTTGTTTTACAATAAACTCACGCTAAATATGCCACCATAGGGTTCAAATTAGGTAGAATGTTGCACTGGATAACACATGTTAACAATCTCTGTGCATTTGGAGAGTCATCGATATGGAAACCGTAAAATGAATGAATGTCACAGTGTGTAGCTGCCATGTGTGAAGTAGATGTTAGACATAGGAGAATATTTTAAAATGTCTGTTTCATGTGAATGATTTCTTGACAAATTAAGATAAACTGTCAAACATTTTTATTATTATTAAAATATTATTTTTAGTTCTGTTTCTCGACGTTTTTATTTGTTTCTTATAATTTGTTTTGTTTTGTACATTGGCATGTTTTTTTTTTAAATGTTGGTTTAGGTTTTTATAAGGTTTTTAAAAAAAAATTATTGCACAAAGGAGAAAATGTAACATGTGATCACTTCAGTTGACAATGTAGCCCAACATTATATTACTATTTCTATAATACTTTGCCATAATTGCCATCCCACCTTATGATTTGTTTCAATATAAACACGTTCCCGTATTTTTAGAATCGGAAATTCAAACAGCTTAATTCTGTTACTCTGCATGGGTGATTTGATTACTTCCGGATGTTATTAGTGTTACTATAATACACAACCTAATTTGTCAATTTAAAAAAAATCAGCTATCAAACATAAATAATAATCTTTTAGTACCAAATGAAAGCTTAACCATTTTTTTTTTTTGTATACGAAGTTCAGCCATATGTCACGAAAAAATAGCCAATAATTAATATTAAGAAAAAAAAGCTAACCCCTTTGTTTCCGTATTTTTAGAATCGGAAATTTAAATCCCTACAGATATGCATGAGTCATATTAATATTACAATTTTTCATTTCTCTAAATTTGGCTCGAGTTGGAATCTCAGAAACAATTAGTCAATTGAATTTTTTTAAACATTTCCTCACAATAAAATATAACCTTGGACTTTTTAACTACTTGCTGAACTAAAAGAATCTACATTGAAATTTAAAAAAAACAAGGTATACTAAACACGTTATTATCATGTTGAAATCGG
Organism: Omphiscola glabra; assembly: GCA_964017045.1. NCBI lineage: Eukaryota > Metazoa > Mollusca > Gastropoda > Lymnaeidae > Omphiscola > Omphiscola glabra. The sequence continues at coordinate 51,784,020 of OZ024794.1, read as the reverse complement.
AAGGATATGGACTGATAGGGACTGATTTTAACCAACATGGCGGCAGCCTTGGTGTTTCTAGATCCGGTCGTAGCAAACTCGCCAATAAATCATTTCAATTCCATTTTTCTTTTTGAATTGGATTGCAAACATTTGAAAAAACACAAGGGACTTTCGACCACAGTGGCTCTTCCCACGGAGACCAATTTACCAAATCTATACCCAATCCCAATGCCCTTGTCGCCACTTCCGCTCACGTCATTAAAACGTGGTAAACACAGGAGACCGGAGAGCCTTTTCAGAGTCATAACCAATCAGCCATATTTATGGATGAGGCAGAGCTTAGAATAAACCACTCCTACAACTCTCAGTCAGGTGCAAACAGTTCAGATGGCAAGCGATGTATGCTAATGTGACGGACGGTCGGTAATATAAAACCTATTGAGTAGGGGAGGGCCGGTTTCGATAAGGAAGCAGGACACGCCAGGGGCAAAATATACACGTAAGAGTTTATCTATATTATCATTAGAACACCATTGTCAGTGTAATAATCAAATGTGACGCTCACCCAAACTTGGGGTTTTGAACCAGGAACAGTGCAATTAAAATTCTGGGGAATGAATGAAATTAAGCAACCGGTCGTTATATTATATGCTTTGAACAAGCTATGTCATTGGGGTGTAATGTTGTTACACGTACTTGTGTAGATCAGTGGCTGTTTGTTTGCGAATTTCTTTGCGGTGGGTTAACTACGTTAACGTGATCGCAATGAGCAAATCGAGAATGTTCCAACTGTGAAAGATTAAAATCTACAGGAAGACTTAGCTGTGAAGTAGTCATCAGCTGGTTTAGGATAAGAGGAACGTGGATAGATTTTGGTTTCAAAATGAAAGATGGGGGGGGGGGGGGGGCTGAGGACGATATGTCACAAGTCATAAATTGATGATTTTTAAAATAGAAAGGTTCTGAAGGTATTTAGATATCATAGCTCGTACTCTGTGCGCGCGTGGGTAAGCCAATGTTATTGTCTGAGGCCTTCGTCATTAAAACTACAAGCCACTGGCGATGGTTTCTGTCTGCGGCCTCAGTGAGTCGTAGTAATTGAATGTTCTTTGAAAAGTGGAGGGAAGGCTGATTAAGTTGATTTGTAAATTTCCTGAACCATATACACATAGAGTCTCACTCATATGACGTTAGCAACATTTTTCTTCATTTAGAACATGACTTTTTTATATCTAGATTTCAGGTCGACCAACCCTTCAGTGATCAAGTTCTTGGTCATGCCACTCGCGGGTAACAGAAAAAATGTGCCATTGTGCAAACACAATTGTCGACGCAATTAAAGCACACCCTCATAAAATTTCTTCCAAATAACTTTTCAAACTTTAAATGACATAATACGTGCAAAGTTTCTAATACCGGGTTAATTAAATACATACATGGTAATTAAATGCCTTTCCCATAGATTTTACTCCAGGAACCGTGTTCATCATTTCATGTTGGACTGATTGTCTCCTTCCATTTTCAGACATATATGTAATTGAAATATTCTTTATCTAGGATTAAATTTTAATGAACTTGGCTATTTCAACGGAGGTCGTTGAAGAACAAAAATAAAAACTTGTTTTAAGGTGGATTTTTTTTCCTCTTCTAGAATTAATGAGCAAAAAAAATCCTCTCTAAAAATAGTGATTTCATCATTTTTTGTTTGCTTTTTTTTATTTTTATTTCAGTATATTTACTGTAGCCTACCTGATCCCATCTTTATTTAACACAACAGATATTGCACACGCAAAAAATAGTTGGGGTTTATTTCTTTTTGACAATAACTGGTTTTATGAAATTCTGTCTTATACCTTTGAAGAAAGCTAACTTTGGACTACAGATTTCATGGTCCTATTAAACAAACTCGCTTTTTGTCCCCTGAGATCTTATCAAATGACATAATCTTTTACCCGAAGCTCTTCGTCGCACAAGTTATCAAACAGAAAGACTTCAGAAATCTGGTTTCTCAAAACAAAAACAAAAAAATGTCAGTTTACTTTTTTAGCGTTTTGGGAAAACGTAAGCACGACGTGGATCTGAAAATGACGTAATGAGACTTGTGTTTTGGAATTTAGTTTCACATTTAAGGTGACATTCAATATTCTGAAAAAATGGGATTTAACTCTGATGAAAGCTGTATGAATTCAAGCATTTCGAATTTGAGGGTGGGGTATATTAATTTTTTTTTTCTCACGAATATTTGATTGGGATTTTGTGTGAGAGTGTGTATCGCCGATGTTTAGCTCAACGTGTCTTAACTCGAAAGTTCATAACATGGGGTAAAAAAACAACAACATAATCCCAGGAGACGCAAGCAATCTCTGGCCAAACTGCACCGCCACGTTAAGCTCGGTTGTTTACATTGATACAACGTATGTTGAGATTGTCATTCCAGTAATTTGGCCTATCTAGCCACTCGTCCATGTGTAGGCCCACATAGCTACTCCAACATATATATATTTATATATATATATATAAGTATAAATGCTTTGAGTGAGAGAGAGAATGAGTGATTTTAAGATATAAGGAGGGGGTGGTTAGAAGGAGTTATATGTAAAGAAATAAAGATTACAGGAGATCTCAAATATGTATGTGTTTATGTATGTATTTTTGCATATGAAGTTGTTTTTTTTTCGATAGACATGCATGTTTACTCAATGTCACGCAGCCCTTTTATTAATTTATGATACATCCATGTTAAAAAGTAAGGCTTCTTGCTGGAACCGGTTCCAAATTAGGACAAATCTCCCCTTTCATTTCTCTCTTTGCCGGCTGTAAAAATTCTAAGGCAGTAAGAAGGAAATAAATCCTCTGGAACATTTTTTTTATATTGAAATTCCTGATGGGGGTAGCTTACTGTGATAAGCCTTCAAAAGACCGTCTACCAATCATGCAAGGTCCACACGCGATCGCTCTTCAGAGGAACATGCCTAATAAAATTGGAAATTTGCAGATAAAGTTGCTAGTCATGGAATGTTTTATTCGTGCCTTCTCTCTCGCACTCTCTCTTTCGCTATTTCTTGTTTGTTTCCATTTCTCTTCTATCTATCTCTTGTTCTCTCTCTCTCTCTCCCTCTCTATTTCTCTCACTCCCCTCTCTCTCTTTCTCTCTCTCTTTCCTTATGTCTCTCTCTCTATTTCTTTCTCTCTCTTTCAGCCCTCTCTTTCCATCAGTCTCTCCCCGATATTCTCTCTCCCTCTCTCACTACCTTTGCTATCTCTCTCTCTCTCTCTCTCTCTCTCCCTTTCTCTAGCACACTTTCTCTTTCTTTCTTTGTCAGGCTGTCACTGGCGTATCTATTTATCTATGTATCAATCTATGCATCTATATGTCTATCTAAATATATATTTATTTACATCGATAAATATATACACATGTATATATATATATTTACATACATACATACATATATATGTATATATATATATATATATGAGTATATATATATATATTATATTTATATATATATTTCTTTTTATATATTTATATCTAAATCAATCAACCCTTACCTCTGTCCATTCGTATGCTCGTCTTTTAAAATTCTACATTGTAGAGTTATCCCTAATGCTATTTTCATTTTAAATCGCACCCAACATAAATATTTGTCATTTCTTATAAGGACATCAATCGATAAGACGACTCTTAAACAGATGGGATCATCCATTTTGACTTGGAGCAGTTTTGTATAATCTAAACTTCCCACTTGATAAAATTTTCTATAAGCGGAATCGTTTAGTGGCCGAACAAAAAGGTTAAGCCGCAAATGAATGTTAATCATATATCTTTGTTTTGTCTTTTAAATATCAGCTTACGTTCTCTATGATCAAATATTAATCATAATCATGATTATAGTCAAGTTAATAAATACTTCTGTCATTTTTTGAATCCTTTGTGTTAACTTCGCTTTTGTTCGTGGCTGGCAAAAATCTCCGGACGGCTATTTGACCCACTTCCATTTATCCTTTCGAGCTGAAACTTACCACAAAGACCGAATACAAAACATTCGAATTTCTATCGAATTTTGGTTTAATTAGCTGCAATTGGACCGCCATTAGTTCTTAAAAGTGTAATGTGGTTTTCAAATCTCTCGTTACCAAAGAGTACATAAGATAAGGGCGCTATTGTTGATTAAACATATATTAATGAAAGAATGATACCCCGACTAGTTCTTATTTCAAGTGACAATATATTTATAATATTAATTTTGATATCAAGTTTTAAAAAATATATATATATAAATAAACGCTTATTAACTTACAGCTCGTGAATATGTATAACAACGGAAATTTGCGTATATTAAGCACACACATACACTGAGAAACGTGTAAATATTGTCTCTAGTATCTCTGGAACGTCTCTCCTATTTATAATCTTTTGGTGGAAAAAAAAGGTGGGGGGGGGGGGATTGAGATGAGAGTTCCTACAATGGAACCTTTATTCCAGAAGGGCAAGCTAGAATTATCCATCTCTATTTAGAACCTTCTAGTAAGGTCAAGAAAGGCTTTGTTTGAACGATGTCCCGCCAACGCAATGACAAGTTGATACCAGTTATACCAAAAACAACAAAGGAGAGACAGCCCTAAGGTACAACTCCGCGTAAAACAAAAATTGAGGTCATCGAGGTGTACACGTGGGGCTGGGCTATAACATTATTTTTGTCCAATAAGAAGATAAAAAGGACCCTTTTTTACTTTAAAAAAATAATTTAAAATTCTGTTGGGTTAACAAATATTGAACAAATAAAAGATTGAACAATTAATGTTATAAAATAGATGAGCATATCAAAACATACACCAATGCAACAAAACAAGAATAAAACATTGATGGCTCTCTAGCAGTTAGTCGAAGTTGAACCTAATATTTTATACATCAAAACGTTGGCCGTAGACGAGTCACTGGTTGCCATTTGAACCTTCTGAAACCTGTAGCACTTATTCTGTTTTTTTTCCTTTCTTTCTTCCATCTCGTCTTACACATTAATGTTGCGTGTTGTGTCAATCTGCTTTAAGCCTCGGATTTCTTTTTTATTTCTGGTCATTGATTTCTTTCATCCCAGGCCTAATGTACCCGCCCCTTGTCCCCAAGGTCTGGACACTGTAATGTCCCCCCCCCCACCCCAAAAAAAAAAACAAAAAAAAAACCTCTCTGCAATTATCGTGTTTTCTATACTGAACCACCACCTTCACTTGCCACGGCCTATACAGCAAATGTCAGAGATTCTATTACATGGCATATGTGGAATGAAGTCACAGTTTCCGTTGGACGGCCTCTATGGCATACGTCAAAGATTATGTTAGGTGGCCTCTTTCGCATGATGCCATTTGGTATTACGTAGACTCTATGGCATGTGTCGCAAATTCTATTACATGGCATTGAAATGAAGTCACAACTTCTATTAAATGGCCTCTAAGGCTTATTTCAAAGTTTATGTTAGATGGCCCATGTGGCATGATGTCAGTTTCTTTTACATGGCCTCTACAGCATATGCCACAGTTTCTATTACATCTACCGTGATCCATATGACCTGATGTCAGTGGGTTAGTGCCGCCTGGGGTTGGCCGTCCCCTTTCATATTGTACTACACGATGTCAAAGCCTTTATACCATTTGTCGTACAGGCCATATCTTCTATACCAATTTCCGTACATGCCACAGCTTCTATACCATTGTCTGTACATGCCACAGCTTACATACTATTGGGCGTACATGCCACAGCTTATATACCAATGTCCGTACATGCCACAGCTTATATACCATTGTGCTTACATGTCACAGCTTCTATACCAATGTCCGTACATGCCACAGCTTATATACCATTGTGCGTACATGCAACAGCTTCTATACCAATGTCCGTACATGCCACAGCTTATATACCATTGTGCGTACATGCCACAGCTTCTATACCAATGTCCGTACATGCCACAGCTTATATACCATTGTGAGTACATGCCACAGCTTATATACCATTGTGAGTACATGCCACAGCTTATATATCATTGTGCGTACATGCTACAGCTTATATGCCATTGTCCGTACATGCCACAGCTTCTATACCATTGTTCCTACAGGACACAGCTTATATACCATTGTCTGTACAAGTCACAGCTTCTATACCATTGTCCGTACATGCCACAGCTTCTATACCATTGTCTGTACATGCCACAGCTTCTCTACCAATGTCTGTACATGCCACAGCTTTTACTCCTACAATAACCATTGCATGTACAGCACAGTGCTCAGCTGTTACCATTTTTAGTACTACATGACGTCTCTTTTTCTATTACGATGGTATGTGATACATTATACAACATATCACTCTATTATCTATCAGGTATTTGAGCCCTATTACAATTTTTCATGAAGCAAAAAAAATTCAAAACTCAAAATCATACATGCTTCGAATGCTCTCAATTAACAAGGAACGTCACGATAGATGGGTTTAAGGCTCATTAAATGGCTTTAAATTTGCATCGGGGAAAAATGTTCCTTCACTTTCATCTCTATCCTATTCCTAACGTTATCCTTCTATAATTATAGAAGGAACATATCATGTTTTAGGGAATAAATTTTTTTTTCATGTTTCCGGTTTTGTGTAAATTCATCCAAACATTATTTTTTATATTTTTGTATAATTGAAAATATGCAATATGCCTGGGGACATTTGTCTGCGATTTTAAAATGTAAATATGAATAATAACGCGGTGTATGTCCCTTACGGCCAAAATTTGCAGTTTAGATTAACACGGCGGTCTTAAATTGGACAAATTTAGGATTCGTTTATAGATCTTTCACCTAAAAGACTACTATTTAGACAGGTTTTTACACACCGTTATATGGTAAGAGTGACTGCAACAACTATCGTGGAATCTCCCTTCTTAGCATAGTTGGAAAGGCCTTTGCCCGAGTTGCATTAACACGCTTTCAGACACTAGCAGCGCGCGTACTCCCAGAATCGCCATGTGGCTTTCGAGCCGGCCGGTCCACCATAGACATGATCTTCTCTCTGCGCCAGGTGCAGGAGAAATGCAGGGAACAACATATGCCTCTATACATCGCGTTTGTCGACCTCACTGAAGCTTTTGGTCTTGTCAGCAGAAGCGGCCTGTTCCAGATCCTAAAAAAAAGGTTGCTCTACACGTCTGCTTAACATCATCGAGCAGTTCCACGATAACATGCAGGGCACAGTGTGCTATGACGGTGCCACCTCAGAAGCTTTTCCAGTAAGTAGTGGAGTAAAGCAAGGATGCGTGCTAGCTCCTACTTTATTTGCAATCTTCTTCTCCATCTTACTCCAGTATGCCTTCAAGAACAACAGCGAGGGGATGTACATCCACACTAGAGCTGACGGGAGATTATTCAACATTGCGCGCCTTAGAGCTAAGACCAAAATAATAAAGGTCATGCTACGCGAGATCTTATTTGCAGATGACGCCGCTTTAGTATCTCACTCAGCAGACGGCCTGCAGAGCCTTGTATCCAGCTTAGAGTGATTTTAAGATATAAGGAGGGGGTGGTTAGAAGGAGTTATATGCAAAGAGTTTGGCCTGACCATTAGCTTAAAGAAAACCAACATTATGGCTCAGGACGCTATCTCCATCGATGACTGCTACTTAGATGCTGTTGACAGATTCACATATCTAGGGTCGAACATTTCGAGCACCCTCTCAATGGAGGATGAGATAAGTGGTAGGAATAGGAAGGCCGAAACTGTCATGGCGAGACTGAAGAAAAGAGTATGGTCCAATGCCAAACTCACAGCAAGAGCTAAGCTGCAGGTATACCAGGCCTGCGTACTGAGCGCACTCCTCTATGGATGCGAGTCTTGGACCACATATACCAGGCACGAAAAAAGGCTCAATGGCTTCCATCTCAGATGCGCATCCTTGACATCAAATGGCAAGACTAAGTCCCCAACACGGATGTCCTGTCTCAAACAAATATGTGCAGCGTCCCAGCCATTTTAATCCAAAGACGGCTCCGCTGGCTTGGGCACGTCAAGCGAATGCAATCTGGTCGCATACCTAAGGACGTGCTGTACAGCAAGCTGGCGACAGGGAAAGGTCAGTTGGACGGCCTCGTCTCAGATATTTAGACATATGCAAAAGAGACATGAAGGCGGCCAACATCAACTTCTCAAATTGGGAGGACCTGGCGGAGGATCGATCCACATGGCGGGGTATCGTGAAGGCAGGATCACTACGTGCCGAGGAGCTCTACAGGACGGAAGCAGCTGTAAAGAGAGCGCAGAGAAAGGCCAGAAAACACTGCTCCACCGCATTCGGTGTGGGACATGCACAAGAGACTGCCACTCGAGGATCGGTCTCACTAGCCACACCAAGAGCTGCAATCAGACAAGATAATATATCGTCTCTCGTAGACGGAAAGATGCCATACATATGGTAAGACAAATTTAATCTGTTTTAAGATGTGTCTCGTTTACTAAACAATATGTAACAAAGGACAGAAAACCAGCATACAAATAAAAACGATACCAAAGCTAGTGATATTAAAAAAATCAAATTAATTATTGTTATAGACTGTGTGTTGACCTAATTCTTTCTTCATAGTAGCTATGTTGCATCCACCACTTGTCTTCTCTTCCTTTTTTGTTTGACATTATTGTCCCCCACTGTCTCTCATTCATTTTATCTCTACCATTGTCTCTACCCCCAAAGTGTCTTTCCCACTGTCTCTCTCTCACTCTCTCTCTTTCCCACTGTCTCTCTCCCACTGTCTCTCTCTCACACTGTCTCTCTCCCACAGTCTCTCTCTACCACCATGTCTCTCCCACTGTCTCTCCTTCTGTCTCTCACCCACTGTCTATCTCCCACTGTCTTAGATGTGTAGCACTTTACCAAACCCTCGCGTCCCTTGAGTGGGAGAAGGTGGTTTACGTTCTCATTTGTTCTAAAGAATGCTTTTCAGTGATAATATGAGGTTACATCTCCCGTCCTTTCAACCCAATAGGGTTTTAGCTTTGTTTCCTAGACACGAGACACTTTAACATATTTATATGAGTCCTACAAGATATTACCTTTTTGTGAGTTTACATTAATATTGGTATCTTTCTAGAATTATTTATCTCCACTTGCCGTGCTGTAAGTCTATATAATTTATTTCTGTATATTTTAGTGGAATCTATAAATTATCGCTATGTTCGATATATTTGATGATCCGTATATTTAAGGCTAATCAAGTTATAGAATTTGGTCATAAAATCGCACAGACCGTTCCAGTGTTACATCCTGTTGTTCGCATATCGCTATTTTTATTTATTTAATTTTGGAAACTGACAAGACTGTTAAAAGACTTTAAAGACAATGTATTAAAACACATTTACATACCTATAAAGGTCTAAAAAAATTATAATAGTTAGTCACGTACTAAACGTGAGCAATCTGTTTTCAAATTATAGTTCATCGTAAAAGCTTTATTAAAAATAAGGATAGGTGTTAATTATAAATTGTATGATGGCACTAAGCTTCTTTTTCTAATTATAAAATTGAAAGGTCGCATAGTGCACGTTTCATCAATTATTGTTAAATCAAAAGCGTTTTTGTTTTCTTTAAATTTGCTACTTTTATTACAAAGTTTCCTGAGTAAAAGTTGTTTTTTTTTTTTTTTAATGTTTTTTTCTTTTTAAACTAAGCCGATATTTATTTTATTAACTTCCCAAAAGCTTTTCTCTTTTTAATGTCAGAATAGCAAACAAAGTGCCTTATCCATAAGCATTGCACTCATTTTTTAATATTATTAATTTTATTTTAGATGAGAATACAGTAGAAAGCTTAGAGTTAGAATTTTTTTTTTTTTTGTGAACTAGCATTTCGATTATCATGCCAATTCCATTTTTTGGTACGTGTTTAAAAAACATTCTTATGGCTAATTCGTCAATTTAAAATAATTTGCTTGGAGTTAGATAAAACTATTTTTAAGTATGGCAAAGAGGCAATTTAAGAAAGTTATAGTGGTTTGAAATTCCAAATACAAATTTCAATCTACTGAATATTGGGAAATGTATACTTTATTTGCATATGAATTGCCCTAAAATAAAAATCACACATTAGTAAATATAATGTCTTTTGTAAACAACCCATGTCTTCTTAAAATAGTTATGCCGTTCAAAGGCAATTTATAAAAATGACAAGTTTTCAAAACCCATAAAAACGTATTGTCCTTTCTAATAAAGCTTTTTTTCTTTCTTTTTGACTCTGGTAAAACTAGGAAATATTTAGATAAGGTAGTCTAAGCATTATAATTATAAGTATTTTTTTTGTCCATTTGCGAACAGCATATAAAATAATGTTTGCAGTGCTTTTTAGTGATGGAATCCTTTTTAATTTAATTTTGTTTTTTTTTAATTCATTTATTTCTTGAGTAGCTATCTCTAATAATAATGTAAATAAAAATTAAAGCCATATAACTATTTTTAGTTATATAATTATTTTTTTAAAGATTATTATTTTTTTTTCATAACACAAGCAGGCAAGCAATTTCCGTTTGGCCAAACCTGCATGGAAAGATGATAATTAATAAAATATCCTCATCATATCTTTAAGCCCTTAAAATATTCGAGGCACCTTGCAGTCGAAAGGGTTGCTGGGCGCACACGATAAAGTTAAAGTTAAGTGACACCTACATTTTTTAACTAGGATCTCTTCGATGCTTTCCAATTACGTGTAGAATATTGCACTACTAATTTCAGATATGTGATAAAATGCATTCTTGTGTTTTGAATTAATCAAAACATTTCTGGGGACTATAATGATTTAAGGGGCGAGAATAATCTAGGGCAAAAGCTTACCCACAAGGGTGACACAACTAGAATGAATCTAGTTTACATCCCAATGGCTCGAAATTTAAGATGTCTTTGGTCATTATTATGGATAATTATGGCACTTTCCATCCGAATATTTGAAATGCCACTTCGAATTTGCCTGAAAGAAACAACAAATTCAAGTATGCACCAAAATAATGCATCCCTGCAATTTGAGTTTGTACGACTGTCTTTAGCACCCTAAATTATGCACCCCTTTCTTCACGCTGATCAATGGCACAGTATGGGGTTGATTATAAGCTTGTGCCTAATGATTACCCTGGGGTACACAACAAATGATGTGAATTCAGTTTATATATGGCACTGGGCTAAATAATGCCGCTCAAAAAACCTTAAATATGTTCCTCTGTTCAGAAGGTATAATTGTAACATCGAACGGAGTGAATTCAGTTTATGCATAACACTAGACGCCATAATGCTTTCCACAAAACCTAAAAAATGTCCTTACTCCTTCAAAAAATATAATACAAACATTGAATTCAAGTATACTCAAAAATACACCTCTTGATTTTGAAATAATAAAACATGTTCTAACCCTCCATCGATTCATCAGCGCCCTAAATTTCCGCCCTCCTTCCTGATTAAAACGATCGCGCATTTGGTATCGATAGATGCACTGCCTAGTGGCGCATCTATTACTGCCGCCATGGGCGGGCAAATATTTTTGCCATCCTCCCTTTCACGATACAAACTCTGCAGTTGTCCGAAAATGACACACCTGCATATAAAGAAAAAGAAGCCTCGATGTACGCGCCCTATCTCAACGTTACTAGCAGGGTCGTAGTTACAGTGTTTGGTGTGAGGGGGCGAGATTCATTTTTACGCCACCTCCCACTCTGAAACCAATTATGTTCAACCAATTAATTCCACCAAAGCCCATTTTGCCTCCCCACAAGTCTGGCGCCCCCATCTGCCACCTCTTAGCTACGCCTCTGGACACTGACAACTGGCACTGTTGTCCCCGAAAATCTGAAATGCCCTCCAAGGGGGACAATTTCTGAAAGAAACACTGCCTATAACACATGTGTACTCTTAAAATGCTATTTCGGTGGATCCTTGAAATATTGCGATTTTTGTGGACCATGCCTAAATTCACAAAGCTATAAATAGTATATTTCATTTTCAACTACATTTAGCATTTCATACAAAGACACATAGGTTGTCAACGCATCAACGTCATACATGATGAGTATACAGATCACGCATGCGTAGATGGGTCCTCGCCGTAAGGTCAGCTTTGTTGTAGATTCACCTACGCTTTTCGTTGATGCTGCTGCTTTGGGAACCTGCTTCCAGTTGGACAGCGATGGTGGACCTAAGTTATGTGAAGTTCGCCAGTACACGCTGAATAGTGTCTCCTCGATACATTTAGAAGTAGACATGAAAGCATCTTTCACCCATACATCTGTTCTCTCTAGGCTGATAGACAGAACTCCTAATGGGTATGTGAATGCCACCTTGTAAACTGGTAGAGTCCTTCTCCATTTATGATGTCATAGCTAATTCTTTAAGCATTCTATCTGACATAACGAATTTAAGGTCTTAACTGCGACGTCATGATGACAGGTAAATAATTTACTGATGAAAAATGGGGTGCCCTGGTGTCTAAAATTGAAAATGATTGTGTCTGCTAGAATCACTGTAATTTGATTTTGTGTGGCAAGTTAATTTATGAAGACGATGACTGTTAAAAAAATCTCATTCCCGTTTTAATTAAGTTAGATATTGAGCCAAATTCTTCACGTGTTATCCACTGTGTAGAACACTGGTTCTCAACCTTCCTAATGCCGCGACCCCTTAATACAGTTCCTCGTGTTGTGGCGACCCCAAAGCACAAAAGTATTTTCGTTGCAACTTCATAACTAAAGAGTATATGTGTTCTCCAATAGTCTTAGGCGACTCCTGGGAAATGGTCGTTCGACCCCCACAAAGGGGTCGCGACCCACATTTTGAGAACCGCTGGTGTAGACGATGATGTGACTGATTTATAAACTCATGGTATTTATTGCTGGTATCCGACCGTCACAATGTGACGATGGTGTAGACTTCGCACGGCGAAATTTTACAAGCCCTGGGATTATTCTTCTAGGATTATAAGCTGTTTTCCAACAGCAAATCGCCTCTCTCTACGCCGCTGGATAACCCAAGGGAACCTCATGTAGATCAGAGGTCCCCAAACTTTTTTGTCTCGTAGACCACTTGCCATGCTTTTCGGTTTTGGGTACACCCCCTGCTTACCTGATATTAATTTTTTTTGCAAATTCATTAACTTCAAATGTATTTTTGACAACCGGTATAGTGCTACTCGCTTTGAAATATTTAAATTTATATTCATTTATCAGAGAATATACCTAATAACTTAAATTTTAATATGATTCTTCGTCATGTTTCATGAACGTTCATGTTTTTTAAATTTTTACTTCATAGGTACTTTTATAATTTGCGTAGGATGATATATGTCTTTATATTATAATGTAATATTATGTAAGTAAATAGTACTATCTGTGTATGTGGCTTATTCCATTCATGGAATACCAAAATAGAAGTCACGTCCTGCTTACATGAGATCCACTATCGTTGACCCCCATTTTCATTTTATTGACCCCCATATTTTTTTTCGCTTTCATGGACCCCTTTGCTAGTTTTTTGTCGACGCTTGGGAATCACTGATGTAGATGATACAGCTTGGCACAGGTGGCGTCGCGGGAGTTGACGTAATGTTTCATTGTACCAATGTTAACCGCCTAAGGGACTCCATATTCGGGTTTTAATTCATACTTTGGCTCCTCTTAGATGAATTGCCATCCAAGGTTGACGAGTCCCATCCACCCGGGTGTTAAAAGAATTTACATGAATTTTTTTGATGACAAATAATTTTTTTAATGTTTTAATAAAATTTGGTTTATTTTATACTTTTTATTTTAAAAATGATTTTTTTTCTCCCACATTTCTAATTTTTTGATTTAATATAATGGGAGCAAGGCTCAAATTGACCATATAAGATAGGGTCACGACTCCAAGGTTAAAAGCATGCATATTAAATCAATTTACTTTGTTAAATTGTTGAAATTGTCTAAATTAAAGTGCAAAATAATTGCTCACTTCCTGCCACAGCTTGCATTTAACAAAAGTGCAGCCGTGTGTTTAAAAATAAAAATCTCTCCCACGCCCTTCTTTTTCTTTTCCTTGTTCACCTTTTTTTCATCTTAATCAACATAAAAGTTTTGTACTTCGATGAAAGCTAAGTGTTTCGATTTGTTTTTCTTGTTTTCTGTGGGGGATGTATCAGTGGACCAGCCTCATGTAGAAACTTCGATGACTTATTGCAGTGTTTTCGACATCTAACCCTAAACTACTAAACAGCTCCTCTGTCTTGTCTCCCATTCCATTTTGTGTGGTGACAGATAGGTAAGGGGTCTGGGTCCCGTGTAAGGACCCTTTACGTGTTCTAAACTCTAGATGGGAAGTGATGACCCCAGCATTGAAGCAGGCTACTCACTACCCCATCTCCTCCCCCCCCCCCAATACCATCTGCGAGTAATCCGTAAATTCTACCGGTTTTTCGCCTCCTGGTGTGGCACCGTAAGAGCTGGAGTTAGGTTACATTGCAGGCCAGCAGGAAGGTAGCCAGAAACGAAGACGGTCGGATCGATGACAAAATAGATTGAAGTCGGAGGAGACGTTCGTTTCTTGTAGAGAGTAATAGTGAGACTCACGCACCGACGGGGCTATGAAGGCAGGTCACCCACTAATGGTTTAAAAGTTACTCCATAATAACTTGTATAAATATCTCCACTTCCTGGTGCATGTGATTTGTATATTAAATGTTATGCATGATTCACGAAGAAGTAAATACGGTTGAACTATAAAACGAATTAATCCTTCCAGTGACGGCTCGAACATGAACTTGAACACGGACCCGGAAAAAGGAGAGGGGGGGGAGATGTTATTCTGCATTCAATTATTAATTAATTATTTTTTTTTATAAAACTGAACACAATATTGAGAGATGTTGAAATTTTATACAGCTTGTTTTTATTTAATGTCTAACTACACAATGAGGTGGAATGATACAGGTGTGGGCAAAACGTATTCGCCTCTCATGGTCATGTTATTGAAATGTCTGCTTTCCATCCTTTCCTTATACTATCTAGTCCACGACGATATTCGGTGACATCAACTATCTGACAAGTCTCAAACACGGTGAGGAAGAAATGTCTCCACACATTCATTTATAAAATCAATTGAAGTTTAGGCTGTCCTGTATGCGGGTGTTTGAAACCATTATGAAAATTACAATTTCGGATTATTTTATGCTTAAAACACCATAATGTTAACACGAGCGATATCTAGACATGTTATATGTTATATGGGTGACTACTATACATTTAAAACGTGTTTTCTTCCTTCATCAGGACGAGTCCAACTGACCCTTGTGATAGCCCCCCAAGCTGTTAAGTTCAAGACGTAAATCTTTAATTGGACCCGCGAGATTGTCAGGCTCTAGGAATATTTGTGATGGCTTCCATAATACGTCAAGTTACATATCATACAGAGGGAGAGATAGAGAGACAGTAGTAGAGAGAGAGACAGAGAGAGAGAGAGAGGGAGGGCGAGAGACAGTGGGAGTAGAGAGACGGAGAGAGATAAACAGAGTGGGGGAGTGAAAGACAGGGAGATTGAATCAGAGACAAAGAGAGATAAACAGAAAAAGACAGTGTGAGAGAGCGACAAAGTGGGAGAGAGATAAACAGAGTGGGAGATGGAGACAGCGTGTGAGAGAGAGAGAGAGAGAGAGACAGCGGGAGTAAAGAGGCAGTGGCAGTGAGCGATAGAGTGGGAGAGAGAGAGACATGGAGATTGAGTCAGAGACAAAGAGAGATAAACAGAAAGAGACAGTGTGAAAGACATATAAAGTGTGAGAGAGAGGAAAAAGTAGGAGGGGAGAGACATTGGGAGAGATATACAGAGTGGGAGAGAGACAGGCGGAGAGAGAAACCGTGGGAAGTTAGACAGTGGGAAGGAAGTGACAAGTGGGAAAGAGAGACAATGGAAGTGAGAGACAGTGGGAGAGAAAGAGATACAGTGGAAGATGGAGAGACAGTGAGAGGGGTCTGTGGGAGATAGAGTGACAGTGGGAGAGAGAGAAACAGTGTGACATATAGAGACAGTGAAAGACAGTGAAAGACAGACAGTTGAAGAGAGAGACTGTTGGAGATCAAGGCATTGGGAGAGAAGCAGTGGGATAAAGAGAGACAGTGGGAGAGAGAAAGTAGGAAAAGGAGAAAATGGGAGAGATAGATAGTGGGATATAGAAAGACAGTAGGAAAGAGAGAAAGTAGTAGGGAGATATTGGGAGAGAGATACAGTGGGAGCGAGAGACAGAGTGGGAGAGATAGAGCGAAAGAGAGATAGTGGGAAAGAGAGATAGTGGAAAAATGAGATAGTGAGAAAGAGAGATAGTGGGAAAGAGAGATAGTGGGAAAGAGAGATAATGGGAAAGATATATAGTGGGAGTGTTAGGCAATAGGAGAGAGACGGTGGGAGAGCGAGACAGTGGGAGAGAGAGACAATGGCAGAGAGAGAAAGTGGGAATGAAATGCAATGGGAGAGAGATAAATTAAGAGAGTGAGAAACAGTGGGAGAAAAAGAGACAGTGAATAGGATTTCTTTTATCCACCTCTCCGGGGAAAAATGTGTGCACAATATAACGAAACTATATTTTTTGTATTAAAAAATGACAAAATTTTTTGTTGTTTTTTTCCATTTGCGTTCAACATATAAAATAATATTCACAGTGCTTTCTGTTTCCAGTGATGCAACCTTTATTAATTAAATTTTTTTTGGAATATTGATTTATTTATTAAGCAGCTATCCCGAAAAATAAAGTTAATGACAAATTTAAAACCACACAATTATTTTATTAATATTTTTGTGTGTGCATAACACAAGCAGGTCAAGCACTTTTCTGTTATTCCCCCCTCCTCCCATGCCCTGCATTGAAAGATGATAATTATGAAAATATCGTCATAACATCTTTAAACTACTATAATATCCAAGCCATCCTGCAGGCGAAGGGGTTGTTCTGAATGTTAAGTGACACCTACATTTTTAAAATAGTATCTCTTACGTAGCTCTCCAATTAAGTGTTGAATTTTGCGAAACTAAATTCAGTTAAGTGATAAAATGCATTCTTGTATTTTGAATTATCATAAATTTTCTGGGGACTATACAGATTAAGGGGGCGAGAATAATCTAGGGCAAAAGCGTACCCTCAAGTGGGATAAAACTAAAATGAGTTTAGTTTACGTGCCGCTGGTGTGGAATTTAAGATGTATTTTGATCCGTATCCGGAAATTTGATCGAAAGAAATTTGGTCGATGGAAAATTGATCGACGGAAATTTGATCGAACGGAAATTTGGTCGAATCGTTTTTTAAATTTTTACGTTAAAATATTGCGTCAAATTTCTTTTTGAACGCAATATTATGTTTTACGATATAGTATGGTGCGTTCAAAAAGAAATTTGACGAAAATTTTAACCATCTGGACTGAAAAAAAGATTCGACCAAATTTCCGTTCGATCAAATTTCCGTCGATCAATTTTCCGTCGACGAAATTTCTTTCGATCAAATTTCCGGTAACCATTTTGATCATTAGTATGGCTAATTTTTGGCACTTCCCACTCGAAATTTTAAAATGCCAGTTTAAGATTGTCTGATTGCATTTTGAGTTTGCCCGACTGTCTTTAGCACCCTAAATTTCTGCTCCCCCCTTCCCTACGCTGATGAATGATACAGTATGAGGTTGATACAGTATGAGGTTGATACAGTATGAGGTTGATACAGTATGAGGTAGATCATAAGCTTGTGCCAAATGATTACACTGCGCGCGCTATTAACGGAGTGAGTTTAGTTTATGTACGGCACTGGGCGCCCTAATGCCTCCCACAAAACCCTTAAAAATGTCATTCCTTTTCGAAAAGTATAATAGAAACATTGAATTCAAGTATACTAAAAAAATAAAACCTCTTGATTTTGAAATGATCCAACATTTTCTTTTGAGCAAGATTCATCGGCGCCCTCAATTTCTATCCTACTTCCCGATGAAAATGATAGCTGTTTTCAGTATCGACACACTGCCTAGTGGCGTAGCTACTATTAGTGGCGCCATGAGCACGATACCAACTCTGTAGTTGTCCGAAAATGCCACACCTGTATATAAAGAAAAAGTGACACCTGGATGGACCAGCCCATCCACTCTTATTTCGATGCCACTAGCAGGGGCATATCTAGAATGTTTGGGACAATAATCCTTTTTACGCTACACTCCCTTTTTTCAACTATGAAACCCATTATTTTCAACTATTAAATACCATTAAATCCTATTTTTGCCCCCACCCACTATTTTTACAATTATGTCAAAATATAAAATATTAATTTCAAATGTTTTTTTTAAAATTAAAATTATAAGTCTTTTCCTACATGTAGTCGACGGAGTTATCTAGTATGACAGTATCTACTACCTCATCTTTAGGATAGCGGATTCCAGCGGACCACTTACTCGGACAAATCAGTGGTCAACTTTGATGCTTCATGTTTGATGCTCTTGCCCACAATCCCATCTGGTCGCACTTACGTCTTTCAAAAACAAAACAGCATAGTGTCCAATGGAAAACTTTTGCTTTTTCGCTGACAATGATTTTCTCAAAGAGTTCTTGAGAGCTTGATTTTGGGAGTCATTGGTGTGGATTTGAGTGGCAGCCAGCTACCCATTTTCATTGCCCAACTACACAAACTTAGAGTTGAAAATTTATGAAACAGTTTTTCAAGTACATCATATCATCTAATGTAAGACAATCTAATACAAGACAATCTAATGTAAGACAATCTAATACAAGACCATCTAATACAAGACCATCTAATACAAGACAATCTAATACAAGACCATCTAATACAAGACCATCTATTACAAGACCATCTAATACAAGACCATCTAATACAAGACCATCTAATACAAGACCATCTAATACAAGACCATCTAATACAAGACCATCTAATACAAGACCATCTAATACAAGACCATCTAATACAAGACCATCTAATATAAGACCATTTAATGCTACACCATCTAATACAAGACCATCTAATACAAGACCATCTAATACAAGACCATCTAATACAAGACCATCTAATACAAGACCATCTAATACAAGACAATCTAATACAAGACCATCTAATATAAGACCATCTAATACAAGACAATCTAATACAAGACCATCTAATACAAGACCATCTAATACAAGACCATCTAATACAAGACCATCTAATACAAGACCATCTAATACAAGACCATCTAATACAAGACAATCTAATACAAGACCATCTAATATAAGACCATCTAATACAAGACAATCTAATACAAGACAATCTAATACAAGACCATCTAATACAAGACCATCTAATACAAGACAATCTAATACAAGACCATCTAATACAAGACCATCTAATACAAGACAATCTAATACAAGACCATCTAATATAAGACCATCTAATACAAGACCATCTAATATAAGACCATCTAATACAAGACCATCTAATACAAGACCATCTAATACAAGACCATCTAATACAAGACCATCTAATACAAGACCATCTAATACAAGACCATCTAATACAAGACCATCTAATACAAGACCATTTAATGCTACACCATCTAATATGACATCATCGAATAGTACGCCATCTAATACTACACAATGTAATACTACATTATTTAATATTACATCATGTAATACTGCACAATCTAATAGTACACAATCTTACACTACAAAACTTAATACAACACCCTCTAATACTCCATAACCCAACACCAACCATCGCATACTACATCATCTAATACAGCACCACCATGTAATACTACACCACCTAATATGACATCATCTAATTCTAAATCATGTTAAACTACACCATCTAATACTAAACCATCTAATACTTGATAATCTAATACTAAATCATGTTATACTACACCATATAATACTACATCATCTTATACTAAATCATGTTATACTACACCATTTAATACTTCATCATCTAATACTAAATCATGTTATACTACACCATCTAATACTAAACCATCTAATACTTGATAATCTAATACTAAATCATGTTATACTACACCATATAATACTACATCATCTTATACTAAATCATGTTATACTACACCATCTAATACTTCATCATCTAATACTAAATCATGTTATACTACACCATCTAATACTACACCATTCAGTTCTACATCATCCCCCATGGCCCTATAAGCATTTTGTAAAATCATCTTAGATACGTATATTCTATTCGTTTTTATGAGATAATAACGTTTTAGCTTACCACTCTTTTATTTTTTTGTTGGTCATATGTAACCAGTAAATAAATGATCA
The DNA here is from genome assembly GCA_964017045.1 of Omphiscola glabra. Lineage (NCBI taxonomy): Eukaryota > Metazoa > Mollusca > Gastropoda > Lymnaeidae > Omphiscola > Omphiscola glabra. Next base: position 51,763,721 of record OZ024794.1, on the reverse strand, counting down.
TCTCACTATACTGACCAGAATCGTGCATTTTATCAATTTGACCTGCACATTCTTAAGTAATTAAAAACTGAACTAATACTGACTTTATCGTGGATCTGTCTAAAGCCTAATTTTGTTGGTTTGTCATTTAGTCATTTTAGCTGTTCATGCTTCAGTGGAACCTAACAGAAGCTACTCAAAATTAACTAAACAAGAATAAAAAAAATATAGAGCGGCTGTTTTAGCTTATGTAGATCATGGATAGCATGGCTAAATATGGACCTCAGAGAAGTTCACCTTATTTAGACTAAGGATAGCATGGCTAAATATGGACCTCAAAGAAGCTCACTTTATTTAGACTATGGATAAAACGGCTGAAAATGGACCTCAAAGAAGCTCACTTTATTTAGACTATGGATAACATGGCTAAAAATGGACCTCAAAGACGTTTAAACAGACACACATTGCTTGTTTCTAAGACCAAAACAATTTAGTTACAAAGACACATTAAATAGAGGTAAGCCCCCCTCCCCTTTTTTTCCCCCCCACAAAAAAGAAACAAACCGTATGGTTAATTGGAAGAGTTGTTTCGTTTGGCAAGCAATGGGAGAGGTGAACGAGTTCTTTATGTGACATTTCTGTAGTGCTCACATTGATTACGTAGTAATGCAAAGACTCCGGAAGTACGTAATTCAATCACTGGTTTCATTTGCAGGCTGCTAATTTGCGTGGCAGCAGAGACGGGGTAAAGAAAGGTGACGCTGATGGACGTGCTTCTTTCACTACTGAATTTTTTAAAAATCTATATCAGCACGATGGTGAATGCATTGTACTATTATGTTTTAAAACCAGGACTCAAGAAATTTATATGACAGACTATGATAGTGTCATGACAAACCAAGTGAAAATGTGTCGTTTTTTTAAAAATATTTTTTTTAATGTTTTAAACTTTGAATTTTACATATATTTTTTTAATGAAAAGCTTTTTAATTTATGTAAGATGTTTTTATTTTATCTCAATTTTACACGATGCAATTTTGTGGAAAAGTAGATGCAGTAAACTTAATGTGTTACACAGGTGGGCATCCACTTTATCATTGTCTATTTCCAGTGGTCTTGGCTAAGTCTCACCACTTGTTAAACAATAGGCAGGGCCGTGAGTGAGGCTGAAGAATCGCGCAATTGTTGAACTAACCCAAAACAATGACGTATAGATGGAGGCATTCTAAGCAACGCGAAACATCGAAATGGTGAAGACATTCCAAGCATTTGAACCATCAAAATGACGGAGACATTCCAAGCATTTGAACCATCAAAATGATGAAGACATTCCAAGCATTTGAACCATCAAAATGTTGGAGACATTCCAAGCATTAGAACCATCGAAATGATGGAGACATTCCAAGTATTTGAACCATCGAAATGATGAAGACATTCCTAGCAAATTGAACCATCGAAATGATGGAGACATTCCAAGTATTTAAAACATCGAAATGATGGAGACATTCCAAGTATTTGAACCATCGAAATGATGGAGGCATTCCAAGCAACTTGGACCATTGAAACCCTTGATGTTCCACCATTTTGGACAATATTATGACGGTTGGATTTTAAGACAGAAAATGTATATAATTTTTAGACCCCTAAACACGATTATGATTTTCATTGTTGGAAAGTCTCGACTTCAATTTATTGTTTACTAGAATTAAGACGCACGTGTCATCTTTTAAATCGTAATGCAACTGAAAGACTCATTCACTATTCATAATTTACATAATTGTATGTCTTTATGTTTTATTTTAATTTTGAAGTGTGAATTTGTCTTATCTAATAATTTATCTAACAGATGTCATTTTAAGAAGACACTTTTCTTCACCAACTTATGAAGAGCTCTACAGAATGCGACGTTTCTTGATCTACATGGCGCGTATGTCATTGATCTTCGTTAATGTATGCACACTTCATATTTGCATATCCAATGTTACATGATGACCGAACGCCGATGTTGCGTCAGCTCTGTAATATGTTGTTACATTATGAGTGGGACCGATGTTCAGTCAGCTCTGTGATGTGTCGTTACGTTATGGCTGGGATGCTGAGGTTACGCCATCTCTGTGATGTGTTGTTACATTATGGCTGGGATGCTGATGTTGCGCCATCTCTGTGATGTGTTGTTACGTTATGGCTGGGATGCTGATGTTGCGCCATCTCTGTGATGTGTTGTTACATTATGGCTGGGATGCTGATGTTGCGCCATCTCTGTGATGTGTTGTTACGTTATGGCTGGGATGCTGATGTTGCGCCATCTCTGTGATGTGTTGTTACGTTATGGCTGGGATGCTGATGTTGCGCCATCTCTGTGATGTGTTGTTACGTTATGGCTGGGATGTTGATGTTGCACCATCTCTGTGATGTGTTGTTACATTATGGCTGGGATGCTGATGTTGCGCCATCTCTGTGATGTGTTGTTACGTTATGGCTGGGATGCTGATGTTACGCCATCTCTGTGATGTGTTGTTACGTTATGGCTGGGATGCCGATGTTGCGCCAACTCTGTGATGTGTTGTCACATTATGGCTGGGATGCTGATGTTGCGCCATCTCTGTAATGTGTTGTTACATTATGGCTGGGATGCCGATGTTACGCCATCTCTGTAATGTGTCGTCACATTATGGCTGGGATGCCGATGTTACGCCATCTCTGTGATGTGTTGTCACATTATGGCTGGGATGCCGATGTTGCGCCATCTCTGCGATGGGTTGCTACATAATGGCCGGGACACCGTTGTCTCTTCATCCACAGTTCGGCCTGCCAAGTAAACTCGTTAGAGCCAAGCATAGCGGTCATTTATATGGAGTGTGTCACGTTTGGGCAGATAGATGAGCCTGTTGATGCGTAGTACAGAAAGTTGAACCTCGCCTCATGCAGAGCACCTCCTCGGTGAACTCTTCTTGGTCAGCGGATGCCTAACATTTCCATAGAAGAATTCCGACGAGTCTTTTACTTATTCTAAGAGTATTTGACATTAATACCTGACTCCAGTAAACATATTTAAGTGTATGTCATCATGCGTCACTACTGTAAATTTGATGGTGTTATGTGTAAGCCTCTGTGTATTTTGTTTTTACCGAGCTATTGAAAACAAGAATTACACGCAGAGCTCTTCAAATTCTACGATAAATTATTTTTGAAAATAAAACGTTGACACGTTTTTGGAGGGAAAAGACTGTCAATATAACGGTTTAAAAAATCAAAATTATTAATAACTTGAAAAAAATAATAATTGAGAAAACTGAGATTACATTTTTCAATTGGCAAAAAAAACTTCCATTTCTCCATTTCTGTAGTTTTAAAAATGGTTGAAGCCCCTGTAATTACAAAAACAACGAACTTTTAGATATAAAAAAGGACATAGTGAAATTTGTACAAGATCACTCAAATAGTTCTCCAATCTAACAAGGTGTTTTTGTATGAAATTGACGAGGTGTTGCGTGTACCAAACTGGCCACACTAAATAATACTAGCGAGAACCCGGCATGCATTGCAATGCCACTCAAAGAAACAAATTGTTTGTGCTTTAAGTACATTTTTGAACTAATTTTTATTTTTAAAAAGTGTCCGTCTCGTTAATTTTCATATGAGTTGAAATGCCCGTCAGTTCATGTGCCCATGAGTTAAAGTGCCCTTCAAGTTCGTTGCCCATTAGCTGGGGTGTCCCTTAATTTAAGCTTAGACATTCAAACAGAAATATTTTTTTCCGTCTGGTGTGTACACAAATAAATTAGAAGGTATTTGGACACGTTAGCAGGTGACATACGTGAGAAGCATGGATTTTCATAACTTAGTTCACACACTCGTAGCGATTGAGCCACCCATGCAGTAGTTTTGTTTGAAATTATATTTTTAGAGCGCACATAATAAACAATTATTAAAAATTAAGGCCCTCAGGCCCAAATGTATAAAATGGTTGTACCAATACAGAAACCTACTTAGTATGTAACATACAAACTGAAATGTCGCTTTTTGCATTAGATTAAATTCCATCCACCAATGCAATAGCTCTGTTTGAAATTATATGTATATAGCTCCTATAAGGAAAAAAAACTACTTTATAAATTTCATTTAAGTATATTTTTTAAATGATTAGAAAGTAAAACTTATTAAATGTTAAAAATACAAAGCTAAACTTTGTATTTATTTTTTAGCAAATTTTATCAATTTAAAAAGCAATCAATTGTATTGATTAATTTATTTTTAAGAAGATAAAAAATACATTCGCGATTTTGTCGCTCGCGGTTATTAAATCAGAGAACTTTTAGCGTTGGCCAAATAGGCAATTCGCGCTATGCCGTCATTTGCGTGATTATTTAAAACAAATTAATTAATCTTATTTCGCAATATTAACAACGCACTAGAAACGCACTACAAACAACTGATGTTTGGGTTTTCCCGATAAATGTGCTTGTGGTGAAACTCTATAGTGTGTTGTTGTGTCGTGAGCAAACATAAAATGAGGCCACGGGTCACTCTGAGATAAGCAGCGCCAACTCGCGCGCATTTCTCCGCAGAGTAAATAGCTTAGTTTCCTTATTGCATAGTAGCTCGTGTCTATTTCAACCACTGGGGACAATGGATCTGTTAAATAAAGCAGTTATTCTGGTCTCTTAATGATATATGAATACTTAGTGTTTTTGATCATTTTGGCTTTTTTTAAAATTCATTGCAAAATAGATACACTGCGTTTAAACCCTGAAATATTGTGTCGCAAATTATTGAGTGTCCAAATACTGTGTCCGCAAAACATTCAAACCTTCGTAACTTGTAATCAAGCGAACCAGAACTTTTTTTAATTTTGATTGTAGAAACTCAATGTCCTCAATTAAAAAGAACCCTAATGTTTTGTTGTTTTGATGTTGTTTTTTTTTAAAAGAAAATTGTTTTAAAGATTTTAATTCCGATGAACGCCATTTTCTTTAGCAATTTTCTTGTCTTCCAGATCAGGGCAATCCAAAGATGGCATGGCCCATTTAAATGAAAACATGGGCATTCCTTATTCTGACAGTTTTTCTCTTTAAGTTGCAATTTTTTTTCCTCTTCTTTATTACTCCACCCTTGTTTATTATCTTTTATCGTGTTAACATCAGTTTGAATCGCTGGGGAGTTGTTGAGTTATTTGATGAGCCCACAACATTCCTACGTTACACCTCTCAGCACCACACATTTTGCAATTGTTGCTATTTAACTATTTCTAATCCCTTTAATAATGTATGGCTTACCTGGCTCTTGGTGTAGGCTGATGTTCCTAGCCTTGTAGCACTCGTGTTCTAGCTCCCCGAGCCGCTGTTTTATCTTTTCTCTGGAAGGCATCACGCCGATGTGAGCGGCCTTGAGGTCCAGATCGGTTTAAACTCACAAGCTTCTGTGACAGTAACGGAAATATGTCTCTATATATCAATACTGAGGCGCAGCAGTTTCGCTGGCCATCCTTCCGATGATTGAGAGCTAACTTCAAGTTTCATTTTACAAATCACGAGAATTTTTTTTTAAAACATGTCGCTACGTCTAAGATCTACAGTTTTCTTGTAGCTCCTATTTTGAAACGAAGAGATTCAGAAATGATGGCAATCCACAGATCAGAAAATTTGTGTCAGTTATGAGGTCAATCCACATATAAATATATTGTGTCAGACAATATGTCAATCCACAGATCAGAACACTGTGTCAGAATGATGTCAATCCACAGATCAGAACACTGTGTCAGAATGATGTCAATCCATAGATCAGAACATTGTGTCAGAATGATGTCAATCCACAGATCAGAACATTTTGTCAGACATGAGGTCAATCCATAGATCAGAACATTGTGTCAGAAATAATGTAAATGCACAGATCAGAACATTGTGTCAGACATGATGTCAATCCATAGATCAGAACATTGTGTCAGAAATAATGTAAATGCACAGATCAGAACATTGTGTCAGACATGATGTCAATCCATAGATCAGAACATTGTGTCAGAAATAATGTAAATGCACAGATCAGAACATTGTGTCAGAAATAATGTAAATGCACAGATCAGAACATTGTGTCAGACATGATGTCAATCCATAGATCAGAACATTGTGTCAGAAATAATGTAAATGCACAGATCAGAACATTGTGTCAGAAATAATGTAAATGCACAGATCAGAACATTGTGTCAGACATGAGGTCAATCCATAGATCAGAACATTGTGTCAGAAATAATGTAAATGCACAGATCAGAACATTGTGTCAGACATGATGTCAATCCATAGATCAGAACATTGTGTCAGAAATAATGTAAATGCACATATCAGAACATTGTGTCAGACATGAGGTCAATCCATAGATCAGAACACTGTACGACTCTCCGAGAAATGATACTGATGAGTTGATTTTTTAAAGATTCGAAGCCTATTTTTTCTTTGTATAATACAATCAATGTGTAAACATTTTCTTTAATGCATTGTATTTTGTTGTTGTTGTTTTTTTGTGGGGTTTTTTAGTCCATGAAATCGTTGGATTTTTAGTTTATGCGCACTGATTGCAAGATGGGCAATCTTAAATTCTTATAGGAATAAACATTTAGAAGCATTGCAGAAAAAGTCTAGTTTCTAAGATTGATCATACTTCACCTTGTATTAAATGTTCTCCTCGAGAATTTTTGGAATAGGTAAATATCACATTAAGTTAATAGGAATGTGTAATTTAGTATAAAAAAACTACTGTACTGGATCTATGATCGACAAATTTAACAAAATCTTTGGATGGTATCTACAACATGCGATGTTTTGACAGCACCGTCAGGTTTTTGGTGATTTAATAATATCGAAACACTTAAAAGTAAAGTTGAAAAATCTGAGATCATATTTTTAAAGCGACCACGTTAAGAGATCCCACTGCAGAGACGAAAGGCGTGGGTTGTTGCCCGCGAGATGCCACCTAGTTACTCCTTGTCAAACACGCCTCGATCTGACTAGGTGGGCGCTAGCATCGCCGGGGATAATGGAGTGAGTGAGTGATGGAAACAAAATGGGGGAGGGTGGGTGGATGGGAGGAGTAAAAAGAAAAGGAGGACTTGAAGGAGGGAAGTTCTGATGAATTGGCTTTACCACTGTGAGGTTATCGGATAATTATCTAGCCAGCGTGTTACTTTCATTTCCTTCCATACAGATGCTGCTTTGGAGGGGGGGATACGGGGGGAGGGGGTCGATCGATTGATTAAGATTGACTGTAATCATTTAAGTCACAAATTGACTTGCAATTATCGTGTTACATCGAAGGTAGATATTGAACAGAAGAAATGTGTCCGGCGTATTGAATGAACATTATTTGTTGTTGCGGCTGTTGATTTTGTTTTCTTCTTAAATTAAATGACACTAAATAGGTGTAATAAAACAACCAGACTAACTGGTCTTGCCTTCTTTGACAGAAACCAGACTGAACAAAGCTCTGTGACATTTATCCGTGTGCATTTCCCACAGACTTGAAATCAATGTTCAGCTATTTGAGACTTAAATCTTACGGCTCAATTCATAGGACAATTTTATTCATGCACTTTGCTCACAAAACAGTCACGTGGATGGCTCAATCATAGTGCACCCAGTATTGGTTTCTTTTTTTGTGTTTTTATTTTTTTTTTATTTTTTTTTTTTTTTTAAGTTTTAAAATATTTTTTTTTATTTAAAAAGGTGCGATTTTTGTTTTATTTGATTCATAAAATCTAGTGCAATTTCTCTGCCAGTTTCTGCAAAGGTACATTTACGAATTCAGTATTAGGAAGATGTAAGCTTTGATTTATTTTTTCATCCTCTATATCAACTTCACTTCTATTAGTGGCTGACTGGCAAAATCTTCCGACGGCTAATTGACCCACTACCTCGACAACCGATCGAGCTGAAACTTGTTCTAGACTTTTTGCCGGTGACAACATATTCTTTCAAATTTTCAGCCCAAATCCTAAACCAAAACCCCAAAAATCAGTTTTTCTTGTTTTTCAAGGGTTGGACATATTTGCGCTAAAATATTAATATAGTTTAGGGGTGTGCGAAAAAAGAATGTGCGTTTGCGAGCCAATAATAATAGTTAAATGACACACCCACTTTTACACCGCATATTTAATTCACTAACTACTTCATAAAGCAAAAGAAAATATTACGCACCAAACGCATTTGAGATATTTTTTTAATGCTCTCATTTAGAGCAGTTATCGGGAATCTTCCTTTATTATCCCCTTGAAAAACAAGAAAAACGTATGTTTTGGGGTTGGGTTTAAGGGTGGGGGCCGAAAATTTGATAAGATGTTTTGTCATCGGAAACGAGTCTTCGTGCCAAGTTTCGTCTCGATAGCATGACCGGAATTGGGTCAATCCGAAGATTGTGCCTGCCACTTAGCCAGCCACCCAGCCAGCCACCCAGCCAGCCACCCAGTCAGCCACCCAGCTAGCCACCCAGCCAGCCAGCCACCCAGCCACCCAGCCACCCAGCCACCCAGCCAGCCACCCACCCAGCCACCCACCCAGCCACCCACTCAGCCAGCCACCCACCCAGCCAGCCACCCACCCAGCCACCCACCCAGCCACCCAGCCACCCAGCCAGCCAGCCAGCCACCCAGCCACCCAGCCAGCCACCCAGCCAGCCACCCACCCAGCCACCCACCCAGCCAGCCAGCCACCCAGCCACCCAGCCAGCCACCCAGCCAGCCACCCACAAAGCCACCCAGCCAGCCACCCACCCAGCCACCCACCCAGCCACCCAGCCACCCAGCCACCCACCCACCCAGCCACCCAGCCACCCAGCCAGCCACCCAGCCACCCAGCCAGCCACCCAGCCAGCCACCCAGCCATCCAGCCAGCCACCCAGCCAGCCACCCAGCCAGCCACCCAGCCAGCCACCCAGCCAGCCACCCAGCCAGCCAGCCAGCCACCCAGCCTGCCACCCAGCCAGCCACCCAGCCAGCCACCCAGCCAGCCACCCAGCCAGCCACCCAGCCAGCCACCCAGCCAGCCACCCAGCCAGCCAGCCACCCAGCCAGCCACCCAGCCAGCCACCCAGCCAGCCATCCAGCCAGCCACCCAGCCAGCCACCCAGCCAGCCACCCAGCCAGCCACCCAGCCAGCCACCCAGCCAGCCACCCAGCCAGCCACCCAGCCAGCCACCCAGCCAGCCACCCAGCCAGCCACCCAGCCAGCCACCCAGCCAGCCACCCAGCCAGCCACCCAGCCAGCCAGCCACCCACCCAGCCACCCAGCCAGCCAGCCACCCAGCCAGCCACCCACCCAGCCACCCAGCCAGCCACCCACCCACGAACAAAAGCGAAGTTAATATAAAGGATTTTTTAACATTAAATATTTTTAAGATCTCATTGTCCTGGTATATCTTGTTAATCCAGATAAGCAGTTTTGTCCTGCGTAGATGATATTGGGGGCTTCTACTGCTCTTGCGTCATTGGATTTTCATTCTTTCATTATTTTTTTTTGTTTTTTTGTGGGGGTTCTAATGATCGTCAAAACTCTTGCACGTCGTCAGCTCTAAATGGATCTATACGGCTCTTAGGCTGAGTCAATTAACTTGTCTTTCTGTAAATCAGCAAATGATCATTGGCTCCTAACCTAAGTCAATTAACTTGTCTTTCTGTAAATCAGCAAATGATCATTGGCCCCAAACCTAAGTCAATTAACTTGTCTTTCTGTAAATCAGCAAATGATCATTGGCTCGCAACCTAAGTCAATTAACTTGTCTTTCTGTAAATCAGCAAATGATCATTGGCTCCTAACCTAAGTCAATTAACTTGTCTTTCTGTAAATCAGCAAATGATCATTGGCTCGCAACCTAAGTCAATTAACTTGTCTTTCTGTAAATCAGCAAATGATCATTGGCTCCTAACCTAAGTCAATTAACTTGTCTTTCTGTAAATCAGCAAATGATCATTGGCTCCTAACCTAAGTGAAATGACTTGTCTTTCTGTAAATCAGTGTGAATGATCATGTTTTGAGTCTTTGTTTCGATTTGCTTTCGTAAAAAGATTTATGAGGAAAATAACAACATATTTTCACACAAGATCTAATTCATCCTTGAAGACATTATTCTGATCTCTAATTGTTTGAGACGTTAAGAATGTAATACCCAGTAAAGCACTTCACTTCAATTTCAGAAATGTTATTAAGCAGAAGTCGCTTGTTCTTTTTTTTTTTTTTATAAGTAGATACGTTTTGATTTAAAGGGGGTAATTTTAATCAAGAATGCATTTTAAGTAACTCCCTCTCGTGTGTAACACAATCTCTATTCTCCTGTTTTCTCTTTTCCAAATTGATGCCAATAAAGAGGATCAGACAGCCGCCAGGGGTCGCTGCGATGAGGGCGCACACTTCGAGACCCCATCGTCTGCTATTATTTGATCTATCTATAGCCTACAGCAGCGTTTCACAAGCTTTATTTTTCGTGACCCGGTAATTTAGCTTTCTGGACCCGGTACCGGGTCGCGACCTGGCATTTGGGAAACGCATGTCTCAGAGACGCAAGAAAAAAGGGGGACAGTTTTAATTATTTTTTATTTCGGTTCAAGTGTAGAATTGTATTAAGATTTCTTTTTTTAAACATGTACTTGTTACGTCATGTTTTATTAGTTAAAGGGCGATTGTGTGAGAGAAATATGTCTGAATGACTTTGTCCAGCTCACTTTTTTAAATGCTCTATCCCGCTGTTAACATATTTGCTCACTGCTAAGAAGACGAACGTGGAGGAAACAATTCTGAACGTTTTAAAAATGTAGTTGTTGTTTGTTTTCTCTTTTAATTATAATTTCAAACGATGCCGTTGCCAGTCCTTTTCTCCAAGTGTATTTATTTTCTTACCATATACTTGTCCACGTACAGATAACTCTTCCTTGAAGCTAGCATCGTATGGTACGGTCCCGGTACAGATTGAACAATTCCAGACATTAATAATTGACCTCTCAGTTTTGTCTCGTTCTTTATGTCTCATTATAAATCGATTTCAGTTGGCGGGGGGCGGCTTTTTTGGAGTCACAAGAGCCACTGGAGTCACTGGAGTCACTGGAGTCACTTGAGTCACTTGAGTCCCTGGAGTCCCTTGAGTCACTAAAGTCACTTAAGTCAATTGATTCACTTGAGTCCCTGGAGTCACTGAAATCACTGGAGTCACTGAAGTCACTGGAGTCACTGGAGTCACTGGTCAACTAAGTAAATTTCCCAAATGCATGTCAGATTTTGTTGGAATTTTGGTTTTTAGTTGATAATAAAAAATGGATGAATCTCATTCACTATAATAGGGTAGTTGACATGGGCGAAATCTTTCCAAGTACGTACGTACATACGGCTCTACACGGCTCTGCACTGCTCTGTAAGGCTCTATAAGGCTTTATGTATTGATATTTAAATTAAAGCGAATACGTCAAGAGTAAAACAAAAACAAAAAAATCTTTGCTGTGTTGTTTTATAATGCAACCCCCTTAACACACTCACACAAAACAACAACAACACAGGTACAGCGACAAATACAAACCCTAAACTGCTTGGTTGCCGTGGGGTTTATCGTGTAGGATCGGTTTAAACGTGACGTGACCCAGCAGCCGCACCACGACGATTACGCAGGGACGTCTCCAATTCCCAATTATTCTGAGGCTGGGGTTCAACTTTGAAGGGAGACAATTAGAAGTTGTCTTGGTGGCCCGCCCACTGCGACCCTTTATAGATTTTGCTATTTTCGTGCCAGAAGTAGGTCAGGGTTAGATTATACACACAATTTAAGGTTATTTATTGTGGAAGCGTGGTGCAGCGAAACCAGGAACTAGCCTAATTTCTCAGGGATGAAACTTTGATTATAATCTGATCTCATTTTGTGTCCGGGTACGCAACTTTGCTAAATGTGGCATTAACGTACTATTTCAGTAGCCTCCCTTGAAATTGCCGAACTGTGTCTTTGAACGATGAAATTAGTCCATTTCCGTGTAAGTATGTTAATGGTTCCGTCAAAATTTTAATGGTTAAAATTTGTCGCAGATATGTGATGTGATTTAGTTGTTTTATTCTCCAAGACAATGGTACCTAGATAAAATGTGTGCTCAAAGATGTTTAAGACTGATGTGTAAATGAATATTACTAAAATCATTTATTCCACCAATGCGTGACTTTCTATAAGGGGCAGTAAAACTATCTGCTACACTATCATATCTGTGTCATGTATTTCCCAGATTAGATTAAAAATGAATGATTTGTCTTAAAAAAATATTTTGAAATGATGTATCGAATTGTAAGGCATTGACCTTTTATGATATGATTTTTTCCCCTGACTTATAATTACTTTTAAATAATGTGCAAGATGTTTACAGAGTGCACATTTTTCGTAATGATTGTTGGAACACAATCTTCAGAGAGTAAAAAAAAATCTCTTTCGCTCATTGAAATCTCACAGCAAGTAAAAGCAAACTTGTCTATAATACCCCTAGAACCCCAGACGAGTGAGCCCTGCATGCGGACCAGCTTACCGTGCACAGAAAGAAGCCACGAGCCGCCTCCCTACTCACAACTCATAACAGCAGTGCTCACACGAGCCACCTCCCTACTCACCACCCATAACAGCAGTGCTCACACGGGCCACCTCCCTACTCACCACCCATAACAGCAGTGCTCATACGAGCCACCTCCATACTCACCACCCGTAATAGCAGTGCTCACACGAGCCACCTCCCTACTCACCACCAGTAATAGCAGTGCTCACACGAGCCACCTCCCTACTCACCACCAGTAATAGCAGTGCTCACACGAGCCACCTCCCTACTCACCACCAGTAATAGCAGTGCTCACACGAGCCACCTCACTACTCACCATCCATAACATCGTTGCTCACATGAGCCACCTCACTACTCACCATCCATAACATCGTTGCTCACACGAGCCACCTCACTACTCACCATCCATAACATCAGTGCTCACACGAGCCGCCTCCCTACTCACCATCCATAACATCGTTGCTCTTCTTTGCATGCGAAGGAAGAGAACGCCATTCGTTATGATTCCTCTCTGAGCTACTTTACTTATGTAAAGACATATTTTGCTCCATAAGTAATATGAGTTGAACGGGTTATGTTATGTGGTTGAAATATGAGAAAATACATACACCTTTCATATGTAATTGTTATTATTGGAAATCTTTTTGGTGTTCTTTTTTGCTGTTGTCAATTTTTTTTCCCCTCACATTTTAATAGCGAATTTCTCACACGGCTTTTCTGAGAGCTATTCGCGTATTTTCCAAAAAATAACTGCAGCCCTTTCTGTAATTGCAGATCACATCCACTCTTGTGTTAACAGGGGCATGGACTCTCAAAGAGCATCCTGTGTTAACTCTCAAAGAGCATCCTGTGTTAATTCCCAAAGAGCATCCTATGTTAACTCCCAAAGAGCATCCTGTGTTAACTCTCAAAGAGCGTCATGTGTTAACTCTCAAAGAGCGTCCTGTGTTAACTCTCAAAGAGCATCCTGTGTTTACTCTCAAAGATAATCCTGTGTTAACTCTCAAAGAGCACCCTGTGTTAACTCTCAAAAAGCATCCTGTGTTAAATATAACCTTTAAAATCATTTTTATACACATTTTTGAGTAAAACATTTTGTCGTGTAAACATTTTCTAATACACCGGTGCCTGTTAAAGCTTTAAATACATTTTTTTAATAAACTTTATGACTTTTCAGTACATAATATGTTAGCATACATGGGACGCGTTCTATCTATCTTAAAAGAATTTAAAATCTAGTCGGAATGAAACTAATAAAATTTCAAGGATTAATTTTTCCTTAATATGTTTTATATAGCTTAACCCACTCTTTGATTTTGGTGGACACTCCTCGCGGTGTAAACTGTAGAGATTTTTTCGTCGCGGGAAGTTGGCGGAGAATTATTTGGAAAATACGGCTTTATTGATTTTCTTTTATCAGCATATTGGGGGATAGTTATATTGGCCACTTTATTTTACTCTAGGCAGACAAGACATTTAATTTAATAGGTCTAAAAGAGTGGAGCGTTCAATCTTGTTCGTGAGTTCACTGAGGTCTTTTTTTTTTTAATATCGTTCCTGATTGTTAAAACAACACGTTATTTTTAAATAGATGTAAGCTAACTAAAGCATGGCCTTGTAATCCTAGTAGATGTAAGCTAACTAAAGCATGGCCTTGTAATCCTAGTAGAAGTAGGCTAGCTAAAGCATGGCCTTGTAACCATAGTAGATGTAAGCTAACTAAAGTATGACCTTGTAACCATAGTAGATTTAAGCTAACTAAAGTATGGCCTTGTAACCCTAGTAGATGTAATCTAACTAAAGTATGACCTTGTTACTCTAGTAGATGTAAGCTAACTAAAGTATGGCCTTGTTACCCTAGTAGATGTAAGCTAACAAAGCAAGACCTTGTAACCATACTAGATGTAAGCTAACTAAAGCAAGACCTTGTAACCATAGTAGATGTAAGCTAACTAAAGTATGGCCTTGTAACCATATTAGATGTAAGCTAACTAAAGTATGGCCTTGTAACCCTAGTAGATGTAAGCTAACTAAAGTATGGCCTTGTAACCCTAGTAGATGTAATCTAACTAAAGTATGACCTTGTTACTCTAGTAGATGTAAGCTAACTAAAGTATAACCTTGTTACCCTAGTAGATGTAAGCTAAACAAGCAAGACCTTGTAACCATATTAGATGTAAGCTAACTAAAGCAAGACCTTGTAACCATAGTAGATGTAAGCTAACTAAAGTATGGCCTTGTAACCATAGTAGATGTAAGCTAACTAAAGTATGGCCTTGTAACCCTAGTAGATGTAAGCTAACTAAAGTATGACCTTGTAACCATAGTAGATTTAAGCTAACTAAAGTATGGCCTTGTAACCCTAGTAGATGTAATCTAACTAAAGTATGACCTTGTTACTCTAGTAGATGTAAGCTAACTAAAGTATGGCCTTGTTACCCTAGTAGATGTAAGCTAACTAAAGTATAATCTTGTTACCCTAGTAGATGTAAGCTAACCAAGCAAGACCTTGTAACCATAGTAGATGTAAGCTAACTAAAGCAAGACCTTGTAACCATAGTAGATGTAAGCTAACTAAAGCAAGACCTTGTAACCATAGTAGATGTAAGCTAACTAAAGTATGGCCTTGTAACCATAGTAGATGTAATCTAACTAAAGTATGGCCTTGTAACCCTAGTAGATGTAAGCTAACTAAAGTATGGCCTTGTAACCCTAGTAGATGTAAGCTAACTAAAGTATGGCCTTGTAACCCTAGTAGATGTAAGCTAACTAAAGTATGGCCTTGTAACCCTAGTAGATGTAAACTAATTAAAGCAAGGCCTTGTTACCCTTGCAGATGTAAGCTAACTAAAGTATGGCCTTGTAAACCTAGTAGATATAAGCTAACTAAAGTATGGCCTTGTAGCCCTAGTAGATGTAAGCTAACAAAAGTATGGCCTTGTAACCCTAGTAGATGTAAGCTAACTAAAGTATGGCCTTGTTACCCTAGTAGATGTTAGCTAATTAAAGCAAGACCTTGTACAACTAGTAGATGTAAGCTAACTAAGACAAGACCTTGTACAACTAGTAGATGTAAGCTAACTAAAGCAAGACCGTGTACAACTAGTAGATGTAAGCTAACTAAAGCAAGACCTTATACAACTAGTAGATGTAAGCTAACTAAAGTATGGCCTTGTAACCATAGTAGATGTAAGCTAACTAAAGTATGGCCTTGTAACCCTAGTAGATGTAAGCTAACTAAAGTATGACCTTGTAACCATAGTAGATTTAAGCTAACTAAAGTATGGCCTTGTAACCCTAGTAGATGTAATCTAACTAAAGTATGACCTTGTTACTCTAGTAGATGTAAGCTAACTAAAGTATGGCCTTGTTACCCTAGTAGATGTAAGCTAACTAAAGTATAATCTTGTTACCCTAGTAGATGTAAGCTAACCAAGCAAGACCTTGTAACCATAGTAGATGTAAGCTAACTAAAGCAAGACCTTGTAACCATAGTAGATGTAAGCTAACTAAAGCAAGACCTTGTAACCATAGTAGATGTAAGCTAACTAAAGTATGGCCTTGTAACCATAGTAGATGTAATCTAACTAAAGTATGGCCTTGTAACCCTAGTAGATGTAAGCTAACTAAAGTATGGCCTTGTAACCCTAGTAGATGTAAGCTAACTAAAGTATGGCCTTGTAACCCTAGTAGATGTAAGCTAACTAAAGTATGGCCTTGTAACCCTAGTAGATGTAAACTAATTAAAGCAAGGCCTTGTTACCCTTGCAGATGTAAGCTAACTAAAGTATGGCCTTGTAAACCTAGTAGATATAAGCTAACTAAAGTATGGCCTTGTAGCCCTAGTAGATGTAAGCTAACAAAAGTATGGCCTTGTAACCCTAGTAGATGTAAGCTAACTAAAGTATGGCCTTGTTACCCTAGTAGATGTTAGCTAATTAAAGCAAGACCTTGTACAACTAGTAGATGTAAGCTAACTAAGACAAGACCTTGTACAACTAGTAGATGTAAGCTAACTAAAGCAAGACCGTGTACAACTAGTAGATGTAAGCTAACTAAAGCAAGACCTTATACAACTAGTAGATGTAAGCTAACTAAAGCAAGACCTTGTACAACTAGTAGATGTAAGCTAACTAAAGCAAGACCTTGTACAAGTAGTAGATGTAAGCTAACTATAGCAAGACCTTATACAACTAGTAGATGTAAGCTAACTAAAGCAAGACCTTGTACACCTAGTAGATGTAAGCTAACTAAAGCAAGACCGTGTACACCTAGTAGATGTAAGCTAACTAAAACAAGACCGTGTACACCTAGTAGATGTAAGCTAAGTAAAGCAAGACCGTGTACACCAAGTAGATGTAAGCTAACTAAAGCAAGACCTTGTACAACTAGTAGATGTAAGCTAACTAAAGCAAGACCTTGTACACCTAGTAGATGTAAGCTAACTAAAGCAAGACCTTGTACACCTAGTAGATGTAAGCTAACTAAAACAAGACCGTGTACACCTAGTAGATGTAAGCTAACTAAAGCAAGACCGTGTACACCTAGTAGATGTAAGCTAACTAAAGCAAGACCTTGTACAACTAGTAGATGTAAGCTAACTAAAGCAAGACCTTGTACACCTAGTAGATGTAAGCTAACTAAAGCAAGACCTTGTACAACTAGTAGATGTAAGCTAACTAAAGCAAGACTTGCACTCTTAGTAGAGCTATGTGAACGATGATCTTTGACTTGTGCACTAAAGGCGATACAGGCAGACACTTTATCGATAGTCCATCAGGGGCGCTCCTTCCCATATTTTGGCAAGAGAAGATTAAATCAGCGCGTTGGTGGCTCTGATATTCATCCCGAAATAATTTTTTTTATGAAATGAGGTTGAGTATTGCTGTTTATATCAATACAGGAGATGTGAAGTGTTCAGATAATCCACTTTTATTGTGAAGTGTTCAGATAATCCACTTTTATTTTGAAGTGTTCAGATAATCCACTTTTTTGGGACGTGTTCACATAATCCACTTTTATTTTGAAGTGTTCAGATAATCCACTTTTATTTTGAAGTGTTCAGATAATCCACTTTTATTGTGAAGTGTTCACATAATCCACCCTTTTTGTGAAGTGTTCAGATAATCCACTTTTAATGGGAAGTGTTCACATAATCCACTTTTATTTTGAAGTGTTCAGATAATCCACTTTTATTTTGAAGTGTTCAGATAATCCACTTTTATTGTGAAGTGTTCACAAATCCACTTTTATTGTAAAGTGTTCACATAATCCACTTTTATTGTGAAGTGTTCAGATAATCCACTTTTATTGTGAAGTGTTCACATAATCCACTTTTATTGTGAAGTGTTCAGATAATCCACTTTTATTGTGAAGTGTTCACATAATCCACCCTTTTTGTGAAGTGTTCAGATAATCCACTTTTAATGGGAAGTGTTCACATAATCCACTTTTATTTTGAAGTGTTCAGATAATCCACTTTTATTTTGAAGTGTTCAGATAATCCACTTTTATTGTGAAGTGTTCAGATAATCCACTTTTATTTTGAAGTGTTCAGATAATCCACTTTTATTGTGAAGTGTTCACATAATCCACCCTTTTTGTGAAGTGTTCAGATAATCCACTTTTAATGGGAAGTGTTCACATAATCCACTTTTATTTTGAAGTGTTCAGATAATCCACTTTTATTTTGAAGTGTTCAGATAATCCACTTTTATTGTGAAGTGTTCACAAATCCACTTTTATTGTAAAGTGTTCACATAATCCACTTTTATTGTGAAGTGTTCAGATAATCCACTTTTATTGTGAAGTGTTCACATAATCCACTTTTATTGTGAAGTGTTCAGATAATCCACTTTTATTGTGAAGTGTTCACATAATCCACTTTTATTGTGAAGTGTTCAGATAATCCACTTTTATTGGGAAGTGTTCACAAAATCCACTTTTATTTTGAAGTGTTCAGATAATCCACTTTTATTTTGATGTGTTCATATAATCCACTTTTATTGTGAAGTGTTCACATAATCCACTTTTATTGTGAAGTGTTCAGGTAATCCACTTTTATTGTGAAGTGTTCACATAATCCACTTTTATTTTGAAGTGTTCAGATAATCCACTTTTATTGTGAAGTGTTCACATAATCCACTTTTATTGTGAAGTGTTCACATAATCTACTTTCAGACCTGTCTACTCCCAGTTAGTGGCAGCGTAGTTTTCAGCTCTCAAAAATGTAGTTTGTTCAAACTAAATGGCTATAGGTACACGGGTATCAGAATTGAGAGGTTAAGATTTTAAAAAAAATTAAAAATATTATTGTTGGGTTTGTAAGACCAAATGAGGTATCAAATGAGAGATAATTGAATGTACTATACGTTTGAAATGTTAATTCTTCAGTTTTACTAAAATAAACTACCACAAATGACATTCGAATAGCATTGAGCTTAATGGTACCCGGGTGCGATTGGAGGCGCTGCGTGTCCGGGTCCATTTTGACTAATGCTATTCGGATGTCATTTGTAGTAGTTTATTTTAGTTAAAATAAAGAATTAAGATTACAAACGTATAGTACATTCAATTATCTTTCATCTGATACCTCATTTGTTCTTACAAACCCAAAAATAATATTTTAAATCGTTTTTTAATCCCAACCTCTCAATTCTGGTACCCGGGTACCTATTGGTGAAGCCATGGTCAAATAGCGGGGTAGTGGGGGGCGGTTACAATTAAAATAACAGGTGTGTGCGGTAAATTTTTAAATATTTATTTTTAATTTATTTCTAATAAATAATAATTAATAAAGCAAAGAAACGAAAAAACTCTAAAAACTAATGGTTTTTTCATGCTCGACGTAGTGACGTAGTCTTGGGTTAAGAACGTTGTTACTACGGCGTAAAGGGTAAGGGTAAACGGGTCTGCACTTGTATTTGTAAAATGTTTTCTTTATTACTGAAATATGAAATTTTCTGATGAAGTTAATGATATTAAGGAATCGAAGTGGATATTGGTACACGGGAACCAGAATTGAGAGGTTGAGATTAAAAAACGATTAAAATATTATTGTTGTGTTTGTAAGACCAAATGAGGTATCAAATGAAAGATAATTGAATTTACTATACGTTTGGAATCTTAATTCTTCAGTTTTACTAAAATAAACTACCAAAAATGACTTCCGAATAGCATTGAGTCCAATGGTACCCGGGGGAGAATGGTGGCGCTGAGTGAGGCAGGTCATTTTATCATGAGATACTTGTGTGTATCATTTTTGGCTACGAGACAGTGCTTTGTTTACTGTGTAGATTTCTTTTCACCATTGTACCACTTTTGCACTTTGTATTTTATTAACATCGTACCGGTACCAGCTAAACCAATACACTGTAAGTCAATAGTTTAATTATATTTCTTTTGATTTTGTAATTTATTATAATTAACGTATTAAAACGTATTAATTGTAATGAGCCCTGGTTTGAGTATCGTATTCTTTGTTATTGTATTTATCATTTGGTATCGTCTTTTGTTGTGTAGTGTTTTAGAATGAGCCATACACTTAGATAAGAGATTAGTTTCTCCATATTGATAACGGTACGTAACAGTCATAATTTCCAAATTGTCTAAATAATCAGACTAATGACTCAGCCCCAGCTTGTTGAAATTTGTTATTATGAACGTTGTATCATTAATCTGTAATTGTAAATGAAGAAATGTGTGGAAGTCTGACAACTGTTCTTGAACTAAAGCCGATCTCCTTTTTTATTTAGTTACTTCCCTTCTTTGTCGCCGCACAACAAAATGTGGGCGATTCTCATTGTTTTTAAATTTATTCAATTTGACCTATTTCATTTCATACTTTCTTTTTTTTTTTTTTTTTTCAAATATAATATTGTCGATGAATTTTACATTCTAACTTATAAACTGACACACCAAAAGTTCATTTTTATAACAAGCCATGATTTGTTCTCTTTACATTGTTCCGCTTCGTAGCGTATTTGGTTTTTTTTAAATATAACCTGCATCATAAATGTCACTTCCTGCAACAATGTAGCCGCACTTGTGCAACATAAATTTAAACTTAAATTTAGTTTTATTTTTCTCGAACTGAAATTTTGAAAGTAATTCTCGTGATTGAAATGTAGGGTCTTACCTTACTAAGCGGGAACAAAAACTTACATGCTTATCTGCTTAAAAAATGCCAGGACTGGGAGACTCTTTTTTTTAAATGTGTATTTACTTTTTAGGTAAAGTAGTCGACATAGTTTCTAATCTTTCCACACTAATTGTATTTCGGAGAAACATTAATTTGTTCAATACAGCTGACCTTTTTTTATTTTCTAAGTAATGCATTAATAGATAGCCTGACTATAGTAACTTGAGTTAAGGGCTGAACTGTTTAAGTTTTTTTTTCTTTTTTTTTTTTTTTTTTTTTGTACATTGACTTCTGGCTAGGTTATTTTGTATTTAAAAATGTCGCAAGTCGTCAACGAAAGCCCTGCAAAAATCCGCTGTGATGAGCTCAAAATGATTGGCGTTAGGAAAGGCCGGTCATTCCTGAAGCCTTTGCTACGACCCGTCGAGAGATGCCAGACTCGCCAGCTGATCAATGGAATGGTAGTAGAATTTTTGCACCCTTCATTGTTGGCGTTTCTTCGCAGCAGTTTTAATTTTTTAATTATTTTTTTTTGTTATTGTACTATTAATATGACGAAGACACATTTAATGCAATGTTGCAAAGGTTTTTTGTCATTATATCAATATTTGGACTGATAAGAAAAGCTGAGAACATGATATTCAGACACTTTTCCCCTCCCCCCAATGATGTCCGGCGTTTGGTGATCATAACGGGAAAAATTATGCATCATAAACTCTTCCAATTGTCAATCTACTGAGTCGTTTTACGATACTAACACATTATCTCGGCACATTTCGGATAAGGAAAACACAAACTTTTTTTTTTTTTACTTTCTGGATCTTTCTTTAAGTTTTATATGTATTAATCTGGACAGGATTGACCTCTTTGAAAACTTAAGCAATAGCACATTTTTAAAATAAAATTTCATGCTGATTGTTTTTTGTTGTTTCTTTTTAATGACCAGATGGACGTTCGACCCGATGGTCAAATGGCCAAGCACCTAACACACTTTCAGTTCGATACAACGGTGATTGGAAATGGACTCCTCAACGTTGCGGGGAACGATCAGGAACCAGAAACAAAATTGAAAATTGAAAAGATCCAAAAAGTATATGCCACTGATTTCATGTGTCCACTGTTGTAGTGGCTGATTGCGTTAATCCGCTGTTGTGTTTCCGCTGTTGTGGCAGCTGATGTCATGTCTACACTGTTGTGACAGTTTATGACATGTCTCCGTTGTTGTGGCAGCTGATGTCATGTCTCCGTTGTTGTGGCAGCTGATGTCATGTCTCCGTTGTTGTGGCAGCTGATGTCATGTCTCCGTTGTTGTGGCAGCTGATGTCATGTCTCCGTTGTTGTGGCAGCTGATGTCATGTCTCCGTTGTTGTGGCAGCTGATGTCATGTCTCCGTTGTTGTGGCAGCTGATGTCATGTCTCCGTTGTTGTGGCAGCTGATGTCATGTCTCCGCTGTCGTAGCAGTTCATTTTGAGATTTGTGCGAATAGTCAATCCAAAAACTGAGATCTTAAGTACAAGAACGCGCTAAACGTCTCAAAATGCATGCCCTAAAATTCAGGGGCATTGCTGGAAATTCTAAAATTTGAATATTTTACTTAACTCATTGATGTTTGTGTCGATGGCAACAATGCATCTGTCCAAAAAAACTGTATGTAACAAAATCTTCAGTTGATATTTGAAATTCAAAACACGATTTAAAAAATATCAATTTAAAATAAAACGCTGGGGTATCTTAAATGACAAATGAACCTTCAGACGTATTTAACGAATTATTAGATAAATTTCTAAACTTTAACTAGGGCCGTTTCACCATGACAAGAAATAAAACTTTAAAATTAATTTATGAACCTTGTTTTGTTTTTTCTTCTTTTTTTTTCAACGTTTTGAAATATCTTTGTAAACAATCAAAATGCCATTAAATTTTTTTTTAAAAAAACACATGAAGGGGAAACAACAAACTTTTGTTTTAGAAAAGGGAAGTAACAGACAATTTAACTAAATATTTGTAAACTTGACAATTTGTGTGTTCTTCGTTGTTTTATTATTTATTTATGGTCTCTTTTATCCAGCATTTCGTAATTATTTTTTTAAAAGTTTAATCATCTGAAGGATGCATCCAATTAACAGGAAAAAAAATAGTCAAATAAATGGATTCCTGTAAGTGTAAGTTCAGATAACTTTATTTGTGAGTACAGTTCGTAATACGAACGTTGATGAATTACTGGAAATTTTTCCAGGTAACTGGGTATGGATATCAAATAAAGAGCGAGACGTTAAGTTGCAGAAATAATTTATTATTATCACTTCTTTTAATAGTAAACACATGCATTTAAGGTATACATTATTCTGGACGCCAGTTTGCAAGTCGCGGTAGAATTGATGCTCTTGTTTATCAAAACATAAAATACACCAGGTAAATATTATACAAATCATACGAAAACAATTTGAACAATTTTGATAGAATTGATTTTAAACGTTATGAAAAAAAACAACAGTGAATAACCTGCCACAACGAGTGCATTAAATGGAGAGAACTTACTGCAGTATTTCATAACAACCACCTAACACCCATATTATGCACGAGATGAATTGAGCAAAGCTTCACACAATCCGAAACAAAAGAGAAATTGCAAAAGGCTGACGTTTTAGAGTTGATACTTAGTTTGTTTTGTTTGATCTAAAGCAGACGTTTTCAACTTCGGTGAGCCGATAGCGGTTGATAGCTGTATCACAAGAATTGATGATATAAAAGGAGAGAAAAAAAATAGATCAAAACTATATCTTAGGTATTTTACGTCTAAATAAAGTCGAAGCCAATATTCTCCTTAGCAGCAAAACGGATTCTATATAATATGTGTATAGATTATGCTTGAAGGAAATGTTTCGAAATTATTATTTTTTTTAATAAAAAAAGGCTAAAAAAAAACTATGCTCTAAATTAAATTCTTAGACTCTAATTTGGATACGGACACAATCATGGGTATAATAATAGAAGGAGATAAAGAAAACTCGATTTTTTAATTGTATTTTGGCATTTCTCTCCAGTCCATAGATGGGAAGGTCTTAGACAGAATCCTACTTAATCGTCTGCATGGACCCCTCGAACAGGGGCTACTCCTTGAAAGCTAGTATTGCTTCCGTTCAGAACGAGGCACAGCTTACTTGATATTTGCTGCATGTTAGTTCTAGGGAAAATGCCAAGAGCAACACAGCGACCTCTTCATCATCTGTGGAGATCTAACCAAAGATATTTACTCAGTCAACAGTGGTGGCCAGTGGATATAATGGAGACGTTTGGCTGCACGTGTCGACTTCTTGGTATGATGGCTAGGATCCTGGATTTTGGAGCTGCTTCTGTGGCTCTTCCCGTAAATAATGGCGTAAAACAAGACTGCGTCCTAGTCCGGGAACGTTTTAGCATGGTGTACTCAGCTGAATTTTGTTTAGCTTAACAATAATCACGGCACTCCTTTAAGCTACAGGACAGACAGAGCGCTGCTCAATCTTTGGAGACTTCCAGCCATTACGTACCACAAAGAAACGCTTATTAGAGACCTTCTCTTCGCTGAGGTACAACAGGAAAGGTCAGAACTGAACACGCAGCAAATACTTGGTCGCTTTGCTAACACCTGCGACAACTACGGCCTCACTATTAATACACAAATACCGCCAACACCAGGGAAATGTTTTAAAAACATAACAATACAGTGAATGGACAGAATGTCCAAGTAGTGGACAAAAAAGAATCACATATTTGGTGAGTTACAAGAGATGATGAGATCAACAAAACAATTTAAAAAAACAAAAAACAATTTTTGTAGGAGTTTCTATGACCGAGGGAGCTATGCTGAAGTTCTATAGGGTAAACATTTTTAACATTCTCCCATACGCCACGCTTTTTTTAACTTCTGACAACGCTATGGCTTTACGGGACATTAAATTTATACTTAGTAGTATATTTTTGGAACAGCGTGTTATTTTTTAATTTGTTTTTAAAATGTGGACTAATTAGTATTGTAAGATGTAATAGGAGATCATGTAGTAGGTTGAAACATGTGCCTAAAAAAGCGTGTGGCGCCATGACATACAAACGCGTGGAAGGTCAGTGATGACCTTTATCTAGTAAAAATGTTGTTTGTCATAGTTGGTTGTTATCTGGGACGAGAAACCATGCATGCGGAAACGCTGTAGTGAAAGCCCGATTTCCTTATCACTTTCCGCTCCTGGGATATCCGCAGTGGTCACTCGGGGGTAAGTGACCGGGAGAGGGGGGGGGGGCACCGGTGACCTACTGATCATGAAGAGTTGTACTGTTATCGGGGTGGGTAGGTGTACAACGTTTCAGCTCAGTTGCAGGTGAGGGAAGCGGGTCAAAATTGATATGCAAGATTCCACAACAAACAGACAGAGAAACTTAATAAGAAAAATAGCCATTTTACCGCACAAGTTAATTATGTTCGTATCGTGCAGGTTTGGCAGATCATCCTTTTGGCAATTTACATATATTTTTATTTCCAACTACGTCACACCTCGTGGTATTCTTAACAACATAATCTGTTGCTTATTTCTATATGAATAAATGGAGTTGTTTTATCTTTATGATAATAAATAGAGATAGTTAACATTGAAGCTATTTAAAAATAGGTTTAAGGCATAATTTAAGGCAAGCAAAATTGAATATATATATATATACGTAACATCTTTTTCGCTTACTATTCTGAAATCCACTTCCGCTACATATTTATATATGTAGGTATTTCGAAAATCTAATAATAAAAGAATAATAATTTGTGTCTCGTTGAATGAAAACCCAAAGAATATTTCTAGAGGCGTCGACCTCTTCTCAAACAAGACACTGTAAAGCCACACAAGTAATGGATCCAAATGAACATTGTGATATTTGTTGAGCGTACATCTAAAGACCAATCAAACCAAGTCTTTTTTTGTAACGGGGGTTGAAATTGGTAACAGAAAAATGCCTGATGATAATTTTTGACCAAGCAACACACTGAATCTTGTCCAACGAATCTAATCTCGTAGGTGAATCACTTGATATGATCAGATCAAGCCATACGACGCTTTAGGGTCTGTTCACACGATCACATTTTCCTTCAAGCATTTCATGCAATTCGTGTATGACGCCTTGTCACAACTTTCAAATTACTATTTGATCAAATTCCCCCAAAAAAGAAACCACGCACACAATAGTGCGTTCATACAACAATTTGACATGAAATTTTATCGTGTGAACCGACGCTTAATGAAATCGCATCAGCTGGTGTGATGGAACGATTCTGTGACTGATTTGCATTAAAATGTGTGTTATCCGGACGTTAAGTCTCTAGTGGGGTTATCCAATGAAAACACTCCGCTTGCGAGGCCACAACCAGAGCATTGAGTCAGCTTGTTGTTGAAATTGAGAGACTCGCCCGACATTAGGGAGCAGTTGTCAGCCGAAAGCGCGTTGTCCAGCGATGCACAATACGCGCTGTCCGTTGATGTGATGCCCTCGTTTCTCTCACTGGATTGACTCGGCTTGCAGCATCTCGTTCTCTGAGTTGGAATGTCCCGTGTGTCGGAAGTGAGAAGTAGCTTCCCTTTGTCTTTTTGCAGGTCAGCGAGAAAGCTCTTGTTAGACTTCCCTTGAAGTTCTGTCCCGGGGACCCCGCTCCCGTTAAATCTAAGGAAGATGGGCTCATCTGACGGGTGTGCGGTCCACTGCAGTGATGGCTCTGCTGGGTAGACACAGTCCAAACCAAACATATCTCCTCTTCGCCCAGCGGCTGCCTCTTTTGGTCTCTTAAGAAGGTCGGGTTTTTTCGCAAAATTACAGCATCGTTTTCCCGACTGCAGTGAATTTGTGCGTGTGTTCCCAAGTGCCTCAGATTGTGGTGAACTCTCCACTGTGTTGGAGATATCAGGAGACGACTGAGTGCTCTCAGCCGGCCACGTAGGTCCGCGTTGACTGTTCTCTTTGATGGAAGTTTCTATCGGCGACAAAGGGGTTTTGTGCAGAAGCTCCTCAGAGAGCCCAGGCACTGGTCCGTTTGTGCCAAGGACATAGGGACCTTTAGACACAGGATAGTGTGCGCAGACTTGGGCAAAGTTTTCACTGAAGCTTGACGATGGCTCAAATCGTGAGTACCTCTTGCTTGCCCGCATCGGGTTCTCGGCCGGGGTCTGGCTGCTGTGGGTGTCTGCTGACATGTTGCCCGTGGGCATGTGGTCGGAGCTTACGTCGGATGATTTCGTCACGGCGCTGAACTCTTGCTCTCTGTTAAATTAAATGTTTCAATGTTGAACACGTATGAAGACTTACAAATATCGAGAGGTAGAATTAAAATACAGAGTTTAGCGAATTTATTTGACAAATTATTTACATCAAAATACATGTACATATAAAGTGATATGAACAAATAACTCAGAAGGCGTGTCTTACTATATCTTATTAATTTAGATGAAAGCACACTGAAAAGACAGATTTTAAAAAGTTTATGTATAAATCCCCGTTATCAAATCATCCTAAAAACTATTATATTTCATATATATGGATAATCGCAATTAAAAACTCCAATAAGCGGTCACTATAACGTTTCGATAATAAAATCAGATTGAATTCAAGAAGTAATGACCTTAGATTACATCAATATACTCAGTGGCGTAGCTGAGGTTAATGCCAATCTCGACGGGTCAAGATAATTCTCATCAACGGAAAGAAACCTTCTGCAGTGTTAGTTTTTTAAAAAACGCTTCTTCATGTACAGAAATAAGTTACGCCTGGATCGAAATTCCCCCTCCCACCCCCAAAACTTTTTTTTTCCTATAAAATTGTATATACAATGTGAACATTTTTAAATGTTCAGTTTAAAGAAGAAAGTTGTTACAGATAACTTTTTCAATGCCGTGGTGTATGCCACTTACTGTTGATCACTGCTGTCATTCCGGTAATAGTCAGCGCTGACTTCTTTGGAGAGGTCAATGTACGAGCACGTGGCTTCCAGTAGTGTTTCAATCTTGTTCTTGAGTTGTGTGAAGGAGGGTCTGTCGTCTAGACACGGGTGCCAACAGCTCAGCATTATCTTGTAGCTGTGGGGAAACAATAACCCGACGGCCATTGGATTCATTACATACAACAAAAAGTGGAATTTATCCTGGGGGGGGGGGGGGGTTTGGAGAACTGACAACGACGCACAAAGTTAGGAACGGCGTGTGACAATCAGATGCTTCCAAAAGATCGGTTACAAATAAAAATTGCGCTATATCTTATCAGTGGCGTAGTAAGGGGGGCATCATGCCCCGGGCGCTACTCACAAAGGGGCGCCAAATGGTATATTTTACTATAATATTGTATGGTTTTCGAATAGGGGGGCGCTAAAAAGGTATTGGGGGGGCGCTAAAAAGGTATTGTGCCCCGGGCGCGAGTTAAGCTCGCTACGCCACTCTATCTTATGGTTTAGGGAATAGTATACACTGTGAGGAGTCCAGCAAAACCTGGAAAGTCACTTTCTTGAAATAAATGAGTTCACCATTTTAACTGGTATATTAAGTGTCAATCTACGGTATATTGTGCATTTTAGGATTTAAAAGCTTCATGTTAGTTTAGAATTTACCATTAAAAAATTTAAATGCTATATTCGCTATTTAAGTTAATTTACACACAAAAAAACTCATTTTTCTCGATATCAAAATGAATTTACTTAGCTGGTTTTGCAAATTAAGTTTTAATAGGCCATGGAAACCACTATTTAAACGACTTGTGTTTTTTAATGCGCATTTATCATTGTCCTATATCGTTATAAATGATACCCCAGACGAATTGGTTCAAATAGTGACTGATTTTTAGAATAGACATTCATAATAATAAATACGTTTCAAAAAATCTAAAGATATTTGGAATTATATAACACCATTTTCAATTGCTATTAAACTTCTACATTACATAATCTTCTTTTAATTTTACTTGATAATGTTACCAACAAACCTTGATACAATGTCAACTGGCTCTGTTCATTCAACCTTTCGTCTCTCCATTCCCAAAACAAACCACTTTTATTCAACTGAAGCTCACATTGGCCAGCTCTTCTCAAATTCTAACACTCAGTGGCGTAGCGAGCTTAACTCGCGCCAGGGGCACAATACCTTTTTAGCGCCCCCCCCCCATAACCTTTTTAGCGCCCCCCCCCCTATTCGAAAACCATACAATATTATAGTAAAATATACCATTTGGCGCCCCTTTGTGAGTAGCGCCCGGGGTATGATGCCCCCCCTTGTCCCCCTCACTACGCCACTGCTAACACTGTGTATATTATACACAAAATATGAACTACATTACGTGCCTCCCATAAAGGTTCACATATTCACATCAGTGACAGAATTGTTAGAAGTCCTTGAGTAGGTAATGATATTCAAAGGTGTTATTTTTTTTTTAACAGATATAGAAAGCTCCACTGTCATAAGACAATTCTGTACGAGCAGTGTGACACTTACATGTCATGCGAGCAGTTGTTGGGCCTCTCAAGTCTGTACCCTTCGCTCAGCAGACGGAAGAGGTCACTGTTGGGTACACCAGGGTATGGACATCCACCGAGGGTCACGATCTCCCACAATAAAATACCATAAGACCATCTGTAAACAATTCATGAACATTAAGCTGCCTTCGCATCACAAGCAACACATTAATTATTTTCTTATTTCATTTGAAGACAGTAAACTGAAAGGTAATATTAATAAAGTCTTCTTCTTTTTATTGTCGACAATCATAATGACTGCGTTCGATTGATTGCAGCGTTTGGTTAAAGTTGAAATTTTACATTAAAAATTGATTGAAGGAAGGGCTGCAGTTAAAATTGTAAAAGGGTCGATTTGAGGAAAAAAAAAAGTTGGCGTTATATGTAACAGTTAACGCCATACAACTTACACGTCACTTTTGATGGTGAAGACCTGGTCAAAGATGGCCTCAATGGGCATCCATTTGAAGGGCAGCTTCCGCGCCGATGTCGGCTGGTAGGCGTTGGTCTCGTACACGTCGCGAGAGAGTCCAAAGTCCGAGATCTTCACCATTTTCGGGGAGGCCATGAGGATATTGCGTGACGCCAGGTCTCGGTGGATGAACCGGTTTTGGTTTAAGTATTCCTGGTGTTAAACACGGGACATTGTCATGAGATAACTATATGGCTAACCTGGTGGGGACATTGTCATAAGATAACTATATGGCTAACCTGGTGTTAGATTATTATTATTAATATTATTCGAAGTTTGTATAGCGTGGTACCTCAGCCTATTTTCTGTTATCGTGTGTGCATAAATTTTTAACGATATTAAATTGTTTTCCTCTGTAAGTCAACTTGAAAAATGTGATTCAGTTATGTACGCTTAGAAGTAATAAGCCTACGTGTATAAGATCAGTGGCTAAGAGTGCATTGTTTAACTAAGCCTCGGGCAAGACAGGTTTGTCGTCCGTTAATTCTTTGATAGATCACACTCAAGGTTTGAAAAAGTAACCAGACAAGCACATGTATTGTACAGCAACCGGACAAGCCCATGTATTGTACAGCAACCAGACAAGCCCATGTATTGTACAGCAACCAGACAAGCCCATGTATTTTACAGCAACCAGACAAGCCCATGTATTGTACAGAACCTGACAAGCCCATGTATTGTACAGAACCAGACAAGCCACATGTGTTGTACAGAAACAGACAAGCCCATGTATTGTACAGAACCAGACATGCCCATGTATTGTACAGAACCAGACAAGCCCATGTATTGTACAGAACCAGACAAGCCCATGTATTGTACAGAACCAGACAAGCCCATGTATTGTACAGAACCAGACAAGCCCATGTATTGTACAGCAACCAGACAAGCCCATGTATTGTACAGAACCAGACAAGCCCATGTATTGTACAGAACCAGACAAGCCCATGTATTGTACAGCAACCAGACAAGCCCATGTATTGTACAGAACCAGACAAGCCCATGTATTGTCCAGCAACCAGACAAGCCCATGTATTGTACAGCAACCAGACAAGCCCATGTATTGTACATAAATACAGTTATAGATTGTTTTTAAAAATTCAATCGTAATTTAGTAATTATGAAACTCAAGAGTGCAGAGGCAACGCCACCTACACCCTCCCGACTCCGGCCTTTTTATACCTCATTCCCGCTAGGCCAATGATAAAAATACATTTTTTCTTCAACTATCTACTTCGGGAATATTTTTAAGTTTGATTGTAAAAAAATAAAAGGTCTATTTTGCCTCTTGTTGAATTTCAAATTTAAATCACATTAGAGACCAATTTAATTCCATCCAGCCACAATCATTCTTGATAATATCTTAACGCTACACTTTCCAATTTCTCATCCCTTTCTACACTGCAGGTCATACTCAACAGTTCAATGATAACAAAACCAAGAGCGTGTTTGTGGTTGGGGGGGGGGGGGGTATACAGACATGCGATGCGTATCATTAAGCATTAAAATCTACTCCGTCCTAAATTTAATATGTACTTTGCATATTAAAATAATAATAAAAAATAAGCTAATTATATATTGAGATATATATATATATATATATATATATATATATATATATATATATATATATATATATATATATATATATATATATATATATAATCATTATCAGTCCTTTTTGTTTGTTCTTTGAACATGTATTTAGTAATGGCATATCGTATCATTTGTGATAAAACAATGTTGGGCAAACCCCTAACATTAACATAGGTTGCCTCGTTCGTTAAGGTATAGTGACATTCGCTCTTACCATGCCTTGAGCAATCTGTCTTGCGTATGATAAAAGTGTCGTCTGGGACAGTGCATCCGGCTGGGCCTGGTCCTCAAAACCTGTTAGTGGGACATTACTTTAATTGTATTTTGTGCTTGCAAAGGTAATGTGGGCCGTAACGAGGGTAAGATAAAGGACGTCATACGTGAATGTAGAGAGGCTAGCTTTGACCTAAGCGTTCTAGAAAATGTTAAAGTTTCAATATGTGTCGCCCCCTTTCCAGGAAAAAAAAAAGCAATCTGGCCGAAAATGCCACCCCTCCATATCAAGAAAGAAACGCCACCCGGGGCGGATCACTCCCTCCGCACCCCTGCCTGCGCCCCAGCAAACTCTTACTATTTTTCTCTGAAGTCCCGTTGGCCGTGCTGCCTTTGGTGCTGTTGGCTGTTGAATTAACATTGCTGCTGAAGCTGCTGGACATGCTGATACAAGCAGTGTAATGAACCTAATGGAGAAATATTTGACCGTTATTAGCAAACAAACCACAGAGAGAGGGGGTGGGGATATAAATGGTGTTACATTTCATAACATTTCCTGCTCTGTAGCGGTGAATCGTTGTTTTAAAGGCATCACTATTTCTTTATATCACTACTAGAAAATTTGACCCGATGTTAACGGGATAATAATAGAAGACATTTTCCAGTAATTTCTACTTGCTGTTGCGAAGTCCTCTCAACTTCCAACAATCACTTTTTTTACTTTTTTTTAAATGTTATATATGTATATACATATATATATATTTAAGGAACTACGTTACATGGTTACATTAGGTCCATCTTACAATAGTGTGCTGACTTACATAACAGCTACACAATCTAATGTAACATAATGTAATTACATTTTAAATGTATATATTTCTCTTTTTTCTTCTAAATATTTCAATACCAAGGGAATAAATATATTTCTTCTTTTTACAAATATGAAATGATAAGTTTGTCCCAGGCTATTGAAGGAAATACTAACATTAGCTTATTTTTTAAACGTGTGTATAAAATGAGAAAATTTTGCGCAATTTGACAAAACAAGTATGCAAATGTAGGTCAGGTATGCAAATGTAGGTCAGAGTTCACCTTCGTTCTGTGCTGGCGTAGGTAGTTTCTCAGATCCCCTAAAGGG
Organism: Omphiscola glabra; assembly: GCA_964017045.1. Lineage (NCBI taxonomy): Eukaryota > Metazoa > Mollusca > Gastropoda > Lymnaeidae > Omphiscola > Omphiscola glabra. Next base: position 51,731,129 of record OZ024794.1, on the reverse strand, counting down.
CAGTAATCCATAATTATACACGGTCTCGTTGAGTTGGTGACACAGGCAAGGATGCTCACAATGTTAGGATGGTGCCCCAGCGCCTTCATGGCACTTGTTTCCAGAAGAAGAAATCGCCTTTCCTCGGGCGTTGCGTGTTCTAAAAAAAAAAAAAAGAATTTGATTTATTTGGCGAAAAATGGATCATCTAAGTAGAAATCAGCAAGAGATTTTAAACTTTAACGAAACAAAAACCAAAAAATCATCTGTTTAAAAAAAATGTAGGACTTAATTCTCTGAGTTATTTCTATTGTAAATTTTGTAACATGCTGAAAAGCAGGAAGGGGGACTAATTTATCTTATGTTTCCTTCTTGTAATTTTTTTCTTCTGCCTGTCCGATACTTCGGCGGGTGGGAGTGGAGAGGGGGGGGTGAAAGTGGAGTAACATTGCACAGCAAGATTTGACTAAAAGGAATCAACCACTGAGTTGCAACGTAACTTCTTTCAGGAAATGTTATTTCCCCTATACATTTAAATTTGCTACAGAAACAGAAGGCATCGCCAGACGGACTGTGTGTCTTGTCATAATCCTAAGATTGATGGCCGACAACGTCTTTTTTTCTTTTTACTTTTAAAAAGTTACTGTAATTCCAACTTTAATAATAATAATAAATTAATAATAACAATTCCAAATTGTGTATCATTTGGGAACCCGAAAATCTTTTTCCGCCGTGGCACTTTACCTTTTAGCATCTTTACAGCGACGGTTTTCGTGTCAGAGCTGACCCTCCTTTGGTGTGTACCACTGGGCGTGAACTCTGCCTTCATCACCCTACCGAAGGCTCCCTCGCCTAGCACTATGGTGAGTTTGAGGCAGCTGTAGTCTACCTCGTATTCATCGGTGTTAATGAGGGCTTCTGTCTCCGGCGGCACCTTGGTCACGGTGTACTCATAGAACGGGTTGATGGCCTGGGTCAGACACACACTCAAAATTAGACGTTAAATCAATTATCATCGTGTAGATGGAACTCGCAAAAACATTGGATGATGGCAGAACTTAGAAAAGAAAACAAAAAACTCCATCTATAAATATACACTTCTATTGTGGTTACAGACCCCAGTGCTAGAGGTAACTGGGTTAAGCCCAAGCGGCAGAGTCCAGAGACCCGGAAGACGGTATAACATTCTACTCAATGAAAATTCCGGCAACTTCTTCGACGCACCTTGTACCAAGATGCATCAACCATTTGGCGTTCGCCATGGGTTCAAAAGATACGCTAAGATGGGGTATCAGCTGATCTCGTCGGATGAGAGAGATACAAAGGAGAAAGTTAGGTCGGGTAGTAAATAAAGATGACTTTCCCTTTCAGGTGTTTCTTTGCTTGGAGTTTGTAGATCGTTGAGATAAAAAAAAAATTAATTAATTACGATCATGTAAAACGTATAAATCTACTCCTTAAGCAGAACTCAGTGAACCTATGAAAGCCACGAGGGACATTGCAGTTCCGGGTCAATGGAAAATTATTGGCGGAGACTTACTTACGTTTATGTCAACGTGGCTATTTTGAAGGACGTTGAGAAAACCTCGGGAAAACCTTGGGACAACATTGGCAAAACCAAATGACTATTTCAAGGAGAGTTCCAGTCAAATGACCAATTCATGTAGAGACCAGGAAAAAAAGTTATTCCCCGATTCTTTCAGTCTTCGCAAGTCGATGAACTCAACGAGCTATTGATTCTCTCCCTCCCTAATCTCCCCCCCCCCCCCCCACAATGACATGTTCATTTTGCCTTTTGCGCTCGTATTCGCCGGTGTTCACCTTATTCCTATTTCATTTCTACCGTCAAAGAGCAGCTGAAAAATTATCAGTAAGGCCCCCGCCCCCTTTTCCTTACATCACTCAAATGGCAGCCATATTATTGAATGAATTCGCCGTCTTGTCCTAAGAATTGATTTTAAGCATTTTTTTAAAAAATTAAAGCATCAGATTAAGATAGAATGAACAAAAAACACACAAGATTTGAGTTTTTTTTACAAATATTACCTTAGCTTGAGTAACTCAACTTAATGTAAGACGAGATAAACAAGGTGATTTTTTTTTAAAAAACGAGATGTTGATATTTGGAATCAGTTTAAACGCCATCTAAACAAGTTTATTTTAAGCCTTTTTTCCGGGGCGTGGGGGGTGAGGTTACAAAGTAGAGCAAAATAATTGTGAGTTGCTTTATATATATATATATATAAGTCTATGATTAACTATTAACAGACATTCAGACACAAGACGTAAGCTTGTGTTTAAAGGTGAGAGCAAGCACTACCGCAGAAAATTATTATGGCTAAATTAATTTTAATTTTGCGCATTTTAAGTAGTGTTGCCATCTGTTTACGTGGTCTGTTTGTTCTTTGGCTGTGTCCCGTTCTATAATCTACTGTCTGTGTCCCGTTGTATAATCTACTTTCTGTGTCCCGTTCTATAATCTACTGTCTGTGTCCCGTTCTATAATCTACTGTCTGTGTCACGTACATAATCAAGTGTTTGTGTCACGTGATCTATTGCCTGTGTCACGTCGTGTAATCTATTTTCGGACTCTCGTCAACCGAATAGGTTTATCCTTAATATTTTTCACATGCGTTTTTTTCTGCGATGCCGTTGGCCGGTTCCTACATTCCCTTTAATGACTTTGGCTGGGTATATCAACCTTGAAGTACCGAGGCCAAAACTCGTGTACGTCTCCAAGCAAGTTCACTTAACCCCTGAGACACAATGTGCAGATTGCCAATATGCTAACTCATTGAGGACTCCCCCCCCCCCCACAACCCCCTCTCCCCCGAAAGTGAAATTTTTTATTACTGCAACATCCAACCATTGAACACAAAGTCTCAACATAAAGTTCAATGAACAATTTGACGTTAACACTGATACAATAACGTAACACTCTAAAAAAATAAATAATTTGTCTTAAAAGAAAACCACAATATGTACAGCTTTACAAAAACCCACTGTGTTGGTTTTTTTAAAAAAGTATTTAATATTGTTCGCCTTTTAACATATTAGTTAAAGTTATTTGACTGAAGTGCTGCTAATTATAAAAGTAGAGATATTATTTGTATATATACAATTTTACGTGACCTTTTTGTAACAAGTTAATTGCAGCGTACTTACTTCTCGCCTTGAACCATGCGTACCGGCAAATTGCCTGGAATGTTTCTTAAGCTTTACATAGTAGAACAGACATATGCTGACAGCGGCAACTGCCAGAGTCGCTGGGATGATGGTGGCAAAGTAAAGATTCTCCGCGGGCCTTGAAGCATGTTCTGGAACAAAAATGTGAACGAAAATTAAGTGTAAATATTCAGTTATGTATAACCAGGTGTAAATGTTTTCCACTTTATTCTTAACAAAATTTGTTTGGCCGCATAGTGCTAACTACCAAGTATTGTTGGTCGCATGATTGCTAAGTACCAAGTATTGTTGGTCGCATGATTGCTAAGTACCAAGTATTGTTCAATTTGTTGGTCGCATGATTGCTAACTACCAAGTATTGTTGGTCGCATTAAACTAAGTACCAATTTTTGTTGGTCGCATGATGCTAAGTAGCAACCATTGTTGGTCACACGATGCTACATTTAGCGTTTATTTCACACATGGACATAATATTGCCCTCGAATCAAATCAGATATATATGAAATAGGCCCGCAACTTTAATTCGTCACATGGTACAGTCAAGGAAAATCAAGGATAATAGAAAATTAAAACGTAAGAAAACTTACCAAGATGATTAACATCAGAGTCCACAAGGTGAATATAGCCAGGTCCTGTGGAACACAATTAGGTTGTGATTCATAAAATTTGTAAACCTTTTAACAACTCTGACATCCTAAAAAATTGTACAACTGTGACTATGTATCTGTAAAAAGTTTGGCAACTCTGTTTTCCTAAAAATTGTACAACTGTCTCTGATATCCTAAAAAATTGTACAACTGTCTCTGACATCCTTAAAATGTGTACAACTGTTTCTGACATCCTAAAAATTGTACAACTGTTTCTGACATCCTAAAAATATGTACAACTGTCTCTGACATCCTAAAAATGTGTACAATTGTCTCTAACATCCTAAAAATGTGTACAACTGTGACTATGTATCAAGTTTCCGAGTCTTGAAATGTTGTTTACGAGAGCTGATGAGCAACGATGACCCTCAACATTGAGAACTCGTAGAACCAAACTACGAGAGGATATGAGATTTTCTGGCACTAGATCGTGGCGTGGTGTGGTGAGAGTATTAGATTTTGATATCAGGGAAAAAGTCAACTCCGATGTGTTCACCGCACTTAACTTTTAGAAATGGTGCCATCTTTCAAAAACATACATTTTAACGTCACTCACCGGCCATAGAATCACGTTAGACCGTTGACGGTGCCATCTCTCACAAGCATACATTTTGACGCCACTCACCGGCCTCAGAATAACGCTAGACGAAGGCCCCGTGTTTCAGACAAATTATTTTGAACACGGTAATTTACGCACCTTCTTATTATCTCTTTTAAAAAGGACAATTGTCCAAATACTATTTCTTTATAAATTATTTTTTTTAAACACGATGACAAACGTTGTTCAGCTTACCTGTAGTAAATGTCACCCATGCCTTCTCGCCTGTCCCTGGCTTCGACTCTGCTGCCAGGTAAACCACATACTCCGCCCCCCAAACAACGTTCGTCATTGTCCAAGACGTTAATTTCTGGGGTGATTAATAATCACACATGTGGTGAGTGTTATCAAACATCATACCAAATGTCACATCAAACACCACGTCAATTATCACATCAAATATCAGCTCGAATATCCGTCAATTAAGAAAATAAAATATCACATCAAATATCACATCAAATATCACATCAAATATCACATCAAATATCACATCAAATATCACATCAAATATCACATCAAATATCAATCAATTATAACATCAAATTCCACATCACATATCTCACTCTAAATAGATCAAATATCACATCAAATATCACATAAATATCACATCAAATATCACATCAAATATTCATCAAATACCACATCAAATATTACATCAAATATCACATCAAATATTCATCAAATACCACATCAAATATCGCATTAAATATTCACCAGTTTGTCAATATTGATAAGTGAGCGACATCATTCTCTTACGAGAACGACTATGAATCAGTAACAAAGGACAAAAGATTAAACGATTAAATGCCTACATCTTATCACCAGTAAAGTACATTTTTTTTAGTGTTACCGTTTCTTGCCTTGTCTTTCAAATACTCATTCTCGTTGATACGGTAGTAATTGCATATAAATAATCGTTGTTGTTTGTTTGGACCTTTGTTTTGCTTTGTTTTTTTTTAAAGTATGCAATGAAATCTAGATCGTCGGCACGGAAACAGGTTTCGGAACGGCAAGGCACATTCCGAAAAGCCCACCACTTCGGCCTTAATCAACAAGGTCAGTGTATAATTGAGGATTGGGTGCAAAACGCGTTATCTTAAAGAGACCAGACATTGTAAACAAATGAGGCGTTGAATAAAAGATTCGATCAGACGGCAAGCGTGATTCGAACAAATTGTGTCATGGTGATAATGCCGGGGGGGGAAGGGGGGGTCATTCAATACGAGCGTAGTGTATCTCATTTCATAATGGATCCGGATGAGACCAGAAAGGACAATAAAAGGAATTTAGGTTTATTTCTTAAAATCTATTGGTAAAGTTGAAATACGCGTCATTCACAAATGCATTTTAACAGCGTAATTTAAGCTCAGTTCACACGATCAACTTGTCGTCAAATCGTCGACAAAATGCCCCCAAATTTTGTTTTTGAAGGAATGATTAGTATGATTGTTATGATTGGTAGGTTTGGTATGATTGGTATGTTTGGTATGATTAGTACGATTGGTATGATTAGTAAGGTTGTTATGATTGGTACGATTGGTATGCTTAGTATGATTGTTATGATTGGTAAGATTGGTATGATTAGTACGATTGGTATGATTAGTACGATTGGTATGATTAGTAAGGTTGTTATGATTGGTACGATTGGTATGCTTAGTATGATTGTTATGATTGGTAAGATTGGTATGATTAGTACGATTGGTATGATTAGTACGATTGGTATGAATAGTATGGTTGGTAGGATTGGTATGATTGGTAGGATTGGTATGATTGGTAGGATTGGTATGATTGTTATTATTGGTATGATTGTTATGATTTGTATGATTAGTACGATTGGTATGATTAGTATGGTTGGTAGGATTGGTATGATTGGTAGGATTGGTATGATTGGTATGATTAGTATGATTGGTAGGATTGGTATGATTGTTATGATTGTATGATTGGTAGGATTGGTATGATTAGTATGATTGTATGATTGGTAGGATTGGTATGATTGGTATGATTAGTATGATTGGTATGATTTGTATGATTGTATGATTGGTAGGATTGGTATGATTAGTAAATGGGTAGCATTAGTATGATTCAAAAGACTTTAAATCCTAGTTTAAGTCAAAAATGCAAAACACAATACAGCAACTAAAGAAAGGTATATACATTAAATTCAAAGACGGAAGTATAACCACCACCACCCACCCACCCCGCCCCGTTTGGAAGTAGTCATGCATTTGATAATAAAGTGATACATTTTGAGGCGCTGAGTTTTGTCTGTTATCTTGTGCTATTTCAGTTGTAAATTTTTAGCCAGGAGAATAAATAACGGACTGCGATAGAACTTGGAAAAAGCACCCCAAAATTATCTTTAAATATGCGGATATGACAAAATCTGCAATCGCCTTGTGGAAAATATACTTGGTCATAGATCATCAACAGCGATTCACTCCATGGTGATTGATGAGCCCGTCACCCTTTAGCTTTATTTCTGTCTATATTACTCCTCTTTAACATGGCCTCCTGTCCAGGTGTTCCGTCCGACGCAAACAGCCCTTTATTTTTATTTTTTTGCCTTTGAACTGCCAACGCTTGTTCCATGTGTTTCCTCATACAACGCACACACATTTTGCTCGGCGCATGTCTTTCTGCCATCTTCGTGCCGTGTAGATCCCGTGTTTTCTTGAAACACTTCGTCTTCCTTGTAAGTTTCGTTGGTTGAAATATGAAGATTTAGCCGCTGTTCATACTCTTTCCTTGACGCCAATCATCAATTCATTGTTCTCATTATGCCATCATCAATTCATTGTTCTCATTTATGCTTATCATCAATTCATTTTTCTCATTTATGCTTATCATCAATTCATTGTTCACATTTATGCTTATTATCAATTCATTGTTCACATTTTTGCTTATCATCAATTCATTGTTCACATTTATGCTTATCATCAATTCATTGTTCTCATTTATGCTTATCATCAATTCATTGTTCTCATTTATGCTTATCATCAATTCATTTTTCTCATCTATGCTACATAGCTTGCGCGGTGTTTATTTTCACAATTTAACAATACAACTCTATCAGGCCCGCACCCTGTAAATTCTGGGCCCCGGGCAACTGACAGAGTCCGGGCCCCTTTCGTGTTTCAAACATGTGCATATACTCAAAAACTAGAAAAAGGGTGGGCCCCTATCTAGCTCGGTCCCCTGACAAGTGCCATGGTTGCCCCCCCCCCCCACCAAAGTGCGGGCCTGATTGTATACTTTCCAACTCAAGTAATCTACAATGGTTCACAATCAGCGTTTAAAATAATTCGATTAAATCGTTTCCCCCGACAACTTTATGTGTGCAATATAATGACAAAGTACTAGGATGTTTCTATATCACAACTTTTTGTGTGCAATATAATGACAAAGTACTAGGATGTTTCTATATCACAACTTTATGTGTGCAATATAATGACAAAGTACTAGGATGTTTCTATATCACAACTTTATGTGTGCAATATAATGACTAAGTACTAGGATGTTTCTATATCACAACTTTTTGTGTGCAATATAATGACAAAGTACTAGGATGTTTCTATATCACAACTTTATGTGTGCAATATAATGACAAAGTACTAGTATGTTTCTATATCACAACTTTATGTGTGCAATATAATGACAAAGTACTAGGATGTTTCAATATCACAACTTTATGTGTGCAATATAATGACAAAGTACTAGGATGTTTCTATATCACAACTTTATGTGTGCAATATAATGACAAAGTACGAGGATGTTTCTATATCACCACTTTATGTGTCCAATATAATGACAAAGCACTAGGATATTAACTCGTATCTTGCGGGCCTCATCATTCAGCACAGGCGTTTTAACATGCGTCAAAGGTTGAGTAAAAATCAAGGGTAATGAGGGGAAGAGTATAAAAAGGGTAAATGGGCTTAATTAGATGGTCCAGCGTCAACAGCAGGAAAAAAAAAGCACCAAAAAAAGTGAAAACGCTCAAAGATAAACAAGAAAAACTCCCAGGAAAAGACAAGAAGAAGACGAGGAAGGTAGGTCAATAACGGAACATAATAGGGGGTGGAATACTTTGAGGAACTTCTAAATAGACCTCCACTCACAGACACACCAGTGAGGAAGTATTAAACAGACCTCCACTCACAGATACACCAGTGAGGAAGTATTAAACAGACCTCCACTCACAGACACACCAGTGAGGAAGTATTAAACAGACCTCCACTCACAGACACACCAGTGAGGAAGTATTAAACAGACCTCCACTCACAGACACACCAGATTTACAACCAGCAAATGAAGATTTGCGGATAGAAAACAATGCCCCTTAAGGAAGAAATAGACCTGGCTATCAAACAGTTTTAAACTGGAAAATGCTTAAAAGATGCTGAGAGCAAATATAGATAATATAATAGTCAAAAATTCTGCACCCTCAATTTGAAAATATATGGGAAGAAGAGAGATTTCCAAAATATCATCTCAGAGGCGTAGCTAAGAGGGGCAGGGGAGACATATTCCATGGGCGCCAGACTAGTTAGGGGTGCCAAAATGTTCTTTGATATGATTTTATTGATGAAAATTGATATTGATAATGGGTTTGATAGTTGAAAAAAGAAAGGGGGGCTCTTTAAAATGAATCTTGTCCCCGGGCGCCAAACACTCTAGCTACGCCTCTGGATCATATCTCATCAAGGTACCAAAGAAATGGAAATCTTTGCAACTGTGCGCATCACAGAGGCATCACACTGCTATGAGTACCAGTAGAGTTATCTAATATAATTATTCTGAACAGAATGTAGGACCAGGTCGATATGTAGCTCCCAGATCCACAGACTTTCTCCCGACAAAACCGATCATGCACAGAGCAAATTGCAACAGTGCGCATCAAATGCAACTCTTCCTACCCCCCCCCCCCCATAAAAACATACATGTATTTAAATTACATCAACGACGAAAAAATAATTGATAGCTTTGAACTACAGAGTTTGTGCAAACTTCTTCGGCATTATGGGGTACAAGGGAAACTGATAGTGATTCATCAGAGATTTTAGGAAAAGTGACACGCAGGGTGGTACACGATGGTAGACTCACAGATGCCTTCTAAGCGGAAACAGGACTCGGACAATTATGTCTCTCATTCCGTTCCTATTCATCCTTGTCAATGACTGGATAATGAAAAGAATTCACAGACATAAATATGGGAACGGGATACAGAGCACCCTGGGAACGACCGAATGTCCTTGACTTTACAGATGACATTGCTCTTTTCTAACAACCAACAACAAATGCAGGATAATACAAGAGATGCAGCCACTGTTTCAGCACAGCTCAGACTCAACATAAATAGAAGCAAGACAAAGATCTTGAAGATAAACTAACTAACCAAGAGCAAATCTCGTTGGCAGGATATACACTCGAAGAGGTTGAGGCCTTCACCTACTTGGGGAGCAGCACTGGCATAAACGATGGTTCAGAAGCGGATGTCAGGGCTAGAAATGGAAAGAAAACGGAAGCCTTTGTGCTGTTAAAAAAAGTAAGGGAATTAAAGGAGCTGACGCTTCAAACTAACGTCAGCATTTTCAACACAAATGTCAAATCAGTCATGCACTATGGAGCCAGAACATGAAGAACAAAAGCGAGCATCGCGCAGAAAGCAAAACACTTGTCTTTGAAAAGATCCTGAACACAAAATGGCCGAACATCATCGCCAGAAAATATTTACTGGAAATGACATACGAAGAACCTAATGCTGAAGGCATCATAAAGAAAAGTTGGATATTGCACACTCTTTACAACACCCAGATAACAACACCAGACAATCCCTAACATGGAATTCCCAGGAGAAACAGTGGAAGGCCAAAAAATAATAAATGGATACGGAAGCTAGAGGCAGACACACAAAGTTATGGGATACATGGAGGCCAGCTACATGCGGACACACAAATTATGTAATTATGTAATACTTGGAGACGCCAGCTAGAGGCAGACACACAATTAACACCTGGAGGCAACTGTAAAAAAAAAAAAAAAAAAAAAAAAGAGCACATGAAGGAGATGAATCGGAAATTCACAAGGCGGGTTAAAAGACACAAGTAAGTTAAGTACAAAAGTAATAATATGTTTCCTGTACCACCCTAGCTACACCAGCAGCTTTAATCGGCTTTGAAAAATTCGATTAGATGCTCACACCCAAAACATTTGTGGTGCTTTATATAGAACAAGTATTGGGACGTCTCTGTATCACAACAGTTTAACTCCTATCTTGCGGGCCTCAGCTCACATCACGGACATTTAAATATGCGTCAAAGGATCACGATCAAAATGTAGCGAATTCCCTCTTGGATATGAATGTCCGTGTAGGGGACCTGCGCTGAAAGGCAAAGGTAGCGCACGGAAACTGAGTTAAAAAGATGGTTGTGCCTTTTCTATTTATTCTCTTTTTTAAACATCCCGATTTAATTTTGATATAAGTCTCTTTTATCTCAGATATTCATTCATAACAAATGACGTGCACAGGGCCGGCTTTACAATTTTAGGGGCCCTAGGCTAAAAAAAGTTTGAGGCCCCCTTTTGAAAAATAAAAAAAATATTGCTAAGTTTTTTTAATTCAAAAATATATTTTTTGTATATACTGCTCCCAATTTTGGGGCCCCTTATTTCGCGGGGCCCCTAGGCCACGGCCTAGTCGGCCTGCCTGTAAATCCGGCCCTGGACGTGTATGTCAAGGTAACCAATGGACCAGAGCTAAGGCGAACTAATCGTGACAGTTGTTCAATGAAGTGCGTCGCGGTTAATCTTACGGATTGACTTGTATACATTGCGTTAATTTGTAATTGGACACACTGGCATTGATGATCAGGTGAAGAAGAGGATGTTTGCAGACCGATACGCAGCTGTGTGGTCTTATTTAAACACCATCAAATCAGCAAACTCGCCCTTTATTTCCCTTACACCAGTGGGCAAGATGGCATTGGTGGTCAGGTGAAGAAGAGGATGTTTGCAGACCGATACGCAGCTGTGTGGTCTTATTTAAACGCCATCCAATCAGCAAACCCTCCCTCTATTTCCCATACACCAGTGGGCAAGATGGTGATAAACTTTGCCTACCCTAAAGTGCCACAAATGGGGGGGGGGGGGGGGAAGAGGTCGGGGTTCGGAAAACTATTGATACAAGGGCGCCAACTTAAGACTTTTAATTTTTCACCCAGCATGCCAACAGCTTAAACGTCTACCGTTTAATACGCATTTTTCAGTCATTTATAATTATTTAATGAAAACGGCTAAGTGTGCAAAGGTCTGGCACGCGTGCCCTAAGTCGCCGACTCCTGTGCTACAAAGTAAATAATGTCTATAATATTTACATATATATCTATATAGGCGAGCATGTAAACTCTTAAAACTTTCAGACAGTAAAATGTCGTCCGGAAATGATGTCATTATCACATGCAAATATTCCTGTCTCGTTGGTGAAGATGGATGTGAGATCTTCATTTTGTACTATGTAAAACGCGCTACAAAAGCTAGGATACACATATTTCATCTGTCCGGCACATCGAAATGGAAATATTATTCAAATTTAATATCAAATAAACGTTTAAGCAAAGCATTTTTCATATATGTGTCTAGTTTTTGTTTGTTGCTCGACACGGATTCATTAGCTGCATACAGTTTTAAAACAAAGAGTACTATGTTGGTTCTAAGTGGAACTCAACTTTAAATGATATCACTACCTCGTGTATAGCAGTTGTGAATGTTTAGCCACTCATTATATCACTACCTTTCGACCACCCATCTAATCTAATCTAATCTAATCTAATCTAATCTACGTAAGAAAATCAGCAAACTATCGAGCCGAAGCTCATGAAGTCTTCCCCAGAGCAACCCCGCCACTCCCAACCTACATTCAACCACTCCCCCAGTGGTCTCTATTCCTGTCAGGCCGCGAAGCGGCACGCCGGGTGCTTTCCGCCCCTGAGACAGCCTCACCCACGATGCGAGTGAGGCGGCACCAGAGAAGGAACGCCTGGCCGGCCGGGGTGCTGCTTTCACACAGCAACCCATTGTATTCAGTTGTATAATTTATTGATTTTAAAAAAAAATCACTTCCAAAGTTATTGTTTACACGTTTCGAGGAGATTTTAAAATTGATCTATACTTTTCCAGAAATTTCTACATAGTTCTACGGGGATACATAAAGGAATATGAAAGCATATAGTAACGTTAACGCGATCCAATCGGGTAACGGAATCAATACGGGATCCTACCAGAGAGGAGGATCCCACCTGGACACGTGATAATAACGGGATCGGCATCCTAAAGGAATCGGGATACCACACGGATCGGAATCTTATCTGAAAACTCCAAGCTACCGAGATCGGAATACCGACGGGATTGGCATCATACCGGAAAAGGGATTCAGAGGGATCGGTAAACGGTATACTAATGGGAGCGGGATACCGACGGGTTTGGGAACCCACCGGGATCTGAATAATTATTGTATGGCTTTTGGACTTACTCTCATCCATGATTTATGTGTATCGGAGTGAGTCTCACTAATGATACATGTGTATCGGAGTGAGTCTCATTAATGATGCATTTGTATCGGAGTGAGTCTCACTAATGATGCATGTGTATCGGAGTGAGTCTCACTAATGATGCAAGTGTATCAGAGTGAGTCTCACTAATGATGCATGTGTATCGGAGTGAGTATCACTAATGATGCATGTGTATCGGAGTGAGTCTCACTAATAATGCATGTGTATCGGAGTGAATCTCCCGACTACATTTTTCATAAGACTTACAGCGTCTATGGTGCACACTCCCCTGTCTGCCTTTATAATGGCGTAGTTCTGTATGTCTGGGTTTAGTCTCCAGGTCACGAGATACTTTTCAATGGCGTTGTTCCAGCTGACATATTTTGGTGGCTGCCATGACAGTGTTACATTTGTGTACATGGTATTGTTCTTCTTGTACGGCTCTTGAATTTGATACTGAAGATTGCGTGGGGCATCAGGAGCTGTACCAGATGTAATATACGTTTCAAAACATTCACTGGAAGCGTGTAAATAAAATGCTATAATGCAAATTCTAGAAGATGGTTCAGAATGGTAATGCTCTTGGTCTAAACCAGTGGTTCTCAGCCTTCCTAATGCCGGGACCCTCTAATACAGTTCCTCATGTTGTGGCGACCCCAAAGCCATTAAATTATGTTCGTTGATACTTCATAACTGTAGGGCATATGTGTTTTCAGATGGTCTTATGCGACACCTGGAAAAAGGTCGTGCGACCCCCAAAGGGGTCGCGACCCACAGGTTGAGAACCGCTGGTCTAAATAGTACCATGGAATCGCATGTTTTTGCAATTATTTTTTTTATTCGCATACATTAAAGTATTTTTCGAGATGTTTTAAGTTAAACTATATATCTTTTGAATACTTGTCGTTGTTACAATAATTTGTAATAATGAGCCAGAATGATCCATACATTGATCGTGGGCCCTCAAAATATTGAAGAAGGGTGAAGAAGGAAATGTACATATATAACACCTTTATTTGCATATGTGCTTAGTCAAATGTATTTTTTTAAATATTTCTCCACATACCATCTATAATATATTTTCAAAACTGTTACTATTCTTATCGCACAGTTACTGATTTCACGAGGACAACTTACCACACAGGTTGTAGTTGGCGTTGGTCGACTTCAGACAGTTGAGCGTCTTAAACTCAAAAAAGACCCTTTTGCTGGACCTGCTGAAGAAGCGATCAAATGTCTGGATCTCTAGCTTGTAGACAGTCTCGAACAGCAGATTAAACAGCTCGCACCTGTTACCAACCCATTCCTGGTGGCAAGGTTAGGGAAAGGAAAATTGAAATTCTTACATAAACTGGAAGGTGTCACCTTTCAATATTAGAATTTCCTTGTTCATAAAAAGGGAACGAAGAAAATCACTTTTTTTATAAAATGAGTCTTAAAAGAATTCATTTGTAAGACTCTATGTATATTTTTAAAGAGCTATCTTAATGGCCAGTTGGGGGGGGGGGGGGGTTTTGACTGAAGTCCATTACATCCGATAGATTATAAATTAGAAATAATATTATTTGTTTCATATCTTTATGTTGTCCGTCAGTTTATGTTCGTTAATTTTAATGTAGGTTTGGCAGTTGGGTGCAGGGGGAGGCTCGGGTGAACAAAGGTAAATAAGTTTATAACTTGGCGTGGAACGTCATGCGTGTAACGTAAATGTCCTTTTTTTTGGTTTAGAATTTATAGACAAGTATTTACCCGAAGTTCCCGTGAATTGAAAGACTTAAAAGGACTGCTATCCACAGACATCCAGTACACCCTGAAGTAGCATCCAACATCTGGAGAAAATCATATATATATATATATTATTTTTAGACGTTTTGGGCTGGGCTCACCCCACTGTACATACAATTTAACAAACATAATCATAAACTTAAAAATTAACATACAGTAATTAAATGAAACAAAACAAATGAGATGATGTATTTGAACTGCTAACGTGAAGATGTTGGGGTTATGCCTCAAATTCTAGTAAAGTCTATTACATCTGTTTAGGCAGCAACTATTTTCAGACTGCGTTTAGAGGGTGTGGCGAAGGGGTCCCGAAAGTTTTGTCGGATTACAAGTTAGTAATTATTTCTCTGTTAGACGAGCAAATAGAGTTGGATTTTTATTTTTTTTATTACATAATACCGTAACATTTTTCAAAAAAAATTAATAGGTGTTAAGTATTTGAACCTTATATGCGATATTTGCTAATAGCTAATCAAGTCTATGGGTAGATTTAGGGTGTATTCTGCGACGAGAAAAAAAAGCACACATTAATATTACTTTTTAAATCCTGTAAAAAATATTCATGTGTGTTTCAAAATTAATGAGCGGAATTAGCACGTATTCATCGCTTATTGGATGCTTCAATGCTCAATTCAAATATTATTGTGGCATGTTGTTTAACAGCAGCAGCACAGTAACTCAAAGTTTGTTAAAGAAACTTACTGTTGGTGACTTCCCATCGTACCTCGGCTCTTACGTTGTTGCCTCGCACGTATTGATGGATGGAAATGTTCTTGACAGGCTGAGGAGCCTCGGCTGAGGAATATTGAATGGATTAGATTATGTGTGTGCGATTGTTTCCTCTGGTGCCATTGGCTGCCACGTCGTTGTGTACATCAGTGAATGTGTTAGATAGAGTGTGCGATTGTTTCATCTGGTGCCATTGGCTGCCACGTCGTTGTGTACATCAGTGAATGTGTTAGATAGAGTGTGCGATTGTTTCCTCTGGTGCCACTGGCTACCGTGTAGTCGTGGAGTGGTTTAAATGTTGTACCACTAAAATCAACTGCTTAATTAAATGTTTCTACCAACATGAGCCATTGTGCATTTTCGCAACTGGGCCTTTGTAATGTGTAGCTTACATTACTCATGTAGTCGTTGCTGCATCTATATATACCAAAGGTACCAAAGTAAAGCACGAATAAACGCGGCCCTTGTACCCCATAATGAGAAACCCTTTCCTACCTGATGTATTCCTCTGTGTGAAACTAAATAAAAATTTATAAATCGAAATTAGAATATATTTTTTCTCAATTTATCATAAGTATAAAGCGTTTCAAAGAAACGTGTTAGTTAAACTTTGACCCCCATACCGCACACGCGGCAGAAAATGAAATGTCCCTGTTCCTGGTGTGGATCTTTGAGATTATATGATAAAACATGCGCAATGCAACTTATCAATTAAAAAAAATAAGTGCATAGCTCTTAAAGGTTTATCGCCCGTTAATATTTGACAGACATTGATTGAATACCATTCTAACTGTAACTAACTAGTAAAGAAATAGATAGCTTGTAAAAAAAAAAAACTGTACACAGACAGACTTTGCTTCTGGTGCATTTTCTTTACTGTCCGAGTGTGCAGCCTCAGAATAGAATCCGAGCCAGAGAATGATAGTTATTTAGAAATTGCTGTAACCCGTCTGAAATAAAGGACCCATTAAAATGCTGTAACCCATCTAAAATGACCGTCCCATTAAATTGCTGTAACCCGACTAAAATGACGGACACTTTCATAATTTGGTTGTTTTAAACAAAAAAAATCAAATACCGAAACTAAATCTAATTATCATAATTATCAAAATACATTTTATTTTACTTTTCCTTCATTTTCGGGTTACCCAAATGTTAACTTAATTATTATTATTATTATAAGAAGTTTTTTAAAGCGTAGTACCCCAACCTAGTGCTGGGCTCACCACGCTGTACATACAATTTAACAAACATAATCAGGAACTTAAAAATTAGCATACATTAATTAAATAAAACCAAAAAAAGACAGCACTGCGGAAGCAGTACGGATATCATAATGATCACATTATATAAATGAGGAAATACACGACCTGCTACATTGACACCACTGAGTTTACAATATCCAAATACGTGGTCAGTGAACTGTACACTCAAGTAAACTCATGATTGGAGTCAACGTACGAGATAATGGGGTGAATTAGAGAAACCAGGTTGGCAGAGGCCATCAACGCCCAGCTTAAAGCCTTGGAGTCAACGTTAGAGATAATGGGGTGAATTAGAGAAACCAGGTTTGCAGAGGCAATCAACACCTAGCTTAACGCCATTATAGGCTGACCTCATCAGCTAACTGCTGAAATAGCGCGATCAGTGGCCTGGACAGAAAAGCTCACTGGTCACGCTGTATGAAATCGGCAGTTAGCTAAACTGTCAGTAAAATTTAAGTACAAATCTCAACAGAGATGTATCGTTTGTTTTCATTTTAACATGTTTTATTATGATAGCAATATTATTACACAAAGTCGGCCCTGAATAACTCTCAGCCTATAAATGTTTTACTACCGCTAGCAAGTATTATTGCCAGCCGACCATCAATAACCACTCATTAAAAACAAACTTGTCATGGACAAGTTGCCTTTAATTTATTTATTTTTTTAAATTCAACAGTCCGGATATTTCTTTTATATTATGTATGCATGTGTTAAACACAACAACAAAAAAGTTAGAAGAATCGTTAGGTAGAAAATAAATACGCCAAGCCGTCCAAGTCTTAAGCGAGATACAAGTCTTAAGCGAGATACAAGGCTTATAGCTCACCTGAGGGTAAATTGATCCAAGTAGACATCGACGGCTGTGCGATCAGTCCCGCTTGTGATACCACACTCACACGAAGCCTGTACTTCGATTCTGGGTTAAGTCGGACGATGGGCATGACACTAAAGTTGGTCTGTGGAGAAATGTGATACATCTGACAAAAGTTCAGTCAGTTGTGTGACACTGACGTTGTATATGGTACGTCTGACAAAGTTTAGTCAGTTTTGTGACACTGACGTTGTCGTAAATAATTATAATTTTAACATAAATGGTCATTGTCAACACTGAAGTGTTGTCATAGGAAAAAGATAGGATGGAAGGAAATAAAGTGTCATTTTCTAAACCCTACAAGATAAGATTTTTTAAAAAAAAACTTTTATGATATTCATTCTTTGTGGGAAAGACTGGTCATCGTGAAGCAAGGTCAATGTCAAGGACTCTTCAAAACAAGAATTTTCTATAGAGGAATTGAAATGCGAATAACCTTTATAAATCTCTCTCCTGTGCATAATTTGATTTAATTAAAACTCACCGAATGAGTCATATGCAGATTCGGATTTACCGCCGAGTGGGGGGAGTGGGGAAAAGTGGGGGGGGGGGGCGCGTGATATTTTTAAAAAATTATTAGCAATGAGATATTCATTGTTTTTTAAAAAATAATTCCTAGATTGTAGATGAATCAAATACTGTTGATTGCTACGATGACGTTTCCATGGTGATCGTGAAATCCATTATCTCTAGCTTATTTTGTCACTAGTAGATTGCAATTGGCTTAGGGACAGAAACCTCAATCCGCCTCTGGGTATATATATATATATATATATATAACTTACAGACTTGATATAGAAAAGGAAAGGTGGATGTGCCGAGTGCTGGCTGTTTTCACATAAATTAAAATTTCGTGTATATTTTTTTTTTCTGGTGTTTGAAATACAAAGGAGAGCAAGCTTTATTACCCCTTCAGTTTGTCTGTTCGGTTGACATTTCCAGTAATGTATGGACAATAAATGCCTTTCGTAGAATATTGTATAAGATTCATATAGCCAATTATATAAGACCCATGTAGCCTATTGTATAAGACTTACGTAGCCTATTGTATAAGACTTACGTAGCCTATTGTATAAGACTTACGTAGCCTATTGTATAAGACCCATGTAGCTTATAAGACTTACGTAGCCTATTGTATAAGACCCATGTAGCCTATTGTATAAGACCCATGTAGCCTATTGTATAAGACTTACGTAGCCTATTGTATAAGACTTACGTAGCATATTGTATAAGATCCATGTAGCCTATTGTATAAGACTTACGTAGCCTATTGTATAAGACTTACGTAGCCTATTGTATAAGACCCATGTAGCCTATTGTATAAGACCCATGTAGCCTATTTTATAAGACCCATGTAGCCTATTGTATAAGACCCATGTAGCCTATTGCATAAGACTTACGTAGCCTATTGTATAAGACTTACGTAGCCTATTGTATAAGACCCATGTAGCCTATTGTATAAGACTTACGTAGCCTATTGTATAAGACTTACGTAGCCTATTGTATAAGACTTACGTAGCCTATTGTATAAGACCCATGTAGCCTATTGTATAAGACCCATGTAGCCTATTGTATAAGACCCATGTAGCCTATTGTATAAGACTTACGTAGCCTATTGTATAAGACTTACGTAGCATATTGTATAAGATCCATGTAGCCTATTGTATAAGAATTACGTAGCCTATTGTATAAGACTTACGTAGCCTATTGTATAAGACCCATGTAGCCTATTGTATAAGACCCATGTAGCCTATTGTATAAGACCCATGTAGCCTATTGTATAAGACCCATGTAGCCTATTGCATAAGACTTACGTAGCCTATTGTATAAGACTTACGTAGCCTATTGTATAAGACCCATGTAGCCTATTGTATAAGACTTACGTAGCCTATTGTATAAGACTTACGTAGCCTATTGTATAAGACTTACGTAGCCTATTGTATAAGACCCATGTAGCCTATTGTATAAGACCCATGTAGCCTATTGTATAAGACCCATGTAGCCTATTGTATAAGACCCATGTAGCCTATTGTATAAGACCCATGTAGCCTATTGTATAAGACCCATGTAGCCTATTGCATAAGACTTACGTAGCCTATTGTATAAGACTTACGTAGCCTATTGTATAAGACCCATGTAGCCTATTGTATAAGACTTACGTAGCCTATTGTATAAGACCCATGTAGCCTATTGTATAAGACCCATGTAGCCTATTGTATAAGACCCATGTAGCCTATTGCATAAGACTTACGTAGCCTATTGTATAAGACTTACGTAGCCTATTGTATAAGACCCATGTAGCCTATTGTATAAGACTTACGTAGCCTATTGTATAAGACTTACGTAGCCTATTGTATAAGACTTACGTAGCCTATTGTATAAGACTTACGTAGCCTATTGTATAAGACCCATGTAGCCTATTGTATAAGACCCATGTAGCCTATTGTATAAGACCCATGTAGCCTATTGTATAAGACCCATGTAGCCTATTGTATAAGACCCATGTAGCCTATTGTATAAGACCCATGTAGCCTATTGTATAAGACTTACGTAGCCTATTGTATAAGACTTACGTAGCATATTGTATAAGACCCATGTAGCCTATTGTATAAGACTTACGTAGCATATTGTATAAGACCCATGTAGCCTATTGTATAAGACCCATGTAGCCTATTGTATAAGACCCGTGTAGCCTATTGTATAAGACCCATGTAGCCTATTGTATAAGACCCATGTAGCCTATTGTATAAGACTTACGTAGCCTATTGTATCCCAGTTTGTTAGATTGCCAAAGCATGTCTCCTCTTGTACCTCAATGACAAAGCAGAGCGGACTGAGGCTGGGCTGGCCATTGGCTCCCTGGACATTCCACTTGAGAATGATGGTAGAGCCTTCGGAAGTGACGTTCTCGGGAATGGGAGTGTACAGGCAAGCTGGGGTGGGACTCGTGACCGTTAGATTAACGTGCTGTGAGCCGGAATAGACCAGGGCTAAGGGAAGATATGCGTATACTAGGAGTATGTATGTAGTTTAAAAGTATTGGAATATACGTATAGACTAGATGACTAGAGCTACGGGAATAACCACATGGACTGGAGCTATTGGAATATATGCATAGACTAAAGTCAGTGGAATGTACGCAGAAATCAGAGCTACGAAAATAACTCCATGGACTGGAATATAAGCACAGACTAGAGCTACTGGAATACATGCATAGACTAGAGCTACAGGAATGTACCTAGAGCTACTGGAGTACACGCAGAGACTACTACCGGAATAAACCCTTAGCAGGCTGATGTCACTGTAGCAAGGTTGACGTTGAAGCCAGTCATAACGACGTGACATTCATAGCTTTGTAATGAGCTGCACATACACGGCTATGTGTAGCCCTTTCAAAATTGAGGGTGGGCGGAAACGTGAAAATATCAATAAAACCTCGACTTGCAATAAATCAAATTCTTTAGTTCTATGACAGTAATAACATCAAATTGTTTGGGGTTTTTTTTTCTTTAATTGACCTCTTTGTTAAAAGTTAAAACATGTCCCTTATTTGAACGTGATATTGTATCGCTTATGTACACGTAGTTACAAAACAATGTAAAAAATATATTTATATATATATTGTTTTCGAACAATGTCTTAGAGATTGAGAGCCGATGGTTTAAGCTTTTAGTAACGCACAATACCTTCCGTTTTGAACTCCTCTTCCAACGTTTGATTGAAAAACCCACAGGCGTCAGTGCATTCAATGTTTGTCTGGGGATCAAAAGCGGATGTATAAGAACTCAAATGTCTCTAAGAACTCAAATGTCTCTAAGAACTCAAATGTCTCTAAGAACTCAAATGTCTCTAAGAATTCATATGTCTCTAAGAACTCAAATGTCTCAAAGAACTCAAATGTCTCAAAGAACTCAAATGTCTCTAAGAATTCAAATGTCTCTAAGAACTCAAATGTCTCAAAGAAATCAAATGTCTCTAAGAACTCAAATGTCTCAAAGAACTCAAATGTCTCTAAGAACTCAAATGTCTCTAAGAACTCCAATGTCTCTAAGAATTCAAATGTCTCTAAGAACTCAAATGTCTCAAAGAACTCCAATGTCTCTAAAAATTCAAATGTCTCTAAGAATTCAAATGTGTCTAAGAACTCAAATGTCTCTAAGAACTTAAATGTCTCAAAGAACTCAAATGTCTCTAAGTACTCCAATGTCTCTAAGAATTCAAATGTCTCTAAGAACTCAAATGTCTCAAAGAACTCAAATATCTCTAAGAACTCCAATGTCTAAACATAGCTGGGGCTTCTGTAAGTGTATAGCTTTGTATTTATTCTCAGAGATTTCAGTACCACGCCTTATGTGGTGGACAATGCACACAGTTTTAGAGGGGTTTATATTATTCGTAATGACAGAAACCCTAAACCCTTTCATGTCTTCTTCGTTTGCCCAAATGACACTTTTTTTTATCAGACGCTGAAACCACGGGACAAATACTCAGCTGAAAGAGACAACCCCCACCCCTGCGCCTCAACCCTCTTTAAAAAATATAAAGTTATTGCATGCTCTGAATTACTTCACAACATTTTCTAAATGAACAAATGGATTGGCGCCCTTGACCCTTCTCTGGATAATTAGGGAGGTAATGAGATACAATCAGACATACACACAGATACATTACATTTACAAATGTACAGACACATGCCTCCACATACATGCACAGCCCGTCACACGCATGTACACAGTACATTTACAAACACATGTGTGCGGCCACACGTAAATACACAATCAGTCACAACCACACACACACACGTTACATTTACAAACAGACGCAGCCAACAAATACAACAACTCACACACACTCACACACATTCCTACACATTCATACACAAACACGCGTTCATATTAAAACACACACACAATCACACCCTCGGTCACCTGCAATCATAAACCCTCACACTCACACAAACACGTACAGCCACATTCGCTCTCAGATTATTATTATTATTATTATGGGTAGTTTTCTATAGCGTGGTACCCCAGCCTAGGGCTGGGCTCACCACGCTGTACATGCAAATTAAAATGAACTTTAAAAAAATATAAATTAAAAAAAAAACATCCAGCCGGAAACCTTTTATTTTTCTTTCAGTGAATCGCCATTGTATAAAGTTATATTTGCTGAGAAAATAATTAGGCATGTTCAGTTACTTTAAACATGTAGAAGCTACATTGAATATACATTTTTTGGAGTAGACATGCAGAGCTGAAGATATTCAGTAAAGCTGCCGCTAAATTGAACAAGATCTTCAACAAGTTGACCCATAAGTTAGAATTGTATTTTATATTCTTTCTTTTAATGTTTAATAATGAAAATTCCAGAATTCATTCATCCATGCATTATTACATTCGATCATTCATTCATTCATTCATTCATTCATTCATTCATTCATTCATTCAATCATTCATTTATTCATTCATTCATTCATTCATTCAATCATTCATTTATTCATTCATTCATTCATTCATACATTCATTCAATCATTCATTTATTCATTCATTCATTTATTCATTTATTTATTCATTCAATCATTCATTTATTCATTCATTCATTTATTCATTCATTCATACATTCATTTATTTATTCATTCATTCATACATTCATTTATTCATTCATTCATTTATTCATTCATTCATTTATTCATTCATTCATTCATTTATTCATTTATTCATTCATTCATTTATTCATTCATTCATTCATTCATTCATTCAATCATTCATTTATTCATTCATTCATTTATTTATTCATTCATTCATTCATTTATTCATTCATTCATTTATTCATTCATTCATTCATTCATTCAATCATTCATTTATTCATTCATTCATTCATTTATTCATTCATTCATTTATTCATTCATTCATTTATTCATTCATTCATTTATTCATTCATTCATTCAATCATTCATTTATTCATTCATTCATTTATTCATTCATTCATTCATTCATTCATTTATTCATTCATTTATTCATTCATTCATTCATTCATTCATTCATTTATTCATTCATTCATTCATTCATTCATTCATTCATTCATTCATTCATTCATACATTCATTCATTCATTCATTCATTCATTCATTCATTCATTCATACATTCATTTATTCATTCATTCAACCATTCATTCAAAGACTCGCATGACGTACCGGACCAGTGTATCATGTTCATACTGAGAAAATAAAGATGTTGCTTTTATTGACTTACACAGGTGTCGTTGCATTGCCCGAGGTCTTCAATTCTCATATTGCAAACTGCTGAACACTGAAAATAGAACGGGCAGGTCATGCACCAAATCAAGCACTCGAGTGGTCATAGCATGAAATGTTCATGTGTAAAATCAAATTAGCCTTCGCTTAACGTTTGCTTGTTAGATTACAGATGTTGCGTTTTTGTTCTTCCATCTAAATTTTTATTTTTGACTTTTACTATCCGTTGTTTTTTTTTTTTGCCTTTTATTAGGCAAGACTAAATGAAATCAAATAGTTTTTGTTCAAAATATTGTTGAGAAATATACCATTTTTTCCCTTTGAAATATCTTTTCTTTTTAAAGTTCGCTCCTTTTTAAAAAAAAATTTAATCTATGTTTTAATTTCTAAATGAAAATAATGAAAAAGATATTTAAAATTTTGACTTTGCATGAACCAAAAATAAAAAGCGAACTGACGTCATCATTTTTAAACGTTTGAACTCACGGCAAGCAATGACCCGTCTGACTTAAGCAATCATACTTGACTTTTTAATATTGAGTAAATTTAATGTAGCGATCATATACACCCTTTACTGAGCTCATTAAGTAGCCCGACCTGGCCAGCCACTCCACCCGTCGCCTATTTAATGGATCAGGCCAGGTGTCTGTGAGACAATGGAAAGGATCAACTTTAATGAGTGCTATCAACGGCATATGACTTGATTCACCCATGTCCGTGGGATGAGGCTGTTCTATTTATGGATGTCCAGCCAGGAAACTATTGATGCTTCCTTTGTTTTTAATACTGAAAGGGGGTGTCGGGCTAGACCGGGCAAAATGGAGAGAGAAAAAAGCTAATTTTTCTATTTAGCAGAAGCCAATGATACGAAATTAAAGTGTGTTCAATTCCGTACAATTATGTGAATTTAAAAAAAAAAATAGGTTAAAAAGTTATTGAGCTATGAATTGTTTAAAGAGGTATGACGGCATTTAGAAGAAAAAATCATTGGATATTTTATGAATTAATTATTTTAAAACAAAAGACCTCAACAAAAATTGTTTCTTACTACGATCGACCTAGGAATGATTCAATTGACAAGTGCAAAATCATTTTTTTTTTTTAATTATTTTTTTTTAAATTCGGAAAATTTGTTTAATGATGCCTAGTGGTATAAAAACATATTCGGGGTATTCAAAGAAACGAAAGTTTCGTTGAAATGGATAAGCTAAGCTTACTATTTTAATCATTGACGTAACAATCAAAACAATGAATCTGATTCCATTGCCGTTGAAAGACACTTGTCTTACATGCAGTCCTTCAATTATTATCTTAGATACCCGTAGTGTAGTGGAACTGGTACACCCAATGTAGTGGAACTGGTACACCCAATGTAGTGGAACTGGTACACCCAATGTAGTGGAACTGGTACACCCAATGTAGTGGAACTGGTACACCCAATGTAGTGGAACTGGTACACCCAATTCCACGCCCACCAGAACATGACAGATATGAAACTTTTACTTAAGTGTGTAGTTTTTTTACATTTAACTTAAAAATGTATGTCAAAGTGTGTAAACATCATTCAGTTTTTGCCGTGTTAGTCCATCGGCATAGTTCCTTTAAGTAACAAGTAAATTATAATGGAGTCGCGCTATTTGATCATACTAGATGCTATGACCCGGTGTTACCGGGAAATCATAGTAGGCGTATTGTGCCGCTTTCCACCTGCTATTGAGAGGTCAGCATCTAACAATCTATTTTTTACCTATGCAATTGAAACGGGATTTGATACAGTGCATCCTCAAAAAAAAAAAAAAAAAAAAAAAAAATTCTACACCCTTAAAATGTCCATTTAATAAATAGTAAATCAGACTTTATTTATTTAAGAAAAAAAAAACTGTATCTGTGTATAGATTTTCACGTTTCCAACGTCAGGGAGTTTATACAATATATTTTATATCAACACATCTTTATCCATTTCCTCTCCTCTTGGATACAACAGTTCAGCTAATTTTAATTTTAAATTTGTGTTACTCTTTGTTTGTACTGTTCGCCGACGAAGGCTACTTGCCGACACGTTTTTAATTTTGTTGCGTCCCCCCCCCCCTTTTTTTTTAAAAAAATGTTTTCCCATACTTTGTTTGAAATATTTCCTTCTACCTAACCTGATTGCCGTCTCTCTCGGCCCCCCACTTATTATCATTTATTTAGCAGACTAGACTGAATAAACCACTTCAACGCACCATCATTTTTATGCAAATTAGGTGATATAAAATGGTGAACAGGTGCATGGGTTCTTTGAATTGACAACATAGGACATGCTGACATAAACGTCATACGAGTTGTTGTTGTTGTTTTAAGGTCCAACATCACTTTCTGAACTTCACTTTAATTTGATACGTTAAAATGTTGTTTTTTTAAAGTGCTTTGGTAGTTAAGCTAAAGTTCACAATGAACATTTTCATCGAGCTTAACTTAAGGCTCTGAGGGCAATTTTCTTCTTTTTTTTTTTTTAAATATGAAATTAACTCGCACAGACTGATGCAAAAAGATGCCATCCTTACATATAGTTTCTTTTAGCTCTGAATATTCGTTTTCTAAATATAGTAAAATTTGTGATGACTAAGCTAACGGAAATATAGTTCATTTGACTCCCAATTATTTGAAACTAACATCAAAGTATTTATTTTTATTTTTTTACTTTTGTCTGGTGAAAATGCCTTTCTTTATATATAAATATATAAATATATATATATATAAATTTATATATTACCGTTTCATACATTAGTGTTTCGGGTGTTAATGTGTGGTAGTAGCTTTCAGATACTATCGTTTCCATCAATTACCTGCTGACAGAGGACGGGATCACTTCCACAAAAAAAGGGTCTGTAACTGTCATTCAACTCCGTGGGAGACGCCATCTTTTGCATGCCGTGCTGAGAAATAGAAATTAAATGCTGTAAAAAAAAATAATGCTGAAAAGTTGTAGTTTTACTGTAAAGCAGACAGGGGATGTAACAATGGAAGCCAGTGACTGTTGTCAGGAACATTATTGGGCGATTGCGTGTGCGCCGTAGTTTCAGCGGTCACACGCTGGTTTTATAAAGAAAGAATTGCAAAAAAGAGATAAAATGGTTGCAAGAAAAGAATGGTTACAGCTATTTCAATTCACTGAACTATTAACATTTCTTTTATTTCTTTTTTTTTTTCCTTTCTTTTTTTAAAAAAAAAATTCTGACCTTGACATTTACGTATTAGACCAATCTTAGTAGCTGTCGATAAGCCCAGTAACAAGAAACATGACAGTAACAGCAAGGAATACAGAGAAATGACATCGGAAACATACCTTCTCGTTGCAATGCGCTTGACATCTTGCCCGTGCAAGGACGGTCTTGTACTTGGGAAATCCCCGATGTAGATCAGTATCCGGTTCCGTCGAAGCATTGCCGATCAATGCCGATGTGCCTGGTAGGAGATCGCATGTTAGTGACGCAGATAAGACAATCCACTGTGGCAGGAGGTGAATCAGTCTCAGGAGGACTTGCAGGACACAGAGGACAGGGACGGCCCCCTGTGATGGCGATGCAGCCCTCCTTGGCCTAATCAAGATCATCACTGATGGGCTGGTAATGGGTTATTCAGAGAAAGGTGATTTTTTTTTTCGTTTTTTTGTTAGTCCGACGACTTTTGAAAGGAGCCTAGGTAGATGTCGTATGGTTAGTTTCGGAATGTCTTTGAACTGACTTCATTGTTCCGAACTGATTTGAGCAGTCCCCCCTAACAGCAGTCATTCTGGTTCTCTCTCATCTCGCAACTGAAATCTGAACATTTTGATTCAGTTCAATGAAGTTGTTTAACTATTTTCTGAAAAGAAATAAACCCTGTTTTGAATGTCATGTGTGTTGCTATTTAACAAAATTTATGAAACAAAATTTTAAATCACCAAGCAGAAAAACTAGCACAATATGGGGGCGGGAAGGGGGGGGGGAATACCAATAAAGATATTATCCTCGGGATATTTCTATAACAAGATAATAATAATACAACTATCCTATGCCCCGGACACGTTAAAAAGGCATAAGTAAGTAACTAATTATAAAAGTGTTGGACTGCGAGAAAGCCTTAAAATAGATTAAATAGACACGAACAATTAGTGTCAATATAACAATATATATTAAGATTTAATAATAATTTTACAATACACATAAGTAAACGTTTCGGCACATGCATTCATCAGTACAACAAGACATATAGATATAAGTATAAATCAAATTTACATATAAGTATCCACACAAAAAAGCGACAGAGGCGAAGAAGCGAACAAACTCCATGACACACATCTGTGAATACAAATCTCCTTTTGAACAACGGCTCTGTCCATCTCACACACTGGCGACATGAAGAGAAGACTTACGTACAGATCAGCGCCACGAACTAAATCTGGACGTACGGATTAAACCTAATCAACTCTAGGATGGGACGACCGATGAAAATCGGTGAAAGTGTGGCGGGATGGTTTGCTGGGGGGAACTATTTTAAAATCGTGCTTTATGTCTTGGCCTCATGGGAGGAAGACTGATTTAGCCAGTGAGTTAATCTCAATGTCTCTCCGTGGACAGGGATTTATTTATGTATGAATGCCAAGACCAGACAAAAGAGATTATGAGTTTTATTACATTTTATTTGCATAATTTTTATGGTATTGTTTTGCTGCATGTTACAGGTCCGTCTGAAAATGACTAATGTGGACTTTTTTTTAAAATAACATAAAGCTTATTTTCTCCACATGATGTAGCCATACCCTGCGCCCAGGCTACTGGGTTTACGGCAGCTAAATTGTTTTTGACATAACGGTATGGTACCTCAAAGCATGTATTAATCAGTTTCCTGATTGCATGTGTTAACCTAGCTTTCCGATTCTGGTATCAGGGCTGGGACATAAGCAGATGTAGGGCCCAGGGTAGACTAACACAGGCACATGATGCATCTCCGAGACAAGGGGGGGGGGGGTCCTCCTGGCCGCTGCCCGTAAACCGGCGTATTAGAGGTCAATAAAAAACTGGACATTGACTATCAATCTGGCGTGACGCCAGCTCCTCGCTTGCAATTAAATAGAGATAACGTTAGGTTCAATTAAATCGTTATCATTTTAAATATGGTATTTTTGTCCCCTGCTCTTTTTTTTTATTTGTCCAAAAATTAAGATGCGTTTAGTGTGAATTAAAATTAGTTTATATTTTATGTCTTAAGGCCAGTGAACCGTGTCCAAATGTCTGAGAGTCTGTGAGCCGTCCGCCTGATTCAAAAGTGTGATGACCCCTGTACAAGTCCAACACCAGTTAATCATGCACCACCTAGTCCAACACCAGTTAATCATGTACTACCTAGTCAAACACCAGTTAATCATGTACCACCTAGTCAAACACCAGTTAATCATGCACTACCTAGTCAAACACTGGTACATGATGCATCTCCTGTCTACGTGACATCCTGCCCCACTTAAACGCCAGTGCGTCTACAAGGGGTTAATAAACGCATGTCATTAATTGGGCACTGTTGTGTTCTTTGATGAATATAACCCAAAAAAAAATTAATTATGGGTGCGAATGTTCGCCCCTTACAAATCTAATTTAGAATGAATTTCATAAAGTGATTTACTTGTGTGTATGTGAACTGTTTTCAGCCAACTCATAGCCAAATTTTCGAGTGTCCCATTTCAATGGCCTGGTATGCATCTATCTCATCGCCACAACCTGTTTCCTGAAAGCAAGGATTGCGACTTGTCGGAGAGATAGTTTAACTGTGCGCAAACCATGACGTTGACATTTCCGTGACAATTCCATTACAGCGTGGCAGAGATTCAGATGAGCCACCTACGAATTTATAAACACACTTTTTTTTAAATTACAGTTTTATGAAATTTCTTGAAGTGTTAACATAGGTTAAAAAGAGGCATAGATGGCGCCACGCGTGTACATAAGCCAGGGTTTCCCCTTCCCCCCGGGGGGGTGCGAGGGGCAGATATTGGGAGTGCGGGAAGACCCAGAAGTTTTGAAGCGAATTCACACAAATTTTACAAAATTACATTACTTTTGATCTGATTTTTTTTTAAGTTGGGGGAGTGGGGGCTGGAAATATTTTGTAATCGAGATTGGGTGCGGCGCTGCAAAAAAAAAATGATTAAGGACCCTTGACGTTATCCCTATAATGTGCACGTGACATCATAACGTCGTCTACATATTCTAGGTCGGCGGTTGTTAACATTTTTTTTTTACTGTTCGACACGCTAATTTAACACATCATGAGACACAAGATTTAAGTATTATTTTAATGCGGCATTTTGCATTTTGATGAGGAGCAACCAAAAATTTTAGTATCAACTAGAATATATGACCCGATGTTACCGGGATTATAATGGTAGGCATTTTTGCGATACTTTCTACCTGCTGTTGCAAGGTCTCAACACCTAACAATCTATTTTTTAAGTATATAACTTAAACCGGTTTCGATGTCTTGCATATCCATAAAACACAGCCAAAAAAAAAAAGACAATATTCCATGCCCTTGAAATTCGTATTTAGGAAATATTTAACCAGAATCCCTTAGTTTAAAAACAATAATGTATCTATGATATTATTTAATTTATAAAAATATTTATCTCCGATATAATACAGGCCTTAGCCTACCCCCATTCGCGTCGCCCCGGAACTACATGTTTTTCCCCCTAGAACATGTAAAAAAAACATGACCTTAAAAATCAACAACAAAAAAATAAATACAAATTTAAGTAACTTTTACAGTAACGGAATTTGATAAACGGCAGATTCTTATTAAAAGAATTTTGTAAACATTAAGTTGGTATTACTTTATAAAGTCGATAACAGTAAATTACTGGAAAGAAAACTCAATAAAACTTATTGAATGTTAAAAATACAAAGCTAAAATAATTGAAAATCCCAATCATTTTTTTTTTATTTGAGATAGCGAACATATTTATAGCAATTCGCATTTCGAGCGTTAAATAGTGTGCCTAGGCTATTCTTATATATACAATTTTATTTATTGGTAGATTCAATTTATATACATACATTTATAACATTTCGGAGGTAAACATTTCGGGACCTTGACATAAGAATATGGGGTCAATAAGGAGATCTTTTTTTTTTTTCAAAATCGAAACCAGGACACTTAAATGTTTAAATTTAAAACCGGCATATTTCAAATCGTGTCGTCCCACGGGTGTCCAAGATGAAACAACTATTTGAGACTAGCTGGGCAACGCAAATACGATTACGTGTTAAATACGGAATGAGGTGCATAATCTATAATGAAATGAACACTGATCGAACGTAATCGATTATAATCATACGAATGATTACCATGTTACTGTTCAAGGCCCATTTTCGTCTCTCGCCTCGGTACCTTCATTTGCCTTTCTTTTAGGCATGGCTCGTAAGTTGTTAATTATCGGTGGGTAAATAGTGTGTCCTTTTGTGTGCGTTAGGTTCTTACTGCGGGGAAGCAGCGAATGAGAGCGCATCACTGTGCGTAATGAGAGCGAGGCGGACGAGATCCCTTTGGGATTTATTATAGATTACGCGGAAAGCTATTCTATTAGTGAGGCGTTCTTTTTGGGGAAAAAATGTATTATTGTGATGATGATTAGGATTAATTATTTCCTTTCATCGTTGCCATTTATTTATTACCGGATCTCTCATTGCGCCCGAACTTTTCATCAATTCAAAAATTAATAATGTTTTAAAATATGTATTCTCAAACTGTGCGCAATTCAGCTCATGACAATACAGTACAATGATTAAAAAAAAAGAAAGTGCAAATGGTCCTCTTAAAAATATCATACTGCCCCCCGAGGCCATCTCCAGCTCGGCTGTACAGCGTGATATCAACTGTTTACGAAAAATACGGTTTTATCGGCTGCGCTCATCAGCTTTATCCGTCAGACGTTTCTTCACGTGCCAGGGGTCTGTTAAACCTGGCGCTTGACACGAGAACATCAGTTCTGGGAAACTTCTCAAAGATCCAAACTCTGGTTCACTCGGCGCTTAAAAGCTTTCGTGCATTGTTCATGTAAATAACCTCGGCGGTGCCAATGACCTCTTCTATACAACTCGTCACTTTTCATATCTTCATATATATGTTTTTAAAATAATTTATTTCAATTAAAGTATTTAAAAATCTTTATTGACGAATTTAACTAAAATGAGTGAATACAAATGTTATTTATCGTTAAAAATAATAGCTCTGTCATAGGATTTATTAGTCCTTCGTGTCACGATTCATATGGCCTATTCATCATTAAAACGTAAATTAATGGTTATAAGAGAAATGTCTCAGTATTATCAATGACGTAAAAAATATTTAAACTCTCCTAACAAAATTGCCACGCGCGAAGTGTCTTCTATACATTTTTCAACAACATATTGTCCTTCCAGAACAAATAGTTTTATTATTTCACTTTCTAAAAAAAAATCTTTTCAAGTTTGTTTTTTTAGTTTTGTTTAGAAGTTTTTTTTATGTAACTTCATTTTTTTTTTGGTTTTGTTGTATAATATGTTTTGTCGATGAAAGTTGCTTTAAAGAGATTTGAATACTTTAAAACATAATATTTCATTGACGTCCCTTGTGAACTGTGAGAGCTAAAACTCGATTAAACAACCTCATTTAATCCTCCGAAATTTGGTGATTCTCATTGGACATATTGCGAGCTGTATAAAGTTTAATGTTCGAATCGTGATCGAAATATCGGAATGGTAACCACTTGAACCATATCACAAAAGATGTCAATTTGTATGCCGAGGCCCTCAGTGAAGGGCTATTTGCAGGCGATTAATGAAGTCTGAGCGACCGTGAGGAACAGCAGAGCCCTGACGACATACTGAACAGTTGCTGCTAGCTTTGTGTGGTGAAAATAATCACAGATAAGACCGAGTTCGTGTCAGTGGGCAGAGTTCGTGTCAGTGGGCAGAGTTCGTGTCAGTGGGCAGAGTTCGTGTCAGTGGGCAGAGTTCGTGTCAGTGGGCAGAGTTCGTGTCAGTGGGCAGAGTCTGTGTCAGTGGGCAGAGTCTGTGTCAGTGGGCAGAGTCTGTGTCAGTGGGCAGAGTCTGTGTCAGTGGGCAGAGTTCGTGTCAGTGGGCAGAGTCTTTGTCAGTGGGCAGAGTTCGTGTCAGTGGGCAGAGTTCGTGTCAGTGGGCAGAGTTCGTGTCAGTGGGCAGAGTTCGTGTCAGTGGGCAGAGTTCGTGTCAGTGGGCAGAGTTCGTGTCAGTGGGCAGAGGTCCTGTCGGCTGGTCGTACCCCTGAAAATCTTGACATATAAATCAGTGGCCGACAGCGCCCATAAATTTAACATTTGGTCAGCATTTTCGCTGATGACGGAAAAAATGGTAATAGATATGGAGACAAACGCAGTAAGCTACCAAGTAACCCCGCTACTAAGACACCAGAGAATAAAGACGGATAAACAGGCCAGGCTAATTAACGATGTCTCTTTTCCAACCAATATTCACCCGGGCTCTGAATAAAACTATCCAAACAAAATCTTCACCTTCGAGATGAGATCGCCAAGGCGAGCAGCTGGTGAAACAAGAAAGGACCACGTTCGAAACGAGGTACAACAACAAATGGCTGGTGCCATACCAATAAGGCAGTGTATGCCCCAAAAATGGCGGGTGCCATACCAATAAGGCAGTGTATGCCCCAAAAATGGCGGGTGCCATACCAATAAGGCAGTGTATGCCACAAAAATGGCGGGTGCCATACCAATAAGGCAGTGTATGCCACAAAAATGGCGGGTGCCATACCAATAAGGCAGTGTATGCCACAAAAATGGCGGGTGCCATACCAATAAGGCAGTGTATGCCCCAAAAATGGCTGGTGCCATACCAATAAGGCAGTGTATGCCCCAAAAATGGCTGGTGCCATACCAATAAGTCAGTGTATGCCCCAAAAATGGCTGGTGCCATACCAATAAGGCAGTGTATGCCCCAAAAATGGCGGGTGAAGACAGTGTATGCCACAGCAGCTAATTAACTAGCTGGGCCATCTGGCCAGAATTTCCGTCAATCAACGCTCATTGCCGGCCTACAAAGAGCTGGCACGCGGTTTCATGACCATAGGAAGACCACGCCTGTGATGGATCGACAGTGTTAAGGACACCATCAACATGAACTTTCAGCAGGCCAGACACCTTGCGGCAGATTGCCAACTGTATCTCGCCACGACGCCTCCTTGGTGGAAGCGGGCATAATAAACCTACGAGGCCAAGAGAGGTCCCGTGATCGCTCATCAGTACGATGGTTTGGACCATTCTCTTTCTTTCATAATAATTTATTCATTATTTTTATTAAAAGTTACAATTTCATGTCATAATTTGTTTCTTCCCCACATAACGAAAAAAAAAAACATAAAAGTTTTTAAAATCAAAAAGGAAATAAAATAAACCTATAAATAGATTTAAAATATTTAAAAGCCATTTTGTCACGATATGTTTATTGAAATATTCAATTAGTTTTACGGATCTTTGGTCCTGCTTGTCACTCGTTATGTCTCCTCAAATACATAAGCCATCTCTTATGTGCATATTATATATACATACATATATACATACATATATACATATATATAGCTTCTAGTAATTCTTGCTTCCTCTTCACAACCGGTCCTCCCTTAGCTCCCCATGTTTTATATTAATAATACTGAGTGAGGGAAAAAAAACTGTCACGCAGCGAACCTTACGTCTGAATTCCGTTTAGGTTGATTTTTATTTCTTTGGGGGAAGGCAGCTTTTATATAAACTGTCATTCAACTCCGTGGGAGACGCCATCTTCTGCATGCCGTGCTGAGAAATAGAAATTAAATGCTGTAAAAAAAAAATAATGCTGAAAAGTTGTAGTTTTACTGTAAAACAGACAGGGGATGTAACAATGGAAGCCAGTGACTGTTGTCAGGAACATTATTGGGCGATTGCGTGTGCCCCGTAGTTTCAGCGGTCACACGCTGGTTTTATAAAGAAAGAATTGCAAAAAAGAGATAAAATGGTTGCAAGAAAAGAATGGTTACAGCTATTTGAATTCACTGAACTATTAACATTTCTTTCAATAAAGAGCCACGGGCACGGTGTAGAATTTTCTGTCGGACTATTATTTTAAGTCCAGAGGACAGCTGATAGGGTGTAGGACTGGCTGTATGTGTATTATTTAAAGTCCAGAGGATAGCTGATAGGGTGTAGGACTGACTGTACGTGTATTATTTAAAGTCCAGAGGACAGCTGATAGGGTGTAGGACTGACTGTATGTGTATTATTTTAAGTCCAGAGGACAGCTGATAGGGTGTAGGACTGACTGTACGTCTATTATTTAAAGTCCAGAGGACAGCTGATAGGGTGTAGGACTGACTGTACGTGTATTATTTAAAGTCCAGAGGACAGCTGATAGGGTGTAGGACTGACTGTACGTCTATTATTTAAAAGCCTGCAGGTAGGGTGTAGGACTGATTGTACGTCTATTATTTAAAGGCCTGCAGGTAGGGTGTAGGACTGACTGTACGTCTATTATTTAAAGGCCTGCACATATCGTAGAAAATGAGAGGTTCACTGTTTTCGTAATGCTTGGACGCAATGAGTATTTTTTTTCCTAATACCCGGACCCGGTGTAAAGAAAAATGCACCAGGTTAAGCCCTAGTTACTCTCATATTGCTGAATTGTGTAAGTCATTTTTGTGATGAAACATCGTACATTTAATATAAGAGTTCCAAACATAAGTCGGCAAAGCAAGAGCCCAAGTGCTCTATGTTCTCTTTCTATGATATTTTCCTCATATCGACAAGCTTTGCTAACCTTACCTAAGCAGTCCTTGTTGTTTATTAGTAATATTCCATTTACATCGTATCTTACTCTACTTTTTAAATAAATAAATAAAAAAAACAATCTTTTACACTTTATGTTAATCAAAATCGCACATCTTTGAGTTCATGGGACACTTCCGTTATAGAATATGTCTACCACTTCCCGTCACCTGCATATCTACAAGCTCAGTTTGAGCGTCTCTATAGTTTTGCCGTCGAAGGCTTCTTGGCCAAAACGTCCACGTTTGTTGTATTGTCCTCCTTCATTTTTCCTCTATACCCCGTGAATTGTTCTTATAGCTTCAACCTGAACTCAGTCCTGCTCGTATTTCTCTTAAAAAATGTACGTCGACTTATTACACAGTCTAAAAATAAAGGAATACGTCAATTCTGTGAATTTACGGGTAGTTTTCGTTTAAGGCTATGTAATAAATACAGGATTATCATTTCTTTGAATTTATTACTTATAACAAAACTGAACAGACCACGTGACAAACAAAATAAATAACTCCCCCGTTCTACGGCACAAATCTATTCATGAGAATTTGAAATATAAAAACGGCCTTGACCCAGGGGTGATGAACCCGGACATAAAGAGGAGACGAAGCCACGCTTTTTTGAACAAACGGAATGTTAAATAACTTGAATTTTTTTCTTTCTTTTTTTTTATTCTACTGAACAAACTTCTTACCTGCTTACCTACTTCTTCGTGACTGGTAAGAATAATACATGTGTGCACTATGACATAATAAGCTAAGTAATCTTGATGAGATACTGGTGCTTTAATTAATGCATTTGATGTAACTTTTTGGTGGGGCTTTACCCCTTGCAACGTACATACTTAAGTCTCTACATCGGTGGTTCTCAAAGTGAGACTACCTGTGAGGGAGGAAGATGAAAGAAACGTAAGTTTTTAAAAAAAAAGGTGGGGGGGGGGGGTCTCACGCCACTGCTCTACTTTATTAAGCCAGGCCTGAACAACTCCAAATGTTAGGCGGGCCGTAGTATTTTTTGAAAAACGTGTGCGGTCCGAAAGAAAATGGGACCGGGGGGTGGGGGGGAAGCGATGTAGAGAATAATAAAAAAATAATAATATTTCGTTACTTCGCGGGTCGCATAGTGGGTGCTGGTGGGTCGCCGCGGGTTGTATGTTGTACATGCGTCCTTTCGGCCATTAAACTTTCCTAGACTCTAGGCAAGCAAGGTAGCTTTAAAAGGAACTCACGGGGTAGGCGGAAAAAAACGGGTTAACGTGTCCATGTTACGGCGATGTTAATTAGGGGACAAAAAATATGATTTAAAGAGGCTCTAAATATAACATTGTTGCCATTAGTATACTCTCAAAACAAAGTGATACAAAAGCATCATAAATGAGATATTTGATAATCTGTCTTCAAAACTATCTCTAGTTATTATTAGACGCAGGTCGTCTACTGCATTCTGACCCATTTCCAATCGACTTTACTAAGTCTTGCCATTGGAGCAAATGGGAAAGGACGAGAGAGTGAGGCTGACGAATTGAGCGACTCTCCCTCGCTTTAAACAAAATACAGCTCAAGTCTAGGTTGCAACTCAAGTCGAAAATTGCAAATTGCAAAGTACACACAACACACAGATACTATTATAAAAAGGATAGGTAACGTGTGATACAGAGCTAATCTCAGGTGACCAAATACTTGTCGCAACGTTGTGCTGTGGCAAAAAAAATGAATGATAAGTTTGGTAGATACAAGAGCAGCATCTCATGTGAGGTAGAAAGGAATGGGAGTGTATTTGTTTGTGAGCGTGTGAGTGTTTGCGTGTGAGTGTGTGAGCGTATGTGTGCGTGTTGACTGTTTGTGTGTGTTTGTGTGTGTGTGTGCTCATTTGACGTTTACAGAAGTAGACATACGAGCCAAATCATAGGAACCAGGAAGGTGGCGTAGGTGGCGGTAAAAAATTGTTTCTAAATCGACTATATGTCCTTGGGCGCTCACGGTAAATCTAGCACGCTTTCGGAAACTTATTTGTCCAGGCAACATAAACTCCACCATCTACCAGGCAGTAGGTGATTTGTTGTTTACCCCAGTGACACTGCTAGATCCATTACGGCCTCGTGGCTTTCTCAAAATCACCGGTATACCAATCTGATGGACAGTTCAATAATCTTTATCAGTGCAAGTGGATGTTATATTCTTTAAAATATGCATTAGTAATTATGTAGCATGTTCGGTAAAGTGAGTAAAATGATTTTGTTACAAATTCAATTGAAAAAAATATATATATTTACATATCCTTTTTAAGAAGTAAACAAATTGTTCCGTTAAAAATCTACTCCGTCGAAACATCAAGTAGAATTTTACATTTTTTTATGCAACGTAGATTTTTCAGATAGAATGACATATTATTGTATTAAAATTGTGCGCAGAGTATTGTTACACTGATGGAGAGTTTCTGTATTAAAACAAATTTCGAAAGTACACTAGCGATGATGAATTATAATACCCACTGCTACTTAGAACCTTATAATATTTGATGATACCTCTAGTACCACATAATACAGGATACTACTTAGTACAATATAATTTTCATGATACTACTTAGTACAATATAATTTTCATGATACTACTTAGTACAATATAATTTTCATGATACTACTTAGTACAATATAATTTTCATGATACTACTTAGTACAATATAATTTTCATGATACTACTTAGTACAATATAATGTTCATGATACTACTTAGTACAATATAATTTTCATGATACTACTTAGTACAATATAATTTTCATGATACTTCTTAGTACAATATAATTTTCATGATACTACTTAGTACAATATAATTTTCATGATACTACTTAGTACAATATAATTTTCATGATACTACTTAGTACAATATAATGTTCATGATACTACTTAGTACAATATAATTTTCATGATACTACTTAGTACAATATAATTTTCATAATACTACTTAGTACAATATAATTTTCATGATACTACTTAGTACAATATAATTTTCATGATACCACTTAGTACAATATAATTTTCATGATACTACTTAGTACAATATAATTTTCATGATACTACTTAGTACAATATAATTTTCATGATACTACTTAGTACAATATAATTTTCATAATACTACTTAGTACAATATAATTTTCATGATACTACTTAGTACAATATAATTTTCATGATACTACTTAGTACAATATAATTTTCATGATACTACTTAGTACAATATAATTTTCATGATACTACTTAGTACAATATAATTTTCATGATACTACTTAGTACAATATAATTTTCATGATACTACTTAGTACAATATAATTTTCATGATACTACTTAGTACCGTGTTATATTTCATGACCCTACTTAAGTATAAACAAACTAATCCTAGCAGTAGAAGAGGAAACACCTAAGAAATGGCGTCGTATTTATCGAAATTTTATGCATGTCGAATTTCACTATGTACATTTTCTTCTACCAAAGTTTTAAGCCTTAAGTGTGTCTTGTGTTACCTGGGCTGCACGACAATTGTCTTGTTTTATTATTATGTGCCTGTTGTCGTTGTGGTGTTTTGTGTGTGCGTGCGTGTATGCGTGTGTATGTCTGCGTGTGTCTGTGTGTGTGCGTGTGTGTGTGTGTGTTCATGTGTTTCCTTTTCATGCCCTTTTCGTTTTAATTCGTTGTGTCATGAGTTAGTAATTGCACTTAACGTTTTAAGGTAAAATGGGGTCAGGCATTTCGGTGGGAAGCGGGGGACAAGGGAACAGGGGGGGGGGGGGGAATTATATAAAAATGGGTTGGGGGGCACGTTGGAAAGTTCAAACATTATTCTAGGAGGTGTACTAGCCAGTGACCACATGTTACTGCCAAACATTATGTCATTTCAAAGTCTTAGTTTCATCATGGTTCAGAATGCAAGATGCTTGATTATACAGGAGTGTCTGGTTATATTTATTATTACACCGCATGTCACGTGTTACTCAAGTTGTGTCGTCTGATATGACACACACAGAGAAAAACAAATATTCAGTTACATAAAGATGTACATAATATATTCTGCAGATCACTCTGTTGAATAAAGTTATATGTTCGATTATTTGTGTGTAAGCAGACAAATTTTACGACTTGGGAGAAAAGTACTTAGGCGTCTTAGTGTCATCCACTGCATTTCAAGATTTTGTTTTCAGCTCCAACTCTAAGGCAGTGGTTCTCAACATTTCTAATGCAGCGACCCTTTAATACATTTTCTCATGTCGTGGCGCCCCCACCACAAAATTATTTTCGTAACTACTTCATAACTGTATAGTATATCTGTTTTCCGATGGTCTTAGGCGACCCCTGTAGAAGGGTCGTTCAAACCCCAAAGGGTTCGCGACCCACAGGTTGAGAACCGCTGCTCTAAGGTATAAATCAATCTTTTTTTTGAAAAGTAACAATAAGTAGGATTAAATAACCTCGTGTATGTGCTCATCTCACGCCCACGTCTTGAAAGATAAAGATTTTAATTGCATACAGTTAAGAGTTAAAGGGTTAGGCACAGGGCAACCTCGTCATCTGAAACCGTTAATAAAAAAATACCTTTTGGGCAACGACGGCTGCTCACAAATGATAAGGACAGCACCATTAGGCCGAATGGTAGTATTGGTGCATTTCTTTAAATAGCGGAGCCCGCCAGAAACCCAACGTACAGAGCAAGACCTATGCACCCAACATACAGAGTGAGACGTATGCACCCAACATACAGAGTGAGACGTATTCACCCAACATACAGAGTGAGACGTATTCACCCAACATACAGAGTGAGACGTATTCACCAAACATACAGAGTGAGACGTATTCACCCAACATACAGAGTGAGACGTATTCACCCAACATACAGAGTGAGACGTATTCACCCAACATACAGAGTGAGACGTATGCACCCAACATACAGAGTGAGACATATTCACCTAACATACAGAGTGAGACGTATGCACCCAACGTGCAGAGTGAGACGTATTCACCCAACATACAGAGTGAGACGTATGCACCCAACATACAGAGTGAGACGTATGCACCAACATACAGAGTGAGACGTATGCACCCAACATACAGAGTGAGACGTATTCACCAAACGTAAAGAGCGAGACGTATTCACCCAACATACAGAGTGAGACGTATGCACCCAACATACAGAGTGAGACGTATGCACCCAAAATACAGAGTGAGACGTATGCACCCAACATACAGAGTGAGACGTATTCACCAAACGTTCAGAGTGAGACCAATTCACCCAACGTACAGAGTGAAACATATACACCAACATACAGAATGAAACATATGCACCAACATACAGAGTGAAACATATGCACCAACATACAGAGTGAAACATATGCACCAACATACAGAGTGAAACATATGCACCAACATACAGAGTGAGACATATGCACCCATCATACACTTGAAATTTTATGGCAGGTTGCGAAATTCTCTCTTTGAGGTCATTTTTCATGTAATTTGTAACACGGATTTGACGCAAGACGTTGTGCCAAGGGTAGGGGGTGGGTCAAAACTTACAATAAAGTTTTGCAACGATGCGCACCTGTTAGACTAGGCGGTAGGTGTCCAAAGTACATCAGAAATTGCTTTCTAAAACGTGTTTATGGTTTTGGGGTAGGGGGCGGGGACAGGGTGGAATCTCTTCGTATTCAAGGTCAACAGAGATTCAGGCGGCTTGTGTGGTTTCAAAAGTCCAAGAAATGGTGATATCCTTAGACATCATACATTTGACTTAAATTCGTGTCACGGCGAAAAATCGACCACCGATAAATTCAACCAGCTTAACACATATATTCAACACGTCTGGCCATAATCATGCTAACTGGAGAGAACACAATGGGTGTAGAGAAATATCTCTCAGGGCACAAAGGTTGCTGTGTAAAAGTGTTTAATTAATTGTTCTGATGATGGGCTCATTAAAAGAGATGAGTTGTCTTGTTTTTGGGCTTATCTTCATGCGAGGCGTTTACCAGGGATCTAGTCCGGTGAAAATATGTTTTGGCCTCGCGATTACATGGGAAGTAGCTAACGTCATGGCTTTAGACTCCCCCCATGTTCATCAACTACGACAGGGATTCCCAAACTTTATTTTTCCTGATCCGGTAAACGCTTTTTTTTCTTTTTTAGACAACCCGGTAATTTTACTTTTGGGGCCCGTTACCGGGTCGCCAAACCGGGATTAGGGAAACGCTGCACAACAGATATGTGATAGTCAGTAACAGCGTGCTACTGTAAATTATTAGATATTTACTATTGACACAGATATCTCTGATTTCTTGCACTGACAGGTACAGTCAGTCACAGCGTGCTCCTGTGAATTAATAGAGATTTACTTTTGACACAGATATCTCTGATTTCTTGCACTGACAGGTACAGTCATTCACAGGCTGCTCCTGTGAATTAATAGAGATTTACTATTGACACAAATATCTCTGATTTCTTGCACTGACAGGTACAGTCATTCACAGGCTGCTCCTGTGAATAAATAGAGATTTACTATTGACACAAATATCTCTGATTTCTTGCACTGACAGGTACAGTCATTCACAGCGTGCTCCTGTGAATTAATAGAGATTTACTATTGACACAGATATCTCTGATTTCTTGCACTGACAGGTACAGTCAGTCACAGCTTGCTCCTGTGAATTAATAGAGATTACTATTGACACAGATATCTCTGATTTCTTGCACTGACAGGTACAGTCAGTCACAGCTTGCTCCTGTGAAATAATAGAGATTTACTATTGACACAAATACCTCCGATTTCCTGAACGGACAGGAAATGAAGTGTCGCATGGATAAGATTATTTTTTTTTAAAAGGGGATAGAAAGAAATTGCTAAAAAACCAACTTACGTGTGTTGTAGGCCATCTTTAACTGGGAAAACACGGGACAATGTTTTTTTAAAATTAATTTATTAATTTATTTTTTATGTCTTTACATTAGAATGTAGACCACACAACAAGGGAGACAGACATCTGTTTCAACGCGCGGTGTTCATTTTTATGCGAGTCTTGAAGGAGAACAACAAAGCTGGAAGTGACGTCAGCTAAAAAAAATGGTGATGGGTGACTTGTGTAAGACATGGGAGGGGGAGGAGCGAGGGAGTGACACCTGTCGGCGTACATTTACATATCTCTGTAAAATTGTAGTGTACGGGACGGCCTATTTCCGGCCCTTACACTTGTCTGCAAACAAACAAACAAAAAAAACGTGTGGGTCTCATCTTCCGTTCCGGTCATAGTCATGATCTCAAGTTAGCATAAGTGGGAGAAATAAATCACTTTATTTACTGTAGAATTTAAAGTTTTGTTAATTATGACCTTTATAAAAAAAATTCTTAAAAGGATAGTGATATGACTCTGAAGCCTTTCTACTTTGGACATTTAACGACACGAAGCGGCACACATTAACCTTGGGACTCGGTAATTGTTGTGTTAGTTCTCTAAGGTGGTGCTCCGCAACGGGTGAACCGCGAGATGCTGATAGATGTGCCGCGAGACGCTGATAGGTGTGCCGCGAGATGCTGATAGGTGTGCCGCGAGATGCTGATAGGTGTGCCGCGAGATACTGATAGGTGTGCCGCGAGATGCTGATAGGTGTGCCGCGAAATGCTGATAGATGTGTCGCGAGATGCTGATAGGTGTGCCGCGAGATGCTGATAGTGTGCCGCGAGATGCTGATAGGTGTGCCGCGACATGCTGATAGGTGTGCCCCGAGATGTTGATAGGTGTGCCGCGAGATGCTGATATGTGTGCCGCGAGAT
Organism: Omphiscola glabra; assembly: GCA_964017045.1. Taxonomy (NCBI): domain Eukaryota; kingdom Metazoa; phylum Mollusca; class Gastropoda; family Lymnaeidae; genus Omphiscola; species Omphiscola glabra. The sequence continues at coordinate 51,687,624 of OZ024794.1, read as the reverse complement.
GCTGATAGATGTGCCGCGAGATGCTGATAGGTGTGCCGCGATATGCTGATAGATGTGCCGCGAGATGCTGATAGTGTGCCGCGAGATGCTGATAGGTGTGCCGCGAGATGCAGATAGATGTGCCCCGAGATGTTGATAGGTGTGCCGCGAGATGCTGATGTGTGTGCCGCGAGATGCTGATAGATGTGCCGTGGTATTCGGGCTCCGGCAGGATGAAAACTGCATAATTTATTGTGGGAACAAGTATTTAATAAATTAATGTTTATAAATATGGAACAGTGATTAACTTATTACCAAGCTCATATCATACCGCAAAACTCACAGAGAATGTGCACATTTCATTTAATGAGGAATATTTTTCAGAACTGCACATGTTCGCTAACTATCTATTTTTTTTTTTTTTTTAATTATTTCGCCAAAAACATAATGGTGAACACAGTTCTCAGCTTTTTTTTTTTATTCCAGATGTCAATCAGCTGTAAGAACGATATCGCGTCTATCAGTTTCGAAGGCTGGATAACTTATCGCACAGTTAAGTCCATGAAGTCTTTATTTTGTCATTTCCTAGCTGCGGTGTGAATTAGTCATGCCGCAGAAAACCACGTAAACCCTATTAGAAGGCGTCTGTTAACACCTACGAGTCCCCCCGGGGTGGGAAGGGGGGGCTTTAGAGACGTAAATTGTATCCACCCCAGCCCAAGGAAGTCCGGCCCGGTTGCTGTGTAAGCATCACCCCGGCTGGCCAGGCGTCCCTTCTCTGATGCGGCCTCACTCGCATAGTCAATCGAGTGGAAGGGTGGGTGGTGCCATCTTAGGGGCGGGGAGCCCTCGGCATGCCGCTTCGCGGCCTGACTGGAATAGAGACCACTGGGGGGGTGGTTGAATGCCAGTTGGGGGCGGTGGAGGTGTGCTGGGGAAGACCTTATGAGCCTTGGCTCGATGGTCTGCTGATTTTCTTAAGTTAGTTAGTTAGTTAGTTAGTTAGTTAGTTATTTAGTTAGTTAGTTAGTTAGTTAGTTAGTTAGTTAGTTAGTTAGTTAGTTAGTTAGTTAGTTAGTTAGTTAGTTAGTTAGTTAGTTAGTTAGTTAGTTAGTTAGTTAGTTAGTTAGTTAGTTAGTTAGTTAGTTAGTTAGTTAGTTAGTTAGTTAGTTAGTTAGTTAGTTAGTTAGTTAGTTAGTTAGTTAGTTAGTTAGTTAGTTAGTTAGTTAGTTAGTTAGTTAGTTAGTTAGTTAGTTAGTTAGTTAGTTAGTTAGTTAGTTAGTTAGTTAGTTAGTTAGTTAGTTAGTTAGTTAGTTAGTTAGTTAGTTAGTTAGTTAGTTAGTTAGTTAGTTAGTTAGTTAGTTAGTTAGTTAGTTAGTTAGTTAGTTAGTTAGTTAGTTAGTTAGTTAGTTAGTTAGTTAGTTAGTTAGTTAGTTAGTTAGTTAGTTAGTTAGTTAGTTAGTTAGTTAGTTAGTTAGTTAGTTAGTTAGTTAGTTAGTTAGTTAGTTAGTTAGTTAGTTAGTTAGTTAGTTAGTTAGTTAGTAAGTCCACGAAACGGAAGGAAAAACAATTACACTGCCATTTTGAAACATAGATCCGGCGTGTATGGAAAGCATTCGATTAAATCCGGGTCCTAACCGGGGTAAATATGTAGTCAAAATTTACTATCATTCCAAAAAATTGTCGAGACAACGACTTGGTCAGTTTTTGTGGGTTTTTTTTTTTTGGTGGCTCTGGTGAGGAATTAAAGTTTCAAAAAAAAAAGCCAACATGATTCGTTTCTTATCTGATCGGCTATTTATTGCTAGATGACCTATTATTGCGAGGGACGAACGAATGATCAGCGCCATACACATTATTGAAACAAAAGCAATTAACAGTAACTAAATAATTTATATCTGTGTAACTTTTTGGAGGTACCCTTTTCGTTTTTTCGGTTTTCTCCCCCACCCCCTTTTTTTTTTTTTTTTTGCAATCAACGTGGATAGTTTGATTTAGGTTCCCCATTCCAACTGTGGGCCCTTTGAATTTCCGAGGCCCCCTGTATTACGTTCGAGTTCCCGGTGCAAAGTTCTGGGAATATTATAATTTGAGATCCCCTATGATCTCAGGAATAGGAGCAGTTTTTAAAATGTATATAACCAGTCCCTCCTGCTGAATTCTATGATATAATTCTATGATATAACTCTATGATATTATCATGACATAATTTTTATGATTAATTCTATGATATAATTATGATATAATTCTATGATATAATTATATGGCATAATTTGTATGATATAATTCTATGATATAATTGTATGATATAATTCTATGATATAATTGTATGATACAATTCTATGATATAATTGTATGATATAATTCTATGATATAATTGTATGATACAATTCTATGATATAATTGTATGATATAATTCTATGAGTATCATTATATGCGCCGCAGCCTGTATCATTTTGAAATATGTTCTTTTTCTTCTTGTCGTTTATTTTAACTATTATTTTCTTTAAATAAGTGAACATTTTTTTCTAAAGTTGTGTAATTTTCTAGAAACTGGAACTAATGCACACGTTTAAAGTTGAATTTCCATAAGTAATACAATACATCTAGATTTACTTCATTATTTTATTTATGAATTGGGTTTTGTTGCTGTTATTTGTGCAGTTTTTTTTTTTTTTTTTTTAAATAAAATTATTAGTAGGGTGGAAACTTTTTAAATATATTACAATTTTATTTAAACAAAACTTTCTGATCTCACACTATATATGAATATATACATATATCCTACAGATTTTTTTTAAAAATTACATATATAATCATGTTTCTAACAGTTCGTTAGGAAACTGAGGAATGGGGGGGTAAGCATCGATGCATGAGTGGGTTTTTTTTTCTTTTCTCGGATTCAAAACTGTACGCCCGTTGCAGACGGCCAGGTCAGGACGGGCAGGTCAGGACGGGCAGGTCAGGACGGGCAGGTCAGGACGGGCAGGTCAGGACGGGCAGGTCAGGGGTCAGGATGGGGTTACGGATTACATGAAATAAGATTTTTGTTGGTGATGCATAATGTGCATTCATTCTTGATACACAATTATTGTCAATTGTGATGTACCTTCACTTTGTTGAGTCAGCACAAATTGTGCCTTGGGGTCCATAAAACAAGGGGAGGAAATGGGGGGGGGGGTGTGGTGTCAATCATTGAACGTTGCTCTGTATGTTAATCTCTCTGGTCATACGTTCAATCAGCTGTCCGTGACGAGACAGTTCGCCCCCCCCCCCCCATGTATTGTTCCGCACGAATTCGTTGGCGTAAGACAGAAGTCGGATTATATTATAGCTTACTTGACGTATGCTATTATTCCCATTATTGGATGGTTAGGTCAGTCTGCCTTTCAAATGTTTCGATAAACGGGAGAACCTGTCAGATCAATAAAAAAAAAACAACTCAATACAAAAAATAGTTCTGCCTAACCTTGAACTTTGACCTTTTTTTTTTTTTTGGCTTCTCTTTCCGACCTATTTAAAATAGTTTCTGATCCCACGTCCTCTGCAGTTGGGATTCATCTCTACACCACATGTAGTCGTAGTTATTTTAAAGGAAAATATAAGCATTGGTGATGATGTGTCGAGGGAACTGACTGTGCATCTACAGCATTGAACAAATCAACGCGTCTCTTATTGGGCACTAGCGTTATCAACATTGGCTTGTGAAGGAAGGGGTGCGCAGAGAAAAGAGGGTGTGGAGAGTTAGGGTGTGGAGAGGAAGGGGGTGTGGAGAGTGGGGGTGTGGAGAGGAAGGGGGTGTGGAGTGGAAGAGGGTGCGGAAAGGAAGGGGGTTTGGAGAGGAAGGGGGTTTGTAGTGGAAGGGGTGTGGAGTGGAAGGGGGTGTGGAGTGGAAGGGGGCGTGGAGTGGAAGGGGGTGCGGAGAGGAAGTGGGTGCTCTTTCATTAGAGAGTTGGGGGCATTTTCAGCCAAATCTATGAATTTGTTTTTCATGAAAAAAGTGTGTGGCGGGGGGTGCGCAAAAATCTAACCCTGATTACCATGGTAGGAAAAATTTGTGTGTTACACAATTGTATGAAATAAAAGTAGACTTCGTTTGGTATCGATTCTTTTGTCATCGCTTGTCACTTGAATAAAAAGAGGAAATAAAACTTTGTTGTATTGAGTATCCTTTGTCCTTTTTTTTTTTTTTTTGTTGTTGTATTTTATTTTTTTTTTGGTGTGTTTTTTGTTGTATTTTTTGTTGTGTTTTTTTTATGTTGTGGTTTTTTTTTCTTTCCTTTGGGTTTTTTTTTTTGGTTATGTTTCAGTTTAAGCAGGCGCAATTTGAAATTGTATTAGCTAAGACCTTTACCGTCGTTCAAAAAAAAAAAAAAAAAAAAAAGTTAAGCTAAGTTTGCTTGATATAAAAGACATTGAAACAAAATTGATTTTTTTAATGCACGCCTTGGCAAGGAAGACAATCAATTAATGTTGTTGGTTGGTTTTTTTTTTGGCATTGCTACTTGACAAGAACCGGCCATACATATGGTTGCAGTGGCCTAAGGCCGGCCCTGCTGTCAGACATGCTGTTTTCATTCAACTTTACAATCCCTAATGCTGTGCACGCATCGTACAAAAATGTGTTGCTAATTGTTTAGCTCTGACAAGTAGCATACAACAGATGAAGAGCTCCTTACATGCAGTTGATTGATTGATTGATTGATTGATTGATTGATTGATTGATTGATTGGAGTACTTATATAGCGCTCATTCCATGCTATGATAGCATGCTCACGGCGCTCCGATGTTCGATAGATCTCACTGCTGTGAACTCCATCTCCCCCATCTCCGGGTTTGAATTCAGAGTTGCCTTCTCTTAGATGGGTTGCCTTCCACTCCGCACCCCCTTCCACTCCACACCATCAACTTGAGATTTGCTCAGTTAAGACCACTCGGCCAAATCAGTTGGGGGAGGTTCTAGGTTTCTGTATGTAGTGCAGTTGACTGCATGATGATTGCTGCCAGGGACCACTTTAAATTAAAGACACGTGAAAGAACACGCATGGAATAATAAAAGATGTTGACTTTTCCTTAGCATTGCAAGAACTACAACTGGGTCGGCTTTTTAAAAGCGAGACAATTTGGCTTCTGCTTCGTGTACGTTTGGTGCTATTTGAACGGCAGTTAAACAGAATGTTACGGTGCTGTTACAACGCCGTACGGCTGAGCGAGTTAGGAGGCGAATTTAAACATCAAGAGTTTTCAGCCAGCCAGAAAATGTAAGAGACACTAACACATTTTCAACTATGAAGCCGGCCTACTGATTGAAGAAGACGAAAGTGTGAAGTCTCATCATAAGATCACAGGGTCTCTCAAAATGCAGTTCACGGGAGACCGTGACAGGGAAAACAGAGAAAGCAACAGACAGCTTCGCATCGCCTCATTTAACGCTCAGTCGCTTGGCCCTTGTGAGAAACGTATCGCAGTCTCCGAATTTATCACAGATAGGCGAATTGACATTCTGTTTATCCAGGAGACCTGGTTTCGGCTGACTGGCGATGAAGGAAAATGTACTGATCTCGCTCCCCCTGGTTATTCTGCCAGATCATTTCCTCGTGCAACTCGTGGTGGTGGCCTTGCTGTCATCTATAATGACACGTTGTCCCGTTATCTAGCCTTTGTCACAGAGTTTTCGTTTGCTCACACATCGTTTGAAGCGGTTCAACTTACCTTGTCGGTGCCCCAGCAGATCGTTCATTTTATATGCATTTATCGCATCTGCCCTAGCAGGAAAAATAAACTTACTGATGCTGTGTTTCATCGGGAGTTCCCGGATCTGCTGGATCATTGCAACACATTGGCTGGCACTTATATTGTAGTAGGGGATATGAACATTCACTTCGACCAGCCACAGAATCCCTCCACTGCTAAATTGATTGATCTTTTGGACTTATTTTGTCTTAAGCAATTAGTCGACCAACCGACTCATAATCGTGGACATATTATTGATTGGGTGCTGCATAGGCCTCATGATTTTGTAGTTACCTCTACTTCAGTCACTCAAGAGCTTTCCTCAGACCACTTCTGTGTTGTTTGTGAGCTTAACGTTAATGCATCCTCTCCTCTCCTTCAATCCAGGGAGGTCCGCAGTTTGTGTACTATAAAAAGGGATGCCTTTAAGCGTGATCTGAGTTTGGAAGTGTCCCCTGCCCTCTGCCCTACTTTGGAAACACTACACAGTGCATTGCGCACTGTGCTTGAACGGCATGCCCCCCTAACCCGCCGTATTGTTAGGTCAGCACGGTCAGCTCCCTGGTATGCAACCATAAGGGAGGAACTACGCAGTGCCAAGAAAGAGCGGCGTAGCGCGGAAAAGAAGTGGCTTAGGTCAGGTCTTGTTGTTTTTAGGCAGATGTATTATGCTGCCAAGAAACGTGTGACCAAAATTGTTTGTCGAGCAAAAACTTTGTATTTTAGCCAAAAGATAATTATGGGTAAAACTTGCAAGCAGTTGTTCGATGTTTGTAGCAATCTCAGAGGGATTAACAAAGGAATTGCTCTTCCTTCAGTGTATCCGTTGCCCCAGCAACCAGAGATGTTCTGCAATTTCTTTACAAGCAAAGTTGCTGACATCCGCGCTGAGCTTGATTGTCTTGACATACCCCCCTTAGAATTGCCACCCTTTTCTTGTGTTAGTTCACATTTCGAAATTTTTAAGCCGGTTTCAGAACAGGAGGTCAAAATTACTATTCTGGAGTCTAAGCCTACGTCATGTTCTTTGGACCCCATCCCCACCCCCCTGTTGGTTGAGTCGTTAGATCATTTGCTCCCAACGATAACCAACATAGTCAATGAAAGCTTGTCATCGGGCACTGTTCCATCTATTTGTAAGTCAGCTGTCATCAAACCATTGCTTAAGAAGCCTGGTCTGGATGAAAATAATTTTAAAAACTATAGACCTGTATCTCACTTATCATTTTTGTCTAAGGTCATTGAAAAACTAGTTCTAAAACAACTTTTTGCTTACTTAAATGACAACTCTCTTCTCAGTCCTAATCAATCAGCCTATAGACCTTTCCATAGCACTGAGACGGCTCTCTTGAAAGTCACCAATGACCTCTTGCTTGCATTGGACAGTGGTGATGTCTCCCTCCTGATCCTCTTGGACCTCAGTGCGGCCTTTGACACTGTCGACCATGAAACCCTTTACAAAACGCTTGAAAATTACTTTGGCATTTCTGGTTCTGTTTTGTCTTGGTTTAGGTCGTTCCTCTCTGATAGAACGCAGGCAGTCGCTGTCGATGGCTGTATCTCCAGCAGTGCTGACTTGGTGTATGGAGTGCCACAGGGGTCCGTTTTGGGCCCGGTTCTATTTACAATGTATACCAGGCCACTGCTCCTCTTGCTCGAGAGGCATGCTGTTGGGAGCCAGTCTTTCGCGGATGATACGCAACTATACAAGCATACCCATCCCTCTCTTGTAGATTCAGCTGTCCGGACTTTGCAGGAGTGTATTGGTGATGTCAAGTCATGGATGATACTCAGCAAGTTGAAACTTAACGATGACAAAACGGAAGCACTTCTTATTCATGATCACAAATCATCCTCTAACTCAGCTCTCCCCACCTCATTTCAAGTAGGTAACTCAGACATACAGTTTACATACTCAACTAGGAATCTTGGTTATATTCTGTCTAACAACATGTCTCTAGATAAACATATATCTCACATTTGTCGCTCTGCATACACTGCTATCCGTCAGATCAGCTCCATCCGCCACTACCTCACAGTTAGTGCAACAAAAACCTTAGTCTGTGCTCTTGTTCTCTCTCGTCTTGACTACTGCAACTCTCTTCTGTCAGGCTCACCAAAACACTTCTTAGAAAGATTACAAAAGGTTCAAAACTCAGCTGCTAGGCTAGTTTTAAAGGCAAAAAAACGTGATCACGTCACACCACTACTTCATTCACTTCATTGGCTCCCTGTACAAGCACGGATTGATTATAAACTCTCTGTTCTGTGCCACCACTTTTTCTCGAATTCCTGCCCTTCATATCTAACCGAAATTCTCTCTGTCTATTCACCCCTTCGACAGCTTCGCTCCTCCGCAGACGATCGTATTCTTTCTGTCCCTAAGACTCGCACAAAAACATACGGTGAAAGATCTTTCTCTTACTGTGCCCCCAAACAATGGAATTCTCTTCCACTACACATCAGAAATATATCAACCATCACAGCCTTCAAAACTGCACTCAAAACACACCTCTTTAAACTTTACTATCCTGACTGATTCCCCCTCTGAAAGTTAAACGATGCTGCTGAGTGCCGTCCATGGCTTCACATGTAAATTGTTATGGAATGGTTGGTTTTTAATTTATATTTTTAAGTTCATTTTAATTTGCATGTACAGCGTGGTGAGCCCAGCCCTAGGCTGGGGTACCACGCTATAGAAAACTACCCATAATAATAATAATAATAATAATAATAAACAACATATCCTGATGGACGGCCATAATTTCACACCAGTCCCAGAATCGGCCAGCCACTGAGACAAGTGGAGAAATATTATAGTAAGACGGCATCACGTGATGCCCCCATGTTATGGGATAAGAAGAAATAGAATATTAAAAAATACCATTAAGGAGACGGTCTGTCCCATTAATATGCCCCACCTGTCTCTTTTTATTGGATGTGTTAAAATTCCTTTCATAAAAACATATCTCTAATTTTCCTTTTGTTTTTTTTTTCTTTTCATTAAGTGTATAAAATTTTTTGACAAGTTAACACAGAAGGATGCTATCGCTGGATAAAGCCTTGGGAAACGACAAAAGCGCGCACGGTCTTACAGGGAGCTTAAAAGTACGACTTCGTTCAAATCAGCAGTGGTTGACTGAAGTGTTCTTTTTAAACCATTCTATATCCTCTGCACTTCAGTTCCTGTGTTTGGGGCAAAACTTCGGACGGCTAATCGACCCACTTCCCGTTCAACCTATCGAGCTGAAACTTGACACGAAGACTCGTTGCCGATGACAACACATGATGTCAAAATTTACAGCCCAGCCCCCAAACCCCCCCCCCCCCAACTAGCAGTTTATTCCAGTTTTTCAAGAGGAATGGGAAGAAACTATGATGACACTGATTTCACGAAATAAAGTTCCCGATAACTTTGTTAAATGACATGCTTTATACCTGTGTATCGCAAGCGCTTTGGGTGCGTACCATTTTATTTTGTTCCTCTGAAACAGTTGTTGAAATAAATCTGTGTATGTATGTAAATCTATATATGTGTGTGTGGGGGTGTGTGCATGTGTGTGTGCATGTGTGTGTTATATGAAAATCGTGTAATTCCATAGTTCATGAAATGCGCATACTCTGAATTCTCTAGTAGCAAAAAAACAATTGCGCTTAAGGCTTCGAGTTTTGGGGAATTATTTGTATGTGAGCAATCATAATCACTGCTGATTATTGAATGCATAGTTGGGGTGTGTCGTCAATGTAGCAATAACATTACTCATTAATAAAATTTCAAAGGGAAAAAATGAAAATTACATCGGAGAAATAACATGTGGTTGCAAAGCTGTAGTAACATGGGGTTAAAAGGCTGAAGTAACATGTGTTTACAAGGCAGAAATAACGTGAGGTTGGATGCAAACAACAAACAAACATGAAATAAAAAAAACGAAAACTTCCCATTTCTTCTATCTATATATATAAAAATGAATGTATGTATGTATGTCTGTATGTCTGTTTGTCTCATATGCGCTCCCACACCATTCATGCGATTTCAACAAAACTTTGGTGAGTTGTTGGCCACCGACCTGGGCATTTAACGGCGTCATTAAAAAACTTTTCAAATATTTCGTTTTCGGCCGTTGGCTCTTCATTCGGTTTTTTTCTTATACGAGCTTTGTACAAAATATTTCCGTCTGCGCTCCTACACCATTCGTCTGAATGCGCTAAATATTGGGTAAAATGTTACAAGCACGCGCACAAAGGTTTGGAAATAATTATAACCGTTTTAAAATATTCCGTTTTGAGCCAGGGGCCCCGTGTTCGTTTTTTCTTATATGAGCTATATAAATATAGTTTCAAACCGTATGCGCTCCTACACCATTCATGCGATTGCGACAAAACATTAGAGAGTTGTATTCCACGAGCTCGCGCATTTTACTGGGTCATTATAACACTTTTAAAATATTTCGTTTTGGCCGTTGGCCCCAAAATCGTATTTTTTTCTTATATGAGCTTTGTAAACAATAGATTTCGTCTGCGCTCCTACACCATTTATTCGAATACGCTAAAACTTTGACGAGATGTTGCGAAATATAATTTCAAACCGTATGCGCTCCTACACCATTCATGTGATTGCAACAAAACTTTTTTGAAAGGTTGTCCATAAAGTCGCGCATGTTAATGAGTAACTACAATACTTTTAAAATATTCCGGTTTCAGCTGTTGGCCCCAAATTCTTTTTTTTTCTTATATGAGCTTTGTACAAAATAATTTCGGTATGCGCTCCTATACCATTCTTCTGAATGCGATAAAACTTTAGTTAGATGTTTTTCCCACGCCCGCAAAGCTTTTCCAATTATTACAACAGTTTAAAATATTCTGTTTTGAGCCAGGGGCCCCATGTTCTATTTTTCCAATATGAGCTATATAAATATAATTTCAAACCGTATGCGCTCCTACACCATTCATGCGATTGCAACAAAACTTTGTTGAAAGGTTGTCCATATGGTCGCCCGTGTTAATGAGTAATTACAATACTTTTAAAATATTCCGTTTTCAGCCGTTGTTCCCAATTTCTTTTTTTTTCTTATATGAGCTTTGTACAAAATAATTTCTGTATGCGCTCCTATATGATTTATCTGAATGCGATAAAACTTTAGTAAAATGTTTTACCCACGTCCGCAAAGCTTTTCAAATTATTACAACCGTTTAAAATATTCTGTTTTGAGCCAGGGGCCCTATGTTCTATTTTTCCTATATTGAGCTATACAAATAACATTTCAAACAGAGCTAATGTGTGGATGGATAGATTTTTAATCAAATACAAATAGCGACATTAAATTGTGTGTGTGACATAATAATTAGGTTTCTGAAGTAGTTACAACACTTTTAAAATAATCCGTTTTTGGCCGTTGGCCCCAAAATCGTTATTTTTCTTATATGAGCTTTGTAAAAAATAATATCCGTATGCGCTCCTATACCATTTATCTGAATGCGATACAACTTCAGTAATATGTTTCTCTTTCTTTAATTTTGTGATATAATAAGTAGGTTTCTGAAGTAATACAACAATTCTACAATATTCCGTTTGTGGCCGGGGGCCTTAATTCGTTTTCCACCCTTATATTATCTATATGATTATCGTATGCATTCCTATACCATTCATCCGATTGCGATAAAAACTTTGGTGAATTGATATGCTCGCTCCCGCAAATGTTTCTAAATTAGAACAACATTTTAAAATATTTCGCATGGGCCGATGTCCTTAAATTCGTTTTGTTTTCTTTAACAAACTTTATCAAAATAATTTCAATCAGAGCTATCAACTCAACCGCCCTTGAACAAATTCCAACAGACATCAATTTGTAGCAAGAGCAGAGAAAACACGTTTTTGCATGTTTAGTGTAGATAGTATTTTTGTTGTTTTTATAAATAAGCTTGAATTTTGTGACGTATTTTATAATCGGATATAGCTTTGTAAATGTGTTGTGATTTTGAATAGCAATGATGTAGTAATACATCTATTATATAAGAATGATCTATGCTGACTGTAACTCCAAAGAACCGATACGATTTAAATACGTTCCCATTTTTTAAAACAATCATAGTTTTCTTCTATTATTTTAAGGAACTCGAATCAATGGTAATGCGAAAAATATATTGTATATTCGCTTTAATTTTAATAAAATTTTAAGTATTAATAATATAAATTACAAATAAATTTGGAGTAACAACTAAGGAACTATTTTAAACATTTTATATGTGGTTGAAAGTTACGAAAATTAATAAAACAAATTATGATCAAAGAATTACACTGTAATCACATTTATTGGGGAAACCAAAACATCTGTTGATTTTAGTGCATTTTTTAAGTACGTTCCAAATATTGCGTAATAAAAGTAAAACTAATTTGTTCTAAATAATAACGCAAATGACATCAGAACTCAAATTGTCTATTTATTCAATGCAAAAATTTATCTGATTTAATAACCGCGCGTAATAAAATTGATAATGTATTTCCCCCTTCCTAAAAGTAAAATTAATAAATGTAATAGATTGCTTTTTAAATTGCTACAATTTAAAAAATGAAATACAATTTTTGCTTTTTATTTTTAACGTTTAATAAATTTTTACTTTTATTCTTTCCAAAAATATACGTTTATGAAATTTATAAATTTGTAAAAAAAAAAAAAAAAAAAAAAAAAAAAACCTAACCTTTAATTATACTTTTAATACGAAAATGCCGTTTAATGCAATCAGTGCAGCGAAACTACATATCCAAATAACATCCACTAATGCACTTATCACTCATTTAAATAAGAACAAAGCCTTTGAAATGCAAAAAAATTGTTTTTGCATAAGTAAGTGGATTACAATCCCGTGGATGATTTTATTAATTTCTTTAAAACTCTGTTTGGGGGAGGGGGAAGGTGTAATTCAATAGTTTAATTTGCACATGGCAGCACACTATACGTCTCAAAATGAATTTGACAAATAATTTGCATTCTTAGGTACATATATATGGGGGTTAGGAAATAGGGTGTGTACAATTTTATATCTTTAAATCCAATGATATTACTGTTGTGAAAAATAGATGCTATATTCTCATTTTACGAATTAAGAAAATCAATGACGTTAACACAACGTAAGTACATTTACAAAAGTATATCCATGAATATCAAAACCCATTCATTTTACAAAGAATTATCAGTTTTGGACCGGGGCCCTATAGTAGTTTTTCTTTCTAATATGAGCTATTTAAATATAATTTCCGTATGAGTTCCTATATTATTCATCTGAATGCGATAAACTTTCAGTGAGTTGTTGTGTGCAGGCCCGCATTAGGTTTCTAAAGAAGTGCAAATATTTTACAATATTCCGCTTTTGGCCGGGGGTCTTAAATTCTTTTTTTTTCTTATATGAGCTATGTAAATATAACGTCAAGCAGAGCTATTGCATAAGTGGGTGAAATTACATTAAATATAAACTTTGACATTTCATTTTGTATATGTGACTTAATAAATAGGTTTCTGATTTAGTACAAATATTTCACAATATTACTTTTGGGACCGGGGGCCCTGAATTTGTTTATATGTAATAAATGAGCCATATAAATATAATTTCAAACATAGCTATTGCATGTGGGGATCAATCGCTATAAGTTTTGGGACTAAACTTGGAAAATCCTTGCTTCCCAGACGGACAGCTGCGTGTGGTCTGCTGACACTTCTTAAAACCTTCTAATTAATTCGAATACGCACCAGACGGTTAAAAAAAAAGAACTTTCAAAAAAAGTATTAAAACACGGACACTTTATTTCGATGAGTGGCATTGCAACGCATGCCGGGTACTCGCTAGTTTCTTAATAAATGAAAAATCTCCCCCGTTCAAAAATTGTGCGCTTTGCTTGGACACAAGACAACTGCTGCCACGCATGAAATCTGTGTCCATGTGATTTATGTTCAGAGATTGCAACAAAAAACTGGTTAAATTGCTTAGAGGCACGACGTCTTCCGTGTCGCCGCCGCAAGGTCATGTTATTAGGGGGGCGGCCTTTACGTCCTATTGTTACAAACATCGTTCTCGTTTGTATGCTAGGAAGCTGATTTTTTTATGTAAGGAAGCTTAGCGATAAGAAAGCAGATTAAAAGATTTGTTGTATAAATAAATCAACAGATGATAAATTATCCAACAATCAGCGGGACACCAGCATGCAAAAAAGAGAGGCACCCTGCATGCTAAAGAGCTAGACACCCTGCCTGCTAAAGAGCTAGACACCCTGCATGCTAAAGAGCTAGACACCCTGCATGATAAAGAGCTAGACACCCTGCCTGTTAAAGAGCTAGACACCCTGCATGCTAAAGAGCTAGACACCCTGCCTGCTAAAGAGCTAGACACCCTGCCTGCTAAAGAGCTAGACACCCTGCATGCTAAAGAGCTAGACACCCTGCCTGCTAAAGAGCTAGACACCTTGCATGCTAAAGAGAGAGACACCCTGCATGCTAAAGAGAGAGACACCCTGCATGCTAAAGAGAGAGACACCCTGCATGCTAAAGAGAGAGACACACAGCATGCTAAAGAGAGAGACACCCTGCATGCTAAAGAGAGAGACATCTGCATGCTAAAGAGAGACACCATGCATGCTAAAGAGCTAGACACCCTGCCTGCTAAAGAGAGAGACACCCTGCATGCTAAAGAGAGAGACACCCTGCATGCTAAAGAGAGAGGCACCCTGCATGCTAAAGAGAGAGACACCCTGCATGCTAAAGAGAGAGACACCCTGCATGCTAAAGAGCTAGACACCCTGCATGCTAAAGAGAGAGACACCCTGCATGCTAAAGAGAGAGACACCCTGCATGCTAAAGAGAGAGACACCCTGCATGCTAAAGAGAGAGACACCAGCATGCTAAAGAGAGAGACACCCTGCATGCTAAAGAGAGAGACACCCTGCATGCTAAAGAGAGAGACACCCTGCATGCTAAAGAGAGAGACACCCTGCATACTAAAGAGAGAGACACCTTGCATGCTAATGAGAGAGACACCCTGCATGCTAAAGAGAGATACACGCTGCATGCTAAAGAGAGAGACACCCTGCATGCTAAAGAGAGAGACACCCTGCATGCTAAAGAGAGAGACACCCTGCATGCTAAAGAGAGAGACACACAGCATGCTAAAGAGAGAGACACCCTGCATGCTAAAGAGAGAGACATCTGCATGCTAAAGAGAGACACCATGCATGCTAAAGAGCTAGACACCCTGCCTGCTAAAGAGAGAGACACCCTGCATGCTAAAGAGAGAGACACCCTGCATGCTAAAGAGAGAGGCACCCTGCATGCTAAAGAGAGAGACACCCTGCATGCTAAAGAGAGAGACACCCTGCATGCTAAAGAGCTAGACACCCTGCATGCTAAAGAGAGAGACACCCTGCATGCTAAAGAGAGAGACACCCTGCATGCTAATGAGAGAGGCACCCTGCATGCTAAAGAGAGAGACACCCTGCATGCTAAAGAGAGAGACACCCTGCATTCTAAAGAGAGAGACACCCTGCATGCTAAAGAGAGAGACATCTGCATGCTAAAGAGAGACACCATGCATGCTAAAGAGCTAGACACCCTGCATGCTAAAGAGCTAGACACCCTGCATGCTAAAGAGAGAGACACCCTGCATGCTAAAGAGAGAGACACCCTGCATGCTAAAGAGAGAGACACCCGGCATGCTAAAGAGAGAGACACCCTGCATTCTAAAGAGAGAGACACCCTGAATGCTAAAGAGAGAGACACCAGCATGCTAAGGAGAAAGACACCCTGCATGCTAAAGAGAGAGTCACCCTGCATGCTAAAGAGGGCCCAAGACTAGTGTAATACCAAAGAACATCCTTTAATTCGCACTGTTGTGCTAAACATGGCGCTACAAGATTATAAAATTAATTACTACACCGCTTACTTTCGTCCAACACAATTCCCCCCCCCCCCTTTTTTTTTTCCCCCGGGCCAAATATAAAAAATTTACATCTTCCGGTGAAACTTGAAATAAATTAATCTCATACCCCTATCGCTTACTTTCCTCCAACTCAGTCCCTCCTCCAAAACATCCACCCACCCACCCCCTTATACACAACCATAAGAAAGGAGAAATTACATCTTAGAGTGGAACTTAAATAGAATTAATTCTACACCCTCGTCATCTTATTGTCGTGCTGCCTTTCGATTGCATTTAAATTGAAGTCTCCAATAACTAACCAGGATATGTGTTTGTAATGACTGAAAGAGACTAAAAGAAAATTGTATCAATAGCAATTCAATATATCCACAGCACGTTTCTATGCCCGGCCGTTGCACAAAAGCGCGGTTTTTATTACACTAGATCAGTGGTTCTCAACCTTCCTAAAGCCGCGACCCTTTAATGCAGTTCCTCGTGTTGTGGCGACCCCCAAACCCCACAAAATTATTTTCGTTGCCACTTCATAACTGTAGAGTATATGAGTTTTCCGATGGTTGAGAACCGCTGCACTAGTTCAAATAAAAGATCACGTCGATCCTCTTTGTGCAACCCCCATGAGCTAATTACAGTGAAATCTAGAAAAATTAACCGGCCAAAAATGGCAGAAGTTAACCCCCCCAGTCATTATTTTTATGGTTAGCCTTAAGACTAAACAAACAAAATAGCTTCGAAACGTGAGCGATTAGTTCATCCTTTGCTCCCTCGCGCCGTAAAAAAAATTACATATCAGCCTGTAGCCTGAAAGGGGGGAGGGGGGCCCTAAAGCCATTTTTACCACCAATGGGGAACTAGCAGGAATGGTATTTCTAACTGTTGTGGTATCTCCATCTTTCCAGAAACTAGTATTACCCGTAGCTGCCGAGGGCCAACCGTCGCTGTCGAGTTAAACTATTTTTGGAGCAAAACTCCGACTGGGGGGATGATACTTGACTAATCCAATTATATTGCTAAATATTCCGTCTGAATTATTTTTCCGCCTGAATTGTTTGCTAATTATCCTGGGGGGGGGGGGTGTTGCTTCCTAGATCCTCGTGTCCACTCATCTGCCTTTTCGCGTTGTTTGATAAAGCCCGTTTTATGCTAACCACGTCGGTGTCGTAAAATTAAGAATGCAATCCTCCGGCTCCTAGAGTTTCGCATTGTTTACACGATTAATATATTCAACGATTCGTTTCATGTTCATTCCCGTGACGTGAGCCATACGGGTCGT
The DNA here is from genome assembly GCA_964017045.1 of Omphiscola glabra. Classification (NCBI taxonomy): domain Eukaryota; kingdom Metazoa; phylum Mollusca; class Gastropoda; family Lymnaeidae; genus Omphiscola; species Omphiscola glabra. Next base: position 51,670,721 of record OZ024794.1, on the reverse strand, counting down.
CGGCGCTAACTTCCCCCTTAAAAGCTACGACAGCTTGGATATGAGCAGCCTTACTTTCGAGCGCCTTCGCCTGTGAGCAGTGTAACGTCGGCGGTCATGTGAATTTTAACACAGTCCCCGACGCAACGGGTTAGAGTAAGTTTTATGGACGAGCAAATAAAATTAACGATCGAAAGAACAAAAACTTTAAATCGCAACCGAATCTGATTAAACTGCACTTTACAAAACCATGTAAAGCCCTGTTTTTATGTGTTGAATACCCAGAATTTAGGTGAATACACGTTCGTTAGCATTGTATAGTGCTAGAGGTAATTTTTTTACAATTACATTTCAGTTGGGACATCTACATCATCCTTAAAGTTCCTACACAACACTGCATTTTCCTACACCACACTGCACTTTCCTATACCACACTGCACTTTCCTACACCACACTGCACTTTCCTACACCACACTGCACTTTCCTATAACCACACTGCACTTTCCTACACCACACTGCACTTTCCTACACCACAATGCACTTTCCTACACCACAATGCACTTTCCTACACCACACTGCACTTTCCTACACCACACTGCACTTTCCTACACCACACTGCACTTTCCTACACAACACTGCACTTTCATACGTCGACCTTCGATTTCCTGCATCTTTGTGACGGCATACGTGTCGGTCTAATTTTAGCCACCAACGCTTGTGTCCCCTTTTTTGTTTTTGTTTTGATTCTGGCAGTATTGTATTTTCGTGCTTTGTACTTAAACTAACAAAATATAAATGTTATATTCTTCCTTTTTCGGCTGGTACGTGTGCAAATGCCTCATAATTTTCAATGTTTGCAGTAAATTATTATTTTTTTCTTTCCGACCAATGGCCGCTACAGAAAGCGCCGGAAACACACCCTATCGTATTAATGAGCAATGTAGAAACTACAAGACAGACATAACAGAAATCGAAAATAAATATTTTTTATAACGTCCAAGATATATAATATCTGTAACATTATATTACATATTATGCATACAACAAAAACTATGATCATTTTAGAAAGCGAAAGTAAGACATCAATGTAACGACCAATATAGAAAGTGCAAGATTGACATAACACAAGGCTAATGACCACTGTAGAAAGTGCAAGATTGACATAACACAAAGCTAATGACCACTATAGATAGTGCAAGATTGACATAACACAAAGATAATGACCAGTATAGAAAGCGCAAGGTTGAGATAACCCTAAGCTACTGATTAGTTGTAGAAAGTGCAAGACATACAAAATATAAAATTTATGATAGGGATAGAGAGTGCCAGGAAGGCAAAAGATTTTTTTCATTCGTACGATAACTTCGTCACAAATAAAGCCCCCGCCTAATATCAAGAACGATATCCACTCAGTGACCTTAAAGCTCTTTGCATCTTTGAATAATACCATCCACCATACAACAGTCCTTAATAGCCCCCTGTATGTTAACAGCCATACATGATCTACATGTTTTGTGGGTTTCTCCGGTGTTTTTAGAGCTCGGCGTCCGGTATCTGCGGCACACTAATGTACCGTCAGACGCTGCCTGGTGTGCCGCGGCATTGTTCCTCCAAAAAAATAGACGGTATTTGAAAAATGGTTCATAATTTTATGGTGGACTCAAAAAGTTAATGACCTGTGTGGTGCTAAAGTGCAACTTGGATTAGCTTACTGCAGTAACCAAGCAGTTACAATTGTCAGGTCTTCTTTCACGTGTGCACAAATAAATTGGCGAGTAAATTTGTCCCCATAACAACTGATTTTAAACTCTAAAAATAATTAGCAAGAACGAGATCGTCGGTTTTTTTTTCAGTTCACACGGTCAAATAGTTGTCAGATTTCTTGTTGAACGCACTATTCTATATAGTAAAACAAAATAATGCGTTCAAAAAGAAATTTGACGCAAAATTTATTCATGCGAACTGAAAAAAACAATTCTACCAAACTTCAGTTCGATCAAACTTCCGTTCGATCAAATTTCCGTTCGATCAAACTTCCGTCGATCAATTTTCCGTCGTTGAAATTTCTTTCAAACAAATTTCCGGTAACCCTGATAATTTATATGATAATAGGCTTACGCCACCATGTAATGCTGGGTTTAATTTAATAAATTAACATTTCAAAAAAAAACTAAATTGCTAACTATCGCTTTAACACACGATACATAATTTTAACTCTCAATCGTTAACATTTAATAAGTCTTACTTTTGCACTCCAAACAATTTGAAATTTACTAAATGTATAAAGGAAAAAATTGGAAATTAACATTTTTAAAAAAAGTTAAAATAAGAGAAGGCTGACCAAGCAAATATTTTTCAAAATTGTTTTACAGAGTTACTAAAATAACAATTTTGATCTATGTAATTTTAACATAATAACTATATTTTTAAATATACGGAAATCTGCGTGGAACTTTTAAAAAAAATACAATGCATACACTGTTTACAGTTTAGAGCAGTGTTTCTCAACCTTTTTAATGACGCGACCCTTTATACAGTTACTCGTGTTGTGGCGACCCCCAGCCACAAAATTATTTTCGTTGCTACTTCATAACTGTAGAACATATGTGTCTTCAGATGGTCTTAGGTAGTCTGGGAAAGGGGGGTCGCGAACCACAGGTTGAGAACCGCTGGTTTAGAGTGATTTAGAGGCATGCAAAAGTGTGCGTGACATACACACGGGATTGCCATCTCGGTGATTGTATTAATTGTTAGAGCAAAGTTAATAAAAATATGTGTGTGGGGGAGAGAGGGGGCTGAATTAGTTTAATTTTGCCCTAGGCAGCACAAGGTAGGCCACAGTATGGTTGGGATTCTTGTACAACTATAGCAATATCTCAAAGTCCAAGTATGTTACACACCAGAAATTGGTATAATTGATAATTTTTATGTGAAGCTCAGTGAGCCTAGCCCTAGGCTGGGGTGCTGCGCTACATAACACCACCTAACAATAATTATAATTATATAGATGGTTTTAAAAGTCATGAAAAAATGTACTTAACCTTCTTCAGAAAACTCTTTTCAAAAAAAAGGGGGAGGGGGGAAGAGAGTGTCTACATTTTTTGTGGATAACTATATCTTTAAATCTGGTTATATTAATGTCGGGGGAAAAAAGAAGTTTTCAATATTTCATTTTAAGATTAATAAATATGTGTTATACAAATGTCGTAAGACATAGTTCAAGGCCTTATACCAACCAGCCCTACGAAAACCTTACAACGAGCCAAACACCAAAGTCAGTGACGAAAGGCTTAAAAATATAAGCAGATTCTTTTACCTCGGCAGCCCACTGTCCCAAAGAGTAACCATTGATGATGAGGTAACCATTGATGATGACGTAACCATTGATGGTGAGGTAACCATTGATGATGAGGTAACCATTGATGGTGAGGTAACCATTGATGGTGAGGTAACCATTGATGATGACGTAACCACTGATGATGACGTAACCATTGGTGATGACGTAACCATTGATGATGATGTAACCCCTGATGATGACGTAACTAGTGATGGTGACGTGACTATTGATGATGACGTAACCATTGATGATGAGGTGAACCTTTGAATTGCAAGAACCTGGACAACTTTCGGGAAAATGTCTTAAAATGCATAGATACGGAGAGGCATCAGCACCCAAACTAAAATAAAGGTCTACAAGGCAGCTGTGCTCCCGACGTTACGATATGCGTGTGAAAAATGGGCAGTCCGTCAACGCCATGCAAAGAAACTAAACCACTTTCACACGATGAGTCCCCGCAAAATTCTCAACATCAAATGGCAGGACACGATCACAGACACTGTGGTTCTCGCACAAGCAGGTCTGGCAGGACAAGATCACAGACACTGTGGAACTCGCACAAGCAGGTCTGGCAGGACAAGATCCCAGACACTGTGGTACTCGCACAAGCAGGTCTGGCAGGACACGATCACAGACACTGTGGTACTCGCACAAGCAGGTCTGGCAGGACAAGATCACAGACACTGTGGTACTCGCACAAGCAGGTCTGGCAGGACAAGATCACAGACACTGTGGTACTCGCACAAGCATATCTCCCCAGCATACACACCTTTTTAATGCAGTCACAGCTTCGCTGGGTGGGCCTTGTTGCGAGCATGTCAGGCGACCGCTTGACCAAAAGATTACTTTATGGTGGACTCAAGCAGGGGAGACAGCTTACTGGGGTACAGAAGAAACGCTTCAAAGACTCGATTAAAGCATCTTTGAAACCATTTCACATTGACCCGGACATGGCGGAACACTCCTCAAAGAATAGAGACTGCTGCCGCTCGCTCTTCCATATACAAGGGCTAAAAGCAACAAGAGGCTGAAAGAACAACTGGTGAAGAGCACAAAAGAAAGCCAGAAAATCCCGATTTAAATCTGCACCTGGAGTTGTCGCATCCATCCCTTGCTAATTATGTATTAGAACATTTCGTGCCAGAGTCGGACTGATCAGCCATCTGCAAAACCCACAGACAGATCCAGCCAGCCCCGGCAACAGGCTGGTGTTTAGAATGGTCACGGTCGACTTGCGAACGACGAACTGTCATTAGTTCTAAAGAGTGCTGTCAAGTGACGCACTTTTCATACATTTTTTTTCTGTTTGTCCCGTTAGACGCCGCCTGGTGTAAAATTAATCCCTATATGTAGGCCGGCATTTTCCTAGCCGTGATAGACTTTTGCTAATGATCTTTTGAATTTATTAGCCGTAAGATATTGTACTCTTTATGTGTGTGTACATTAATATTTGTAGCTTTGGAGTATTGTACCCTTTCACTTGCTGTGTTGTAAGTTGATATCGTTTTTATTTCTACTTCTATTTGATTTTGCATTTTATTTAAATATAGTAGTATTTTCTTCCTAGCCTTTCTGACTCCCAAGGAAGCATTGGTTACCCACAACACTTTTCCGTCTGTCCCTGTCCCGTGATATCTTAACTAGTTCAGCCCAGATTTTCTTCATTCTCTTCACCAATGCTTCTAATCTCCTCCTCCCCCTTGTGGCTCTTGGTCTTCCTCTTTCCCTGGTGCCTTGATGTTTCCGATTCAGGGCCTGTCTTATGATGTTAGTGTTTGAATACCTTAATTTGGGCCTTGTCCATGTCCATTTCCTCTTTTGTACCTTTTGTTTCCACTGGAACACTTGATGTTCTCTCTCAAAGAGCAGTGTTACAAATTTTGTCAAATCATCTTATTTTTAGGATCCTTCGCAAGCATCTGTTATAAAAAGCTGCCGTTCTTTAATATTTTTTTTTTGTTCTCCGAGTTTCTTAGCCATACAGAACAAGTGCCTTGATATTTGAGTTGAATATTTTTTTAACTTTATTTTAGTCAGTATTTCAGTTGAGTTCGTGGTGTTTTGGAGGACATTCTGGCCATTTGGACCCTAGACTTTATATCCTCGTCTGTCCCCCCGCCCCCATTTTTATTTATGACGCTTCCCAGGTTTGTAAAAGTTTCAACTTCTTCAAGAGAAGCTCCTCTCAAGTTAATCCCAATGACTCCATCATCCCCTGCATTTATTCTTAATGTTTTGATTTTCTCTTTATTTATGCTAAGTCCAACTTGCTGTGATACAGAGTCTAGTTTTGTTGTTTTCTCCTGCATTTGCTTATGGCTATGTGATGAAAGTGCAAGTCGTCTGCAAAATCCAAATCTTACAACTGTCTGAAAGATGTCCACTGGATTCCACTTTTCCCTCCCGTGTTGTTTCTCTCACTATCCAGTCAATGGGTTACAGAAAGAGTCATGTTTCAGCAGGCGTACCTGTCAAAATCCAGATTCTATCGTTAATGGGTTAGAGAGCTCACCCTTGTACGTGTCCTTAATTCAGCTAGTCAGTGTTTGGGGAATGCAATAATGTCTTACAACATGTGTCACTCAGTTCATGTATCTCTTGCTAGTTCTAAAGACTGCTCTTATTAGCTTGGGTCACTCAGTTCATGTATCTCTTGCTAGTTCTAAAGACTGCTCTTATTATCTTGGGTCACTCAGTTCATGTATCTCTTGCTAGTTCTAAAGACTGCTCTTATTATCTTGGGTCATTCAGTTCATGTATCTCTTGCTAGTTCTAAAGACTGCTCTTATTATCTTGGGACTCTCAGGCTGCATTTCAATCAGAGCCTTCTTTGCAGCAGGTGAAAGTATCAGGGCCACTCCTTCACTGTGCAAGGTATCTTTTTTCCTCATTACAAGAGTATAAACTGGTCTTTCCAGATGTTAGTTTACTAGATCCGTCTTCTGTCCATCTTGCCTCACTCATCCCTAAGATGTCTACCCTGCAACTCCTCTGTTCCATAGCTATATCTTTTGTCTTCCCCTCATCTTACATCGCGTTTATATTCCAGGTGCCAATCCTGGAACTTTTCCTCAGCGTCAGAAAGGAAGTCGGCAAGTCATGTCTCTTTTGGGTTTGTCTAACCCGTGTCATAATCCCTTTTATTGGCTGTGGATATTTTCGTACCGGTATCTGAGTCTCTTGCAATGAATGGGCAGCTAGCCCAAAGCAAAGCATGATGCAGTAAGTCACCTCGTACGACGTGCTTGCTTGGCAGTAACGTATTCTCTCATATATTAGGTCCCGTTATTTGCACACGGGGAAAATATAGTAGCATAACTAAAGTTAATACTCTTAGTATCACTAGCTTCGGTATCTTTTTTCTCTTTTCATACTGATGTTTTTTCAGTTCATCGTTACGCGTCTTTCATTTAAAGAGCCCAGTCTTAAAACAGAAATTCAAAACTACTGAAAGGCGCAAGTAACAAATTTCATTGACCAATGTTGCTAAACAAAGATGCGTGAGGTCGACTCACCAATGATGTGCGGTGAGCGATCGGAACACTTCTAGCTATATCACTCCGACCAGAAAAAATCCCATCTAAAATATTTGAACATTTTTCAAGTGACCTTGTCTCACGATTTTAAAAGATTTCAAAATTGTTTTATGAAAGATTACATCACCAGTTTCCCGGGTAAACATTAAACTATTTTTTTGCGCAATAACTTTAACTTTAAAAACTTTTTTTTTTTAAAATGATATAAAGACCTTAGTGCTAAAAGTACTTAAGTCACAAAATACACATTTTGAGATAATCAACTTCAAAACTTATTTTTGTCTATAAAATGTGAAAATTTTCATACTTTGTCTTGTTACATTAAGGGACATGGGCACAATTTAATGTGTTCATATATATATATGCAGGACACTTGTCAAAACCTGATAAGAAAAGGTCACAATTTAGATTGATTTTGACAAAAATGTGACTTAAGTACTTTTAGCACTAGGGTCTTCATATAAAATAAAAAAAAATTAAAAATTTACGAGCAATAAGGCAAAACTTCATGTGAAAAAGTTAAGCTGAGTCACGGGAATAGGTGCATGAAGACATCACCAAGAGCTTCACATGAAAAACATAAGCTTTCCATATGAGGAAAATACGGGGGTTTATGATTATCAATGCTGCCGAACAGCTATCTTTATTACAGAGTAAATGATATGTTCTTTAAAATAAGATGATGTATAATTTGTTTTCTTTTTTAACGAACTCGGTTATCTGTGCTTAAAATCACGTTGGCGTGTACTCCGCCAAATAAATGAGTTCAGTTTGAAATAAGATTTAATGAGACGAGCCAAGAATCCCCGACACGTCATTGTGGGACTATTTAAGGAGTCCAATTGCAAACCCTGCTCAGTCACTTTTAAAAAAAAATGAGTTATCTATCTTGACTGGTTAATTAAGTGTCAATCTACAGTATTTTGTGAATTTGATGATTGAAAAGCTTTATGTGAGTCTAAAATTCACCATTTAAAAATATATAAATGCTACATTCGCTTTATAAATTAATTTACAAGAACTCATTTTTCTCTGAATAAAAAAGAATTTACTTAGCAGGGTTTGCAAATTGGACTCCTCGTTTATTTATTCGCATTTACTTGACTTACATTGTTTTGTCCGAGGAGGCAGCAAGTTTCCTTTTCCGTCCTGTAACCCTGGGATGAAACAAGAGACAGCAGCCCTACGAATAGTACAGCCGATCAATACGTCGTAGTAGCGTTGAATGATAACAGTCCTGGGTAACAGTCTCTCTCTATTGTCACTGAAAGCCACCATACAGACTTGTTTTATTGTGTTGTGTGGGGGTAATGTGGTGGTGATCAGGATAATGGTGGGTGTGTTTTAGGAGTGTTGTGTCCATTTTATTTTGTGGATTTCTTCACGGGTTGGCGATTATCGGTTAAAAGAGGAAAAATGAGGTTGGCATTTCTTCGTTTGGTGACAAGGGATATAATTTTAAAAATGATATCAAATTAAGGGCCGTAGCCGGAATCTTATGACGTGTATTTCATTGGTATAATCATAATTGTTAATGATAAGAGAAAGTACTTTTTTATTGATTCTACTTATTATAATTTTTTTTTATGTTTTTTTTTTTTGCAAACGTGATGTGAGCAGAGAATTTTTTTTAAATTACGTTTATTACAATAGGATTGCGCAGACGCATGAGTTGCGCTGACGTATTTTTAAAACGTACGAGAAGCTTTGACCCATTAATGCACTTTTCAATAGGAACACTTACTACACATAGTGATAAACTCAATAGCCGTATGATCAGATCCAGGTACACAACTACGTATGTTTCACAAAGCAAACTTTCAACTCAAGATAAGATTACGCCCACACCCCCCCCCCCCCCCCCCAGACAAAGTAATATTTACAATTGATGTTTAAAATATAAAGAATAAAATATGAAATATAACCAGCTAAGCCCTATGCTATATAACAGCTAAGCCATATGCTATATGACTGCTAAGCCACTTATAATAAACTGGCTAGAATGTCGCTCGAATGAAACATGGATACGAATAATCCCCTGTATGCTCCCCTGCAATCTGCCACCGCATTCCTCTACAAACTCTTCCAACCTCCTCCCATAGCATTGTCTCATCCCTATGAGCTCCCTTCCCGACCCCATCATTCTCCCTGCATCCTATTCACACTGCCTCTTATTCTCGAGGCTATCCACTGCACCTATTTCCCCCTTATGGCTATCCACTAAACCAATCTCCCCTTCTCGGCTATCCACTACACCCATCGCCTATCTCCCGCACCGCTTTTTCCATTTAAGTTGTTCCCTCTCACCCTTACATAAACTGGTTCCACTTCAGATAAGGGGATCGATTCCACTGTTTTTACCAGTGAAGTCCTGGTTAGTCTTGCGTTCTAACCACTACAATTTTAAAACCTACAAAAAAAAAGGATTAATTTAACAAGGATCGATTATATCTGAAATCCAGACATACGTAAATAAAAATCACTTTTAAAAAAAAAAAATTAATTATCAAGATATGGTTTTCTTTTTTAAGCGTGCCACAGACAGAAGAAATTTCCGTGTAACAATAAATAATTGTTTATTTTTGGACACCATGGTGCCAAAACGATATTACATGTTCTAATTTAAAATGTGCTGTTTTTAAATGTTCAAGTTTTAACTGTTCTGATTGTAAATGTTCGAAAATCTTTAGACAAATCGGAGAAACCGAACGCCAGTCGAATATAGCAGGACATTCTTGATGGAAAGAGTAAATAATGCGCACATCGGCATTTTCAACGCTCCCACTTTTATTGGAGAAATGGCCGCCGTTTTTTTTTTTTTTTGCAGTGCAGATGATGTGACACCAGAAATTCGGAATGTCAAAATTCATCAGAAAAAAAAGAATTTTACAAAATAGATCCATCCTGAATAGAATCTGTGACCCAATGCGCTACCCTTTGCTTTTCAAATTTGGGGATTTCGGGTAGATGGCAGATCTGAAAAAAAGTGTTTGGTCAAAGAAACATACCCCAGCCTCAAATGGAGTGCATTCCATTTTGCTATTCATGGTGGTAACTTTAACCAGTTCCTCAGCGCAGCAAAGCTGACTCACCATTTCATTGTTGATACCATTGCCATTCCGAGGCAAACCATTTGAATTTGTTTCAACAAAAACAAAACAAAAACACACTCGGAGCTGAACACTATCATGTCCTTTAACGCTTTGTAAATAAACCCAATTTATATTACGCTTACAGAAGCCTGCACAACATACGGCCCGCCAGCACCCACTTTGTGGCCCGCGAAGTAACGAAATATTCTTATTATTTTCTTAATAGCTTCCCCACCCCCTGTCCCATTTTCATTTGGCCCGCACAAGTTTTTCATAAAGTATTACGGCCTGCATTACATTTTGAGCTGTGCAGGCCTGCGCTAACAGGCTACCTTTCCCGCTGTCCTATTTTCATTTGGCACGCACAAGTTTTTCATAAAGTATTACGGCCCGCATTACATTTTGAGTTGTGCAGGCCTGCGCTAACAGGCTACCTTTCCCGCTGTCCTGTTTTCATTTGGCCCGCACAAGTTTTTCATAAAGTATTACGGCCTGCATTACATTTTGAGTTGTGCAGGCCTGCGCTAACAGGCTACCTTTCCCGCTGTCCTATTTTCTTTTGGCCCACACACGTTTTTCATAAAGTATTACGGCCCACCTTACATTTTGAGTTGCGCAGGCCTGCGCTAAAATATTGCCTGTAAAGAAAGTTATGTTGCCTTCAAACTCCATAAGGAGTCTAAGAAATATAGTTCCAAATTACCAAGACGCTTTGGCCGTGTTCAGGAAATATGGCAAGCCTGACTTATTTTGTAACATTCGCGTTTAATCCTAAATGGAGGAAAGTCATTGAAAACGTAATGCCCGGTCAGCAACAATGGGACCAGCCTGAATTGATCATAGAGGGTTTGAGTTGAAACTGAAATTACTACTCGAAGACTTAACCAAACACCGCAAATGTTGACGAGTTATGGCTATGCTCCGTATGATCGAGGTCCTAAAAACGCGATTTATAACATGTGCACATATTTCTGTTAATGGCCCCGGAAGACAAAGTCTGGGCGAATGAAAAGATTAACAATATTGTCTGTGCAGACTTCCCTGATAAAGATGCCCACGTGGTCCATTACATCCAAGCACACCGTGCATGGAAAATGGAAATTAAATGCACACAGGAATTCCCAAAAGATTTCTTGGCTTGAGACAAATAGCAATGTCAATGGTTACCCAAGATATCAACGCCGAGGTGGTGGTAACTTTGGTGAACTTGGGGGGACAAAGTGGATAACAAGATGGGTGGTTTAATACATGTATCTGACATACAAATCCCACATTACTGTAGCGATGTGTAACTAAATTCAAGGAGTTAAATACCTCTTCAATTAAGTTTACAAAGGGTCATGACTGTGCAGTTATTCATTTAGATACTGTTCTCACAGAACAGGAAGCTACTATTAAATGGGACGAAGTGAAAAAATAATTGGTGAACTGATATTACGTGCGCCCGAAACATGCTGGGTGCTCCAAATGCACCACGAAACAGATCTTGTGCAAAGATTAATTGCCCATCATGAGGACAAGCATACAATATGTTTTATACAATGAAACTAAAGCTCGACCCTAAAAATTATCCTTCTCAATGTTAGAGGAGCAACATCTTTCGATGACCTAAGAAGTGTGGAAGGAAATCCGATCCTTTTTGCAGCTTTTCAAGAATCATGCATTCCAATGGGATTAACTGATGATGACTCAGAATTGGAGACTTGTTTAACAGAAGTTGTAATCCATCTAATGCCTGTACAACTTAGGCAGCTGTTTGCTTTTATTTGAATCATATGCGAGCCGTCGTATGTAGCACCCTTATTCGACAGACACAAGGACAATCTTATGGAAAACTATAAGTGACGCTTTCCTGGTGGAGAACAGGATCTCTTATTGACACTTAAAGAAATTAAATCTGTTCATCGAACACATGGAAAGTCATTGGAATATTTGGCCTAGAATTTCCAGAAGGCAATAAAAAAATTATTATGACGAGCAAATCCCTTCCTCGATCCACTTTCGAAAAAAAATATGTTAAAGGAAAGTTTCAAATCCTCAACATATAGGGCAAAAAATACTTTAGAAAAAAATATGTTAAAGGAAAGTTTCAAATCCTCAACATATAGGGTAAAAAATACTTTAGAAAAAAATATGTTAAAGGAAAGTTTCAAATCCTCAACATATAGGGCAAAAAATACTTTAGAAAAAAATATGTTAAAGGAAAGTTTCAAATCCTCAACATATAGGGCAAAAAATGCTTTAGAAAAAAATATGTTAAAGGAAAGTTTCAAATCCTCAACATATAGGGCAAAAAATGCTTTAGAAAAAAATATGTTAAAGGAAAGTTTCAAATCCTCAACATATAGGGCAAAAATGCTTTAGAAAAAAATCAGGGAAGCAATTGACGTTTTGGTAAGTTAGGATTTTCAATTGCTTCACTGATTTGTTTTATGCATTATTGCTTCGCACATAGTGCTTGAGTGTGCTGTAAAGGATGCACATGGTGCATGAGTGTGTTGTAAATGATGCACATAGTGCATGAGTGTGTTGTAAACGATGCACATAGTGCATGAGTGTGTTGTAAAGGATGCACATAGTGCATGAGTGTGTTGTAAAGGATGCACATAGTACATGAGTGTGTTGTAATGGATGTACATAGTGCATGAGTGTGTTGTAAAGGATGCACATAGTGCATGAGTGTGTTGTAAAGGATGCACATAGTGCATGAGTGTGTTGTAAAGGATGCACATAGTGCATGAGTGTGTTGTAAAGGATGCACATAGTGCATGAGTGTGTTGTAAAGGATGCACATAGTGCTTGAGTGTGTTTTAAAGGATGCACATAGTGCATGAGTGTGTTGTAAAGGATGCACATAGTGCATGAGTGTGTTGTAAAGGATGCACATAGGGCATGAGTGTGTTGTAAAGGATGCACATAGTGCATGAGTGTGTTGTAAAGGATGCACATAGTGCTTGAATCTGTTGTAAAGGATGCACATAGTGCTTGAGTGTGCTGTAAAGGATGCACATAGTGCTTGAGTGTGCTGTAAAGGAAGGTTTTACCATTTCCGCCACGTCCGTCAAAAAAGAATTGAAAACCCTAACTTAGCCAAACGTATAGTCTTCAGAAATCGACACAGCCAGTAATTGTTACGTTAAAACTCACTTTTTTCTGATGGAATTGAAACGTCAAGGTGTGATGTAAAATTACTTGAACATCAAGATGGGTTGTGTTTACATTTTTTAGAGACGGAGTGTTTTCATTATTACATTCAAAACCTTTTTTTTTTTTAAACCTACTTTAATAGAGACACGAACTCCTCTGGTGCGCTCTGGAGATTAGGGGATTAAGCGTTCTTGTCCTGAAATTTTTTAACAAGCTACGTACAGATAATTCAGACTTTTTTGAGAAGAATGAAGTTTTTTTTTACTAAAAATAATGAAGTACTTTATTGAAACTGATAAATGTACTTTTAATGCTAAACTGCAGGCATATAACTATTTTTCACTCTGGTATGGGGAGTCTGGCATTCGCCATTACATTATAAATATTATTATCTTAGTTCACCAACGACTGTCAATTAAATGAATAATTATATATATTTTACAGAATATTATTATAACATATATATATATATACTAAAATCTCCTATATATATATGTTGCTTGCGTTGTAACTGCTTCCTTTTCCGGCTGCTTCCTATTCCCAACTGGCTCTCTCTCTACTCAACATGTTTTATATTACATACTAGCGAGAACCCGGCATGCGTTGCAATGCCACTCAATGAAGAAAGTGTTTGTGTTTTAATTAAGTTTTAAAGTAAATTTTAAATAGAAAATATTTATTGTTTTTTCCGTCTGCTGTGTACACAAATAAATTATAAGTTTTTTCGACACCTGAGCAGGCAACATACAGCTGTCCACGTGAGAAGCATGGATTTTCAAAATTTAGTCCACACACTTGTAGCGATTGATCCAGCCATGCAGTAGCTCTGTTTTAAATTATGTTTAGATAACTCAAATATTTATTATAGTTAACATAAGGCCCCCAGCCCCAAACATAAAATTTTAAAATGGTTGTACTTATGTCACACACAAAGTGAAATGTCGTTTGTATTTGATTAATTTCTAGCCACCCGTGCAATAGCATTGGGGCATTAGAATGTTTAATGTAGTTCATGATCGGGAAATAAAAAGCATGGTGGGGGAGGGGAGAACAAAAAGAGGGATGCTTAAATTGAGTTACTTGTTTTCTCAAGTACATTTAGTATATGGGAAGTCCTTTGCGCATTGCTGTCGCCAATGTTTGGCCGGCTGTAACTAGTTGAAATTAATGTTCAATAAAGCAAGCTGAAATAGATAGATGACGAGAAAATTGTCCGTCTTGTGTTAAACATTTTCGCCTAGGGCTTCCGTGAAGCGAGTCTACAGAGCCGCATTATCCTTGGGAAAAAAAAGGAGGTGGGGGACGAGTTTACTGACAAGGCTGCGTAGAGTACAATGACGGACAAAATTGTCTTTCATTTTTTTTTTTTGTAAGCGAAACTTTTGTCGACATCAAAGTGTCATTTATGATACGTCTTCGGAGATGCAAGACATGTTATGGTAATTGTGAGGATGTGTATGGCTCTAAAGATGTTCCTTCCGTAAAGTGCACTCTTTTCTAGTGCGAGGAACGTTCAAGCCGGGAAAGGAACATAACATTTCTGGACAAGAAGATTTAATACCCGTGAAAGGTACATCTTATTCTGGACAAGGTCATTCAATAATTCCATAAAGGTCACATATCATTGGTGAAAGAAAGATTTGCATTTTTTAGAAACAGTGATAGACTTCTGAAACAACAGGAAAAGTCTGAAAGGGAAATAAACTCAGAACCAAGGTTCAAAAAGGACACATTCATATTCTATAAAAGTACTTGCACAGGGAGAAGACCAAAAAAAATAGTGTTTCGAGACGGTTTAGAAAGCTTTCCCGAACAACACATTGTTTCCGACAGCACATTGTTTCCGACAGCCGAGTAGATTTTTTTTTAAGACAGACATTCGTTTCCGACAGCCTAGAGATTGTTTCTGACTGCAAAGGCATTGTTTTCGACTGAAAAGATATTGTTGCTGACAGCCAAGAAAGTTTTGCCGACAGCCAAGACATTGTAGCCAGAAAGCGTGGACAGTGCCCTGATGCAGCATATTTCGCGTAGCCTTAAAGTGAATACATTGTAGCTAGAAAGTGAAGACAATGTTGTCAGACCTTTAGGTAATGTTGCCAGACAGCAAAGACGGGTCTTTTTTCCCCCCAGATAGGCAATCGAAAACAAATACAAATTTGATCTGGAAAAAAAGAGGCCCGGTACGAAAAGTACTGTCGCGCTCGGCCTCTGCTCTGGATAGGAGCAAACCCGTTTTTTTTTACTACTCTTTTAAAACTATTATCCTGAAATGCTCTACTGTCAAATTTCTAATCTTGCGGCCCACATTGGATTAATTTAAAACACGAAAGCCATGGTTAACGAAGAGAACCGCATTCCTTATTCACGAAAAACAAAATGTTAATTCAAAGCTTTATGGCAAGCCCCCCCCCCCCCCCCCCCCCCCCCCCGGATTTAAACATTTTTTTTAAAAAATGAATTAGTTTTGTTTTGAAACATAAACTCAAGACATCAAAAGAAAGTTGAATGCTTTTGGGATTTGTTGAGGAATAACAATTGTTTTGGCGTTGTTTTTGGTGTCGTAGGAATGATAATGAAGTAATAGCAGCACTGCCGGCGTGATGTCGGGGAGTCACGGTCTAATGGCATTGCCGTAATACATTAGAGTAAATTTTGTCAGTGGCCCTAATGCATCATCATCATGTCATTATCACCGCCATCAGCGGCGCCATATACGTCATTGTCCCCATCAGCGGCGCCGTATTTTTCATCATCACCATTCAGTGACAGATTGACAAGACGGATCGAAGAATTCGATACCAATTGTTTTGTTTGAACATAATAAAAATTGCCTTTACTGAAATAATATGATTGACTGTCGCCTTTTTAATTGACCAGTTGTTAACGATATGGTGTTGAACCGGAATAATCGAACATCGGGTTTGAAACCGATCACCGGTTGCTGATCTATACAAAACGACAATCGATTTATTTATTGTTCCGATTTATATTGATTTAGCTTTTAAAGTCAGGCTTTTAAAAAGAATTGCTGTGCAAATTATTGACTTTAATAAGTAATAAACATGCAGTGTACTGTATAAAACAGCTAACCGTTTCGCTTGTCTGACCGTACGGAACGTTTAAGAGGCGTAGCTAAGGAAGCGGGGCAGTAAGGTCCGCGTGGACGGGTTCCATACTATTTAAGGGCACCAAAATGTGCTTTGATATTATTTTATTGATGAAAATAATGAGTTTGAGAGTCGGAAAAAAGAAAGGGAGGCTCTCTAAAATAAATCTTGTCCCCTGGTGCCTAAAATGAATCTTGCCCCCTGGCGCCGAACACTCTTGCTACGCCTCTGAAGCAAGATTTCAACTGCTGCTGTTGGTCTTGTAAAAATATGTCAACCTGACCGTGTTGACTGGGAACAGTTGAGAATATATTGTGTAAAAAAAAAAAAAAAAAAAAAAAAAAACCATGATTGATTTAATACCGGATTCTGCAAATCGACAACCAGATTGCCAGAAGAGACAACAAAAATAACTTTACTAACGTCCCCTGTTGATCGTTTGAATATCAAAAACATGGCATTAAGCTTTTGCTACACACACAGGAGAGCTTGGCAAGCTAACTCTATGTAAATGCATAAAAATAGATTTAAAAAGTATCGATTATCTAGTTTAATATCATGACGCTATAACAAAACACTTCACCGAATGAATTTTACTTCTTGTAATAAGTCAAAATGAAATGAAAAGTTTGCAAAAAATGTTGATTGATGGATAAATATGTCGCTTAAAAATTACAGACTGCAGATCTTTCTTTGAGGGAGATATAATCATTTATTTATTTATATTTTTAAATTAATTTCTCGAAATAATATGCAGCGCAAGGAATTCAATGAAACAGCCCCATTTACCCAGTCCTCTTGCACAGTCCTCTTTGCACAGTCGTCTTTGTCCAGTCCTCTTTGACAGTCCTCTTTGCCCACTCCTCTTTGCACAGTCCTCTTTGCAAAGTCCTCTTTGCCCAGTCCTCTTTACACACTCCTCTTTGCACAGTTCTCTTTGCACAGTCCTCTTTGCACAGTCCTCTTTGCACATTCCTCTTTGCACAGTCGTCTTTGTCCAGTCTTCTTTGCACAATCCTCTTTGCACAGTCCTCTTTGCACAATCCTCTTTGCACAGTCCTCTTTGCCCAGTCCTCTTTGCACAGTCCTCTTTGCACATTCCTCTTTGTACAGTCCTCTTTGCACATTCCTCTTTGCCCAGTCCTCTTTGCACAGTCCTCTTTGCACAGTCCTCTTTGCCCAGTCCTCTTTGAACAGTCCTCTTTGCCCAGTCCTCTTTGCACAGTCCTCTTTGCACAGTCCTCTTTGCCCAGTCCTCTTTGAACAGTCCTCTTTGCCCAGTCCTCTTTGCACAGTCCTCTTTGCCCAGTCCTCCTTGCACAGTCCTCTTTGCACAGTCCTCTTTGCCCAGTCCTCTTTGCCCAGTCCTCTTTGCCCAGTCCTCTTTGCACAGTCCTCTTTGCACAGTCGTCTTTGTCCAGTCCTTTTTGCACAATCCTCTTTGCACAGTCGTCTTAGCACCTTGAAATGGAAATTGATGATATTGCCAAAAAAAAAAATTTACACCTTTTAAAACGCATTTCTATAGATGCTACAGTGCTACAGATGCGCCTCGCTACGTTACACCAGCTCATCATTTGACATTGTCGCAGTTTTGATGCTGTATTGAAATATGAGCACCGCAGGTTTCATCCCCCACGACCAACCCTCCCCCCCCCCCCCCAATTGATCTGATCAGATGAGATTTGCCACAAGATTAACGCCAGCGTGACAAAATCGCGTAATAGGCCAGGCTTTTATCCCCACACTTGCCCATCTAATCTTGATGTTGTACAGGTCAGTGGGAAAAGGTTAGGTGTTAATGCAGAGCTAAATAAGCTTTTTTTGTCCCTTTAACCTTCTGACTACCAATGGGCTAAACTTGGCTTCGTGGACCTCCCGGGGTTAATCATGATTTCCTTTTTTTTTTTTTTTGGGTTTGAGGTGGCAAAGGGGTGCTATTTATGGTTTGTATTTAAATATTGTGCACATTTAATTTCCAATACCTTCCAATACCTTCAATACCTTCCAATACCTTCTAATACCTTTCAATACCTTCCAACACCTTCAATACCTTCCAATTACTTTCAATACCTTCCAGTACCTTCAATACCTTTCAATACCTTCCAATACCTTTCAATACCTTTCAATACCTTCCAATACCTTCCAATACCTTCCAATACCTTTCAATACCTTCCAATACCTTTCAATACCTTCCAATACCTTTCAATACCTTTCAAAACCTTTCAATACCTTCCAATACCTTTCAATACCTTCCAATACCTTTCAATACCTTCCAATACCTGTAAATACCTTCCAATACCTGCCAATGCCTTCCAAAACCTTCCAATACCTTCCAATACCTTCAATACCTTCCAATACCTTCCAATACCTTCCAATGCCTTGCAATACCTTCCAATACCTTCCAATACCTTCAATACCTTCCAATACCTTCTAATACCTTTCAATACCTTCCAAAACCTTCCAATACCCTCCATATTTTTGTCATTACGAAAAATGAGGCTAATTTATATTTAAAATCTGAAAGAGCTTTTTTTATACAAAAAAATGGTTTGTGTGTGAAAAAGTTTTTAAGCAGAGTAAGGAGACAAAAAATGTTTGTTAATAAATCAATATATTATGTTAATTTTTAATTATTATACACATATTGTATATTTCTACTTATAATGAAAACGTTACATGTTTTATTTAATTGACTCAAATAGTTTGTGTCTCATTAATCTTAGTTTTAGAAGAAAAGAAAGATGAAAAGAAAATGTACAAGGCCGCACAAGGCCGTTCAAGGCCCTACTTAATGTTGATTTATTAGCTTGGGCTTAGCATCTAAGCAAGGAATACATTTTTGCTATGGATAGGGGATGGATGCAGTGGAGAGGGGATGGATGCGGTGGAGAGGGGATAGGTGCGGTGGAGACAGAACGGATGCAGTGGAGAGGGGATAGATGCAGTGGATACGGAATGGAAGCGGTGGAGAAGGGATGGATGTGGTGAAGAGGGGATAGATGTGGTGGAGACAGAATGGATGTGGTGGAGACGGAGGAATGGATGCGGTTGAGATGAGGAGAGAGGATGGATGTGGTTATAGGATTGATGCGGTGGATAGGGGAGAGGGGATGGATGCGGTGTAGAGGGTATGGATGCTGATTGCCATTCTGATTTAATTGGTAACGGGAAACTGTCTTACAAACTGGAGGTCAATGCCATTATTCAAGCAGACATCAGTTTCACACCAGCGACGACAGAGGTCGGCGATTTGACGTAACGGCTCAGCGGGGAGAGTTTTAATGGGATATTTGCAGGTGCTGACGTCATGTAATCTTATGATGGAATTAATTCTCGCCAAGGTCAACTTACTGCGTTACCATGGATACAAACAAAAATTAAACTTAACCGAAATTATTGTTTTATTACATGGGATTAATCACCGCTTTGTATTTCTTTTCTCTCTATTTTAAAAGAGTAATCTCAGCAGAGTGTATCTTGTCTCTCTATTTTAAAAGAGTAATCTCAGCAGAGTAAATCTTTTCTCTCTATTTTAAAAGAGTAATCTCAGCAGAGTAAATATTTTCTCTCTATTTTAAAAGAATAATCTCAGCAGAGTGTATCTTGTCTCTCTATTTTAAAAGAATAATCTCAGCAGAGTATATCTTTTCTCTCTATTTTAATTAAGGGATTAAATTCACAAACCATTTTTTTTCTTTCTATTTCGATCCATAACAAAGGAACATTTAGATCTAGGTCAAATTTTATTTTTTTACTTTGGGAGAATCATAAGATTGAGCTATATATACAAGAGTAAAATATTATTAGATGAAATGGCTAAAATAACATTTATTGTACTGTAAAATGTGACGGTTCAATAAACTTGGTAAATGGAAAAGCTTGTTATTGTCAAATCATCTTTTCTTTTCTTTTTTTTTTAAATCATTTTAAAAATCGATAATCATTTTAATAAAACATGTTTTTTTTATTATTGTTTGTTTGTTTTGTTTTTTAATTGATCATCATTTTCATTCTGCTTCGAACAGACATAACAACAATGGGGAGACATGCTCTTAAGTCAGGTGTTTTAAAGGGGGTGGGTTGGAGAGAGTGTGGGTTGGAGAGAGGGTGGGTTGGAGAGAGGGTGGGTTGGAGAGGGGTGGGTTGGAGAGAGGGGAGGGATGAAGAGAGGGGTGGGTTGGAGAGAGGGGTGGGTTGGAGAGAGAGTGGGTTGGAGAGGGGTGGGTTGGAGAGGGGGTGGGTTAGAGAGAGGGTGGGTAAGAGAGAGGGGTGGTTGAGAGAGAGGGTGGGTTGGAGAGGGGTGGGTTGGAGAGGAGTGGGTTGGAGAGAGGGGAGGGATGAAGAGAGGGGTGGGTTGGAGAGAGGGGTGGTTTGGAGAGAGGGTGGGTTGGAGAGAGGGGTGGGTTGGAGAGAGGGTGGGTTAGAGAGAGGGGTGGTTGAGAGAGAGTGGGTTGGAGAGAGGTGGGTTGGAGAGAGGGTGGGTTGGAGAGAGGGTGGGTTGCAGAGAGGGGTGGGTTGGAGAGAGGGGTGGGTTGGAGAGAGGGGTGGGTTGGAGAGAGGGGTCGGGTGGAGAGAGGGGTGGGTTGGAGAGAGGGTGGGTTGGAGAGAGGGTGGGTTGCAGAGAGGGTGGTTGGAGAGACGGTGGGTTGGAGAGAGGGGTGGGTTGGAGAGGGGGTGGGTTGGAGAGAGGGTGGGTTGGAGAGAGGGGTGGGTTGGAGAGAGGGTGGGTTGGAGAGAGGGGTGGGTTAGAGAGAGGGGTGGGTTAGAGAGAGGGGTGGGTGGAGAGACGGTGGGTTGGAGAGACGGTGGGTTGGAGAGAGAGTGTGTTGGAGAGATTTGGGTTGGAGAGAGGGTGGGTGTGTCCTTAAATTAAAAGTAGCTAATGAAGGTAAAACCACTTTCGTAAGTGACACAGTTTGACACAATTTTACACAGTTTGATACATTTTGTTAAAACATGTATCAACCCCCCCCCCCCCCCCCCGCCAGCCCGCACCCAGCTATAAACAGAAATTAACGAACGTTGACAGCCGATGAAGGCTGACGTTCTATAAATTGCACCGTGAACCTTCCTGAAATGTATTTGAGCACAATTTATCGGCCTAAAATAAAAGTGGGTGGGGGTGTCTTGGTGTACGGGTATGATAACTAACGACGTCACTAATGGCATGATGAATTACTTAAAGTACGGTCACATGATGTGTAGCTAGTCTGTCATCGCAAGTATGTCGTTGCACACCAGTGAGATTGATTTAGAGATGAACTAGAAATGTGAGCACCATGTAATAAAACGACCGGGAGCTATAACTTTATGGGATGATAATTATAAGACAGGAGTTAACAAGATGAAGTATGTGGTACTAAAGGTGTCGCAAATGACTGGAGTGGAGTGTGAAATAGTTGAAACGTAACGGGCAATCTTTCCAGTCGGAGGCTGTATTTTTAGACGAAATCAGACTATTACTTTGTATTCAGGGATCTGAGTATGATCAGTTCAAGAAGTAGAAAGCAGGCAAAAAAATCTGTGTTTGAAGTTAGTGCAATTTAGGCAGGGAGAAATTCTGAGAGACAGTACGAATGACTCCGGAAAGCATTTGTATTTTTAAAAAAAAAGATAAAGCCAAAATGGCAGGTAAAAAATTTGAAAGTTAAAGAAGAGAACCGAACTTTTAATGGAAAGTTACAGAAGAGAACCTACTTTTAATGTTTTCACGGAACTGGAATTGTATTAATTTTTTTTATAAATAAAAAGCCAGTGTGTTTGATGTGCCAGACTTCTATTTATCTTCTGGAAAAGGCCAATCTTCATAGACACCACAAGTCAGTGCATGCAGATAGTTAAGAAATTGGAACAAAGTTAAGACGCCAAAGTTGTTTCTGTTTAAAAAATTATCTGAATGTCATGTGAAATGTTTTTGTTGGATTTAGAGCTCGTGTGATTGTGCTACTTAAACCTCTTTTAAAATTAGCTGGATACTAGCTAAGAAGCTAAAAACCATATTCAGATAAGGAAACTGTTAAACTTTGTGTTCAAGAATGAGCAGATGCATTATTTGATGAGTGTCAAACGAATCACTGTTGTTAGAATGAACGTTGTTTGTGTCCGTGACTTGTGTCATGAGTGTTAATATTGTGTCTGAATGATCATTGTATGACCGGGAACTCAATAGTAAAAAACAATTGTATGAATATAAGGCGTTATTTAGATAGAGTGAAGAACCGTGTGTTGATTAGTATAGTCGTGGGACGTTTCTGAGTTATTGCTCATGTGTTTTGGATAGATTGTGTCGTTATAAGGAGATACACGTAGCCATGTGATAGATTGTGTCATTATAAGGAGATACACGTAACCAGGTGATAGATTGTGTAGTTTATAAGGAGATACACGTAACCAGGTGATAGATTGTGTAGTTTATAAGGAGATACACGTAACCAGGTGATAGATTGTGTAGTTTATAAGGAGATACACGTAACCAGGTGATATATTGTGTCGTTATAAGGAGATACACGTAACCAGGTGATAGATTGTGTAGTTTATAAGGAGATACACGTAACCAGGTGTATCTGCGTGACAGATACATGTAATAAAGAAGAACCCTAGTCATTCATAAAGTGTTTGTGTTCCAATATTCGGTGTGCCTGGGCATTCGTTGACAGACAGCCTTGCAGAGTACCATCGACAAAAGTTGACCAAAAAAAAATACACGAAGATTCTCGACTACCGTAATAGAGTATTTTAACACTGAATTCAAAAAGAAAGAATAAATAAATGTGAAAAATATCTAATCTTCAGATATATCCCCAGACTGTAGCAAGGCGTGTTGAGAGTCTGGCTGGGGATATTTTTGAGCAGTTGCGTCATGATTTGAAAAAATCTACCCGTTTTAGACCTGCATTGGATGGAAAGTATAAAAACACTGACACTCCAATTTATTGTTTGGGTTAGATTTGACATGGAACAAGGATTTGAAGAAGAATTTTCGGCACTACGCACATTGAAAAATACAACCCGTGGTGAGGATATACATAACGCTTTGAAGGAATTTCCATTAAAGTATAGTATTGCTTTGAAGAAGCTTATTTTGGTTACAGCAGATGGTGCATCTGCAATAGTGGGGAAAGAGGGTTGGCCTGATTGGTCTGTTGGTGGCTGACAACGACTTAAGCGTAGCGTTGTTAATTCACAATTACCAGCGATCGCTCTGCTCAAACTCAAAGCTCAAAGATGTTACACTGTAAAATGTTAGGGATGGTGCTGTAGCAATTGCCAATTTCATTTGAGCAAATCCGTTAAATCGCCGGCATTTGAAGATTTTGTGAGAATAATCTGAAAGCGATTTTACGTATTTTGCTCTTCATGCTGATGCTTGTTGGCTGAGCAAAGGTAAAGTCCTGGCAAGATCTGTGATTTAATTAAAGAAATGAAAATGTTTCTTAGTTCCAAAACAAATGGCGATATTTTTTTAAATCATATGGAATGGAAATGCCTGAGTTTATTGTCAAGCTGGCATTTCTAACTGATATCACAGACAACAGATCACCTTAATAAATTAAATTTAAAATTACAAGGGCTTTTCCAAATCTTACCAATGCTGTTGAAAGAAGGTAGAGTTTTAAATCTAAGATGGACTGATTCACTACTCAACTTAATCATTCAAATTTTACTCACTTTCCAGTCCTTAAAAACAGCTTCCAGAAATGGTACTAAGTGAGCGATTCGATCTTTTTAAGGGGGGAGGTACACCGAGAAAAATGGAAAAAGGCTAATTTTCGATTTAGCAATAATCATTGATATCAAATTAAAGTGTATTCAATTCTGCACAATTACGTGTAATTATTTTTAATTTATGTTAAATAGTTCTTGAGCTATGAATTTTTTATTAGAAGGGGTAGTATCAGAAATTACCCCAAAAAAATAAAAATCATTAGACTTTTTCTGAATTAATTATTTTAAAACAAATGATGACCTCCCCAATAATTGTTTAATACAATGATCAGTCCTTTTAAATATGGCAGCTTCCATAGAAATAAACAAAAAAAATTTGTGAACATTATAATTGTCTTAATATTTGTTTATAATTTGTTTATACAATGCCTAGTGATAGCAAATATTCAAAGAAACGAATGTTTCATAAAAATAGATATATTAAGCCTAATATTGGTCTCAATGTGGAGATTTAAAATGGAAATAAAATAAAACAATCTGAATTGATTCAATCGTTCAAGTTCAAGATGAATTACCCTTGGCTTGACTAAAATTAAAATACCCAAGTGTAGTGTTCTT
Organism: Omphiscola glabra; assembly: GCA_964017045.1. Classification (NCBI taxonomy): domain Eukaryota; kingdom Metazoa; phylum Mollusca; class Gastropoda; family Lymnaeidae; genus Omphiscola; species Omphiscola glabra. The sequence goes on along the minus strand of OZ024794.1, from coordinate 51,646,234 downwards.
GAAACACCATATGCCACGCCCACCCAGAACAGGGCAGAAATTAAATTGAAAGACATCTATGGAGTAAATGATTCTCATTGAGATTAAAGTGAAGATTAATTTTAAATGTTTATTATAAACAAAGTGAATCAGTATCAGTAGTCAGCAATGAATTTAATTAGGCCAATTTTGTATACCTTTCACATCCAAGTATATTTAGTAAATATCTAGATAGTTATAATCAAAATACGAACGAATCGATGAATAGTACTATATTGAAAATGTGCCCTAAGAACAAATATAATGGTTTAAGAGCTGTCAACATTGATGTGGCATTAGCAAGCCTTCTTTTAAATGATGGATCCACAAAATAGGAGGCTCCTCTAAGATTTTTACAGATTTCCCTTGGTCTGTTTACTTTCAATTATTTTATTACGATGGGCGCTATGCGGATCGAAAGCACAAAAACAAAAAAACCAAGTCCTTAGAAGCTAAAAGAACCAGAAGAAGGCTTAAATTAGGGTTAGAAGAGTCAAAAGTTGAAGCTAAATGATATCCTTATCTTTCAGGGGGTCATTAAAATTAAAGAATTCATGTACTTTATGAACAAAATTAATGCGTGTTCATTCACAAAATTTCGACATTTAGTTCACATAAAAAATGATAACTTTTTTAAATGTCAACCAATTTGTTTGAAATTTTGCATGATGCTTTATAATATAATTGTCTATGGCAGCAACTAAGCATATTACAATATATTAATAATTACACATTTTACAATTTATCAAAATTTGATTTTTAAATTTCAAAATTAGGTTACTTTGGGATCCTGTGATATCAAAAGTATTCAATTTCTCACATTTTTCTTAGTTCATGCCATAGCTAATCCATATTTCTATATGGTTAAAAAAGTATAATAAATTTGAGCTTAAAACATTCTATCTAATTTTTTTAGTCTGACATGCCAATTTTCAACATCCCATTTTTCTTTTTTTTTTTCCAATATAAGCAAACTATTATGTATTACTTTTTAATGGTTATTTTTTGTGTTATTATGGTAGAATGGCTATTCCTCTAGCTTCAGTGCAAATTTGACACTTGTAACTTCAATAGTTTTTTTTTGGTGAATTTTTTAGTAGTCGACCTATGTTCTGGGTGTACCTCCCCTCTTAAATCGAAAATTTGAAATTAGATTTCACAGATCGTTTTAAAGATATGTGCAATCTTATTATTTTACTATTTGTTTAAAAATCCCTTTACGTGTACTATCTCCGTTGTATTCAGAAATATGAACATATCAGGAGCATACGAAGGTGCAGTGCAGCTTAAATAAAATCATCGAAATTCAGCACAACACGGCTCTTCGTGAAGAACATCAAAATGCGTCGCCAATTGAATTTTTTTGGATGACCTCTACTTCTTCAGATCAATGGCCACAACTATCGAAATGGTATAAAAACATATTGACGATGTTTGAAAGTACCTGCGTCTGTGAATCTGGATTCTCAGTAATGACCAGCATCAAGTCCAAAAAAAACGAAACGCTTTGGCTGACGAACATTTAGGAAGCCTAATAAGGGCAGCAGTTCGTGAATACAAGTCGCAAATTAAGAGATGGCAAGTTCAAGTTATAGCCAAGGTAGGGAGTGTTCATAAATTAAATAATTTTCTTTAAAAAAATTCTTTTAAGTATTTCTTTTGAGATGTGGCAAGAAAAAAAAAATCTTCCCCCCCCCCACCCCCCGGAGTTATAAAAGGTTGGACGGCACTTCCTTAAAGGATCCACTTGCGGTTGGTGCTACCCCTCCTTTCGTCCCATCGCACTTGGTTGGGAAATTATGTTTACAATGTCTACATTTCCAGAATTTCTACATAGAGAGAGAAGATAATATTTTACGATTGAATTTAAGACTTACTGTTCTGTGGGGTCTGACTCCCTCGCTTTAACAACGACGGTCAATAGTGACCGGTAGACTTTTACGAGACTTACAAGACTAGAAAACTTAAAACTTTTTCTCTTTGTGTGGATTAATATTGGTTCCTGGGGGGCAGTGAGGTCACAACTGATTTAATCCCAAAATTTTGGACTTGAGTTCAGGTAAAAACAACACAAGCACCCCGGATATATGGGACCCGTTAACCTTGGATGTAACTCAACTAAGAGAAAGAAAAATCTGAAATCTAACACAGAGATGGCGTCCCACAGGCGGTATGACAATGACACGATGAAAATTCCGACAACACCTGTGACGTGGAACTTATAAAGAGCGCAGTGAAACACGCAAAAAACATTCCTGGTCATTTACTGCAGTCATGATCTCTTTCCAGTAATCTTGACTAAGTCTTTAAATTTATCGAAATAGGCAAGGACGAGAGAGTGTGAGGCTGATATATTGAGGCAACTGTCCCTCACTTGAAACACACTACAGCCAAAGTCAAGGCTGTTACTCAAGTCGATTGTTGCCTTGGTCATCTTCGCGTGCAAAGGATGAGCAATAATGATATTTTTTACCTTCCTAGTATTATATTTTTTTCACTTTACTGTACTGCAAGTTGATACAATTTTATTTCTGTTTATTTGATTTTGTATTTATATATCAACGTAATAGCCTCGGTGTCGTTTTTTTTTTGTACACTGGTATTCATTCCATTGTCAGGTATTGCTCATCTAACGCGGCGGTTCTCAACTTTATGGGTCGCGACCCCTTTGGGGATTGAACGACCCTTTCAGAGGGGTTGCCTAAGACTATCGGAAAACATATATGCACCAGAGTTATGAGGTAGCAACGAAAATAATTGTTTGGTTCGGGGTCGCCACAACATAAAGACCTGTAATGAAGGGTCGCAGCATTAAAAAGTTTGAGAACCATTGATCTAACGAGACACATTTTTTTAAACTGCAGTTTATATTTGTTAAACCTTATAACTGTAGATAACACGGAATGGTAGAAACACTCAATCGTGCGGCATATTGAGACTGCTACTTTTTGGATACTGACACATTTAAACCGTTATTTTAAACTGTCTTCCTTTTTAAAAAAAAATAATAATCTTAGAAAAATGTATGTTAAACGCTAGCAAGTGCCGAGGTTATTTGTCGCTCGAAGATTAAATCATGCCTTCTTAAATCTTTAAATTAAAATTTTGGAATTTATATTAAAAATGGTGCATTTCTAACTTTTACTTCAGATTTTTTTTTTAAAGTTGTAATGCTTCTCACATTAACTGGACAATTCTGTGACTGCCAGCTACCATCCACCCCTACCCAGGGCCGGCCTTAGGCCACTGCAACCTATGCGGCCGCATTGGGCCCCGCACTTTCATAGGCCCCGCCCCGAATTTATTTTCTAATACAAATTCTGAATTTTCACTTTTTATCCTTATTCCTACCCAGACTGGGCCCCGCGCAATCCGTTTCGCATAGGGCCCCGCAATTGTTAGGGTCGGCCATGCCCTTACCCTCCAACCCCACCTCCCCATCCCTCCCCCCCCCCATGCACTGCCTTCCTTTCATATAAAGACTCAGAACATGACGGCTCACGCACAATCAACAATAGTTTTGTTATAAACAGTCCTGTAATTAAAACAATCAAACACTATTAATCATGGGATTCTTTGTTATTGTGGGGCTATCGTGTCGATTTACGGCAACATGTTTAAACAGAGATTAATGTTCCAACAGCCTTCGCCGGAGAATTTTCAAGGACATGGCTTCACAGATGTGGCATCTCTTGGAGATCCTAGGGTATCTTTTGATTTTGTCTTTTTTCATAATGTGGTTAAATACTACGTGAAAAGACAACCTCCCCTCCCCAATCCGCGTTTATTCTCAGAACTTGCGGGGGCCCACTTAAATGTCATTCTGAAAAAAAAATTGAGCTAAATATGTTGCTCTTGATTTATGATCAGAATTTTGAGTAATCCCTTTGTGCACCAGGTTTAGATGATTAATCCCTATGTGCACCAGGTTTAGATGAGTAATCCCTATGTGCACCAGGTTTAGATGAGTAATCCCTATGTGCACCAGGTTTAGATGAGTAATCCCTATGTGCACCAGGTTTAGATGACTAATCCCTATGTGCACCAGGTTTAGATGAGTAATCCATATGTGCACTAGGTTTATATGAGTAATCCCTATGTGCACCAGGTATAGATGAGTAATCCCTATGTGCACCAGGTTTAGATGAGTAATCCATATGTGCACTAGGTTTAGATGAGTAATCCCTATGTGCACTAGGTATAGATGAGTAATCCCTATGTGCACTGGGTTTAGATGAGTAGTCCCTAAGTGCACTAGGTTTAGATGAGTAATCCCTATGTGCATTAGGTTTAGATGTGGTAAAAAAATTAAAAAATTCGTGTCAAAAAAAAAAAGATGCAACTTAATATAGATTGGGAAATTGATCCAAAAATAATTGTAGAATCTATTCGGTTAAGAAATATAAAATAATAAAATACAATATTTTCATTTTCACCTAAACTTTCACAATGTAGTAAGTGATCAGAGACCATTCGGACTATTTCACCTCGTTTTCGTGTTATCTCGATATTAATGGGCAGATATGCAACACTTTGTCATCGTTTGCGGGTTTGACTTTTTCTTTTTAAGTGGGTGAGGGGGAGGGGGCATTGGACGCTAACACTTCTACAATAATCATTTACTTAACCCCCACCATCAAAAAGTTTTTCTCATATTGAGAATCTCTAACCATTGCTCCGCCCCCTTTTTGCTCCCCTTCTCCCCCTTCGACGCCCCTTATCCCCCCCTCGACTCCCCTTCTGCTCCACTTCTGCTCCCCGTTCTGACCTCACTTTCATGTATAAAAACTAGGATATGTTTTACTCAATTACACCGGCAATGCTTCATAACTGACAGTTAAACATGTTAAGAGCTACGGGCAGTGACAGAAAGGGGGGATGAGATGTTGCTCTTTACGCCAGACACCCACCACCCCCACCCACCATCTCTTTCATTACACAAGCAAGCGAAGAATAATTGTAATCGGTATGTCAACGTCGTTGTTGGTAAAGTCTCAACATTTCCTTTAAAACGTGTGCATGCGACGCCATGCATGAAATGTTAATTTTCGTGTGAAACAGCATGTGGTACGTGGCTGCCCTACGCAAATCAAAACATTGTCTGGTTTGTGGACACTCCGTAAACGCAGAATTCATTTAGTTGGCCTCGGAGAACCGGCTGTGTTCCTTATGGACAGCGCCGATGATATGACAGGCATTGGTGAACTCAAAACTCAAATGCAAACGTAGAAATATGGATGCGGTCGGGCATAATCAACCGCGACTATAACTCAGAACATCGACACACGATAGGAGAAGTTTTAACGCAGTTCAAACATAGATTACGACATCTGGGTTAATGTGTGTGTAGCAAATGTTCACAAGCTCATGATGGCGTTTCACATAGCTGTACAATAAAGTTTCCCACTGACTAAGTGCATGACGTAATATATAGATTTGTGTTCCGACTAGTATTTAACACCACTACGAAATTTATGTAATTCAAATTACCACAAATAAAAACAAACAGTGAATGTTTGATAGAATTTAGGTAAAAGAACAATGCGCCGTGATCAATGTTTAGCAAGACGTCTTCCAATCTGATGTGTTCACCTCTGTACACTTCCCCAAACTGAAGTGTCAATTAGAGACCGACCGAAAGTGGTATTCTGATTCCTGTCGAAACCGAAACCTGACCGAAAGTTAAACATGATTTTTGGCCAGAACCGAAGCTTAATGAGACTTTCGCCCGAAACCGAAAGATTTAAATGTATCAAAACTAGTTTTAGCGTACGTTCTGCGCACCGCGAAAAATGACTTAACAACTTTTGTGGCAATTTTTATTTTCTTAAGTGACTCATAAGTGACTCTCATACAATTAACCCAAGGAAGTGCACCTCCCCCCCCTCCACCCCACACACACCTTTTTTTTTTTTTTTTTTTTTTTTTTTTTTTTTTTTTTTTTGCAGTGTCCCTCTTACCACCGGTTAGCTTTATACGTTTTGACTACTTTTTTTTAAACAAACAGAACTTATTGGGACCTCAACATTCGTTTATTCCATCCACAGGGGATCGTGCTTAACTTTGAAATAATCAAGTTACCATTTTCCCCTTGAATGTTAGCCATTTCCGCTTGTCATCACACACACACACACGCCCACCCGCACACAAACACCCACACACTCACACACCACTGGACGGAACACACACGTTTTACCGTTTGTTTATATCTTCACCGTGAACGGCTCTTGATAACAATCCATATGAGAGGATTAATATTCTGTTATCTCAATATTACAGTCCAGCCATTCTGTGTGATGCCTATTCATAAGTCATTATACGCTTTGTCTAGGTATTCTAGAGAATTGCTGTATTCTGTGTCATTTCGCCTGTAACATTTAAATATATGAATAAATCTATGTATTTTTCTGTGTAATGTATTTCTAGAATACAGAAATCATTACTATACTGAAAACGTAATTCAATGTTGCTTCCACCTACCATAGCTAACACTAGGCCTACAAAATAAAATAAAAATGATCATAGAAGATTTATTTTATATAGCCATTTATGAGCATGCTAATGATGAATGTCAATGAATTAATTAATTGAAATAAGCCAAGGGATCCCAAATTAAATATAATACAACAATTATTTTTACAATAATAAAGGTTATGTGACCATTTCTTAAGATTTGTCTTTCACTATATTATTTACCTTTGACTATGAAAAGATAATGATAAATCAAAATGTATGACACAAATGGATGATTGGAATAAACCTAGGGTTCCCAATTCGCTGTTTAATTAAAACAAAAATAATAATATAAATATTACCCCTATTTATTGTTTTTTCCACAAACTTAAGTGTAAGCCTAATTGACGTTAGGCTTTTTGGAAATATTGGACAAGTAAGTCACATAGCAGCTGTGAACAGTGTTCGCAGAGGATTTGTTATATATTTTTCGATAACAGCAAGATGTCGAGCAATAATGAATATTGGATTGCCGGCCGAAAGACAGGGTTTGACATCTGGTAGAAGACCGAAGGTCTCCATCACATTCGGTCAGACAGCCGAAATTCTCAATCACTTTCGGCCGAAACTGATAAATAAACCGAAAGTTAACTTTCCTGTTTCGGCCGAAACTACGCCGAAAGTGATCAAATGGCAACTTTCGGCGCCAAAACCTGAGCCGAAATTCGGTCGGTCTTTAGTGTCGATCATCGGCACAAACCCTCACTTCAAGGCTACTTATTTGCATAAATAATAATTCACTTTTTTAACAAAAAAAGAATAAAAATATTAATAAAAATTTAATAAACTAAAATAATTTTATTATTTTTTGTATTAAAACAAATATAAAATGTATTGATTTTTTTTAAATCTCTTTTAGCATCAAATTTTAAACAGATTGTTCCATATCGTCCATTGCATTATTCGTTTCGAGTTTCACACGAGACACCGCCTCTTGTTTTATTTCAGACCCTTCTACGTTGCTCGCGGGCAGTTATGTGTATTTTGTTCCTTTGGGGAAGCGAAATCTTTTCGTTTTAAGTGATTTTTGTTTCCTGTGTGAAGAAAAAAAATATATGAAATTACCTCTGGTATTTTGTCGGGACCGCCTACTTATTTTGTGTTAACCGACTTTTCATGTTAAGCGTTTTCGTGTTAACCGTATTTCACTGTATGTGCATGCAATGTGCATGCAATGCATGTTTTAAACCCTAAGTAGGGCACTTCCCCTGACACTGACAGTGAAAGCATCATCGAGAAGACTGGCAGTGACAATATAAAGGGCGAAATTTATTTATTTGACATTGCCAGAGATTTAACTATTTCAGCTAGTGCCACTCATCTGTACGTGACGTCTGAACTTATTGCATTAAGTGTCACGTTGGAGGTCTCCCGAGGTCAGTCTCTAATTATTACAGGACCGAATTGCACCGAGATTATACAGAACAGCAACGGAGTTACGTTATATAACTACACAACAAGATAGGACTACAGCAAAAAAATAGAAATAAAGATGATCACCATAATATAACAAGCTGATATTTTAACATATGCACATGAAACTTGGGCCCTAACAAAAACGGCAGAAAACCTAATAAACACATGGGAGAGGAAAGTCCTCAGGAAAATATATGAACCAACGAAAGATGAATATGGATGGAGAATACAAACCAACCAGGAATTGTACAGTCTATATCGGGATCCCATGATAGAAGAAGAATTTTTTTTTAAAAAGGGCAGGCTACGCTGGCCAGGACACTGAGAGAGAATACCACATGACAGAGTGATGAGGGTGCATCATCAAAACCCCAGAGGGAAACGGCTCAAATGCAGACCCAGGCTTAGATGGATGTACGATGTGGAGAAATATCTACAACAACTGGGAATCCAAGCATGGAACAGAAAAGCATATAGGTCTGAGTGGAAGGAAGTAGTGAGGCAGGCCAAAGCCCTACATAAGCTGTAGCGCCACGGGGATGGATGGATGGTCTGAGTGGAAGGAAGTAGGGAGTCAGGTCAGAGCCCTGCATAAGCTGTAGCGCCACAGGGATTGTGATATTCTAGCACTAAGTTCGCATTAAGTTCAAACTCTATTCATTCTTTTCTGACACGGCATAGTGTTGTTAAAGGTTGAACGTGTAAACAACGCCTACTATTATGTTCCTTGGGTGTGGGGGGGGGGGGCGGAAATACAGTTTTTTTTTTTTAGGCAATGGTAAAATGTAGATATGGAACTAACATTAAGTTCTCGATCGGAAACAATGCAACTTCAATATTTCTCTTGTGAATTTCAATTATAAATTGACCTATGTCAGTGGTTGGCAAACTCATTAGTTAAAAGAGCCAAAAGTCAGCAGCAGGACGATAAAAAAAAAGTTTGAGAGCTAAATTTCTTTTCAAGAACCTGTCAAGAACCATGTTTTTCAGAGTCTAAACTTATTTGTGGCCGACTGGCCGAGCCGCACTCAGGTCGCTTAAGAGCCGCATGCGGCTCGCGAGCCGCGATTTGCCGACCACTGTATAAATCATCAATCTGGGTTTAGATACTCTGACGGAGAAACAGATATTAGTTTAAATTTTCCATAAAACAGTTTAGGTCGTCACAGTCCAGAGGCCAGGGCAACAAATAATTTGAAAACAGATGGCCATTAAAATAGATCAATTCCTTAGATTCATTTTGAAACTTTCGCTTGGGGTGATTGATTAACTCTTACTTTTGATTTAAGATTATCTTTCTGTGTGTTTGTGTGCGAGTAAGGTTGGGTTAAGGAAGGTTTAGATTTGAACAAAGTCCAAAAATGTACGGTAAATTGTGACGCAGTCAACGATAAAAGTCTGCTCCATCTTCTCAGCTAATTCTTTTGCTTCTTATCTGTTTACTTGATAATTTCTTTAAAAAGCTTCTGTGCTTAAAAGCCATTCTCATCATGTACTTTTCGGCGAAATTTGTAAAAGAATCAGTAAAAAATGTACTATGAAAATTATTATTTTTAATTCGGTATTGATAAGCCTTTGATAAGGATACGCGCTGTGCCGGATTCAGGTATAAAGCGATAAAGGCAGCCGCCTAGAACGGCATTTTTTTTTAAAGTGTCTATTTCCAGCAAAAAATAAACATAAACAATTTGTTTAAATAAAAAATATCTTTTAAAAAAATGTTTTAGTTGAGAAGAATAATGAGCTCCCCATCACGTGCTAGCAGTGGCGTAGCTAAGTTTAGTGCCTCCAGGGGTGCGGTAAGCTGTGTGCCCGTTATGACAAAAACTATGCGATGGTGGACCGAAAATGCCGCCTTTACTATTAAAAACAAAAACCTGACGCCCACTGGATTGAGAGTATAGGAAGAAATAACGATTGAGGAAGAGTTGAATAATAACGAAAAAGTTCAGGATTTCGCTTCTGCCAAAGCGAGAAAGGCATATTTATTTTTTTCTTAAAATGTACTGTAAATTAATAGATAAAATGTTTGCAGCTTTATAAATTTGCATTACAAGATTTTTAGTTTGATCTACTAATTTTTGTATCAACTCTACAGAAGCAATAAAAGTCATGAAATCAACTAGTCAAATAATTTTTAAAAGAAAAACGCTGTTACAAACTTGCCAATTTTGCAAATTTGAGTTTAAATAAAGTTGTGCTACTTATAAATTATAATTAAAATATTAATCGCACATTTTTTTCATTCGAATTTTATACTTCACAATTATTAGAAACATTTAGTTTCTTAGAAAACTGAAAAACTAGTAAACATTGATTCTAATTCGACTACGACCGGCACACGATACGGCACAGAAACTGACGATCCGAGAAGAGGGAAAACATAATGTAAGGAGAGAATGAGGCCAAGTAAGAGGGGAGGTAGAGAGAGAGTGGGAGACAGTTGCATTCTGAGATTAATGGAGGGGGGAGAATGAGATTGATATCAAACCTATTTAATCCCGTTTAACAGGTGGGATTAAATGTTGATTAACATTGCGTTGGTTAAGTTTGATTTTGTCATCTTTCACTTTCGTCAAGGGACAGTTTGATTTTGTGAAGCTTATTTATTGGATTAGATTAATCAGGTGACACCTTGGGTGAAAATTTGATGACAAGCAACGGGAATCAGCGGCTTATTGGTGAAGAGATGTATGATGAAAATGATGGGGGAGGGGGTTGTTTATAACATATGCCCAACATGGTAAAATAATTTATTTTTTTAAATTCAAAGTCATTTTTTAAAAAGAAGATAGGTGTTTATAAACAAAGAATTACCAAGGCGGCTTTTATCGATATATAAATATTTTCTTTTTCTCGATTTCTTTCTCTCACACTGTGTGTGTGTGTGTTGGTGTGTTGATGGGTATGGGTGCAGGGATGTGCGATTGAAAAGTTGCGCTTGAAAGTGGTGCCCCCCACCTGGTTCACCAGAGCCACCTGCGTACTCACCATTGTATATAAGCCTTGGTCGTCTTCCCTTGCGAAGGGTGAGTAACAATACCAAAAAAAACAAAAACATTTACAAATAAAGAAAAAAGAGATAAAAAGCATTTTACTTACATTTGTTGAAAGCACAGACTATTTCAAGAAAAAAAAATATTTTCTTAACAAGGGTTGCCAACCAAGAGTCGATTTACGGACGGTCAGTAACGCACACACACAAAATTGAACTACAATAACGTGTACGAAAATGATGCTAAAAATTGTTTATTTAAATATTTTTGAAGCCAAACAAAACGGAAAATTGAGCCTTTTCATTTTCATCCCCTCTAAAAACTTGTATTATCATAATCAGGAGAAATTCTCCACTGGTGAGAATGCCATACGACAGGGGTGGGCAAACTGCGGCCCGGCAACTGATATCATGCGGCCACAGACGGCATTTAGAAATTTTAAAAAATTACTTTGTTTTAAAGTCCTATTGTTGAATTTTTACAGAATTTCACGTACTGTTGTGATTGTTTTTACATTTTTTTTTATCAAATTTCTTTCTAATTTTCCAGTTTTTTGGTTTGTTGACATGTACATATTGGACATACTATAGGTCCACATGCGGCCCGCCAATAGCTTTACATTTGTCAATGTTGCCCTCCGTACAAAACTTTTGCCCACCCCTGCCATACAAGGAAATAATACGTATAAATTAAGCGCATTGCTCATGGTCATATGACATAGATTCATAGAGACATAGCCATGCGTATATTTGATATCAAGCCCATATAAAGTCATATAATATTATCGTTCAGATTTAGCTGAATGAGTTGTTTTCTCTTTAGCTTCATAGCTGTGACAATTTGATTCTAAAAATGTTTCTGTACGAGTTTTGTTGGTCTGCAAAATATTTGTAAATTTTATTAAAAAATTATTTTACTATAAATTATATTATTTGGAGTCGGCAACCTCTGGTCTGAACTGATCATAAAATATTGCTGAAAGTGCAGTTTTAACTTTGGCACTCCCTCGACCTATTTTAAAATACTCACGTGACGTTCCAGCTTGCATCATTCACTGTTGCGCCTACTACGAGAAGTTTACATCATCGTCATTACGAGAAGTTTACATCATCGTCACTACCAGAAGTTTACATCATCGTCACTACCAGAAGTTTACATCATCGTCACTACCAGAAGTTTACATCATCGTCACTACCAGAAGTTTACATCATCGTCACTACCAGAAGTTTACATCATCGCACTACCAGAAGTTTACATCATCGTCACTACCAGAAGTTTACATCATCGTCACTACCAGAAGTTTACATCATCGTCACTACGAGAAGTTTACATCATCGTCACTACAAGAAGTTTACATCATCGTCACTACCAGAAGTTTACATCATCGTCATTACGAGAAGTTTACATCATCGTCACTACCAGAAGTTTACATCATCGTCACTACCAGAAGTTTACATCATCGTCACTACCAGAATATTACATCATCGTCACTACCAGAAGTTTACATCATCGTCACTACGACCATTACTTGAAACATTTGTTATTGGTTTTTTTTTTATTAAAACTCGTTCATTAAGTTTACTCACTTGAACCGCTAGCGGCCAACAAACGGTTAATGGTTTAAATAAAAATCACAAATCCCCAGCAATGTCTTCTTTTTGTTTTTTCTGATTTCAAAACTGTTCAGAAAGTTGCCCTAAAACCAGAAGGCAACCAATAACCGTGCTTTACGGGCTGAAAATCTGAAGTGAAGAAACTTTATACGGTTTTCTAGTTTTTCATTGTTCACCTTCTTGGCTCAGGTCCTCCTTCACCAACACGCGTACGTCTCGGCGTAGGTTGTCCGCAGGCGCAACGTTGGAATGTAATAGCCGTTCGCTAGCTGCGCAACATTTGTGAAACTGTACACTGGCTGTTTTGTTGTGTGCAGTCTTTTTCTTGTCCTGCCATTGTTCTTCACATAACTTTGATTAACGTTACAGGCAATAACAATTTTTTTTTTGTTTAACCAACATGAAGCCAAACACGTTAAGTCAATTAGGGTAATAGAAGTAGGAGAAATATGGGCTGTTGGCTTTTTCATAACCTTAATTTATGGGTGTGTCTAAATATTTTTATTACGATTTTTCTTCACAGAAAAAAAAAATAATTTAATTGCAAAAATTACTTCTATTCACTTTAAGAGGTAAAAATTATGCAGATATCATACATAACTACATGTGTGTCTTCTTGGGGTCAGAACTTAATGCATCGATGATTCCTAGACGCAGAGGTCAATCCCCCGGGAATAGTCTGGGAATTTACCCGATATGTGTATTCACTTCTTAGAAAAGACGGTGCAAGATTTATTTTAGAGTGCCGTTTGCGTGTGTATTAAATGAGAAAATAAAAAAAAGGTAAAATCAAAATCAGTTCACCTGTTAGCTATAATAATAAAATATGAACCCCAGGGACGTAAGGATCTTCCACTCAGAGGTGAGGATCTTCCACTCAGAGGTGAGGATCTTCCACTCAGAGGTGAGGATCTTCCACTCAGGGGTGAGGATCTTTCACTCAGAGGTGAGGATCTTCCACTCAGAGGTGAGGATCTTCCACTCAGAGGTGAGGATCTTCCACTCAGGTGAGGATCTTCCCCTCAGAGGTGAGGATCTTCCACTCAGAGGTGAGGATCTTCCACTCAGAGGTGAGGATCTTCCACTCAGAGGTGAGGATCTTCCACTCATAAGTTTTCCAAACAGCTCGCATACCTCAAGAGACTGTCCTAGGAGATTGCTGACTGGTTTGGCGTCGTATCTGCTGTCTGGGAAATTATTGGCACGGCGTTCCCGTGCGATCCTGATGGAGTCCAACCCTTGTAGTCATGTGACAAAATTTTCAAAATTAGACCATGATTCGGTTACGTGTTACAATTGGACATGATTATGCCCCTTACAGCCCGTGTTACAATTGTACTTACTTATGCCCCTTACTACCCGTGTTACAATTGTACTTACTTATGCCCCTAACTAACCGTGTTACAATTGTACTTATTTATGCCCCTTACCACCAATGCTACAATTGTACTTACTTATGCCCCTTAATCCGTGTTACAATTGTACTTTCTTATGCCCCTTGCTTCCCGTATTACAATTGTACTTACTTATGCCCCTTACTAACCGTGTTACAATTGTACTTACTTATGCCCTTTACTTCCTGTATTACAATTGTACTTACTTATGCCCCTGACCTACCGTGTTACAATTGTACTTGCTTATCCACAGAGCCAGCCTCAGGATTTTTGGGACCCTAGGCATGGAGCGTAGGTAGGGGGCCGCGGAAAGGTGTCCGATAGGGGAGCTTTCCCGGAGCTGAGGAGAAAACAAAATTGTGAAGTTGCTAAATAGACCTCAGACGAGAGATTTATATCCCCCTATACCTCTTTTTTCTCGACATCACAGCGACACCTCCGCTCTGCCTTCGTCACTGTTCCCTCCTAGCTATAGAGCGTGTAACCACTAGCCATATTGATAATTCCACCACTACAGAAAATTTGTAATACTGAAATATATGGACTTGCAAGTTGTAGGCTTTAAAACAAAAAGTGCCCGGCAGCCCCCCCCCCCACACACACTTTTTTGGCAATGGGATCTTAGGTGGTCGCCTAGCTGGCCAAGCCTAAGAACGACTCTGTTATACCCATATGGGGTGTAGGCTGACTAAGATTGCTCTCTATTCACCTCGATCCTGTGCTTTCCTTTCCAGTTTAATTCCAGGTTATCTGTATCCTTTGTCCTGCCTCTCTCCATTTTCCCTGTAGGTACCGTGACAGGAATTGTCTGCTCGTTTTCTGGGGGTTTACGAAGCGTGTGCCCTATTATCGTTTTGAAAGGAAGGTCATCAGCTCCGAGGCGTCCTGAATAACCAGGCTTCACGCCTCTTCTTGTGGTAGAAGAGCTCTAACCTGTATCTAACTTGACGCTACCCCCACCTCATTTAGCAGCCAATCTTGCGACCAGCCATCGCTGAGTTGTTAAATTATCTCTTATAAATATTACGATACTGGTATGCCTCGTTGACTGCTTCCACTTTCGGAACCGATTCCTAAAAATCGTGGCTGCTTCCTAATCAGCGAATTTGGTATTGAGCGTATATTACAAATAAGTTTATGTGTTTGAAATAAATTATGGCTCAATAGTGAGTTTAATAGTATGCAAAATATAATTCCCGATAACTACGCTAAATTATATTCTCTTATATAACTCAACTGCGTTTGACGCGTAATATTTTCTTTTCGGAAAATGAAATCGTCTCAGTTTAAGTGTGGTGTAAGTGTAAGAAATATTCGGTTTAAAACTGGTTGGGACATTAGAGTATTTAGTATAGTTCATGGGCGTGGAATAAAAAGTGTGCAGTAACGTATCATGGGGGAAGAGGTGTAGCAAAAATTTGGGATTCTTAAATGTGCGTTACTTGAGTTCATGTTTTGTCAAGTAAATTTAGTAGATGGGAAGTTCACGTATTGCTGTCGCCAATTTTTGGCGGGCTATATCTCGTATCAAATAATAAATCAGTCTTTTAGGAAAAATTGTTTAAGAAGTCTCGTTTTTTAATCCATCTTTTCTGAGCTTTTATTATGATCGCAAACTTTGTTCAACTTAAACACACAAACAAACAAAAACACTTTCGGGTTTCCATACAAAGCTATAAAATATATTAATGACTATTAACCAGATCATTAATTGTATATCATCATTATATATATATGAAACAACTCATTACGTTCTACTTCAGAAATTCTAGAATTTTCGTCACCTAAAGGCAATCTTTAGAATAAAAAGAACGCATCGAAGTTAAACAACCTTTTCTTAGCCAAGAAAGGTGTGGGCACGAAAGGAGTGACACGACACATTTACACGATGAAGTCAATATCAAGGCCATACTAACGGAGACAGGTGTGGTGGCTAAAAATAACACTATGAAGACACGCCGTACGCTATAGTAGGCTATAGGAGTAGAGAAAAGTGATATGAATAGGCATATATTGAAGTGAAAAAAAAGCCAAGACATATGATATAATATAACATTAATATTGTTGCGTAACGAAAGGGTGCGTTTTTTACCGTCGACTTTTCTTTTGAAAAAGCTTTCTACCTGTTTCTTTTAATTATGGAGCTCTACAACCCACGAAGGATGACGTTTACCGGTGACAACGGGGAAGTGCGGGTCAACATTAGAATTGTTTATTAACGGCAGGGGGTACAAACGCATTATTCTCCGTGTCTCGTTTAAGGCGAAAATGTGTATAGCTTTGGTGGGGGACCGGGGGGGGGGGTGTTTTTGCGTTCTCACTTTCTGTTATATTTTCTTTTTTTTTTTTTATTGCATCACTGGTCTTATAAAATATCGGCAACAATATTTTGGCGTTGACTCAGATTCAATATATTGAGATCTCGATCTTATTAAGTTTACAAGCATCGACTCTTTATGCAAAAGTGTATGCACCAATTGAACACGCATTTAAATAGTGTTATTAACGGTTTCAATAATATGTTGAATTCTATGACTCAAATCATCATTTGCGCTCCCAGTTTCCAGAATTTTTACGCTTCACGCAGAAAAAAGAGTTTTTTCTCAACACAACTGAGTACCGAAAACAGGGGTACTCAACTCAGCTCAGCTCCCAGAATCGCATGATCTAGGCAGACCCGAGACTGTTACAGTACAAGGTAAGTGTAGAAACGCTAAAATAGCATAGTTAAAATAACCAAACCCACTCTAACACACTATCCACTTTAAAATCTACCAATATAAAGGGCACAAATTAACATTGTAATTTCCACAATAGACCACTTCCACTCTCTTAAACCAACTAATTCAAATCCCCAATTTAAACACCACAACGGATTACACCCCCGCCCCTTTGAATATACCTTTTTAAATTCCCCAAAATAAATAAAAGATATTAAAGATGGCCACCACCGTCCTTAACCTAAAAGTCCAGCCTCGGGCTTACACTAAACCCGATACCATAATAATCATTCTCTCTGGGCCTATGGCCTACGACACTAACACGGAAATAATCATGAAGGAACTCAATTCCAAATTTAAACTAAAATGGGAACACGTGGAGTTGCTGTACAACCTGGAGGCGCCCACCAGGTGGTACCTCACTCTGAAAAAAGAAGCGAAGGCGGAGCACCATGCCCGCCTCCATAATGCCCTCATTGGGGGCATTGAGACCCATGGGTTTGTAGGAGCGCTTGTCCACGAGGACAAGATGAACATGAAGATTTACCTGTCCTGGGTACCCATCATGTTGGGGGAGGAAGGAGTGAAGGAAATCGCCGAACATCTGGCGGCTCCCAACACCCCTTTCAAGGTGACCAGACACCCCCAAAACGCCTCCAAGTGGGCGTTGCATCTTACCCCGGGGAAAGAGATTCCCCATTATATTCTGGTGAACGCCGGTGTTTTCCAGAAACACAAGATATGGGTTCAGGTCCCAGGAAGGAGGGTGCAGTGCTTCCACTGCGAGGGCGTGGACCACTGGTCCAACCAGTGTGAGAAGATTAAAAAAAGAGCCCCTAATGCAGAGCCGGCAAACCCACTACCACCTGCAAAATCAACAGCAAAGAGCTACGCGTCAGCAACGACAGGTAAAGTGATCCCCCCGGCGACGAAGGTGGTAGAAGTAGCAGGAAAAGAAGATGAAAGGACACAGAAGACCCCACCAAAAGGAAAAAAACAGGAAAAGAAGAGCGAAGAAACTAGATGCAAACCAGCCCAGAAAGAGGTAAAAGAACAGGATGAAAAGGAAGAAGAAACGAGACGTAGAGACAACCACGAAGAAGAGGAAGAAAACACGGAGGAGGACAAATCCTTTGAAGAAGTAAGAAGAAGTAGATCGTCCTCACCGACCGGAAAGCTATCCTACAAACGCCAAAACAGTCAGCTGACGATGGAACAGGCAAGGAAGAAGATTAAGAACACTATGTCTAAAAATTTCAACAAACAATTCCCATAAACAACTTAAAAACACCAACACTTTCCAACATTAAAAATGGCTGACAACACACTGACAATAATCTCCCTCAACATTAGGGGATGCAGAAATAAGGGAGACTGCATCATTAAAATTGTTAAAGATCATAAGCCAGATTTTCTATTTTTACAAGAAACAAACATTAAAACAGAACACGAAGCAAACACTTTCATTACCAAGATAGGCTTCAACTACAAACACTCCCACTATAGCAATAGCTCACACCAAATTGGAGGAACGGCAATCATACAAACGTCGGACCGATGGGAAACAACATCCAAAGGAAAGGACAACGAAGGACGAATAACAACAGTCAACATCACAAACAACAACCAAAACTACACCCTAGTCAACATATATGCACCACCAGACAAAACCAGGGGACAACCGTTCTACACAAAACTACCACAATTCTTAGCACACATACACCAGCGTGCAGAACTTATAATAGGAGGAGACTTCAACTATATTAATGACAGTTTAGACTCCACTAATCCCAACAGAGCCAAACTTGATAGAATAGTGGAAGAAAACAGTCAGACAGAAATTATACAATACATCACAGAGACATACAACCTAACCGACGCGTACAGGGAAAAACATCCCCAGGGCCAAGACAAAACATACACAGGCAACGTAGGGACATCCAGCGCTAGATTAGATAGAATATACGCACCAAAATCAACAACAATATATAGAGCTACACACATTGCGGACACACTTAAATACACAGACCACAAGGCGGTCAAAGTACAAATACACGGATCCAACGACCAACCAAGAGGACGCTCACCACATTGGAAGTTCAACAATACCCTCTTAGAGAATCCACACTATCTAGACACAATACAACACATCATCAAACAATATACAGCCACAATACCAACCCAAGACATAGGAAGACACTGGGAACTCTTCAAATCAACAGTCAAAAGAGTCACACAGACAATTGCGGCAACAATACAAAAGGAGAGGAAGGACCGAGAGAAAGAACTGAAACTTATCATACCGATTATGAAAGTGACCGATCCGACCGATCCCGAAATTATAGAGTTAGAAAAAGAACTAGACACAATACAACAGTACAAATACAAGGGCGCTCAAGTGAGAAGCCGAACACTCATAGACAACCTAGAAGTCCCCACAAAACACTTCCTAACCGTGGAAGAAAACATACAACGTAGCAATCACATCAAAGTTATCGAGGACGACAAAGGAACACTCCACGATAACAACGATGGGATTGTCACCACATTCAGAGACTATTACACACAATTATACAAATACGAACAAACAAACCCGGACATGCAAGACAAATACGCCGCGTACACAAAGAACCTGGAGGACGCCCAGATGGCAGAGCTTAGTAAACCCATAGATGTCACCGATGTCAAGACGGCGCTAGACGGGATGAACAATGGGAAATCCCCCGGACCAGACGGGCTGACGACAGAGTTCTACAAACACTTCGCTTCACAGCTGACCACACTCCTACACGCGGTGATAAGTGAGTCGTACGACAACAAAGAACTGCCGCCCAATATGGGAGAATCGTACATCAAACTAATACGCAAAAAGAAAACAGACAAGACACAACCTAAAAATTACAGACCTATATCTCTACTAAACACAGACTACAAAATATTAACTAAAGCGATAGCAAATAAGATTAAGCCCTATCTAAAAGAATTAGTGCACCCAGACCAACAGTGTAGCATTAAAGACAGAAATATAAACAACCATAATCATTTTATTAGAGATATAATTAACTACGCCAAAGATAAAAACATACAGGCAAGTATCTTGGCACTTGATCAGGAGAAAGCCTTCGACAGAGTATCACACACATACTTACACAAAATACTTAAACAAAACAACATAGGATCCTATGTGTGCGACTGGGTTAAAATACTATACAAAAACCCCATTAGCAAACTCTTAATAAACAATACACTATCAGAAGGAATTGAGATACAGAGATCGGTCAGACAAGGATGCCCTCTATCACCTTACCTATATATCCTGGCAATAGAGCCAGTGCTGGAAAAGATTAGGAAGGACCCTCAAATAGAAGGAATAAGCATACCAAATAGAGGAGAAAGGAAACTGCTTGCCTACGCTGACGACACAACACTCTTCCCTAAAAATAACAAATCTATCATAAAAATAATAGAAACATTTAACGAGTTCGGCCAGGGTAGCGGCTCTAAAATCAATATAAATAAATCAGAAATTATGGGGATAGGTAAATTAACAGACAAATTAGATTACCCTCTCAATCTAACAGGTAAAAAAGAACTTCTCATATACGGACTAACATTCACAAACAATCCGGAAGAAGTACATAATGGAACATGGGACAAAATAATTAAATACATCGATTTTATAATAGAAAGATTCCAATACTCAACAAAAACTATATTCGGACGTAGCACACTCGTAAACACACTAATCATACCAAAGTTAGTCTATGTAGGTAACGTTTTTAACATACCTCCGGATATACTAAAAACTATTAACCAGAGAATAAGGAAATTTATCTTTAAAAACACAAAATATAACATCAAACACTCAACACTTATGCAAACTAAATTAGAAGGGGGAATTAATCTTCAGGATATAGAAACTAAAATTAAAGCAATGAGAATTAAATATATAGGCCAGGCTATAAAAGACCACAAAGAATACGCACTAACACACTACTATTTAGGGATTAGATTGACACGCCTCACACCCATCAACAACAACACACCACACTACCTGGGAGCAAGGCTCCCCCCTTTCTACCAGGCATGCACACGAGCCATCCAAGATAACGAAGCACTGGTACATAAAACAAACAAAGAAATTTACAGCCACTTGAGAGATAAAAAGAAAACACCTCATTCTGAGAGGATCAAGTGGTTGAAACGTTTTAACACTACACAGATAGGAGACACCTTTAATAATCTACACATAAAAGAAATAGAACCTAGAGCTAGGGAAATAACTTTCCGTCTCCTATACAACATGACACCAACATCCGAAAGACTTGAACATCATAGGATTCAAAGACCAAGATGTCCACTCTGCGGATACATGTTAGTAGAAACAGAACAACATTTGTTTATGGATTGTAAAATAATACAAACAGCTAAAGCCACACTAACACTACTCTTAAAAGCAGGAACAACCCACCCGGTAAACATAGATAAATCGATTACACTAAACACTATCCCAAAATCTATTAATAAGGCCCAACATGTAATCAGCCTCCGACTGTTGGCTGAATACAGACAACACATTTGGCAGTGCAGACACTGGGTTGCGAAAGCGACCGCGTCCTCGAAGAAATTCGGGGGCGTCCACATGGGGTTTTGCCTCTTCGCGGCGTGGCGGACTAGTAGGGGGGACTTGTCCACCCGAAGCTAAAAAACCCCGGCCAAACGCATGACTCCCAACGCAACGGGAGCTGCCACTAACATGATTACTAGTTGCTGTTAATGGGTATGAGGCTTGGGTGGCCCTCAAAACCCATGCCGATGATTTTAACTACGCGGCCGTGAGAAAGCCGCCCCTAGGCAACCGTTTCGTCCCGCCACTACCAACGTCCCGACCGAAAGACTCCTTGGGCGGTGGGGGTTGGTAACGCAACACCAAACCACCGGAGTGGAAGCAAAGCCGTCCTGACCCACAGAGAGTTAACTGCGGACGCTTTAAACGCAGCGTCCTCGGTCGACCGGGCCTCCCCTAGGTCAAGGGGGAGGTTCCCGGCGCCCTCCCGCACGGGCTGGAGTCGGGTTAAGTCCTTCAGTGCTCTGGTTTGTGTGGGGGAGCGCCGGGGGGGGCATTAAGAGCTCACGCTCGACGGCCCACCGATTCCATCTCTTATGCGACATTTGGCAGTGCAGACAAAACGCCAATTTTCACAAACATGTGTACACAGAAACATTGCTAGAAACATTATTTAGAGCAAAAATACAAACCCTAATAGATCAAACCTAAAAACACAAATCCTACTAAATTAAGACTTAATTAACCTTAAACTTAAACTTTTAACTATAAGATATTAAATAGTACTATGCTATAATCCCTTACGATACCCTCACCCTATCCCCCTCTTCCTCCACCCCCTCCCATCTCCTGCTCCCCATCCCCATCTCCTGCTCCCCATCCCCTGACACATGTGTTTTTAATATAAACTTGTAAATAAATTGTATACTTTGTAAAGAAAACGGCGCCACAGACTCTGGACAGTGTCTACGCTCAAAATGTCATCTTTTTCTTACAGAAAAGAAACGACTAACAAGGACACGGAAAAGTCAAAAGGGAGGAAGCCATCATCGTGTTCATTTTTCATATCATCCTGTTTGTTAGTATCTTGCTTGCCTTTTCACACCATGCCACTTATCGTCCCAATCATTTCCACATTTCATTCCATGGGGCTTCACACATCCCACTATGATAAATAACATTAAATATTCGTTTGTCCTAATTTCGTCATTGTCCACATCACCAAAATTTTTCAAAAAAAAAAAAAAATAATTTTCTCTTTCCATTTTCAATTATTCCATATGAAAAAAAAAAAAAAAATTAAAATAAAAAAAAAAAAAAAAATTGTCTTAAATGTAAAGGTAAAATAAAAGTAAAATTAAACGCTACGTCAAGCAAAAGGGCGGCTGCGGAAGTCAATGAGAGAATTTCGAGGTTTCCGCCGCCACCCCCTTTTGTTTTTAAAAAAAAAAAAAAAAAAAAAAAAAAAAAAAAAAAAAAAAAAGCTCCCAGTTTCCATGTTTTCGCTTTCTTCTCATTGCGTTCTTTCTTTTCTTCTTCTTTTTCACAACTAGGGGAGGAAGAAGAAAAGGAAGACAGAGAAAAAAAATGGGAAGATAACATCAAAGAATGGACGGGATTACAACTAGGCGATGCTATGCATAGGGCAAGAGACCGAGAGGAATGGGGAAGAATAGTTTTTATGTCATCTGTGGCGCCCTAACGGTCGAAAGACTACGGGACATGATGATGATGATGATAATGATTGAAATCCAGGTTTGCTTAATATCTATCTGAACATGGAGTTTAAGGATGATTATTCGAAATCAAAGTGTACATTTTGTAAAACCGACTACTTTGATGTGGTGAAAAGTCAGACACTAGGAATAACAAGTTTTGTTGGCATGTTCGTCGAAGGCGTCGCTATACTTCAAAGAGCACGCGCTGCACTGCTCGTTACACCCACCGTGATAATATCGGTTACCGGAAATTTGATCGAAAGAAATTTCGTCGACGGAAAATTGATCGACGGTAATTTGATCGAACGGAAATTTGGTCGAATCTTTTTTTCAGTCGAGACGTTAAAATTTTCGTTAAATTTCTTTTTGAACGCACTATACTATATAGTAAAACAAAATAATGCGTTCAAACAGAAATTTGACGCAAAATTTTAACGTTTAAATAAAAAGAACGATTCGACCAAATTTCCGTTCGATCAAATTTCCGTCGATCAATTTTCCGTCGACCAAATTTCTTTCGATCAAATTTCCGGATACGGATAATATCGACATCTTCATCCGAGCCGTTCCGTTGGGTCGTGCCGTTAAAATTAATTATTTTGTTAGCGGAGCCAGTTTAATGTCACTGTAAAGAGCTCAATCTATCGTACATTGCATTCTTCGTCCGTGGGCTTGTGTCACGCATCCTTCATTTAATTGAGGCAGTTACGATTCTCACCAACTCCAATTTCACGGAGAACTGTGAGGTAACACGGATGTTACCTCTCATGCTTACTGCTGCTAAAACAAACCAAAAAAAACAAGAACTGTATTATAAGAACCCAAGTAGTGCAAATTTTGGGTGCATGATACTTTTCGAAAACGAATATCACGCCACTACGGCGGGAAATTAAGGCAAGGGAAGTAATTCGTGTTAAATTGGGGGAAAACTGAATTTAGAATTGGTCTATTTTACATGCAAAAACAAATTAAATAAGTCTAGGGCTTAACCGGGTGCATATTTTTTTAAACCGGGTCCAAGTGCTACAAAATAAAAGAGTGAACTTCTCATTTTTTATAATATGTGCCAGCCTTTAAACAATTAGTCCTACAGACAGTCCTACACCCTACCTGCCGGCCTTTAAACAAATAGTCCTACAGACAGTCCTACACCCTACCTGCCGGCCTTTAAACAATTAGTCCTACAGACAGTCCTACACCCTACCTGCCGGCCTTTAAACAATAGTCCAATAGACAGTCCTACACCCTACCTGCCGGTCTTTAAACAATAGTCCAATAGACAGTCCTACACCCTACCTGCCGGCCTTTAAACAATAGTCCAATAGACAGTCCTACACCCTACCTGCCGGCCTTTAAACAATAGTCCAATAGACAGTCCTACACCCTACCTGCCGGTCTTTAACACAAAAGGCCTATAGACAATCCTACACCATATCCGTAGCTCTTTGTTGATTAATATAATAGTCACCTCCGACAAAATTCAACCTTTTTACTTGCGTTTCACCGTCGCGCATGACGCCCTCCACTTAACAGCTTTTTTTTTTCACTCAGTACTGTTGATATAAAACATGTTGAGTAAAAGGGGGGGGGGGGTGGTTGTGAAAAGGAAGCAGTCATACCAGAAGCAAAATATATCTAAGAGACAACAATTTTATATTGAACTAAATAGACCTACACCAATCATATTATATGTATATATGTTAGGCCAAAACCCGAAAGGATAATAAATGAAGGACTGCGTTCAGGCTGTGTGAAGGAATAGGAAATTAGTAAAACAAAGTAAGGTTAAACCTGAAAAAAGGAACGCAACAAAACAACGACGAACGTGTCGGCGGAAAGCCTTCGTCAGCTAACAAACAGAAAAAAAAAGAATAAAATAAAAAAATAGCACTTAGCTGAGAAGTAGTATCCTAGTGGTTAGCTAATGAGTTGTGTCACTTGTGTGAAGGAAATCTTGAAATGTAAAAAAAAACAGTACAATAAAAGAAGAACCCTTCGGCTAAATGCCTTCGTTGGCAGACAGGACCAATGAAGAAACAACAAGAAATAGAAAGTATTTCAAACACTTAAGTCTTTGGAGGCCATCATTAGTGTTATTTCCGGACGTCGGGTTTTCCAGGATGACCGTGGGCGATTGACATTAGAACATGGTGGGCGATTGACATTAGAACATGGTGGGCGATGGACATTAGAACATGCTTGTCTCGTATAGTCTATCAATGGTGGCATACCGAATTTCCAGGAACAGGCTCTCTAAATGCAGATCATCGTTGGGAGCATAGTCTGCTTACATCTTTTCAATTTTCGTTTCAACGACCGATTCTCAAAGATTTCATAATTTTAAGAACCAGTTCAAGCAAACCGGTATGATGTCACCATTGAGCTAAAGCAAGAAGTTGACAAACTTTTTGGACAAGGGATATTTATAGTATCTCGTCAGGCTTGAGGGGGGTGGGGGCTGGGTGGATTGTGTCAAAATGCATAGTGCCCTATATCTATGATCTGAAGATCTCTCTAAAAACGAATATTTAAAACATATTATAAAACCCACATTTTCCCTTATCAATACGCAACATTGAGCAAGACATTGGTGTTCTCTGATATATTTAGTTTCATTTAATTGAGACTCAAAACAAAATGTGATGGAAAACATTTAAATTGAAAAATTTTTTTTTTTACATCGTTGAGAAGCCTGACTCAAGAGCTTCGTGCTCAGTGCCGCTTCTGCCGATTTTTTTTCATGTGATTTTATGACACGATGACATTTAGTTGATTTTCAAAGTCAGTATTCCCAGTCATCAAATTTGCTTGCAAGAGCTCATCAGGTAAGTCTGTTATGTAAGAAGATTTCATATATTTCATTTTTTTTTTTACATGTTTTCTCACTTAAGTAGTCAATACCAATACGCTGATTATAATCCACGAGCAAAGCTTCTTAAATTAGCATTTTAATCACTTCGCAGACACTTTTACAACCGTATCATTTTCCCTTCTGTGTGTCTTTGAACAAATCATTGGATTGCACGGCAAAGCACTTCCATTTAAACTCTAAACTCCGCAGGTCATGAACATTCTTGAAACATTCATGTTTTTTCTTGCACTGGGCAGCTGATTGGAAAAATCCTAAACCCGCAGTCTCAAGTCGAGCAGTGCTTCTTCTTGTGGAAACGGGACTGTCGCTCCTGGTGCGAATTTTCACAGCGTGGAAATTGAATGAAACAACCCCTCATCAACTGGGACTCGAAAATAATTAGTTTTATCCTAAATGCCTTCACAGTGATGAAATGACAGATTTCAAGGTAAAAGGTAAGTCCAGGTATTATCCACATAATTTTTTTTTGGTGAGAAATGCAATGAAGAATCGTAGTCTTTGAACACTTTGAACAGACAACACTTCGAAAAGACAACACTTTGAACAGACAATACTTTGAACAGACAACACTTGGAACAGCTTTTTAAATTTGTCCAAGTAAATGTTTCTCATTTAAAGCAAGTTTTTACCAAATCTGTTGTGGCGCACTTCATTTTTGTCCAGTCCAAACATTACTGGGCAATATATTTTTCTACCCTTTGAAAGTGTTCTGCCCTGTTGTAATTCTTCTGTAAAATCAAAATGAGTCCGCGGACCGGTTAAATTTAAGTCGTGGGCCTGATGTCGCACGCGGAACGTGGTCTGCCAACCCCTAGACTGAAGCACCAGATGTGGATTTAAAAAAAAAAAAAGAGGGCAAATAAAAAATAAGTTGGCCTTCCTACGACATGTTTGAGTATGTTAGTAAAATAACGTACTTAAAGCCAGGGAATATTTATCATTGGATAAAGGGTCATACACTTGTACGTTTAAAAAAAAACTATTTTAACTGTTACAAAATTATAATCTGATTTTTTAAAATTCAATGAACATAAAATAAGCTGTTTACAAAGTTTGGGTATCTTTCTGAGGAGAGGTTTGGGGGGTGGTGGTGCGTCCTGTTTATGTTGTTTTGTAATGAGTTTAAAAATTGATTTCACAAAGTACCACAGTTTTTAGGAATCTTTCAAAAACGGAAGCTTGCGCGTCGCCATTACACTGTACCTTAGAGATGAGTAAACAACCAAATTTATTTAAGAATAAAATATGTAGCATTCCTTTAAATGATTGATATTTAATGTTTTGCAGATTTATTTTCAACAGGTACTGAAATTTTGTGTTGCTGTTAATTAATTTCGGGTATTTTTAGGTAGAATACGTTAAATTTTCTTTGTAATATATGTAATATGTACCACCCCCCCCCCCCCCGGTAACGGTCTCACCCACTGAAGTCACTGTACTGTAACTCTGTAACAGTTATATTTGAGTTATATCATTATATTATAATATAGGCCTACTATAGTTAACTATAGTATAACAAAGGCAGTAATTTTTACTGAGTAATAAGGGGTAAGTGCCCCGACAGCAAGCATAGTAAGTAATAGTAGTATAAAGTATTAAAGTATGATTGATAGTGGCGGCATATAGTTAAAATATTAATTATATTAGTTTAATTACTTTTTGTGCCTAGTTACTAGCTTCAGTTAGTAAGTAAAGTCAGTTTTGGCTAATTATAATTAAGTTAGTTGTATTGTTAGTAATAATAGACTTAGTTCACATAGTTATAAACCATAAAAGCATAACATCTGTGCACAGTATTAGTATAGCCTATAGTTATAGTATAGGTGTCAATGGGCCTACATCATAGTATAGGCATCGGTCGTTGCTGTGGACATGATGGACCTGTCCTAAGTGTAGTTAATAGTGTAGGGCCCAGCCTCCCGCCACACTCTCAGTTGTTTATGTGTTTGTGTTGTGAGTATGGGTGGCGGGCGCAGGGGAGAAATATTATAGTCCTATAAAATGCAATTTAAATAAGTTGTAATAAAATAGCGGGCTAATATGTGAATCTGGAGAATGGATATTGATATTATTATTATTGAAATTGAGTAATTAACTAAGACTAAACGCCTAAATCTGAAAATCCAAGAGCAATACAAACCAGAAACAGAATAGTTAGGCACACCATTATTACTTGGTCATGGAATGGTTGGTTCTTTGCCTGGTGGCCTTGCCAAATACAATTTATGGTAGGCTGATAGGGAGTGAGCATTACACTATCTGTTTCATTACATTTACTAGAAAATATGTGTGTGTGTGTTAAAATGATTTTTTATTGTTGCCCTAGGAACAATGAGAAGCATATGCTTACCTAAGGCCTTGCCTCATGTCTGGTAGAAAGCAGAAGCGGGTTGGCCCGGCTGAAAGTAACAGTTCTTTAATTGAGATTCGTCCTTCTCGTACACTGAGGATTCAGCATTTTAATTCAAGGCCACGAGATGATAAATTTGAAAAAGAGATGCAGCTCTACACTCAGTATAGAAAAAGAAACATTTCCTCATCTGGTCCTCTTACAATGCCCAAAAAGCATAATAACGATTTTACAAATAAAAAACCTCAGCAAAATTTAAAATTAGGAACGTCAGCAGCAGAAGACAGTCATGACAATAAATCAGAATCACAATCTGATTATCACTCTTCCAAAAGATCAAACATTAATTCACCAGAGAAAAACACTATATCACCTCTCAGCAGCTTGACATCATCCCCATCTCATCTAAATGCTACAGCCGAAATCAGATCAGCATCGAGTGTTCAGCTTGCACTTCGCAATAAAACTAAAACATTTGTTCTAAATAATCAGGAAAACACATTAAGTAAGACCTCTCAAGGATCAAGTAAGAATACCCTTGTGAAGATTCAGCAGCTCAACCATGGAACTAATCTAGATCTTGCACTAATCAATAATTTCCAAATGGAAGGGGATGAAAGTTATAGTTGTCCTCATGGGGCCTTAAGTCTACCTGCTAGAGAAACAAAACCCAATGATGCGTCATTCTACCCAGAATTATTTAAGAAACAAAAGCATAAAGAAAGTTCCAGTTCTGACAGTGTTGATGGTCCTTCAACATCCAGTGAGAATTATATAGTACCGGCAATAGTAGATAAAGATCTGGTCCTCTTTTTTATTCATGGTGTTGGTGGTTCATCAGATGTTTGGTGTTCTCAAACCCAGTATTTTGCCAATCTTGGCTATGAAGTTGTCATACCAGATTTGATAGGTCATGGATTTAGCTTCGCCCCAAAAAATGCTAAGGCGTATCACTTCAAAGAAATAGCTGCAGATCTTGAAGAAGTATTTGATAAATACTGCAAGAGGAGAAATATTATTATTGGACATTCTTATGGGTAAATCTGAACATTACATATGCAATATACACTGTAACAATAATTGTATAATTGCTTTATATATGAAGAGCTTATTTTCAAAACGCTGTATCCATTTTTTAAAAAATGAAAAAACCTTAACTTTTTGTAGAACAAACCAGGTTCCTTTAGGACATGGTAAATTGTATATACTAAAAACATTATATTCCTATTTTATTCTTGTCTAAAATGATTTAATTCTCTAAACATGTTATTAACTTTTTGTAAAAAGTTGAATAATCTCAAAACCCCCAAAATGGAAATACAGAATTTTGAAAATCAGCTCTTCATATTTTCTTGAAAAACCATTACCTGTACTTGAGAAAGGAAAAAGAGAAAATATGAGCTTAAAAATCATGTAAAGATTTGCAGTACCTGTATTGAAAAAGTTATTTAACAATGATACTATTTCTTACTAGCTGATTTTCTATTAGACCTTATTACCCTTCTTTTTCTTTCTTTGCTATCACAATAATTTCCCATTTCCCCCCTCACAAATGGGATTAAAGTCTTATCAAAACTTCATATCAGACTTGAAACTTTACCAACCAAAAAATTCTGAGTGATAAGTGGTGCAGACAATATATAAGTTAAATTCTTTCTTTCCTTTACAATTAGGGTATACCATATAGACTTAATTTGTCTTCATCCATGTGATATTGTTGTAACTGTTTTGTAGACTTAAGTTTTCAAATTCACATGTTTATTTAAATTATACTTGTTATATTATCAGTATTTTATATATTTCAGTGCATCATTTGCAACATTTTTGGCTAGAAACCGCCCAAGACGAGTGAATAAGTTGATTCTAATCAGTGGAGGACCCCCCACACCCTTAGCACCGCAAGCTGGTGTTTTCACTTTACCTTACTGCATGCTCGCCTGTATAAAACCTTGTCTTGTATGTGGATTTCACAAGTATGTACACAATAAGATTTACAATGAAAAAAAATGTAATTATAAGTTACTTAATTTAAGATGCTAACAGTTTGAGTTTACCTGCTAAGCTGTACATAATAATAGCAACTACATACAGTCCGCCAAACATTGGTGACAGCAATGCATGAGCTTCCCATCTACTAAAGTTACTGGACAAAACAGGAACCCAAGTAACGCACATTTAAGAATCCCAATTTTTGCTTCACCTCTTCCCTCATGATACATCACTGCACACTTTTAAATTCATGCCCAGGAACTATAGTTAATTTTCTGACGTCATAACCTCTTTTAAACCGAATATTTTTTACACAATAATTAAATTGAGACCATTTCATTTTACGAAAAGAAAATATTACGCTCCAAACACAGTTGAGTTATATTTTTAAAAAAAGGTCATTTAGCTTAGTTATCGGGAATTATATTTTTGCGTGCTATTGAACTCATTATTGAACCCTACTTTCTTTCAAACATTTAGAATTATTGCTATTTTAATATACTCTCAATACCAAATTTTTTTATTAGGAAGCAGTCCATGAGTCACACCATAAGCGTAATATGTATAAGAGATATGCATTGTAATTTCAAGATATAAACCTTGTAAAAGCATTTCCTTGACTTAGATTTTTATATTATATTTCATCATGGTTTATTTTCTTTAAAAAAAGAGGTGCATTTCACAAGACACGAACTCCAGTTATTCCTAAAGAGGAGGCATTTAATATCCCAGCATATGTTCTACAGAACATCATGAATGGACAGGACTGGCCCGATGGAGATGAACTATTTCACAACTGGGTGACTTGCCCATGCCTGCTTATCTATGGAGCTCAGGATCAGTTGGTGTCGTTGTCTGATGAAGAGGACATGGCACAGGTTTGATTTTTATAATTATTATAGGCCAGAATTTAATTTGAGTGACTGAGATGACATTTAGTCATTGCCTGCTTTTGATCCTGCACACTTCTTTTAAAGATCCTAGCTCTATTTTTCCCACAAAATTATCCTTAATAAGACTCTCTCACCCCAACAAAAGGTTGGGGCTAATGAAGGATCATCTTTGCACTACCAGTATAAAATTAAATGTGATAATTTTAATGTATATGCTCGTGTAGACCAAAATAAATTATCAGTTGCCACAGAAA
This sequence comes from Omphiscola glabra, assembly GCA_964017045.1. NCBI lineage: Eukaryota > Metazoa > Mollusca > Gastropoda > Lymnaeidae > Omphiscola > Omphiscola glabra. Next base: position 51,614,921 of record OZ024794.1, on the reverse strand, counting down.
CAAGAAGATTGCAACATTAATTTACAGTAGACTTATAATGTTTTAAATTAAATCAGCATTTCTTAACCTTGGAGAAGCTGTCATCAATTTCATGATGGAAACTTGGATTTAAAAAGGACATCCAATTGTTTGTTTTTTTCAAGATGTTTATAAGCTTAGACCTACAAAAAAAATTCACTTTTAATAATAATACAAATGACTACATTAGTAATAGTTTATCCTTTTTTTAAGGTAATATTTGACTCCAAGCTAGAAGTGATCAAAGAAGCCAGCCACATGGTGATGATAGAGGCACCAGATGAAGTGAATAAACTTTTGGAGAAATTCATTTTAAAATCGGTTGACCCAGCAAGTAGTCTTCCTCAAAATAGCAATGCATTACAATCTGAGTCCAACCCCTCACTGCCAGCAGAGAACTTGAAAACCAACAGATCTTTAAAGTCAGCCAGATCTCAGCATTCTTTACCTCAGAATTTACTTAGCAAAAGCATAACAGGTTGATTATTTTATAATTTAGTCAATTAAAACATTTATTATTTTATTGCTTCATATGAAAAAAAAATAAATTATATTCTAACTAGACAATTAATTCTATTCTTTTTAATCTGAAACTAACTTTGCTTTTAAATAATAAAAATGCATCATTTTAACTTTTTTTTAAAATTGTTTTATTAAACTTTGCATGACATGAAGTCTGTCTGTCAGTTTCAATTTCTTCCCAATCCTTTTTTTTTTAACTTACCTTCCTACGGAGCGCTACACTTTGACACACATTTTGATTTTGCAAATCATTAAAAGTTATTAAAATTTGATGTATCCCAAAATGACCTGTCTTTTAAGATAATTTTAAGTTATTTAAGACAATTAAAAAAATAAAAGGAAAGAAAAAAAAATGTATTTAAGTTTAAGCTCTTGCTTTTAATATTTAAACATATTTGTTTTATTAGTGTTTTAAATTATTGTTTTTAAGCTTAGATTTCATAATGTAATTTGGTTATTTATAATTGAAGTTACTTAATTTGTTAAAATAATGTTGACCTTAAATAATGTAAATAATGTATTATTTTGAGATTTCATGTATATTGATTTTTATTAGATTGTAACTAATGTGTGGAATAAATTTATGTTTATACATTGATTAAAATGTTGAATTATTAAACAAGGAAAATGACTATAAAACAATTATTAGACATTCATTTTTTTCATGGCTGTAAGTAGTGGTCCCAAATAAATATATCTGTATTTTGTCCTTTGTCAAATTGTGTATCTACAGCCTGAAGCTGTAGCCTACTATGTGGGCCTAATGTTCTCCCAACAGTGGTGCAGGGGCACATTTTCACTTAACAACCTTCCACAATATATAATATAGTCACTGGTGCTCAAACCAAATACTTTTTGTATACAAAGTATAGGAAACAGATATAAAAAGAAGGCTGCACCTATTGGTACCCGGTTACCAGAATTGAATGTACTATACGTCTAATGGTACCCGGGTGCGAATGACGGCGCTGCGTGTACGGGTCCATTTTGACTAATGCTATTCTGGTGTCATTTGTGGTAGTTTATTTTAGTTAAACTGAAGAATTAAGTTTACAAGCGTATAGTCCATTCAATTATCTTTCATTTGATACCTCAATTGTTCTTACAAACCCAACAATAATATTTTAAATCTTTTTTAATCCCAAACCTCTCAATTCTGGTACCCGGGTACCAATAGCAACTTCGTAAAAAGAAATCAAAACATGGCTTAAAGGTAAGTTCTTATACGTATAAGCAGCACTCAATAGTGCATATAAGAAAAGACAGTTGCATAAAAATCTTCATTTTCAATTTTTTTATTAAATTTTATTTTCAATTGGAAAATCAGATTTCTAGGTGCAGTCTGTGATACATTTTCCAATTGTTTTAGGATTTTTCTATAAGAGGAAATAAAATTAAATTGTTCATTTAAAAGATTTAAACTTTGGGAAAAAATGTATATGTTGTGAATCTTCCAATGCCAATTTGAAGGGATTTTAAAAAAACTCGAAATCATACTATGCAATCAGTGCATCCTTTTTCTTTTATCTCCGTTTATATAATCTATATCTTGTTATGTCAAGTATGGGCAGGGGCGTCATTTGTGTAGGACAGGGTGGGGCATTTGTCCCCCCCCCCCCAACTAGAGGCCCAGGCCGTCAGATCGAGCTCCTCTGGCAAAGGTCTGGGGTGTGACTGGCTCATGGCTGTGCCCGGCGGTAGCATGGCACCCAGAGCAATGCGGCGTATATTATGGGAACAACTGGGGTGGCCAAGCAGTCATAGGTCTAAACCCGTGACACCATTTTATTTCTGTGACGTCAAAATCATCTGTAAATTATTTGATTTCATTGGGGTTTGAGTGTGGGGGGGTCGAATGCTTCTGGAACGTTCACATGACATTGGAAAACAAACGGGGGGGGGGGGGCAAAAGTTCACGTACAACAGGTGGGGAGGGGCGAAAATGTGTCCTTTTTTTCGTACGTAATAATAAATAAATGGATGGCCCCTAACTTTTTTAGTAACAAACTGCAGATTTTTCTTCTCGTCAAATTCAAATTTGAACTCTTATTAACTGCTTTTTTATGATTAGTTAATTAATATCAATAATTTCAATTGCATTTTATATTAATATTTATTAAAATTAATCTTTATTAATTTAAATTGTTCCTTGCAATACCGGTACAAGTTACAATAATTTATTATTATTATTCGGTTTCGATGTCTATTATTATTGTCCAGAAATTTTAATTAGATTTTTAAAAATATTTTTTACTGCAAGGGACTGTTATACAACATTTATTATTATTAGCGGTAAGCATAATTAATAATAATGTAAAAGAAATTTTTAGAATTAAGTAGTAAGTAGTGAAGCTTCCTAAAACTAAGTTTAGCAGTGAAGTCAAACTCTATAGTAAGTCTATAAGGCTAATGTGCTTCTGTGGTCCCCTTATTGGGAGTCACTTCCCTTTGTTTATGATAGATTTCGGGTTAGGGTGAGCGATAGAGGGACCAGTAGCTTTTGGTTAAAGTGCAGTTCAGGTGCGTATATTATTTCTGATCGTATTTCGTATTTTTGTAGTGTAAACTTATGATAATTCTTTATAAAAGTATTTTTAAAAATAAAATATCATCTCTTTGTGAGTAGCGCCCGGGGCATGATGCCCCCTTGCCCCCCTCGCTCCGCGACTGAGTATACGGGCATACGATAACTGCGAACATGTTGTTAACAAACATGTATGTACATTTTTAAAGCATGCCGATAGCTTCATCAAACAAATAACGGCAACGCTGTTGTGTAAAAAAAACCTCCAAAAACACGTGCATGTACATTCTCATTTATTAACGCACATCATGTATATAATATAAAGACATTTCAAGCACATGTTAATATATTGCCGCCATATTGGTTTTCGTTTATCTCGATCCTCGGTTATCTCGACGCCTTTTGGCATACCCCGTGGCCGTCGACATAACCGGGTTCTACTGTATATAGCCATGATCTCAAGGGCAGCCGCCTCCCGAACATGTTCAGGTCTACGCTTTGTCACTGCTGCATCCGCCAAGGCCAAATGTATGGAGGGACGTGAGGGTTCCGCGTATGGCGGATTGACTGGGATTAGGGTCAGACGTTCTCTATTTTGGGGCAGGTCGACTGTCCTTTCCAACTCCACGAACTGTTGCATGAAAGAGGATTTCTTTAGTTGCCTGCCCGCCATTCAGTTGTTCTGTATCTGGATCGACGGTTCCTTCTCGTTTAGCCGACGGTACGGTACTTCGTATAGCTTTTTCCCTCCTTATTTCTAGCGGTTCTACATTGGCCAAGACCTCTACAGCAGCTGGGTGTATGGTCCTGAATGCGCCACTGATGAGTCTCCGAGCCTGATTCTGGATTTGGCCCAACTTTTCCAATGCCGCCTTGCTTGCAAAGGATTGGACTGGCATGCTGTAATCCATCACCGAACTTAAACTTCCTGGCTCTAGGAATAGAGCTCTAAGCGTTCTTGCGCCCGCGCCGGATAATGATGGATATATGTGCCAAGTTTGGTCAAGATCCAACATGCCATGTAAGAGCCTTTGTGGAACAAACAAACAAACCCATTTTGAACTAAGCGATCCCACTACCAGTAATAACGGAAAATGAGTCCGCCTTATTATATATGATCACCAGCCCTCACCTTCAAATTACACCCCACAAATCACTGGCAACGTATTTGCTTAATGACCTCACGCTATCATGGCACATTCCCCCATCCCACCCCCATTTCTGCATCGTCACAAATGTTTAAAAAATGGGACGCATGATCACACATTAGCACAAATAAATACCCCCCCCCCCCCACTTTCCAGTAGCTACACTCCAGGACAATGATGACGTGTGCGTCCGCTGACTTGGTCGGTAATCCATTTATAATTCCCCCCCCCCCCCGCCCCACCACCAACCAAGGCTTCCCTTCTATGGCCTATCAGTATATTCCGAGCGCTCTGAGGGGAAAATATGGTTTGGGGGGGGGGGCGGGCGGGGCGTGCGTATTGCCGATCGTCCGTGTCATAAGCTTACCCCCACGCTCCAGCCCCACCACACTAATGAAAAGGGCCTACACGTGAAATTTCCAAAGTAATCGTCCATTATTATGGCATAAGCTATATACATATTGAAGTTGAAGGCTTCTTGTGTTGATGGATATTGGCCAAAATGGGCCAAAACCATTCATACAAAGGATCCCTCTGAGAACGTGATCACACCGAGGAACAGGATCCGAACGGGAAACGGGATCAAACTTAGAAAACGTGATCCAGTCTGGTAACAGTATCACAGCAGAGAATATATACTCCCATGAATGTGATCTCGCTGCTTAATCGGGATCTCATCGTAGAATGGGGTCAAACCAGGAATAGGATCACATCGGGAAACCAGATCCCATGGAAGAACAGGATCCATCGGGAAACGGGATCCCACCGGAGAACAGGACCCAATCTTGGAACGGGATCGCACTGGGAAAAGAGATCCCATGGAGAACAGGAACCCAAAGGGTATGGGATCTCATCGGGAAATTGGATCCTATCGGGATAGGCTTCGCCAAGGTCAGGACTCCAATGGGCTTGAGATTCCTACCGGGAACGGTATCCCATCAGGATCCCAAATGAGTTTGGGATGCCTCCGGGATAGGGATCCCATCGGGAAACGGGATTTTATTGTATCAGGATCTCTCTGAGTACAGGATCCCTTCAGGAGCAGGATCCCATACTGAGGACTGGAATCACCACTGGGAAGAGATCCCACTGGGGATCGGGATACCTTTCGGATTCTATTTTATGAATGTTTTTTTTTTTTTTAAGGTTGTGTTTTTTACAGGCCCCTTAAAATGTTAGCTAAAGGGTTTTAAAAAAATGTTCATTTCTGAATGCCATCACGAGCGCCGCCGCCACGAGGGACGCAGTTGGGACACGAAAATAAAATAAAATTATGAGTTAATTACCCTTCAGTACCGATATTTGAATATGGATAATCAATTGTATGTCTAATAAGTTTGATCTAAATCCATTCACCCAAGCAGGAGCCTTTGTTTGGAATTATAATTTTACATCTCATATAAGAAAAAAAAACACATGAATATTTGGCCCCTATCCCTAAACGGAACATCTAATAAGGTTCAACAACCCCCCCCCCCCCTACCCCCCAAAATAAATAAAACCTTAACCCTTTTTTTTGTCCTCCAGTATTTAATTCTTTTTTGTGAACGTGTCTATAGTTTGAAAATTTCATTTACCATACTAACTTACAGGTGGTTAAAAATCTGGCCCCAGTGTGACAGAAAAAAATACAAAACAAATGGGGCTATGTAACCAACATTGGTTGGGGGATGTTCAAAGACGCTTTAGAAATCAAATAAAAAAAAAAAAGGGCTTTATAATTCAGCATTAGTTAACTATTACTGCCTGGATTTAATTAATAAAGAATACATGTAAGTTTACTTGCTAAAAAACGAAATGCGTTAAGAAATAATATACGCACCTGAACTGCACTTTAACCCTGGTCAGCGAACTTGTCTCTCTTTTGTGGATTGATTGGTGCGTACTGAACATACAATACTACTAACTAAGAGTAAGACTGTCTAAGACTAAACTTTAAACGGAGTCATAATTAGAGATTTCAATGGTAACCATAATTCATAATTAAATAAACTACTAATTCTTTCTTGTTCTTCTCTCATCACTTGTCATAGTTATGATCAGTGCAGGATTTGCCTATGCCCTATGCCTATAACTAAAAGTAAAATTAATAAACTACAGCTTAGGGCAGTTGTTCTCAACCTTCCTAACACAGCGACCCTTTAATACAGTTTCTCATGTTATGGCGACCCACATCAACAAAATTATTTGCGTTGCTGCTTCATAACTGTAGAGTATATGTGTTATCCGATGGTCTTAGGCGACCCCTGCAGGGTCGGTCGACCCCTAAAGGGGTCACGACCGATCTTTGATAACCGCTGGCTTAGGGTCTCACAAGCTGCCAGCTATATATTTACAATTTTTCTTTGACCAGCTACTGTAATTTAAATCAATAGCCTGTACGTGTACGGTGCTCTGGACCTTGTATAGCTTCGTTAGGGCTATGATACTAACTCATACCCATTTCATTATGATCGCATCCACTTCTTCCAGTAGTTCCTGTGTTGCAGTGTCTTTATAGAAATCAGTCACAATAGTGTGCCTACTCATACAGACTTGAATACAATACACACGTATGACACTTGGACTTCATTTGCACTTTGAGTTTGAGTGACTTTGTGTTAATGTGTAGCCTTGGAGTTTGTGTAGCCTTGCTAGAATACTAGAATATTTTTAATAGTCTTTTGAAATTTGAACTGAAAAATACAGAAATAAAGTACAAGTAGGCCTACAGGTAAATAGTAAGAGTAATAGGTAGGCCTTTTTTTTTAAAATCTAAAAAATTTAATGTTGAAAGAATCTTTATTTAAATTAATTTTAAAAACATAAATTCAGGTCGAAACTCAGTTTTCTAATAATACTACATCTTAATCCATTTTGGGAACATTTTAAAGAATAAAATAAAATTTTATTTTCGTTTAAACAAATAAATATGTGATGGGGGGGGGCTGGTTTAAAGAGCATTTGTGACACTTCGAGACAGGGGGGGGGGGTATAAAAAATTTAATTTTTAGCATGACGTAATTTACAAACAACCCCTAATCTTTAAAAATAAAAAATTCTGTCAACTTTACACTTTACGAGTCCCCTGAGTTTCTGTGGATGCGTGCACTCCCCTTTGTTTAGCTGCAGATTGTTACTTTCCTTTATTTTTAATTTGTGTCAATGAGTAACTAAAACACACTCTCTTCCTTTCCCCTCCCCATTTTCACCCTCGTCTTTTTACGCTGCTCTTTTTCACTGCTGCCATCTTTGTTGCCATGAGTATGAGAGGAAACCTCATGGCAACAAAGATTTAAAAGATGGCAGCTATGTCAAAAATAATTGTGCAAATACACAAAAAAAAGAATGGACCAGGATAGCGTTAATTCACTGGCCTAATTATAATTTTTTTTTAATTTTTGTATAAATAGGGAGTTTTTAATTAATTTAAAACGCTTAATGATGTGCAGTTGACAATAGCATTTTAATTTAATGCATTGAAATAAGAAATTACTCATTTTCTTTTTAATATTATTATCGTTATAGAGTCTTCATCTAAGAATGGATGAAAGTTATTGAAATTCAAAAGAAAACTGATATAAATCTAGATCGCTTATTGGTCCTACCAAGAGCAAATTATTACAAATGGCTGCAAATGCAAGTATAATCAAAGATTCATCTGCTCTGTTTGAGGGGAGCTACAATAATCGTGAAGAAATAAAAAGTCTACCAATTGAAGATGTGTGTTGGAGTATAGGACAAATGGAACATGGTAGGCCTAATCATATTGATGAAACTTCCTTTTTTACCTTGTATTGTCATTGAATGGAACTGACAAGCTCATTAAATCTTTATTTTACTATTCAGTTGTATTAGCTTATATTGGAAGCAAATCAATTTTTCAGCTGAATATTGCTAAATTTTATGAGAAATAAATAAATAGCCCTGTCCTATGAAATTTCAACTCTTTGATGTTACATAACTTTATTGTTCACATTAGTTAGCAGCTAAGAGTAGCCAGTCTTTCCATTAACTTTCCAAGTTTCACTTTACAGATGTCAGGACTATTGAACATTTCAACATAACTTTGTTTTGTTTGCCTTATTGACTTTCTGATCCTTAAATGTCTTAACAAATTCAAATACGCTTCTTCAAATGCTTTCATAAATACAACAAAAAATATTAATATAATTATAAATTAATTTTACATAATATATCATATATGTATATCCTACCATCCCTAAAAAATTAATGAAAAGTATAAGAATGGGCACAAGTCCCTAACAAATACAAAGATCAGAAGTACAGAAAGAAAGTGAGTGAAAGTACAATATAAAAACCAACAGGAAAAATACATTGCAGCTATGTAAAATTGTGAATTTGGTTTATACTCTATGCAGTCAACATACCAAATCTTTTTATTAATTTGTTTTCCATAGAAAATGATAGAATAATTATATTAATGTATTTTTAATGTGGTTCTGATGAAGGCATTTGTTGAAACGTTTGAAATTGTATATTGTGTAATGATAATTAAAGCTTAATATATATTGTTTTAATTACACAAATTGTGTCTCATTAATCTACTCAAAAACTTTACCCCAGTTCAACCCTCTTATAATAAGTTAACAATATTTAGTACCAGATTCTGATAAAGTTCGATTGATGGGTGTCATGCCAATCACTTCCAATGCTACAAGTGAACCCTTGCACACAAGCATAGCTCTGTCAGACAGAATGACTTTTGAAAAACAGGCTATGAGACTCTTTTATCATGCCTGTTTGCACCCAAAGAAAAAACAACCAAGACGTCCGCATAGTCTTTTGATAAGAAGTCCTTTTATTACAAAGTAGGTTGCCTTTTGTTATAGTTTATAAAAAGTCATATTAATTAACTTAATGCTATCGGTACTAAAAGATATTTTAGAAAAATTTTCAAGTAGAAAAATTTTCAAGTAAAAAAATTAACAAATCAAAAAGGTTAGCATCTTGGAAGTTACATTTTTTAAATTAAATTTTAAATTTTAGCTATGTACTTCTTGATCTTATATAAATTAATAAATTATTAACATATTTGTAACCTTATATTTAAATAATATTATAAAAAACATTTTTTACAATTCAGAGAAACAGTTCTTAAGGTTGCCCAATTTGGTGTTAACCTCCTTAACAGTCAGAACCAAACAGACCATATACTTTTAGAAAAAATAAAGAAATGTTTTGTCTTCCGCATGTGCTATTACTGTGGATTGAGAGGATCAGAAAAAATGTTTCATTCATGGTAATAAATTGTATTGTTCCTCTCCCTTTTACTAACTTCAATGTAGATAAATTTGAATTTGTTATAGAGATTATTAACTTATTATGTGTATGATTTTGCTATTGCAGTTTAAATGATTAAGCTTTTAAAATAATTACCGATATATTTTTATTAATCTCAGAGTGCTATAAATGAATAACAAACCAAATCACAATTATCCTTAAATGATAATAAATATAGAGCTGTTTTAAAAAATATATTTGTCTAAACAATTACCCTGAATACTACTGTGGATCTATGAACTTGTTCAGAATAGTGGGGGGTGGGGGCATAATTATGCATTGTCATGTTGTATTAAAATGTTTTGCATGAAAACTTGTGACACTCTAGTAATATATAAAGAGTAAATTTCAGTAACATCTCAAATACATTCAAAGCTTGTTCAATTGTGGTTTGATAAGACAAGCCTGAAAATCATAAGAAGTGTGCCACAATGCCTCCTACCAGGTACAACACATTTTACCTGGATTTGTCCCAAAGTATGACAAGTTTGCCACACCCCCTCCTTTTCAAATCTCAGTATTTTGATACTTAATAAATTAACTTTTATGACATTCAATAGTAAATATATGTATGTATATATATTAATCAGTTTTTCTGGTAATTTTTTGAAAGTGTTAACTGTGATGCAGTGATGTATTGCGATGAAGAATGTCAACTAAAATCTTGGCAGGAAGATCACAATATATGGTGTACAAAATTGAAACGATATATGCAGATGGAGTCACAAATGACAGATCTTCCTTTTGAGTTCGTAAAATGTTAGTTAAACTAAAATACAATTATTTTTTTTAATGTTAGTTTTTAATTATTTTACATTAAAAAGGTAGATTTACCAGTTTTGTTTTCTAATTAGAGTTTTAAAAATATCTTTTGAGTGCCGTACCCAAGTGATTAATCAATTTCAATTCAAATTATCCAGACTTATTAAGATTCCAACTATGTTATTTCTTTTTTGACAAATGTACATTGAAGGAACTATAAAGCTTGTTTACTTTTCAGATACCACAAACAGAAACTTTACTTTAGAGAAGTTGAGAAGTCTCTTAGAGAAAAATGATGTCCATGATAAGGGCTTATGGAGAAGAGAATGTCAAAAAACAGACAGCAAATTTTGTCTTCCTTTTGGTAATAATGTAACTTTGATGTCATGTTGATAGTGTTAATTACAAGTCTTTTATTATGTCTGCTGATCACGTATCAAGTAGCGATTTTTTTTTTTTTTAATCAACAAAACATTATCAGGAAAGATTTTTACAAGCTGCAAACAATGGTGATTATGTGTTTTGTAAAAGTACTTTTAAACTGCTCTGGGGTAATAAAACAACAGCAATGAATTAAAAAACAATTCATTTACAAAGTTTAATGTTTGTTGAGTTGTCTTTCTTGCTTTTTAGTTGTTTTGGAAATTTAGATATCAATGGTTAAACTGGCTTCTTAGTTATATTTTTTGGTAATACAAATCTTTTCTAAATTTCATCATTATTTCTTTCTATTCTTTTCTAGGAGAGTTAGAGAGTAATGAAAAGCCATATGCACTTCCTCTTGAAGGTGCAGTTTTAGAAAATCCTCCCACAGAAGCCCCAGCCTTGGAAAATCCACTCACTAATTGGTCTGATTACTATAACTTCAGGGGATTTTGGTTCGATTCCATAATCTGTGGCCTCTTACATTATCCGCTTACGCTCTACTGGATTATCACCAACAGCCTTCCAAAAACCTGTAATACCATTTTTTTTTAATAAGTAATTTTCATTTATTTTGTAAATAGCAGCTATATTATCCATTATTGGAACACATTTGATAGTCTGAATATAAAGTTGAAAATTAATCCATAAGCTTATGATCTTTTTTATTTGGTATGTCTATATCAGGGGTTCTTAACTAAGTGTGGCCACACGCCAGAAAATCGGGTTTTTACAAATATTTTTATTAACATTTATTAACATTTGAGTGCAAAAATTATGGTTTTACATGGAAAAAGGGAAGAGGGGGTATTTTAAAATCAAGTAAAGGTTATAAGAATGCCTGGTGTTAAATTTAAAGTAATACTTAGCATCTGTCACAATTATTTTTTTGAAAACTATAATATATTATCCCTTTAACAAAGAGAGTAATTAGCTGCATTAAAAGAGTATTTAAAATTATAGAAATAAGTTGCATGATTTAAAACTTACACATTTTTTACAACAGATCCCTCCGCATTTGAGAACATAAAATTAACCCAAAGTATTCATGTACATCTCATTGGGGCAGAAAAAGAAGCAGAAATGTTCCACCCATTCCTAGTGAGTATTTTTAAATAGCTTAGTCATAAAATGTTATTTACAATAAGAGCATTATATGTTTGTGTTCCTTCTTTCTTAATAATACAGTAATATTACAGATGAGAGGTAAAGTAGCTTCATTTATTGGCATGGGGAGGGGGGGTGTCGAATAAAAATAATTGTACCCTTCTATAATTTGCACAACCCATAGAAATGGTGATTTCCATTTATTATTTTTTTGATCAGCGGAAATGTTCATTTCTATTTTTTATATGTTCTAGGAATTGGCAAGACTTTTGAAACCCTATAAAGTGCACATACACCTTTTTGGAGATGAGCTGTCTGAAAAAGTTCACAATAATGTTCATCAACAAGAGAATCTCATTTTCCATGTCCATTCTGGTCTCTACCACACAAACAACATGAATGATTTACCACAACCTCATTTTGCCATTGGTAAGGCTTGAAACAAAAACTGAGGTTCATTGTTTAATTTCATGTAAGATTAACGCACACCCCATGTCATTTTAAAACATAATTTGACCTAATGTACTTAAATTTTAAATAATTTTTGATAAATTCTTTAAAAATTTAATTATTTAAAAATTTTTATTGAAGATAATTATTATTTGATTTATCATTTTACTTTTGTAATCCTATTTTTAATTCTTAGGGTTCAATGCTGGTCTAAGTGCTTATCCTGGATTTGTGGAGACCATTCACTTATTGTTAGTAAGTCACAAATGTTGTCTCATATATTTCTTGTATGTCGTATCGTTCTTTTAAAATGGATTGCATTTAGGCAAAAAAAAAGCTACTGAAGCAAGTCAGTTGTAATTATTTTTTAACGATTTTTTAGATATACAAACTGAAATACTTCTAAATGCATAAAAAAGGTTCAATTAAAAAGTATCTACTGTTATTAACTTATTAAATTTTATTTTGAACATTTATACTTTTTTGATGACACATTTTATGTTTTTTTCAGAAACAAGCAATACCCTTCTATTGTACAGATTACTGCCTCTACAGCATTACACACACCAAGGAAAACCTAAAAATAACTAAAATGAGCTCTCTAAGTACACCTGTCATTAATCCTTTCCGAAGCCCTTTCCGTATTGTATCTGGAGAGTTGAATCTTCCGCAGTACAGCAATGGATTTGTTTTTCATATAAAAGCCTATAAAGTGAAATCTGTGGAAAGCTGATGACCTGTTTGCAGATTTACATAGGTCAAATGTTCAACCCTTGTTGGTCTTAGTATTAGAACTGCATTGGCTGCTGGTCCGCGCTCGTATAGAGTACAAAATTGCAACTCTGTACTACCGCTGCTTGCATGACCTGGCGCCAGCCTATCTCCAAGCGCTCATGACGCCTTATGTACCCACTAGACAACTCCGCTCATCCGATAGTGGCAAACTCTCGATACCGCGTGTTCGCCTTGAGACTTACGGAAAGCGCATGTTCGCATTTGCTGGCCCAACCATTTGGAACACCCTTCCTGACACTCTCAGAAATAGCCAGACGCTGGAGTCCTTCAAAACGAATTTAAAAAACTCTTCTATTTCGCAAACACCTTCTGGGGTTAAGTTGTCTACCATCTTTTCCAGCTAGTTATTATCTCCCATCTTTGTTTTTGTACCGCACTTCGAGCCTTTGGGGATGAAGCGTGATTTTTCAAATGAACTTTAGTATTATTATTATTACATCTATGTGTGACAGACCATTCACAAGGGTTGACCATGTAAATGACTAGCATTGTCTCACTAATCTGATAGTGTTTAATTATTCATTATATAAAAAAGTAAATTAATTTCTATATGCATATTAGATCACAAATTTATTTAAATTTGCACATGGAACACATTTAGTGCCTTCTCTTCCTGAATTCAATTTTGAAATCCACATTTAATGCCAGTATTGAATTTGTGTCTGTGTGTATATATTATATATATATTGTTTAAGACCACTACTAATGATAGTCATTATAAAATTTATGATTGGAAAAGAAATAACAACAATAAACCCTCAGCATTGTATCAAGTTTAATTCTAAAGGGTATTACAACAATACTAACACTTAATACCATTTCACACTACACAATAACAAAGTTACAAGCTTATAAAATGTGCTAACACTGCACATGTTAAAAACAAGTTGATGAAAATAATTGGGAATACTTCAACTCTACATATTAACTTAGAAGCTCACCATCATAAAATAAAGGAAGTAAACCAGCAACAGAATTAACTCCAGTGACTTAAAGATTTTAAAAAAAAAAAACAAGAATTTAGACCTGCTCACATTATTTTTACACAACATAGTATATGAACAGTTCTTAGACAACTTTAAATAACTATGTACACGTTCTGCAGAAACAAATTGCTATGTAGTGTAAAAAGACTTTTTTCTATTGCATTCTATGTCCTTAATTTAAGGTTTCACAACTAATAATGAAATAATAAATGGTAGATTCTGCTAAGGTGATCATTTGTTAATTTTTTAAAATAAATAATTCAACACAATAAAAGTAAAAGGAAAAAAAATATTTTTTTTTTAATTGTTCAAAAACAGATTTATCAGGGTAATATTCAAAATGTAGTTAATGAGCATAAAAAAACTGCCCTAAGAAACAGAATTTTATGAGGGCATGCACAAACTTTTTCAAGGGCAGTGTGTCAATTTATGCAGATAGTATATGTTTAAGACTGAAAAATTTCATTTTAACACATGATAATAGCAACACAACATATGTTGTTTCATGGCAAAAACCTTCCTTACACAATATATAAATACGTTGATAATAAAAATTTTCACTGAAAACAATTTTTTTTTTTATAAATCTTTATTCTGATTTTCAATTTACTTAGTTTTTTTTATGTTCAGCATTGATAGCTTTTTAAAAAAAAAATTTTTTTAAAAAGACAGTCTTTCCATTATCTTAGATTTTCGGGACCATGCTAAACCCAAGAAATGCTCACAAAAAAAGATCTGCTTTTTAAAAAAGAAATGTCTTTCTTCTAGGATCTTATTCACTGTAAACCCGCCGCATAGAAAAAGCTTTGCTAAAAGCTAAAAACCTGTTAATATTAAAAAATTACAAAGAGTTGGAGATTAGATTCTTTTTAATCCCTTCTACTGGTTTCAACCATCCTTAAACATGAATCCACTAAATTGGATCCTTCTATATCAGACTGGCCACAGACATATAATACACACTGCTCACTGGCCTACCAAAAGCCAATGCCTGTTTTCAAAAGTATATTTCCATTCACCTCAGCTCATGCAGCAGCTGAGTATATGTTTAAGAGTTTATTTACACTGTATGATGACTGTGTTAACTTAAATTTATTAAAAGATGAAGATAGTGTTCTGCAGGCATGATTGTATTTATATTACCTTCAAAGGGTAATTACAGATCTTGCCTGTTAGAGTTGGCAAAGGCCTGGTCTAGGTTTTATTTACACAATGTTTAGCAAGAGGATTGTCTCAATATTTATATAAATAAAATACAAATTATTTTCATTTTTTTTAAAACTGTGATGTCCATAAAAACTAATGGTTACGTGATAGATGCGATACGTGAATCATATTAATGCCCATTTAAATGACTGATTAAATATGATTTCATTTGATAAACATCTTAAAAGCATGTGATGTCAACTACTTGATTGACTTGCACACAAAATATCAGAACATATTTTATTTGGTTACAAATGCATTTATAAAAATGATACTCTAATAAAATTTTTAAAAGTTGAACTTTTAAAATTATTTTTTGTGTTTGCTTTATAAATGTTACTAAAAAAAAAAATCACTTTACCTTGCAAGGGTGTGCAAAATTCATTTTTTTGGATCTGAAGAAATTGTTTTTTATTTTAACAAACCAAGAATGGCCATATTTTAAATGGTTAAAAAAATACAGAATTCCGAAGTGTTTCAGAGGGTGACACAAAAATACACTTCACAAATAGAAAATAAATCTGTTAACTTTACTTTTCGCTAGGCACAAGCAGCCAGTATCTGTAAACAATGATCTTTACATATAGCTTGATAACAAAAGCACTGGAGTGACACAAAGCCACACATTTAAATTGATTGCATTTGTTTAAGATCTCAAATTTCTTTGTGCCCAATCTTCAACAGGTGGACTTTTTCACCAATGCAATAATTTTTTTTAAAATAATTTCATCCAAATAAACCAGAGAGCCTAACATCAAAGAGCAAGTAGATAAGTTTTTTTTTCTTTGTGCCTTTTATCTTTAATACATATTTTTTTTCTTCTCAAAAAGGAAATGCATGATATTGTATTGTAATGCCGCAACTTTTTCGAGATACTTTGCTTCCTAATAGTCATAATTCATTTGAATATTTTTCAACCATTATATTATTCATATAGTTATATAAAGTTACGGGGGGGGGGGGGGGGGTTAAATAAAAAGAAAATGATTTTTATAAAGTATTTGTGCAGAGACAAACCCACCAGATTAAATATATGCTGCCTGTAGTACCATTAAATTTTGAAAAGTATAATTGGATCTTGGATACTTATACTGATCAAGTTTTATTATTTTTTAAATGTGTAAAAAGCACTTTTAAATTTTACAATAATGAATATGTTCTAGCCAGGCTAAAGCTGGTAACCTTCCAGAAATGTCTTAAATGAAATTAATTTCATAAATAAACAACATTTTATAGTTTTATATATATTCTTCTTTTTTTCCTTGTAACAATTTTGTGTTTTCTTGTATCAATAAAAATGTGCAAAAAAAATTATAATTGGTTCTTCCTGTCAAACAAAATGTATTATCTCACTAACTTCATTATGAAGTTAGTACATTTCCAATTGTCATGGATGCTAACCTTCTGGTAAGAAAAAGCACAGCACAATTATAAGTTGATAGTTTTATTTTATTATACATATGTTTAAAAAAACAATAACAGAATGTGCAGCATAGGTCATCTTTCATTTGATGGTAATAATGAATACCACTAACTTCATTATAAGTATTTATAAATGTATCGGTTTGGACATTACATATTTACGGCAACAATTGTTTAAAATGTTAATTACACACACTATAAGTTTAATGACTGTGTTCAATGCGCCTTTTTGCTTTTCTCTTTACTATTTTCTATCAAAACTTCACTCAATTAAAAATACTTAAGATCTTATTTAATCTTTAACTTTTTTCCCTTCTAAAATTATGTTCTAATAATGATTAAATATAAGAAATGCTTTGCTTATGGGGAATATTTAAAAGGAAATGTATGTTCATAATGAAATACCTCATGCATTAGTGTTTTGGGATTCATGGGTTCATGAAATATTCATTTGAACCTAACTAATTTCCATTTGTTAATTTTATACTCTTTTTTTTTTTTTTTTTACTGCCACCATTTATTTTTGTTTTGATTTAGATCAACCATCATTTATTTTTTAAGGGTAATATGTTGAGGAAACTTTAAAAGAGCTTTTGGGGCATGATTTGGGTCATAATTAGGGGTTAAACTCTAGAAATATGCATTTATTAGCATTTTTAGTGACAGCTTCTGGAATATAAACTTGTGTATGTTTGAGGTGTTTCTGTACCTTATGGAGTGGAATCAGTAATCAGCTGAAGTATATATTTTCATTCCACATAATATCAGCATAAATAAATTATATCATTAAAAAAAAAAAAACAGCAAGTACACTACATAAAACAGTCTCAAGATGAGATGTAAAGATAATCTTTCATAAGCTCATAAGGTTAATGATTGGGGGAAAAAAGGGTTAATATGTTTTAAAACTCAATTATCCTCTTTAACAGGCATTTGGACTGTTAAATTCTAACAAATATTTTCAAAACTTTTAAGTTCCTCTTTACACAATCAGTAAATTAATGTAATTCTAATGTGTCACATTTCTTAGTTATGAATGCATCTTTTATTGGGTTTCATCAAAAGTCATCTGTCAGTGTGTTGAAACTTTTAATGAAATCAAAATAAAAATTTAACCAGTTTTAAGCAATTTGTTTTCAAAATCTTAAAGATATGTCATTAACTACATTTACTTTTATATAACTAGTGTGTTCACACTGAAAGAAAAATTAGAAATTTACTTTGCTTACACATTAATTAATTTATCCTTCATGCATCTTTTAAAGTGTCTTTAAACAAACAAAACAATATTAATAAATCAGTAACAAGAAATTAAGTTTTAACAATGATAAATAATGTCCAATAAACCAGTGTGTCAGCAATTTTAAAAAATGCATGCACATCTTTGCTTCTGCTTTGTCCTTCATGTAATTTTAGGAAGAAACAGTTTGGGAAGAGTAAGTGAAAAAATTCAACATTAAAATGAGATGACTCAAATCTTTGCAGTTTTCTAACCACAGCATGGGAGGGACAAAAACTGTACATAAAAAAAATATGATTGGATGTTGGAGTACAACATATATACCAGTTTGCTTAACACAACTTTCAGATTATGTGATGAATTACAGTAAATTATACATTGTGAGTTTTACAATTTGATGGAAAAGCAAAAAATTCAAACTTAACTTACTAACTATTCCTTTGACTTACAAAAGCTCCATCAAAAATAATTTACTACCCTATTGCATTCATTGATTTCTGATACAAGATGATTTTTTTTATAAAACTAACAAAAGTTTTATCCAAGCTTATAATTGGTGTCAACTTCACTTCGGAAATAAGATTTTTAAATTTCCTAAGTTACTTTACATGCTGCAAGTTTAAATGTTCTGGGCATTCCTTAATCCTGAGAGTATTAAGCATTGCCGGTTCTTGCATTCTAATTGTAGACAAGCATTTAGAAAAACCACAACCATTAAATATGTTGACAACTAATTCATGCTTAAAAATGACACAGACAATATGTACCATAACATTTCAATTAACTATGTTTTACTGTTGTATTAAAAATATATCCATCAGCCAGATGGTGTTAGTAGCACTTGTTAAAAACTCAAGACTATTTACATAAGAGATAACTCATGTATACCTTATTTTTACAGCAGCAATGTAACAATATTTCAATGAAATAAAAAGGTTTTTAAAAGGTGTCAATAAAGTAATGAGCTGGGGGGGGGGGGGGGGGGGTAGAGTTAAAAAACATGTTACAATTAATTAAAATTATAACAGATTAAAAGATAATTACAATATCATAACATTTCTAAAAAGGTAACTATTTTTTTCAAAACGCTGTTGCCTGTAACACAGCTAACAACGCATTTACTTATTTAGATTTTGAAAGAGAGGGAGATTTAAACTGATTATTTACATTTATTTATTGTACATACATTACAATTTTCAGTAACTGTTCATATATGCAATCTTCCCACTTTGCCCCCAACTAAACAAATATATGAATAACCTTAGCAAAACTCAGTTTCATTTCAAACAAAGAAATATGAAATTTAACAATATTGACAAAGAATTAGCTGGTTGTGCCCTAGAATAGTCATTTATTATACATAAATATTAATAAGGATATATTTTTCAAAACAGTTGTGAGAGCTATTTACATTAGGTTGAATTTTTTTTTTTACAAAGTGAAAATTAACTTTTAACACTTAAGTAATTTTGAACAAGAAAATACCAAAGTGAATCTAAAAATGATATGCATGTCATATTGAATGTGAAACAAAATTGTACCAGTAAATGCTCATTTACCTTCTTTTTATTCCTTCAATCTTAATTGGACTACTAAGCTTCATAAACAATAAGTAAAATGTGACTAAGAGTAATTTATAAATGACTCAAATTTAAAGATGAATGTAGGTTTTTATTATTTTTTTTAATTAATAGTCCACTTCCTTATGTATTTTGTCAAAATCAGAACTAAATGTAATTAAAAAAAATTAAAAAAATTTAAATTATATATATTATTTCAGAAGGCTTTTTTTTAGGTGAACAAACTGAAGTATTCAATAATTAAAATTTGTGACAATAAAATGATCAACAAATAGTCTGAAAAGAATATCTTTTTTTGAAACGTGTCCTTTCAAAGGAGGAGTTCTTCCACCTAAATTCTGATGATTTATTAATCATCAATGACAATAACAGGAGCTTCATTAGCAACATTTCTGGATGTGGCGCCTGAAAAAAAGAAAAAGTTTGAAAATAGTCATGTAAATTGGCTGTAGGTTTAGATTTCTGCTTTCACATAATAAATTAATAAAAACATCTTTTCATAGTTTGTACTAAAACTAAATTTAATCACTAACCAAATTATTTTAATCCCCTTAATATTTTTAATAGTTTCTATATTGCACTTCATCAAAATTTTTCTTTGAAATAAAAATTTAATTTAACCAACAAATTTCTTTTTAATTTAAAATAACAATACATAATTTACTACAAAACTAACAATAGTATAACCTTGCATAAGTACTGCCAATCTACTTTTTTTAAAAACTGGAAGTATCAGCTCGTCTTTCACTTCCTAAGAAGAATAGATGAGAGATGAGAAGGAGAGACAAATCTAAAACTAGGTCTTTCCTTATCATGTATGATAATGTATAAAACTAGGAGAATAAGACCCATGCTAGTTTCCTTGCATGAGCCCAACACCACCCTCCCAACACCCCCCCCCCCCCCCCCCAAAAAATAATCAGAGCCTGCCTACAATCTATCACAACCTTTTTTTGTGTGTGTGTGTGTTAGGTTACACCCGTTATAATAGTTTCAACAAAGAAAGAAATTTTGTTAAGTGCTAGGACATGTTCATTTTATTTTGAACTTTCCACTCTTTGGATAACTAGCACACAATTTGCAGACAGATGAAATCTTAAAAAATTTTCAACTGGCAAATGTTAATCTATAAAAGTAGATCTGATTTATGCTTAGTACCATGTGTAGTTACCTCCGTTTGATGATGACACAGACGGGCTCCCATAATTTGAACTGCTATTTTCCTGCTTAGGTGAAATGAGGTTGATAGGTGGACCCACTAAAGGTGAAGTTGTGCTTCTTTTGTGGGCGTGGAGTGAAAGGGGTGAGGTAGAATGTCTTTTCTGTGCAGAATGAGTAGAGGGCTTTGCAGACAAATGACCCTTTTCTGATTGGCATTTTGAGAACATATAATTCAGCTGAGGAAAGTAGTTTTCCAGATCATCAACTTTAATAATTTTGTTGCATTTTAGTTTAGAAACTGGAAGATTGTAATAATGGACAAAGGCAGCTTCCTCCTCTGCTGTGCATTCATAGAGATTCACCTTCAGAACATACTGAAGAACTTTGACAAACTCAGCAAGAGGGACAGTTGGGAAGTAAAGCTTTGAAACTGCCTCAACCAAACAGTAACTCCCAGTGCGATGTGAAGACTTGACATTAAGGCATGATATGCTTTTGCCATTCACTAGACAGGCAGAGATCATCTGTGACAAATCCCCCTTTTGGTGGTTGTTATTGCTGGCATAAGATCCTGGTGACGCTGACATTAAGTGTAAGGACTGATCTACACTTTGCCTTGCAGCATTAGTAATTTGATGAACGATATTGGCCAAGTGTGGCACTGCATTTTGTGGGGATTCACTGCTCCGCCTTCTAGATGTTGGCTGGTTAGAGCCTACAGTGTCTCTGGCATGTCTCATCTCTTGAATATCAGTTCTAGCAAATAATGAACTATCAAACTGGTTTACTCCGAATGAAAATGGTGGGGCTGAATACTGAGAGGGTGAAGGTGGTAAACCTGTGATAGGAGGTGGGTATCTCACCATGTGACTTGGGTTATCTTTCTGCAAGATTTGGGTACTAGGTGGTCGCTGTGACATAGAGGGAGAAACTCTGTAGATAGGATGGTTAAGGTCTGGCATGGATGGAGAATACTTAGAGTGTTGTAAATGATTTGAAGGAAGACTGGAAATTTGCTGATATGCTGATGATATCGGAGGTTCCTGTGATATTGGTGGCGTTTTTGATCTCAGTAAAGTGTTTGATAAATTGTTTGTGTGCGCTGGAGGTGGAGCTCTTGTCATAATGGGCCATGGTGAACCCGACATGGACTGTGCCATTGAGGAGCTGTTGTCAATGTTCTTGTCCGGCACCATATGAGATCGCTGAGAAGGTAGTCTCGATGGATCAATACCCATTCCAAATGGTGGACGAAGCATAGCTGGGTTATAATTTTGTAGAGCATTATTCATGGTCATAGTTGATGGAGGAAAACCCGGACGTTGGAAAATAGAAAAAAATGGATTCATTTCCGGATGAGAGCCAGGGATAAATTCCATATTAGTGTGATGAGTCGGCAAAGCTCGTGCTGATGAATGCTGACTTATAGATGATGTTGTAACAACAGGTTGTGATGACACCAACGGATTAGAAGATGGTTGTCCAGTCCTTGGATCTAAGTATCGAGCATGCTGAAGAGGATTTTTGAATGGCAATTCAAACAGCTGAACTTGACATCTATGAATTACTTCATTTATGGATATGAGACGGGTGTTCTTGCCAAAGTTGAAATCAAACCCTGCTGCCTTGCATGCCTCATTTAACAAGGCACATTCTTGTGGGGTGGGTAGTAAGCCATCAACACTAGAATTGGTTAATAACCCAGCAGCATAGACAATCACTGAAAGTGGCACTAGCTTCACTTGCTTGCCACCTTCTTGTCGTAATATGTATGGTGAGACTGTATTATTTATCTGCATCCATCCACAGGAGTTTGACAACTCTGGTTTGACTGGAGGAGTCATGGCTGGTGGGGTTAGCTCCCCACCTATTTTCGCTAATACATCAGCTGGGAATGTTTTCTTCACAATTTTAAAGAACTCTTCGAATTCTTCCAAATCAACAATGAGATCCTTTGTTGTAAATGGGTTGTGCCCATACTCATAATCACAATGAGCAGTGTTGATCTCATTTAGCAATTTGGCCTCAGCCTCTGTGATGAAATAACTAACAAGTGGGTCTTTCTTACCCAGTTCATCTGGAAAAGTATTGGGGTATTTGCTTAGCAACTTGCGCTCCACAATGCGCACAGACACAAATTTCTTTGTCTTCCTTAAAATGTAAGGAATACTGGTATCATCAACAGTTTCCCAACCAAATATTCCTTTGACACTTTCGCTGTCGATTGGATCATCAGTGGAGAGGCTGGTATTTTTATCAGATGATTGGTCACCATTTGAATTTTCCCCTGGGGGTACAGAATTACTTGGGATCTGCATGGGTTGTCTATGTTCTGGTAGAA
The DNA here is from genome assembly GCA_964017045.1 of Omphiscola glabra. Lineage (NCBI taxonomy): Eukaryota > Metazoa > Mollusca > Gastropoda > Lymnaeidae > Omphiscola > Omphiscola glabra. The sequence goes on along the minus strand of OZ024794.1, from coordinate 51,591,953 downwards.
GTGAAAGTGCATATTGCGGTGTAAAAGGATTGTCTGTTTGCATCAGATTCTTGTCTGGAGACATCCTAAGTGCTGGCTCAGGCTTCACATTTCCTGGTATTCTCACATTTTCCTTAAAAGAAAAAACAAAAATTAAGAGATGGTGGCAAATAAACTGAGCAAAAAAACTGGTTCAGTGTGGGGGGTACAACATGAATGTAGATATTTTGCGGTGTTTTGTTTCATTCAGTTTCTACAAATATAAGTATGGAGTGAGTTCATTTTTTTTTAAAATGCAGCATAAGATTAGGTTTACCAATGTTCTTAAGGTTGAAACCAGGACCTATGGGAGTAAATTTCACCAGTAGTTTGTATGGGGGTGACGGTGCCACTGTTGTTTTGTTAATGATTATTAAAATCATTAAACAATGGGTGTATGTGAGTAGGAGGCACAATTTTGGGAGCTCACCCCCTGTAGCAATTACTTAAGGTGCGCCTCTGAGTCTCACACAAAGTCTAAAAAGCCACATTGTGTGTGTTTGAGTATTTGGGGAGCGAAGGAATATTCATACTTTCATATTTCTCACTTAAATCTACTTTCAAAGAAATGTCTTTATTTTTTTAGTCCAAAATCCTTTTTAAATAGGGAATTTACTATATCGCTGGAAAGATTACTGACTGTAAAATCTAGAATATTAATTCGAAATTCTCTTACTTATTTCAAACAGGCTTCAAATTTACATGTAGGCTTATTCATAAACAAACTGATGTTGTGTAAAACAAGCTTAGATTTAGAACTAGGCAATGTTTATACATAAAACTTTGGATTAGTTAGATTAAATATTGAATAGTTTGGCTATTAACAATGTGTACAAGACTATCTAATATAGTCAAGACAAATTAATTTTTATTTAAAATACTGTGATTGAAACCGTAAAAGAATATCAAACCAAAAAGGACACCAGGAAATACAATAAAACAATAACAGCATTAAGGAATATCAAACCAAATTTACAGAATATGCAGACATATGGTAATACTACGATTCCACAGGTCAAATCTGGCTAGTTTAAAATTGTTTAATTAAGAGCACTCATTTGAGAGGGGGGGGGGGGGGGGGGGAATAGGGAAAGAGACTGCAAGAATTCAGATGCTCGTGTCTTCAATAGATCACAAATTTATTTTAATGATGAGAAGTTTAGTGGTTATTTAAACTATTTTGCTTTAATAGAAATGATCAAGTTTTATTTTCATGTGTACATAATTCATTTTCAAATTTCTAATTTCAGTCAAAGGAGACTTAAATAGAACAATAAAAATGTGGTAATTAAAAAGCTTGATTGCATCAGAGTTTGCTCTAATTTCAGACCTAAGATTCAGACTTAATGTTTATTGTTTGACTCAAATATCTGACTCAAACCCCAGAATAGAAACTTGCTTGTGGCACAGTAATTTAATTTTAATTTCATATGTAGCCAGAATTTTAAACTATTTACAAGAGAGGAGACGAGACCTTGAAACACAATTCTGAAAAGGGGGGTAACATAAGGCATGTCTAAAATGGCTTTATGGAGAGCAAGGTTTCCCACACTCCCTACTAGGAATTCTTGTGATGTAACTATGCAGCAGTAGTTTCTGGCAGTTACCTGAAATTTGTTTGAAAGAAATTTCGTTGATGGAAAATTGATAGACCAAAGTTTGATCAAACGGAAATTTGTTTGAATTTTTTTTCAAGTTCACACAATCAAATTTTCCGTCAAATTTCTTTTTGAATGCACGATACTATATAGTAAACAAAATAATGCGTTCAAAAAGAAATTTGACGGAAAATTTGATTGTATGAACTGAAAAAAAAATTCAACCAAATTTCCGTTCAACTAAGCTTCAGTTCGATTAAATTCCCGTTCGATCAAACTTCCATCAATCAATTTTCCATTCGATCAAACTTCCGTCAATCAATTTTCCGTTCGATCAAACTTCCGCCTACTAAATTTCTTTCAAACAAATTTCCGGATACAGTTTCTGGCAATGTTTAACATTTTAACAGTTATCTTTTTATCTGAGTTAATTTATTATCACTAGGTTTGGGCTGATGACCTTATTTTAATGTAACTTTATCCCCACTGGAAAATATAGATATATTAATATGAAATGAAATGTAGATCATGATATTAATACAAATTAGCTAGCATTTTATTTTTTTCATTGCATGCATTTAAAAATACATAATTCATTTATACAAATTTGAAACATTGACTTCATAATAGTAAAACTTTTAATTTTGATATTTTTATAAGAGAAAATGCTTTTACACACTTACCTTAGGCCTACTTTAAGTTTTGTCTAAAATATCCAATATGAAAAATTGTCACTTTCATCTAATGTCTAATACATTCAAAACACAAAGTAAGACTTATTCTTGCCTGCCTGTTATTTATAACTGTTAGCACAATTATCCTTCAATAAGCGACAAGACTGGATTTCAGATTCAATATTGATTCATTGATAAAATTAATGACTAATGACAATCTACTATATATAATATTGATATAACCTTTAACTTTAATAAAACTAAGAGTTTTGTTGATAATATCTCACAAGGTATCAATATTAATTCACTGAGTTATAAAGCACATGAGTCAAAGCTTGATATGGAGCATGATATTACTGTGAAACTTAAAAATTCAAATAATCTACAATTATTTAGCCTAAATTTTAATGAAGTGGTGACAACAACAAAAAATTTTAATTCTATAATTTAAATTATTGAAAAGTTTGTATTCTTGCTAATCCTTACTACATACATAGTTGTCAACCACTAATCACAAAAATACCGCTGAAAGTTTGTTTTGCCAAAAATGTTGGGAGTGGTGTTATTTAGCCCTGTTCAAAATCTAATAATAAAATTGTGACTAGTTACTAGTGGGAGTCTATATAAGAGTTATTGATATATGCCTAAGCCTAAGACCAAGGGTTGGCAAACTATGGCCCATGTTTATCCGGTCTGCCTGGTGCTTATTAAATTAAATTAATTATTTTGTTTTTTATGACTAATTCAACTGTAACATAAATCAACATCTTTGTGAAAACACTACTTATGCCAAAATCCACCCAATAAAATAAAAAAAGATTTAGCTTCTTGTTGTAATTCTCCAAAAGAAAATTTTAAGTTAGTATGCATAATATGGAAATTTCATTTCCACTAAATTTTAAAAAAATTGGAATTTGAAGTTTAAGCCAATCCAAAGTGTTGATAAGGGCTTGCTTCACTCAATTCTCATGCTGTGAAAAATGTGCGCATAAAACAAACAGGCCCATTCCCATGCAAGTGTATGCAAGGATTGCATTCTGACTTGAGACAGCAGTTTCAGTACCCTTTTACAGATCTTCATGTCAGTGAAAAAAATAATCATCCTGTTCCATTATGTTGTTGATGATTTGCCCGCTAAACTTCAAATTGAAATGATCAATCTGCAATCCAAATACATGTTCAAAGATGGATACAAAGAAGGTAAACTGACTTTTATAAGTGGTTCCAAGGTGTTCAATTTCTTCATTTAACTGATTTTGCTTGTGAATTAATTTCAGTCTTGGCTCTACCAACTTGTGTTACAAGACATTTAAAAAATTAAAGACGTAATATATAACTACAGAACAGCTTCATAATGAACACTTGTAAACAATTTTGATGATAACTTTGAGCCTCAACATCGTGTCAGAAAAGCATCAGTTTCCTGTCTCTCACTGATGGGATAAAGACGATTAGCACATTTGTGACAATTTACAATCCGGCCTCCAAAGACCAACAAGATCTTACTGTCTGGCCTTTGTCAGATGAGTTTGCTGACCCCTGCATATGACTACTAGTACTTGCCCTAGTGAATACTTCAGATGTGTTATATTCATATTGAAAGTTTCCCATGCCCATACAAATTCATTTCCTTAAAAAATATTACAACGCCCCTATATTTATAGCATAGGCTATCTCTTAACACACTAGTTATAGTTCAGGAACACCTATAGTTGGACAAAGCATATTTGACTATTTATAACTCATAATATAACTTACTCACTGAGTAATTAATATTAAATAGTAGGCCTATATCAATATATCTCAGTCACACTGTCAGTAGTTTTAGTCTAGTAGGATCATAATAATAATAGTAATAGTCTAATATTAATAAATAGTGAGTTTTAGTTTATAGGGGGGTGATACTGATTTATGCAATTTGTATCTAATTATATTTCGCAAATCAGTTTCATTTACGTTCATACTGTCTCGAAAGTCAATTGAGAGCGTGCAGTCACTGAGTTCACTGCACTGCGTGAAGCAGTTAGTTAAGACAAATCAAGAATTCGAAAAGTGAAGAAGAGAATTAATTATTTTGAATCTGAATAAACGAAAAGCCTCTAAATTTTAAACGACCAGGAAAATATATTGCAAATGCGTACCATATTTACATATTATGAGCTAAAAACATAATGCACATTGTTTATTCAAGTTGGTTTTTTTTTTTTATAAGTATCGTTTTCGGATATAAAATACTTAAATAATAGTTAGACTGGCTGAATTCTTGGCAGCCATTTTTTTTCATAATAAACGTAACAGTTATTTCCCTTAAGAACGGAAGTGAATCAGCGTTAAGTTCTTGTGTCCTGTCTAATTTGTTGAATGAATTTTAAACGCTGGCCGTTTTTTTAATTTATTTTTTATATATATAAAATAAAAGCTATAAAAATTATTTATGTAAGCCTACATATTTAAAAATCCTTTTCATTAACATTATTTTTATGACTCTTTTTGTATGTGAGAGGGAAGTGAGAGGAGCTTATAAAGCTGAATTCAATTTAGTTCGCGAATCACACTCACTTAATTTAACCTACTTTTAAAAAAGGAATAAAACGATGACCGCCAAGAGGCACTCACGGAATGACGCTGACACCCATTACCGGCAGACACCTGGGACAACAAAGATAGCTTCCTCATAAAGGGGTGGGCGCCATTCATGAATTCGAGGCCCTCTGAAGATTTTCTGTTTTGTACTCCCTGTATTCAAAGATGAAAGTTTAAAATGTGTCCACATCGCAACTTTGTTCAACTTAAATATCCGAGCGCCATTCCCCAATTGCAGTTACAGGGCCCGCGCGACTGTTCAGTTCACTGACACCTTCTTGTGAAGGTTGCTAAATGGACATACACTCCTGGCTCCTGAACGAATTATTACACATACTTTTATGCTGGTAGCCTCATAGACGCACCCTGGACAGCGATTTACTTTATCGCCATTGATGGCACCTGTTTGTCACCATTCTACGACCTTAGTGGTAGCTGTATTCATATCCATTGGTCCTATCATTCTAAAACAATCATGGCATTGGCCCTACCCTAACACTCTAAAAATCATGGCCTTTTGCAATCATGACCATTGCCCATAACACCGTAAAAATCAATGTGCCTACATTCACGCCAAACACTATTGAATTAATGTGGGAAATCTCATAACACCTGAGACATTGGTCTGTTTTCAACTTAGTCCGTCTCAGGGGCGTAGTGATGGGGGGCATCATGCCCCGGGCGCTACTCACAATGGGGCGCCAAATGGTATATTTTACTATAATATTGTATGGTTTTCGAATGGGGGGGCGCTAAAAAGGTATTGGGGGCGCTAAAAAGGTATTGTGCCCCGGGCGCGAGTTAAGCTCGCTACGCCACTGGTCCGTCTGGTGGCGTTTCTTTTTTCTTAGCTCCCATACCTTATTGTACAGTAAACTAAGTCAGATCGGTACTTGTAATTAACTGTGTTTGGCTGGTGTCTGAGCGTGTGTACGTTTGAAGTTGAATATTTTACTTTACAATATGTTGCTCAGTTCTTCGTGGTATGCCAAATTCTCCTTCAATTTCCCGTGAACCCGTATGCCTGTGCTTATCATCATCCTGGTCTGCAAATCATCAGCTCACTCACGCGCTAAATGTTCTGCACTGTTTTAAACGATCGGGCAGACGCTTCCACGGTTTCCTACTATCGTACCATCGGCATAAATTTTTTTTTCAAACCAATTCCAAGTCGGAAACACACTAACCATTTGCCTAGCTCCCCATTGTTTTTCAATTCGCATAAATAAAAATCAGAATATTATATTTTGCTGTTATTTTATCAATGTATATAAACAATAAACATCGAAACTAAAATATTAAGTGTTGTATAATAAGCCTGTGGTTAACATCAACTATTATGCTATAAATAACATTAAAAAGATGTCGAACGGGATTTAATGAAAACCTGAAACCATACTTTATTATTTTACTCATTTCATTTTTGGCTAGCCTGATTGCAGTCTCTCCCCCTTATTAACGAAATTAGGACGTCTTACGTTGATATATAAGTAAGGACAGTAATACAGTTTTCTTTTAAACGGACCAAAAGCATAATTGTAAAAATCTCTTATATATAGTTTACTTCTGGTGTGTCCTGCTCCCTTTTCACTACCGCCCCTCCCCCTGCTCAACATGTTTTATATTAATAGTACTGACTGAGGGGGGGGGGGGGGAGCTGTCCTGCAGCGAACTTTCATGCGTGACTGTTGAACTCATGTCAAAAGTTTTCTTCTTTTTTTTTTCTTTAGTTTGTGGGGCGGTGTATATGTTAATCAATAAAGAGCCATGGGTATGGTGTATGTTCGACTCTCTGTAGGAACCTTGTTTAAAGGCCGCAAGGTAGAGTGCAAGACTGTCTGTATGCCTATTGTTTAAAGGCCGGCATATATTATAGAAAATGAGAAGTTCACTCTTCTTTGTAACACTTGGAGGCGGTCCGACTTTCTTTCTTTCCTTTTTTTTTGCGCCCTCTTGTATTTATTTGTGTTGTCACAGTTTTGTGTGGGTGGGGCGGCAATAACCCTAGATTGGAACTGAACCGAATACACCTAGCTTGAACCCTGCTGACGAACATATTGCAAACTTATTAGAACAGAATCTATTTGACGAATGTAACACAATACTAATACCCCCAGATATGATTATGTTTTAATTAACTTATAGAAAACTCAATTGCAAAACAATTTTTTGGTAAACCAAAATGATTCAATTTTTAAGGGGCTATCCATAAAAGACGTCGCGCGTTCAGGGGGTAGGGGGTCCACATTTTTTTTACGACGAGGGGCGGGGGGAGGGGGGTTTAAGCGATGTGACGTCACATTAGAAACGAAACATTATAGTTTTTAAAAGTTCACTTATTAACATAAATTGCATACATTTGTAACTTTTTTTCTTTCAAGTATATTTATTTTATTTTAAAACTTCCATCACTAAGAGAGAATCCGAACAGGTATGTGAAGTTCGAAAAATGACCTCTAATCAAATTACAGGCCTCCACAGAGGAGGAGAATCGGGGTGTAGTGAATTTGACAGTGGTGAGAATTTATTTCGAAATCTGGAGATGGCAGTCCAAAGAATTCGTGCTACAGCGTGAAGTGGGATGAAATGAAAAATTATTTGGCAGTTTCGGGGGCAGGGGTGATCCTATTAAATTTTCTAGGACATGGATTCTTAAACTTAAACATTGTATCCCCTCCCAATTTCAAAACATTTCCCGCAAACACTCCACCCCCACCCCCGCATAAATTATATGGTAATAAACCTTTTTTAATGAACATAATTAAACAATTTAGTTTAATTGTAGCTTTATTTCTGAAAATTAACTTTCAAGAACACAATTACCAATAAAAGTAAAGCGCAAACAAAATTCATCAGAAAAATATTTACTGCTGTAATTCAAAATGCATACAAACTTTTAAGGCAGCAACAACTAGCAATGGCAGCATACATATTTTTTTCTTCTGGTTATTCCGTACGTCAAAGGGTGCTTTCACCCATGGTTAAGAGCCAATGTTCTAGGCAAATGTTTCTGAAACAGGTGCAGTAATTCGATTGTCACAAATGACCAGGACTGTACGAGGGAACGATAGTCGCAGGTACCGGACAAATTTACTATATGTGAGGAAGGCGGTGTTTTTGGCATTTAAGGATGGTTTATGTGAGGTCAGGGAAGACATAGCCTGGGAACCAAGCCAGCATGTGAGGGCAGGGAAGACATAGTCTGGGAACCAAACCATCATGTGAGGGCAGGGAAGACATAGCCTGGGAACCAAACCATCATGTGAGGACAGGGAAGACATAGCCTGGGAACCAAACCATCATGTGAGGACAGGGAAGACATAGCCTGGTAACCAAACCATCATGTGAGGACAGGGAAGACATAGCCTGGGAACCAAACCATCATGTGAGGACAGGGAAGACATAGCCTGGGAACCAAACCATCATGTGAGGACAGGGAAGACATAGCCTGGTAACCAAACCATCATGTGAGGACAGGGAAGACATAGCCTGGTAACCAAACCATCATGTGAGGACAGGGAAGACATATTATAGCCTGGTAACCAAGTCGGCATGTGAGGTCAGGGAAGACATTATAGCCTGGGAACCAAACCATCATGTGAGGACAGGGAAGACATAGCCTGGGAACCAAACCAGCATGTGAGGACAGGGAAGGCATTATAGCCTGGGAACCAAGCCGGCATGTGAGGTCAGGGAAGACATTATAGCCTGGGAACCAAACCATCATGTGAGGACAGGGAAGACATAGCCTGGGAACCAAACCAGCATGTGAGGGCAAGGAAGACATAGCCTAGCTGGTAACCAAGTCGGCCTAGGGTACATCACTAAGGGACAGTGCGGGTATCACGAATGAGTTAGAGTAGTCAGTTTTGTAGTTTGCTGTTAAATCTGGAATGCCCATGGAGACCCTGGGTAGCTTTAGTTTAATTAAGTATCGGTATCTTGATAGAGAAAGCCAGACTTGATAGGTGTTAAAAAGTGGGTAGAGACATGTAATAGGCGTCGCGCGGGGTAAATGATCTGGTCTGGAGAATGTAGTCTATAGTTGATTAGCAAGCCACTAACCATGGGATTCTAGTGTTTGGTTGATGGTCGCATCGCGAAGACTATAACAGATATAAGCTATAAAGGTTTGGGGACACTCAGACGGAGGGAGATATAGCAGTTGAGAGGGAACCGTCGAGAGAGTTTGGTAGACCACAGTTGACTAGTTGAACAGAAGAATAGGAGACGATAAAGTTATAGGCAGAGTAGGAAAAGTCAAGCTGAAGTTTAAGACGTGGACGTAGAGCTATGCTACGGAGACATACAGATATAGTTGACGATCAGTGAGGACTATAAGAGCGCTATTTAAATATTAGTAATAAATACATTTTATCATCTGGACACATGGAGTTTGAGTTGTTTAGTTTTCTTTCAAGTCTACGTTGAGCTTGTATCCGTCTCAACGCCTAGATACCCAAAATATAAATCACAGAGAGGAGCGATCCTGTACTGACCACTACTAAATCAATGTAGTTTGTGATAAGTCAGGACCGGAGCCCTCCTCCACAATAACCGTTATGTGACATCGATATCCATTGGATGTGAATTTTTCAAAGGTCTGTAAAGGACAATAGTGGAGAGAGAGTTTTTTTTAGTGTGGGTGCAGAGGTTTGTGACGTTATATTTGAGGGGTGGGGTGTCTAACTTTTTGTGACGTTGGTTGGGGGGGGGGGGGGTTAAAAATCATCGAAATTTGCGTGAAGCAATTTAGCCCATAATCACCCCCCTACCCACCTCTCCCACGTCAACACCCTATGTAGCCGACTCTTTTTGGTGTAGTGTAAGCAGCTTGTAACTTGTATGGTTAAAAAAACTAACAAAATTTTAACTGTGCCTAAATCTAATCTGTACAGTGTAAGAGAGGTCTCAGCAAGCATTGATAAGCTGGGAAGACTGATAAGCCATCTTTTAATAAGCATAACACATTTAACACAACACAAGCTTATACTTATAGTACCCGTTAAATTTTAACAAAACACGCGTTGATTTATAGTTATAATAAAATCTCGGTGTACTATAATTGCTAAAGGTAACATATATTCCTCTTTTTAGTGCATTGCTATTAGTATTAGTATATAATAAATGCTTATTTTTATAAAAGAATGCAATATTTATATATGCTATGTTATTTAAATTAAAACTAATCTGATTCTAAATGCTATAGACTATAGATAATAACCGACCGCGCTGAGCTTAGTTGTTCCCGAACCAGAGTTATTACCGAATGCGAACACGAACTTATAAAAATGGTTCGATTCCCATCTCTGAAGAAACCAACTATCCAATGGCTGCTCTTTGCATATGCATCCTCATCCACGTCGTGAGCATGTTTTTAACACAGTCATTGGAACGTTGTAGGCTCCCTTGACTCTGGCCAGGCTAATGGTACCCGGTATACAATGTTGTAAATAGCCTTTGAGGGAAGGCTGCACCTATTGGTACCCGGTATACAATGCTGTAAATAGCCTTTGGGGGAAGGCTGCACCTAATGGTACCCGGTATACAATGTTGTAAATAGCCTTACTTTGAGGGAACGGGGGAAAAATGAATTGGACATTCCCTCCCGCTTTCTGATTGCAAGGCAGTTGATGCACCGAGAAGGTCCTCCTCTTTTCTGACAGGGGGGGGGGGGGGGGAGGGGGTTGTATTGTCACAATACTGCCTCCTTTTGTTGTCAATGCGAGATGCACGTGTTTCTTGAATTGAGATGCGATAGTCCATGTTGTTTTGCGTGAACAGAGGTGTTAGTTGTCCTTGTGTGAGACATATTATTTCTTAATAATATAAACATCAATCAAGTGGTAGTACTCGTGGGCTACCTCTTCAGCCCACTTAGATTTAAGTGCTTTAAGAACAGCAAATTATTTCGTTACATGGTAGGCTGCCGCTAGACTCTAGACCAGCGGTTCTCAACCTGTCGGTCGCGACCCCTTTGGCGGTCGCACGACCCTTTCACATGGGTCGCCTAAGACATCTGAAAGCACATATACTCCACATTTATAAAGAATCAACGAAAATAATTTTGTGTTTTGGGGTCGCCACAATACGAGGAAATGTATTAAAGGGTCGCAGCATTAGAAAGGTTGAGAACCACTACTCTAGACATTATAACTGTACACTTTTTTGTTTCCATATTTATATATTACTTTGAATATCAAACAAACCAACTTAACGAGAATTAAAACAAGAGGAAAGTACCGGTATCAGTATAACAATTCCCCTTTTTTATCAGTATAACAATTCCCCTTTTTTTATCAGTATAACAATTCCCCTTTTTTATCAGTATAACAAAAATTCCCCTTTTTATCTGTATAACCACAATTCCGCTTTTTATCAGTATAACAACAATTCCTTTTTATCAGTATAACAATTCCCCTTTTTATCGGTATAACAATTCCCCTTTTTATCAGTATAACAATTCCCCTTTTTATTGGTACAACAATTCCCCTTTTTATCAGTATAACAATTCCTCTTTTTCTCAAACTGCTGAAATCACTACTATAATAAATCAAAAGCATCTAGATAACTTCTGATAATCGTTCTGTAACTTAAAATGTTTTTGTACCTGATGTTTTTTTTTTTTTTTTTCACCATTATAACGTCATATCTCTTTGCGTGCTGTTGCTTCAGTCCAGGCACGCTTTCTATAGAATGCTACAACACCTTGACAATGAATAGGCCTAATGTAATGTCTAATGTAGGCCTATTTCCTACTTTGACTAAAATCGTCAGGCAATCTGTACAATGCCAAAAGCATTCTATGGGATGCCTTGATTTTATTGGTAATCCTCATTTCATCATTTATCACAAATAATTAACAATTCTCTAGGGCAGGCCTGCACAACTCAAAATGTAAGGCGGGCCGTAATACTTTATGAAAAACATGTGCGGGCCAAAAGAGAATAGGGCAAGGGTGGGGAAGCTATTAAGAAAATAATAAAAATAAAGAATATTTCGTTACTTCGCGGGCCACAAAGTGGGTGCTGGCGGGCCGTATGTTGTGCGGGCCTGCTCTAGGGGTGTGTGTATGATTGTAAGGCTGTGTTCAATAGGCGTAAAAAATAAAATTCCTAGAAGTCAGCACTAACTCAGAATGCATGTTTTGTCAAGTAACTAGAAGTTCATGCATAGCAGCCACCATTGTTATTTCTAGCAGACATATTATTGGTGATCAAAAGATGGAAGAATTTGTAAAATTTGAATTCATGTTGTGGAAAAAAAGAATAGTTGCAACTCTGACTGAGCACTTAAAATGAAGATAGTTTATTGTTTATTCTGGCTTTCTAAAGTAGCAGAATGTGAGATTTTCTGTCACAATTTTATTTAGTAAGCTCATAAGAGAAACAAAACTAAACATATTAAGTGTTATTTATTTTTAAAACATCACATTCACATCTGCCATTAAAATAACATAATAATCTTAGCCTGAATTTTCTCCCTTAAAATTTTTAAATTTTTAATAAATATTCTTGATATGAACATTTGGCTACAATTATAATCATAAGGGGCGTCATTAATTATGTCAACAATTTTTAAGCACCCCCCCTGTCAACAACAGTTGACTGTCAAACTTTCAGTGACACCCCTAAGTAATTGTGGTTGATCCTTTTTTGTTGAGTAGCAGGTGCTAATTTCTTATGCTCAAGAGGGCATTGTCGGTGCTGTTGAACATGCTTTTTCAACATGACTTGTGATACAAAATAGATGTTACAGATTTTGCAAATCTGTTCAAGCAGCGATGTTATTATTGTTACTCATTTTACTTTCCCCTAATTCTCAAAATATCATATTCCTACTCTATCAATATCATTTATCATCACTGCACATAACACTTGAAACTTGTCTTTGTTCCATACCCGCAACACAATTGCAAACATACCGCCCTAGTCATTTGCGACAAACAGAATCACAGAGAGGTCAACATTTGACTTCTCTTGCACTAACAAAGTGTGCTAACATTCTGACCAGCCATCTGCAGTGCACAGACAGACATACATTAAATAAATCTTATATTGTTAAAAATCCTAAAAATTATATGACTATTTTAATTGACACTCATAAAATTTATTAAAATAAGGTTATAGCCAGTCAATTTTTAAGATTAAAATTTTAATAGAGAAAACAAGATTGTTCACGTCAACTAATCTAGCCCCCCACAACCCCTTGTCAACAATTGTCAAAGATTTCCACCACTCCCCTATTTTTGTTGACATAATTAATGGAAGACCCTTAACTGGAAATACACATTTGGTATTTCAACCAACTTTTGAGGCATTTTCTTTTCCCTTACAATATTTTAACTTTGAGGTCATCCATAACCACATACTTGGGTGGGAGGGAATAAGGAGAATTCACAAATGGGAAAGGGGAAAAGTACTGACAAATGTGTATACGCACACAAACTGTGACAGTCGCACAATCTTAACACACTGCACATCCACGAACATTCATAGAACCTCATTGAACCACCCAATTGCAAATCATTTGCTTCACTTCCTGCCATAATTTTAATATTACCAGTAGTATTAGTACCGCATTGGTGGTAATGAGATGTAATCACTTTTATTTTGATGTAGCCTTTTTTTTTTTTTATGATCCAAAATAAATCTTTTAAACTTTTCATTAAGTTTTTATTCTTTTAATTAATTTTTTTTTTTCCTTTTTTTTTAATTTTGTTATGTTAAAAAATAAATAATACTTGCAGTGACCAATTATTGAGGATTAAAATAATGAAATGAAAATATAAGCCGTCTTTCTAAACGTGAAAAATTCACATTATAAAAAAAGTTTTGTTGATGCAAATAGTATTTCTCATCTCAAGTGACATTTTTAATAGTAAAACTAATAGTTTTTAATGCTTAAAAAAAGGTTCTATTTATATATATAGTTTATATATCTATATATAAATATATACTAAGAACACATTAAAATTTTCTTTTTTTGGAAGGCCGGTGTATTCATTTAAGATGAGTCTAACAATGACTAACAACCTTAAAAAAAAAAGAAAATCTTAGTTGAGGTTAAAACAGTATCATTCACACTTATCCAGCTTTATATGTAGTGTCTTTCATTTGTCTTGAATTAAGCACATTTTTTTCTTTGGACAATAGCAACATGCCCTAATAGGAAAAAATATAAGTACATAATTTAAAGTATCACTGTCAATTACTATAGCATATTTACAAATGATCAAATCTGTGGTTAAATTTGAAATAAATCTAAGAAATCTTTTAAAGAGGAAAAATCAAAGAAATTCTTAAGAAAAACATTTTTCATCAAGTTATGATTTTAAAAATGAAATATGTAAACAATCAATCAGTTTCAAAGTGTTATCCTGGGCACCACAAGTTTTCAATACTGTTCTTTGATATACACTTTTGTGCTTTGCTTGTGCAGCAGATTCATTTTGAATATTTTTTGTGACCACCAAAAAGCCAACATGGCTCTCCATAAACAGAGTCAAGATCCAAGATAGGTTGAAATAAACAAAGGTCTTCCTCTAGTTATTTAGTATCATCTCTTCGCGTGTAGACCCACATTCAATCAAATATTGAGAAAAAAGGATCAAGCTAAGACACTTGATATCATCTAAAGATATAAGTTCTTATTTTTGCTCACAATGTATTTTATTATTTCCTTGGTTGGGTGAAGCTTTCCTAACCTCCAAACCCCCATACCTCATCTAAACACTGTAGGGACCTACATCATTTTAGTAACACAACAGTCAGTGGACAATTAAATATTCACACATAAAAATAAATATTTACCAGGTTGGAACATGATTCATCACAAATGGCATCACATTGTGGTCTGAATGGAAGAAAAATGGAATCGTGTGCATAAAATTAACATATGGTAAGACTATTTGGCAATCATAGGATTGGAGAAAAAATTAATAAAAAATTTTTTTGCTCAACAATTAACTTATTACCAAATGTATACAGAGGCGTAGCGTAGGGGGGGCAGGGGGGTACAGATGGGGGTACAGATGTACCCGGGCGCCAGCTAGTTAGGGGCGCCAAAATGTGCTTTGGTATTATTTTATTGATGAAAATAATGGGTTTGAGAGTTGAAAAAAGGAAAAGAGGGCGCTTTAAAATGAATCTTGTCCCCGGGCGCCAAACACTCTAGCTATGCCACTGAATGTATATCACTTATTAGTCAGGCAGATTTCTTTCACATTTTGTATTTTAAAAAAACCAAAAAGATAAAAAGTAACTTTAATGTAAATTTTCTATTTCTTTTTTGAAATAGAAATGGATGTTGAGTCAAAATGAACATGCAGTTCATATATTAATCAACAGCAATAACACTGGCCAAGATCATCCATGTTTCTTACCCTTATGACAACACTGTATACAAGATTTACAAATCCCTGTAGAAAGACAGTTACAGCATTTTTATTAAGAAATATGAGAGATTGATATCAAAACCTTTTAACCCTAAATTATATTCATAACTCAATAGAAGGCACAGCAAAGTATATATAACCCAAATCGGTGATTTCCCTTTTAGCATGTTAAGAACATTAAAGAAACAAATGAACAAAAATGCCATGTAATCATATAAACATTTAGATTAGCTACTGTATAGACAAATATATGTAAGATATCTTTTATGATACTCAATGTGGGCAAGTGTTGATGGTTTGAATATAACCTTTCACCACATTTGAACCCAAAAGTTAAACTAGATTATTTCAAAGAACCATCTCTCTTAAATATAATATTCAGTTCTTATTCTAGGATATCTTTCTTAAATTGCCAAGGACAATTTTTTAACTGATAAATGTATTATGATAGGGTTTGCCCAGAATATTTAAAAATATTTTACCCATGTATTTCTTGTTTTTCCTCTTTACAGCATACATATTAAAACATTATTAAGTGCTTATGTTTTGCATCTTATTCACAGATATTTTCAAATTAAAACTTTTTTTTTAAACCCTCAATTTAGCCTACTTTTTTTTACATTTTTTAAACTTTTTGGTTTGTGGTGTGTAGCAAATTCACTACAAATATCAAGATGTTCAGTTTATAGAAAATAGCTTTACACTTTGAACTTTAAAAACATACAGTCAAATAGCACTCGGCCATACCAAATCAAATCATATTGATTATTAAAGATATCCTATGCTGTCACATTAATTACATTTTTATTACACTATTATTAGTGTACTTACATTTAACATTACATGTATTGCAAGAGAAGTAGTCAACAGATTGTGGTCCAGTTGTATTAAAAACATTTACAAAACATTGTTTTGGAACATCACTCTGGGACTTGAAAACTCCTCGAAGTACTATTTCACTTCCAGGTCGCTGAAAGATTTGAGATATATATATATTTTTTCAAACCACCCCAAAACCTGCATAAGAGAATTGTTTTTCAAGCACATCAAAAAAAAAAATGTGGATATTAAAATAACCATTAAATGAATTTTGAATTATTGACTAATAAAGTAACATATAAAACTATTTCAAATTGATTCTTGCCATGTTGAACTGGAATATAGGTCGTGAATCCCAATTCAAAGAATGTACATCATTTCTCTTTTGCAAGTTCTTGCAGACTTCATCAATGTTGTATTGAGAACTTTTGGCCAGGGGACTAGAACAAAAACACAAAATTTAAAACCATCAGAAAACTCAGTCATGGGCTGGGAAAGGGTAAATGCAATTCAAAAAGTTTTAAGGCCAAAAATTTTTAAACCCTAAAGAGAAAATGTATGTCAAATTGTTTCACTTAAGCACACTTACAGTTCACTTACACTTAAAGCAGGGATGTCCATCTTCAAGTAAGGGCCTATTGACAGTGTGCTGCCAAGGAAATTAGGCTCATATTCCCTTGACAGAAATTACCTTGACAAGATAAAGGGGGATTAGGGGGACCCGTTACCTGATCAGGGGTAGCCAATGAGGTGGCTCACTAAGTTTCCTTGAGAAAAGGATTAGGGATGAAACCGTTACTCCTGGGAAAGGAGGAAAGCATTTATACTGCCCAAACAAATTCTCAAATCATGGTTAGTGTCCAATTATCAAATAATGTGGAGCTTGCAGAAACCTGAAGGACTTATTCTTCTTAACAACTTAAACTTGCGAAAAATGTATCCATACTGGATTATGAACAAGACATTTAAGGGTTGATGACAGTGTAATATTTCTGCATCTTTTGATATCAAGGATTCATTACACAATTGTTAAATTTTAGGTTTAAAAAGCATGAGTTATGGTAACTGAGCCAAAACAAAATGCGGAAAAAGACTTTAAAATCTTTGACTCCTGGGAGCATTCTCAGACACAAAAACAAAAAACAAGACCACTGTTAAATCTAAATCCTGAGATTCATATAAGAGATAGACCCCAAGTGTTTATATCAATGGAAAGGAAATTGAATGTACTTTTCTAGAAATGACTTTGATATATATTTGTATATATATATATATATATATATATATATATATATATATATATATATATATATATATATATATAAAATTTATTGACAGAAGCACAAACAAAAATAGATATGAATAATTCACAAATGCAAAATTACTGAAAATCTTCAAACCACCACCTTATAATTTACAACTTTTCAAAAATCACTCTTAGCATTGTTAAACTGATAATAAATCTAATGAACAATAAAATATCAAAATATTTTCAAAATTGGTTGAAATATGAAAAAAATTGCCCACTTTTTAGTAAAATACACCACAGGATAACAAAATCAGAGTTACAATGAACACAACCTAATCATATTAACATTGCCATGAGTAAAATTATAACCCTTTTACAATGGTTTTAAAATAAAAGAACTTTATTCCAGTCAAGAATCAGGATCATCAGGATGATGGACTGTAGATCATTCTGACAGTCATAGCTAAAGATCTTCATTCAGACTACAGCTACGAAATGGCCATAGTCTGACTTTCGTGCAGACCATGTCGCATAAACTGAAAGTTTTAATGGTTTAGTAGCATTGTACTTCTGATATCTCCACCTGACTTTGAATCTAATCACTACGCCATCATCAACTGTTGATAAACTGCCATATAGTCATAACTGGAAAAATCCCCAGAATCATTTGAAAGGTTCAGTTAGGCTCTATTTTTTGCTGGCTCTCTGGTTGACAAGTGCATTAAGTATTGACTGAAATCACTTTTGATTCATTAACTTTATGTACTATTACAGACACATTTGAGTATTAGTCTATCAGGCTTTGGGTGTTATCATATGGTGATTTGATTGGCTACGAATTTTATTATCCTGTCTGGTTACACACTTGAAATTTCGAAACACTGAGTAGAGATTTCTTTCATACCAAAGTGTTTCTTTGCACACAGAAAATAATATCCACTGTGAAATGTCCTCTGCCATGGGGAGTAGGCAACCTATCTTTGAGTTTGTTTAGTGTGATGGAGACTTCGATTAACACTGTGACTTTGTTAAATCATAAATTATCTACTTTTCTGTCCACTGTTTAGGTAACCCCGGGTTGTCATCCACATAATCTGAAAAAAGTTCAGTTGTTTGAACATGGATGACCTCAGCACTTTTACCACTAGTACAAGGTAAAAGTTTTAGTAAACAGTTCAAATTCCACTGATAATACATTTGTTACACCAACTTTCAACATGTGGTTGTTGACATTTTTCTTACTAAGTTGCCTAATATATAGACCTATTATTTGTCTTATTATAGTGCAGTATTTGAATTTAGCAGTAAATCTCTACTGGGGGCATGTTTCTGAGCCTCTCCGCTCAATTGTAGTAAGATATCAGTGAATAGGCACTCCAAAATTCAATCAAAATAAACAAAATCAGGCTGTAAACATGAAACAGCTTACTAAATCACAAAGCAAAATGGCTCACCGAACACAGCGAGGTGAAATCAAACCTTTGCACAACTTCAGCTTTTTTACAAAATTATTATTAAATCGTGGCTTATGGCATAGAAACGAATAATCATCAAGAAGGTGCAGTTTTGTCATGGGAAACAATAGGTGGGCGTTTCAAAAAATTAACAAAACAATTAAAATATACCCTTTTTACAACAAACAAAATAAAAAAATTTAACTGTCTTGGTGCAGATGATACCCATAATCATATTAAGAAACATTTTATATTTAAAACAATTTATTAGAAAACAAGCCAAAAAATTACCTAAAGAGTAGTTGAATTCCGCCATCATCTAGCCAGGAGATTATATCGTCACATTTTTCTTGCATGGCAGATTCAATGAATGGTTTGATATCTGACAAACTTTATGGGGACAGTCAAATAAATTGTACAAAATAAAATTAACGTAATAGAATCAAAACCATTATGTTAAGCCCTATTTATAAATCCATTGTCAAAGGACTTTTTAACATTCACTTTCCTTCAAATCAGCAAATGGTACTAGCCTTATTATGAATGTTAACAAATATGCATGTGTATATCATATTATCTCCTAGATTACTTTGAGCAGATGTGTTGACTTTCAAAACAGATTTCTCCGGGCCAGGTACTAAGCATGTTTTTTTTTTGCAGTAGATTTTAATTTTTATGCACTTATAATTTCATATAAAATATATTCTCTAAGCGTAAGCAATTTTTTCTAAATTAATTTTAAAAATTGCTTTCAGGAATATGCCACTTACTTTTCTGATGGTTTTAAAATAACATCTGTTATCCTAACATTTTTGTCTGCTATATACACAGACACCTTGACTGGGAGAACTTCTATGCTTGGTACATTCTCAGTTAAATACCTGAAACATTACATTTGTATAAATACATGCACAGACTATTGAGATTCAAGTAGCTTTTCTACAAATTAGGTACAACAAAATAAATATGCAATTTCATACATGTTCAACAAATCTTATTGAGAAGTGATTAGACTGCATAAGAGAAAATAAGTGAAAATCAAAATACCTATCACTTGCAAAATGTTTCTGCATGATCTTAACTTACAGTGAGGGTAAAGCTTTATACATTCCTACCCAGGTGGAATAGACAAAACGGTTTAGATTATTATCTCATTGGATCTCTAGCATAGGCTCATGTCTTATGTCTAATAGCAGCTGCAATAAATAACCATGAAACACCCAAAGACACATGGCACAGAACAATATTTGGAACAGAATCCTGACCTAGCAGACAGCTCCTACAGAAAGAGACAAAAAGACAGAAGTGGTTTTACTTGGCAGTTGCATCATGCACCAGCCAGTGTTCAGGGCCGAATAAGGACGTAACATATCCCATTTCTTTACTTAATAAACCGTTTCAACACAGGTGGAAACTTAATAAATAAAACTATTTATTATGAATTATGTTATAAATTATGAACTAAAACTAACATTACTTATTTAGTTCTTTGCCTGATTTATGAGTATATTTTAAAGAAAATTTAAAGAAAATAACAACCTGTCAAAAGCATCTGCCACCAGTTTTTCACTCTCTTCAAGATTTTTTTGTAAATGTTCTTTCAACAAATCTGCATTGCTGGGTACATCATCAGCTTGAACACAGTTGTTTAACCCCTTGTCAAGAAGCGCCACCTTTTGGTCACATTCTTCTCTCAGCTTCTGTGGGTTATTTTTATAATATAAAAAATGTATACTTCTTTGTATTAAACAAGTAAGAAACGAGTAGTTAAAAATGTTAGTCAATGCATTTTACATAAGCAGTTTGTTTTTATTTTATTAAAGGAAGCAAAAAATTCGAATTTTCAATTTATAATTTAAACTTCTTTTTATTTTTCCCTCCCAGTTACTGTCTTCTCTCCCCTAGTTTAAACCATACCAGATTGAAATATCTACGGCTTCAATTCAAGGGAAAAAATCTTCAACCTTTCATCATATTTCTTAATTGGTTTTCTGCACATCATTGGTTTTTAGAACTTCAGCAGTAAACCTCTAGGAATTTTTCTTTTTTCAAAAAATTACTTTAAGCTGTAAAACAAATCTGTCCATTGTCAAGAGATATAGATTACCAAATGAAAAGTAAAAAAAATATCCCACAAGCAAACTTCACAGCAATTAATCACTATCTTAAAATGGCACAAGGAAATTTGGGAGACAAATTATTAAAAACTCAAGCTGAATCACTAAAAAAATTTCATGTATAAAGACTGAAAGTAGTTCTTTGATTATGTTCATAACATTTTTTAACTTTTTAATGAAGAATAATAAGACAAAGTTTTAAATAAGCATTTTAATAAATAATATTTTAAAAAGCATCTAGTTTGACAAAAGCTCAAAGATAAGATTGATTTCAACTTACATCAAAATACCTTTGATGTGACAGTAAACTGGTTTTCATGTGTCCTATTACAAATAAATTGAAATACTTGATAAGCTCATTGAGTTGTAAGATTTTTTAATATTAATTTTAAAAGCTTCTTTAGTTTTAGTTTTAACAACAATCTTCACATCAGTAAATCTGGCCTGTAATGGCCTGTACCAGGGAACATCCTCAAAAATGAGGTTGACACCAAGTGTGGGGGTGGATCCAAAGAAAAATAAAAAAGGGGGGGGGGGGCGCAACACCAACCCTAGTGGCACCTCTCGCCTAAATCATACTATCTTCATAATTAAGCTATAATCTCTTCTTTGTGGGTTCAGCTCGCTGCCAGTGAACAAATATTTATGTAAGATATGGTGGCAAATGAAAGCCTAATTTGAAAGTTAAATTACAACAAAATCGTGCTGTGGATTTTAGGGTTTCTAAATAGTTTTATTTACTGTTGACAATAAAATTAATTATGCAGCACATACAAATAATTATAAGTTATATTTCTAAATTTTAAAATAACAATGTACTAATGGCTATGCAGTTAGTAATCAATATCAAGAATAGGAAAAAACAAAACATTAACATTCCAATAAAGTCTAAATTGTTAAGAGATTAATACATGATTTTAATTGATTTACACAAATATATAGCTTCAATAGATTCTAGGCCAGTGGCGAAAACCCAGCCATAAAATTATTTTCGTTGCTGTAGTGTATATGTGTTTTCTGATGGTCAAAGGCGACCCCTGGGAAAGGGTCTTTCGACCCCAAAGGGGTCACGACCCACAGGTTGAGAACTGCTGATCTAGGCTATCTAAAATTATTTTATGTCCATTTTAAAGTAAATTTGCCAATAGAATTATTGTAAAATAAATACCCGCTTTAATTTCTATTAAAAAAAAAAGAAACACTTACTTTTAAGTATTTCCTCAAATGGAGATTTGTTAGAAGCCTCTGTGACTGCATAAATATAATGAATTTAAGAAAGATCTATAAAATCATTAGCCAATTTATTCATCTGTCTGTGCACATGTAAAAAATAACCTTGTAAAAAATAATAATTAAACAATGTGTGTAAGGTACATTTAGAATTTATGCTAGATTTTGATTAAATCCAAAGAAATATTTTTGTATAATGATTATGGAAACCTTCATTTTCTTCTCATATGGGTGTAAGATGCTCAAGCAAAGGGCTCTCAATTTTATATCTTGATAATCTAATTTTAGGTTATTTTAAATGTCTCATTAAGATGTCAAAATTTTAATGAGCCGATAATGAAAGAAAAATGTGGGCCTTGTGTTGTGAAACACTTGGGTGCATCAGCCTTTGATGCTTGCATGTGTTCATTAAAGGCCAACTTCTCACCAGAACTGGTACCTACTAACATCCACTCTTTGAAATGATGATCAGATGCTAATTTCTCCAGCGTGGGTAAAAATTATCAGATGTTTGCCAATCGGTGAAGAAAAAACTGCTGTTTCTTCCCCCATTTATAATTACTATTTATGCTTATTCGCCTTAAACCAAATAATAATAATATTTTCATTATTTTTATCAATAGCAACAACAATTTTTTCTGCCTCTCCAGAATAATTTTTTTCAAAGGGGTATAATCTAGTTAATGTAATAGCTCTTGAAAATTCATATCTCACTCTTGATAATAAATAAGAGAAAATATCTCACCTGGGTGAAACATTTGGTCAAAGAAAGCTTCTTCAGCTTTGTCTCTTTGAATTAGGACATCCTCTGTCAATAAAATTGTATTACTTTATTCTAATCTGATGCTACCTTTTCAAAAAAAATTAATTCCATTCATCTAACTTTGCATAAAAATAATAATTTTTGTTTCTACCTTGTCATGGTTTCAAATTAAATAAGCTGAAAACTTGATGTAGGCAATTTTAGGGCAATGGCATAACCATTGTTATAGCAGATACCATCACGGTGAAGGGCCCACCCTACCCCTTATATCAGATACAGCAATAGTGTGGGGCCCAATATATATAAATATTGTTTAAAAGTTCTTTTTTTTTTAATAACAAAAATTTTTAATTAAAGGATTTTATAAACTCTTTTATAAATATGTATGCGAGTTTTGAGTATACCCTTAAAAAAAATTAAAGGGTCCAAAACTTATGATCAAAAAAGAAAACCAACAAACCAACTAAGGAATCAAATTGAACATCAAAATAAAACTGAGAAGTTGTCAAAGCACTGTTACAACAAGGGCAGCTATGCTTCTGTCCAACCCATTCTGTTATGCAACGACAGCAATAACGATGTCCACAAGGGGTTAAAACAGCACCTCTGATCACAGACAGGCAAATGGAGCAGTGTATGTGATCTTCAATTGCATCATACTGCAAACAAGTTTTTAAAAAATTACATTCATTTTTAGACAGCATGCCCATTCAAAACATTATTAATATAGATTTTCAATAATATTTCTTTCCTTCTGTCCTGTGATATATCACTAGGTGTTTGCTGTTGACATTAAATCTTTCTTTTAACAAAATGTTGACAATATTCAAATACTTATATATATTCCTAACTAATTTTATATATATATTATATATGACAGTGCGGTACTTTCAAAAGTGAAATGTAAATAATTTTTATTTTTAAAAAGCTCTTTTGATAACTCCATAAAGGTTCAAAAAACAGTTAATAAAATAAAAAATTAGTGCACTTACTTCATGACATTCATTTTCATTAAAAATGTATTATCCTTTTTTACTATTTGAAAAATTTATTTTTAAAACTTTTGAAAAAATTGCTTGTTTTAAGTCAAAGCTATCTGCAGTGATAACATTGTAGACGAAAAATCATGGTAGTCTGTATCATTTTATAATATTACTATTTGTTAACTTAAGATTTTTAAATTTCAATATATTTTTCTTTGTGCAGTGATGTGCAGTTAGTGCCAGCTATGTTGATTTAGCTGCGGAAAAAGTAGTTTATGTAAGTTTGGAAGCAGGTAAGTGAAGAGATACGAGCCAATTCCTGGAATTTTAAAGCACACCAATGTCTTCATGACTAGATATTTACTTAAATGGTGCAGTTGAGGAAATTAAGGCTACTTTATAAAATGATATATGTTCCATTTAGATTTAAGATATGATATCTTTAATTTGTAACTTGCTTTTTTTTATAAAAAAGGCTAAAAAATTTAAGAAAGAAAAATTTAGCCTCAAGTGTCTACTCACTACTGATTTCAATACTTTGCTATTATATAACTATAGGCATGCCCATATCCTGCTTTGATACTATTTAGCAAACAAAATTTCATTTTTTTAAATAAAAAATGATGTAACTAAAATTTAAAATTTTGTAAATAGTAACTGGGCTGAAGGCAATAATTCCCTCATTATTATTTCAGCTATTTACTCAAAATGTTTAATGACAAACTCTTATAAGAATAAAATAATCATATATTGTTTCCCATGACCTGCTTTTGTGTGTATCACTATTAAAAGTTTAGTATTTATAATTTATTAATAAAGTAGAAGTAGGAGTATGAGTAGGCCCTAGTGTCACATAGGGCTAACATACATGTCAACCTGCAGTAAACGGTAAAAAAATTGATTTCAAGACAATAATCCGTTAGCTTATTAAGCAGAAAAAATTGAGGGTTCATCATTGTCAAGGGTGGTAGCAATGTCTTGTACAATTGTGAAAGTAGAAAATCCATTCAATCAAATGTAAGACATTGATGATCTCAAGTAAATTTGTATTAACTTTAATTTTGAAATATTTATTTTCGCACTTGCTATGATTACAAAAATATTTTTTCATGATTGCATTATTTGAAAACCAATCCGTCAGCAGAACATCCTATTGTTCACAGGGGGACAACTGCATTCAGGTTAATGCAATATGAAGCATAATACACAGAATAGGGAAAAACATGAAATATCAAAAAACATAAAAACTGATGTATCTCTCAACTCTCGATTCATATTTAAACTGCCCATTTCTTTGCATATTGCGCCATCCTTTATTAAACACAAGCTCAATGTTTGACCCTGATGAATTTATTTTTTTTTCCAGGGGTCATTGTTGATGCTAATTGTTCTTCTCTGTATTTGGTGAAGAAAAAGATTAGACACTGGGCATCTATAATGGCTACATCAAATTGCATAGTCGAGGTATGCAAGATCTTGCTGATGGTATTGACAGCAAACAAAGACGTCGTGCCATATTATGGATATGGCTCCCCCCAGATCTTAGTTTGAACCAGCTTAATTTTTCACTGACCATATGGTCTTCTGGGCCATCCAAAACTGATGTCAAGCAATGTTTGCAGATTTTTTACCCCCCACTGTCACAAAAAGTTAGCCCCCCCCCCCAATATAAAGTCACAAATCTCTGCGCCCCCCCCCCCTACCATATAAAAAATACATCTGTCCGCTACTGTGCTTTACAAACCCTTAACAAAATCCCTTCCCATGGATATCGAATTACTGCACGTGTGTCAGAAACATTTGCCTTGAACAGTGGCTCTTAAGGAGTGAAAGTAAGGAAGACTCAGAAAATAAATTTCAGTTGTTGCCATTGCTAGTTGCTTCTGCCAGCAGTAAATGTTTTTTTTTCTGGTGTGGTGAATTTTTATTGCACACTACTGGTATTGGTATTTTTTTTATCTTTTATCTAGAAAGTTTATTTAACAAATAAAGCAGCAAATAATAAATAATTTAAATTTTTTAAACTTTATTACTATTTAATACTTTGGGGGATGGGGGGGGGGGGTGTTAAGAAGTTGAGAGGGGATGCAGCACTGCGTAAAATGTAAGAATCCCTTGCCTAGAACATTAAAAAAAATTTAATATCACCCCCACCTCCCCCAAGTCCAAAATTTTTTGTTCTATCTCACTTTCTGTGGTAGCCCCAATTCTATGATTCTCTTCTCTTTTTACGAAGTCCAAGTCATTATCATTAAGTAATAAATAAGAGTAAGGTAAGAGTCAGTAAGACTGAGTAAGAGCAACTCGCACTCACGGGTATTTTGATTCTTTCGCCAGCATTCGAGCCCATTCTGTTTCCTAAATAATTCTGTCTACTTATACTTAGTTATAGGGCATCATGACTAAGTAAAATTTGAGCAGATGAATAGTTCTTATTCATTCAAAAAGGTCTGGTGAGTCTGAGTATGCCTTATGGCTATGCTATGGTACTACAACTTCGAAGGAATAAAATAAACCAAACAAACTTCACAAGATTTTCTAAGGGAAGCTATTCACAATATTGTGATGGTGAATAGTAACACGGTTTTGTTTCCTTATTTCATGGTAGCATTTACCGGGATCCGAAAGTAAAATCAACGGGTCTGGAAAACCTAGATATGAATTTGTTTTAGGGTTTTATTGCTTTTTTTCCTTAAGAAACTCTAAAATAACAGTAATTAGCGATGAATAACACTTAAATTTAAAATAAAAGGGTTTATACTGTACTGTGGTGTGTACATATTAATATTGTGACCCTCGGCACCACACATTTGACATACAATACCTGTTAACTGTTAATTTAAGCAGAGGTTATCAAACCTGCTGAAAAGTATGGTGTGGTCTCAATGGCTTAAGCAATGAATGGTGACTTTGCTCCCAAACTGAATTAACTTTTTTATACAATAATGGCTGCTGCTCTTGAAGCTCAAAAGATAGGCAAAGTGTAGAATGTCAGCAAAAAATTCAAAATGAAATAACCAGTTACTGTATGACAGTTTATATATGCATATTGTAATAAATGTATTGTTTTTTGTTTCCAGAAAAGTCTACCATCAGATGAAGCTTCCCAAATTGTCATTATCTTGTTATAATTTAATGTCTACAAAAACACCTATTGTGACATTGTCACCCTAAAACCTATAGGCCTACTTATATACCCAATTCAATAGGCATAGGTGTTTACATTGGATGGCTGTGTCCAGAATTCCAGCATGACTGTCAGCGTATTCACTTTAATTCCAGATGTTTTTGTGACCATAAATTGTCTGAACATGCTCCTTACAATGATAGGCTAATTATGTGGGTTTTTTTTCATGATCATTCAATTGAATTTTGTTGATTGGATAAAAACATCTATATTTTTTATTAATACGAGAGCTCATTTAACAGCTAATAATTTCTGTTGAATAGAAGAAAAATTACACTAGTTATAAGCTTAATAAATACTTAATCAAATGGAAAAAAAACTAAAATAACTTTTGTCAATCACAGAAAAATAATATGTCTTTCCTCTCTGATGAAATAATTAAACCCTATTTTTCTATATTGTTGGCAGAAATGTGAAAAGGCTTTTCTCATGCAACAAGCAAAAAAAATTAAACACATTCAAATTTGAAGTAAATGAATTGAAATTATAATTATGAATGTATTTTTTTATTAATTATTATTAATTATACTTTTTCCCACCAGCTGCCCTTTATTATATAAAATGATGGGATGGTTATTTGATTCAGTTTTTAGTATCAAAGTACCATGTAGAATGTGAATACCAAACATTGTGTAGCTCTGGTTGCCTAAAAGGCTAGGTTTTGATGCAGCTGCTTGGAGAGCAAAATGCAAATGCACTCACAACTTCCATGATCCCAATAGACCTCACCATTGTAAAACAAGGGGTAAGTATTAGATTTTGAATTTATTATTCTCTTAACATATTCATCTTTTTTTCTTTTATAATATGAAGATGTGATGAAATAAATGAAAGAATTAGGTTGAAATAATTTAGAAATAAAACATAGTTATGCATTTTTTTATTTTAATTTCAGTTTATTTAAATTTATTTTCTGATAAAATGCCAGATTTAAAGTTAAAATACAATTTTTATGATTGTATTATTTATTATTCATTATGTTTTACATTTACTGTAACTAAAACTTTTGTCATATTGTCCCTGTGGAAACTTCATGTCCGACTTCCATAGACACTGAGAAGATCATCAGAGGTTTTTTGATTCACATCAAGCACGACATGAGCAAGGACTTCATGTTGGTAAGAATAATCTGGAAAACAGAAAGGCAGAAGATTTTTTTTTTTTAAATATTTTTTATGTTATTGACATTGCATGAAACAGTACTTAAAATGTTTGAAATAATTATGTAGAGTGGTAAATTATTTTGTAATGAAAACCATAGAAATTAATAAACCTGGTAGAATATGAGACACAATAAATAAAGACAGGCTATATGGCAAGCATTGATTTTAAATCTTTACTAAGACAAAGATAAAAAATGTATCTGTAAAAACAAATAGTAATTGCTCAATCTCATTTTTTTAAAAAGGAATTAAATTTATAGTTGCATCTGTTATTTAAAAACATTGTTCCTATGTAAGCTATATTACAGGGGAACGTTATCTTATAATCAGGATTATAAAATACTGAATCCTACCCTTCTTTTTTATCTCTATTGTAAATAAAAAATCAACAGAGCATTGAAGAGTGTGAATAAACATATAGGGTTTCTTATCCCCTCTATCCCCTCCCTACCTGCTTAACCTATGTTACAAATCTAACTGAGAATAAAATCAGACCCCTGAAGCAATAGTCCTGCAGATCCCAATATTAAGATAATGCATGTGAATAAATCCAGGTTTTTGCTTCTTAAAAATGATTGAAAAATGTAATTTCATGAAAGTTTAAACAGTGACTTACATTTAAACAAGACATACAAAGTGCTCAAATGAAAGATATACACCAGTAGTTTTGAATAAGGGGCTATCATTCCACTAAGCCTAGAAATACTTGAACAGCAGATCTGTTAAAGAGAAAATTATTTATCATCTTAGAAAATTCTTCATTTGCACATTTGAATACAATGAACACAAATTTACAAAAGAAAAAAAATTAAATCCTTTTGACAGATTATTTTAGATATATTAAATATTATTTAAAAAGATTACATGTCTTGGAACAATAAAAATTAAATGAATTCCTGTTTAGAAAAAACCCATTTCTAAACCATTTTTGCCTTCTCATGGGGCCAAGGTGCTCAAGGTTATTACCTCAAATTTATAGGGAATAATTCTGGTGTATATAGAAATTTGGCATTAAAAGTGGCTCCTATACCCAAATTTCCAGCCAGGGAGGAAACTGTCCTCTTCTTCTTCTATATCTTAAGGGCCCACGATCAATGTATTGATCACTCTGGCTCCTATGCATGTAGAGGGGATTTGCAATGTTTCTGTGCCTGGTGTTTATGAGGATATTTTACTGGTTGCAATGGCTACTTAGAGAAGTTATCATGCACTGGGGGTTGGAAGGTCTGAGGCAATAGACGCAAATAGACAGAGTCTGTGTTGCTAAGCTGGTACCTAATAGAAACATTTGTTTTGAAATGTATAGTAAAATAAGTTAATGTCTTATACTAAACCAGGGGTGACCAATCCAAAAGGCTTCAACTGGCACTAATAATGAGAAGACCTTTCATGGGCCGAACATAATTACACCTTATATTTAAATAAACACATTGAATGCTGTATGGAATTATCTATTCTTAATGCTCATAATGAAATAACAAAGCAAAATAATAGTTAATTAATGTGCTATTTTCAACTTTTCTCTCACTAAGCTTTTTAAATATTTGTTTAATTGTCATTTGGATGTAGAATGAATAAGTTTATTTGTGATAAATCAGGTATCCACTGGACACAATATTTGACTTGACTGGCTGCATGCCTTTGATAGTCATGAAAATAATATGAATGATATTTAATTGTGGTTCTCCAGTTCACATTTTCTACATTTAATTTGATGATTTTTCATTCAATATTTCAGAATTTTTTTTATTATGGCTGCACTCTGATTGCACAACCAAAGCTCATTAAGAGAGTGGCAGATAACAAGCTACTTCCAGCAAACTCATAAAAAACAAAAGGACTGGTTTCCTTCCAAAACTGAAATAATTTAGTCAAAGCTGATGGTTTTATTTCATTGTACAATTAAGCATGGCTTTAATTTGATGTAAATATATAATTTTTATGCCGCAGCTTTTTAAGCACAAAATCTGAGTATTTTAATACAATAATATTTTGTTTTAATTGCTCAATTTGTCCCCTACAACTTCAAAAGGATAAAATTGGTAACATCATCTGGTATGTTTACCAGTGCCATCAAGAAAAAGTTCAGATGACGGTTTCCAGCAAGAGATGAGGAGGCAAGAAATAGCCCCATAATATGTGATCACATTTGTAGCCCTGTAATTGAGATTTAAAGACGTACAATGTGTCTATTTTTATTATGACACATTTAAGGTTTCAGTAGTAAATAATTTTGATAATTTTATAAACATGAAAGAGATACAAAGATGTTAGAATATTTGTTTTAAAAAAACTGCCACACATTTCTCACCAAGCAAACCATATAATGAGGGAAGAAATTAAAAACCTTTTATGTCATAAAATATCTATGACAGACTAGCGATCAACTTTTCTTTCTGCAACACTTACGATAAAATCCTCCTGAGAATTTAAAAGAAAATTATGCAACATTAAGAAGGATTGAATAATAGTATGTCCTATGTACAATTAATTCACACACCCCTCCAAAACCCCCCAAATAGATATACAAAAACAACGACACAACAAAAAAATAATCTGTGGACTGTTGTTAGTGTATTGTTGTTTGAAAAATTGCTTATAGTTTATAGATTCTGGCTGGGATGGATTGATGTGCTCTTTTACTTTTGATATAAAATACAACAATCTGATTGGTTTTACATAAAGACAGCTATTGACAAACTAGTTGTTAGCTAGTCAAAACTAGTTGGTAGATAAAAAATTCTTTGAAGCTATTTAATCATAAAATATTTCAAAACATTTAGAACTCGGTTTGGCCTGCCATCATGAGTGTATGAACAAGCTCAGTGAGTCCCAGGTGGTCACAACCCAGATCTCACTGCCTAGAACGTTCAAATATTGCGTAGATAACTGTCAACAGTGTACAATACTTTCTAAATGTATCAAATTTATTTTTTAAAATTCAAATTTCCTTATTAACTATTAACTCATGAAATCTCAAATTAAATATTAGTTCTAAGGTATAAATTGTATTATTGCATATGCCCTTATGAATCCATTGTTACGTCCAAGTAAATTCAATTATTTCTTTCCAATTGATTTGTCATGTTATTTGCTTGATATAAAAATGGCCCATATTATGCCGAGTTGGTGAAACAGGGAGGAGAAGTAATGATAAATGCCCTAATCAATATTTGTAACAAAATATGGCTGACAGGGGATGGCCCAAATCATGGACCCAATCGCTCATCCCCACCCTCCCCAAGAAAGGTAACCGAAAGCTATGCCAAAACTATCGCACCATTAGCCTAATAAGTCACCCAAGCAAGGTCATACTGAACCGACTATGACCATATGCCGACAGAATCATTGCTGATGATCAGGCAAGGACGTGGCACTACTGAGCAGATCATAAACCTCCGAATACTATGTGAGAAATATGCTCAACACCAACAAAACCTATACCAAGTCTTTGTGGATTTCAAGAAGGCATTCGACAGGGTTTGGCATGCTGCTTTATGGGCCACCATGAGGCACTACAACAGTGGTTCTCAACCTTCCTTAGGGGCCATCCATAAATGACGTCACGCGTCTAAAAAAAGGGGAGGGGGGTCAGATTTTTGTGACGAGGGGGAGGGGGGGCCTCAAGCAATGTGACGTCACAGGAAAAGCAGAATCTGGTAGTAGATAATTGCACTTAATTACCCTGATTACAGACATTTTTAACATTCTTTTTTATACAATAATTATTTTATTTTTAAACTACGATCACTGAGAGAATCAGTACAGGCACAGGAAGCCAAGTAGGAGGAGAAGCGGAATGTAAAAAATGGCCGTCGTCTTAATTTATGGCCACATGTGGACACGGGAGAATTAGAACTAGGGGGCCTGCCACATGAAGTGGGATGGAACGAAAATGGTTGACCACGGGGGTGGGGGGGGGGGTATCTTAGTAAATGCAATGCTCTAGGGCAGGGATTCTCAACTTTTTTTTTTGCAGCGCTGCAGGCCCACCCCGTTTTAACACAACCTCCCCCTTGCCCCCAAACCATAGGCATATAAATTATTTTGTAATAAAATATAATTAAATAATTTAGTTATCGTAGTTTTATTTCTTTAATTAAAATTTTTATAAACAAGGGGAAAAAATTACCAATACACGCAATGCGCCTCAAAATTCAACAGAAAAACATTCACTGCTGCTTATCAAAATGCATAAAAACTTATTTTTAAAAAAAACAACAACAGCAACTAGCAATGGCAGCAAATACAATCAGTGGCGTAGCTAAGGTTATTATCACCCGACCCGGTAGCTCGTGGTGTCACCACCACCCCTCTTTCCCCAATGTAATGCTTTGAAGGTCAGGAGGTAAATCTATTTAAGTTTAAGAACTGTGACATGTAGGCCTACTTAGAATCGCCCATTGTTATCAAAGGATCGTTTTATGTTTCATAATTTTGATAGATATAGCTTCCTGTTACTTACAAAAGTTACCGAACACTTCATTTGGCATCAAAACAGTGTGTTTCTGACCTTTTATGAATTTCGGTTAGACCGAGCAGTGTGTGCTCTGTAATTACGCAATTTTTCAATTTGGTGTCACCCCCTGAGATGGTGTTGACCAGTGCGGTCCGCATCCCTCTAGCTACGCCACTGAATACAATTTACTTGTCTTCCTCACCTCAGGGCTGGGGAGGTACTTTTACCCCTGGTTAAGAATCACTGTTCTCGTGAAATGTTTCTGACACAGGCGCAGTAATTTGATATCCATGGGAGGTGAATTTCTTAAGGGTTTGTAAAGGACAGTAGTGGGCACAGGGACTTTTTTAAAGTGGGGGTGTAGAGATTTGTGACGTTATATTTGAGGGGGGTCTAACTTTTTGTAACGATGGGGGAGGGGGGGCAACAATCGGCCAAATTTGCGTGACGTCATTTATGGATGGCCCCCTAATGCCGTGACCCTTACATACAGTTCCTCGTGTTGTGGCGACCCCTAACCACAAAATTAATTTTAGTTGCTACTTCATAACTGTAGACTATATATGTTTTTCGATGGTCTTAGGCGACCCCCGTGAAAGTGTCGTGTGACCCTCAAAGGGGTCGCGACCCACAGGTTGAGAACCGCTGCATTACAACATCAACACAAACCTAACCAGAATGATAAGCAGCCTCTATGATAAGGCCACCAGCAGAGGCGTAACTGGGTTTTTGGCGCCCTTTGCTAATTCATTTTTTAAATAATAAAAAATTAGAGATTTAGCGGCGCCCCTTAGAACCGGCGCCCTTGGCAACTGCCCCACTGCCAAGCCGTTGTTACGCCTCTGGCCACCAGTGCAGTCTTCTGCAACAAAAACATCAGAGAATGGTTCAAGACCACGGTCGGAGTACGACAAGGCTGCTTGCTCTCCCCCATCCTGTTCAACATCTTTTTAAAGAGAATTATGTCAGATGCAGTGGCAGTACAATCACCAACCTACGCTTTGCGGATGACATAGATGGACTGGCTGGAAACGAAGAAGAGCTAGCCAACCTAGTAAAGCGTCTCGACAAGACTCCATCGTCCTTTGGCATGCAAAGCAGTGCAGAAAAGACAAAAATGATGACGAATAGCACCACTGGCATTGTCACTGAAATTAAGGTCGGGGAGGAAAGATTAGAGACAGTTGGCAGCTTCAAGTACCTCGGAGCAATAGTCTCGGAAGAAGTCTCCAAGCCCGAATTGATGGCAAGGATTGCACAACTTCTCCCATGCATGCTCTCATTGCGATTTCGCAACATCACTAAATCAATGCAGGTGGTTCCGAAATATTTTCACTTTATTAAAATGTTTTATTTTTTTACACATATAAAAATTTCTCAAGCTGTGGCGGGTCATTTAAAATCAGCTGGCGTCCCGTGTGCAGTGGGTTGGACATTGAAAATAGAATGCAAGGCGAGACCAAGCTTGTATTTGTATCCAATGTGAAGGCATTTCACAAAAAATAATTATTTTCCAGTCCAAGTTGATGATGGTAGCTTCACTAAGTTCCATGTCGTGAAAATTTTGCACGAGAACCAATATCAATATGCCCATTGCCACCCGAGTTTGTGCAAATAGAGCTTTCTGGCCGATTTTCAGAACTTAAAAAAAAATATATAGCCTAATCATCAACTGAAAGATTTTGAGAGATTGTCTACATTTGATGACATCAGGGTCAAATAGAATAAAAAGGTCGGTGAATAGGTGTCCAAAAATTTGATCCAAAAAAAAGACGTTTTATTTTCTTATTCGTACAGGAATTTCAAAACGACGTTCACCATTGACCGCGGGAGTCTGAGCAGAGACGTCACTAGGGTTGATGTCACTCCCTTTCTTTATTTATTTTTACAGACACCCCCCCCCCCCCCCCCGACTTGAACCGAGTAATTCTTAACCTAAAGCAACAACAACATTAAAAAACCATATAATATAAGGTGACAGTGTTTAAAAGAAATTAACGAAATTACTTTTTATTGAAAAAATCGCAGGATCAGAAAGCCTGGACTGTTCCTTGCTAGGCCAATCAGTTCTTTATAAGCTTCAGTTTTGAATAGGTCCTCTCACAAGAAGTCACCAACACACAGATCGTGAGAAATAATTGTAGGCTTAATGAAATGATTTGAAGAGATTCTAGGAAGTCCAATTTGACTATGAATTTCAAATCTTTATATATTGACTAATCTTTGAATTCGTTAAAATTAATATTTGCGGCCTTCGGGCGCCTTCACAGCCTTAGCCATTACAAAGCTCACTTTCAGATAACGCATTATACAGTTTTTAATTTTTATTGTCAAAGCTTTATATTTATCCCGCACTATGGGACATGATGCCCAAATACATAGCTTTACGGTAAATACACCACTGCAAATTTCATAAGAAACCTTTTTAATTTTTCATTGCTATAACACATTGTTGGCACTGGGCACAACCAAAATTGGAGACCATAGTTAGTTATCTGTGCGTTTTCAATAGGTAAACAAGCCCGGGCCAGAGACCATTGAGCATTGTGGAAAAAAAAATTGAACCTATAAAACAATGCCGATTATTATTAAAAACAAAACAGAGACGTGACGTAAGCCTTAAAATTTTGAAGTTAATTTTTCAAAATATGTAGCCAATAAGGGGAATTAATATTTGAGTTCTTTCTTTTTCTGAATTAAGCGCCACCAAATCATGTTCCGCTTTCGACGTCACAAACTTTTAATTTATAGGCGCTACTGATGCTATGGGCATGGGAAAATGCATTTGACGCTCTCGTGGCACCCTGTTCTTGTGGCACATTGTCTGGTGGCACACTGCTCTTGTGTTTCACTAAACTGAAATCGGCTCGAGCGAGATCTGTCAATTTGCAATTTTCCATTTGGTGTCACCCCCTCCCCAATAGATTGTTACACCCGGTGCGGCCCACACACCCTATTCCTCTGTGACACCACTAAGTCTGAGTAGTCAGCAGTTAAAATATCATTAATACCACCTTTAAGTGGGTTAAATTCATGTGCATGTCTGAGTAGCCTGTGTCACACATTGCATTAAAAAAAGGGAAGCGTTATACGCAGTCGACTGCGCATAACCCTGAGAGTTATACGCAGTCGACTGCCCATAACCCTGAGAGTTATTCCCAGCCGACTGCGCATAACGCCCAGCGTTATACGCAGTCGGCTGGGAATTTAGCCAAAAAAGGTTTACTACCGCTAGTTTAGCAATTAAAAAGAGTAGTATACGTAACTAGCTGAATTATAAATTATGGACTGTTTTGAAATATAACTTTAAAATGTTAATGTATTAAACGAACGTTTTAATTAAATTAATTCTAATCTTGAATGATAGTGCTATTGCTAGTATTATTTAAGTATTATTCAAAATTATTGCTTTTGTCTTTTATTCTAAGTCTAAGTAAGAAGATGATTACTCCTTAACTTGCCTTAAGCCTTAAGGCATTTCCATCATGGTTTAAGTCTCGTTCTGTATTCTGATAAGGTTTTTAAATGTTTCTATGTTGTTGGTTTTACTGACTAATTCAGGGAACACATTCAAATTTTACTCTTATAATTATCATAATATATTATTATATTGTACCATTTTGTGTTGTTTACCCATTTTTTATATGATGAGATTATAATATTGGTATCTGAAAACTCGCATATATTTTTGGTACCAAAAAAATAAAGATCTATTTTACGTTGTGAAAACCATTAGGAATTAGGGCATATGATCTGTTAATATGATAAATTCAAGGCATAAGGAAGGGAAAGTGGGCCTACATGCTACTGCTAGCATGGATAATATAACATAGTCTGTTACATTATAATCATTATGTATATAATTAGTCCATTATAAATTATAGTAACATTTAAATATTTAGTCTTTCTGCATCAGATGTGATAGTTAATATGAACTTACTTTCTAATTGGATTAAATTGAGTGACACTGTTCTTACTCCGAAATAATTTCCATATTCCCAAACCAATATATACTGGTGTGTATAATGTGCTATGTTTGCTAACTAAAAGTGGTAAAAGTATACCAGTGTATATAGGAAGTCCAAACAGAATATATATTTGTGCATTCTTTATAACTTACTGTTTGAGCTCTGATGTAAGCTTAAATGTTACTATTGCTATCCTCTCTGATCCTAAAGTGCAGAGTGAAGTTTTAATTTTTATTTTATATAACTTTTACTACATGTTCACTGAAGAAAGCTTCTACTTCTTGCCAACATCTTTGTTGTGTCCTTTTCTTCTGGTTTTGTCCTTAATTTGTTTCCTTTTACCTAACCTGATTGTAGTCTCTTACCCTTATCCCCTTTTTAAATATTACCACCACTAACTAATTGAACTTATTGTGAGAGTCTAAAATAATATTTGCCAAAAATTGCATAACAAATTTAATAAGTTAATAATTATGTTTATTTACATTATAAAAAGTACACACATGTAAGTAGGTGGTCCAAACTGAAATGATCTATATATAATAAGAACACTAAGAAGCAATGTAAATGCCAAACACCATGAAAAATACATAGTAACTTAGCATTAATGGGTACAACATATTAACAATAAAGTAATAATTCACAAAAATGAACATATGCATCATATGAAAGTTAATTTCTAATTACTAATATAATAATATTATGTTACAGGATAATTTTCCACCATTCAAAAAAATCAGAAAACTGTCTGCAAAGGACTATCTGTCGTGACCCCTCTTGCCAAACCAGAAAATACCTTTAGGAGAAGTTTATCGTTAACCTTAATAAATTCAATAATTGATTCAACAGCATTAGATTTAATTGACCATTCAGTCAGCACCAAAAAAAGACATACCCCTCTTACAGTATAAATTTCATATAAAATATTACTATGATCATCACTTCATGTCTTGAATTTATCAGGCATAGATTTCACTTGGAAATGGAATTGAGTATAATTACATTTATCACTGGGGACAATTTTCCAGTAAGGTACAGAAACATTACTCGTTAAAAAGTAATTTATCATTCAGGTATTACATAATTGTTAAAATAAAGGTATTTACAGTGAGCAATCTTCACAATACCATTTCTTTGGCTTTGAGTTTGTAATAGCATAATAATATTTAGCTATAAATGCTTCTTTTTTTAATTGGTCAAGCTAATGTTTATCTTGTTTTAACACTTTTTAGCAATAACAAATGCAAAACAATAAGCTCATCTGATACTGCTTTTGGTTCATTCTTGACGACAAATGTAACAACTAACAAGTATTAAACGTGTATGATTTTTATTACCGTACTTGTACAGTTCTCTATGCGCACTCACAGCCACCTTACCGTTGTTCAGCTACGTTTTCTAATTCAAATATCTTTTATGGCAAGTATTTCTTACTATTGGGCCCATTATCATGGGAAGTGGAAACCATCGTATGATACGAATCGAAACCATAATGATTGATTTGCATTTGTTACCACATAACTTAGCGGGCTTATTAACGGAGGGTGCTCCAGCAATCGTTGGGAAACACAAAAGTTTAGTAAAATTGATTGAAAATGAGGTCTCAAAAGTCTGTAATACTTCAATGCTAAGTATTTGTTGTATCATTTATCAGGAGCACTTATGTTTGAAATCCGTAAAAATAGACCATATCATGTAAGTGGTCATCAAAATTGTGATCTTCATTAATTCAACGGGTTGAATCACCATCAGTTACAATGATTTCTTAAGTCTTTGGCCCATCAAACATTTCCCTCTCCTTTTTGACAATCATCTCTTGTATTTCTTTGGTAGATGAAGATTTCATGTTAAGCACACCCATCAGATGGTTTGTCATTTTTTGCCTCCTACTTTCAGGGTAGAATCTTGAAAAAAAATTAAATCCTTTACAGTTTTACACCAAAAATTTTTGTTACCGGTACCCTATTTTGTAAGTTCATTAATACCTGAGGAAAAAGCCACATATAAATTATTATAAAACACAAAAATAATTACATACTTTGTTTAATTTTTCTATTTCAAATTATATATTAAAATAAAAATTACAATGTTTATTTTCTAATTAGGCCTACTTGACAGTGTTGAAGACCAAAGGCATGTGTTTCTATGATAAATAAAAATGTCACGAATAGAAGGAAAATAAAATACTATGTCTGTGATTATTCCAGCGTATATAAGTTATATGTGTTCCCCAGATCAACTATCGACCATAATCCTGTTTCTCAAAATTTAGGTTTTATACATTTTTAAGGCTTGTTCCACTCTCTATCCTATTGACAGGTGAAGCATTCTGAGAGAGTGATGGGGATGGGAAAAATGACTTACTTTAGATTTGGGTAGTACTTTATTTAGTTTAGCAATGTCTTAGATCC
Source organism: Omphiscola glabra (assembly GCA_964017045.1). Taxonomy (NCBI): domain Eukaryota; kingdom Metazoa; phylum Mollusca; class Gastropoda; family Lymnaeidae; genus Omphiscola; species Omphiscola glabra. The sequence goes on along the minus strand of OZ024794.1, from coordinate 51,552,881 downwards.
CTCGCCCTCTTGCAAACAAATCTTGCGACTCTTCTCAGCTGAAAGAAAATAAACATATAGTATATAGAAAAGATAGCATTTAGCCTATATATTTTTAAATGGTGGGCTAATGTGCTGTTGTGGTCCCCTTATTGGGAGTCACTTCCCTTTGTTTATGATAGATTTAGGGTTCGGGTTAGGGTGAGCGACAGAGGGACCAGTAGCGTGCAATAACCAAATGGTGAATTTAAGACTTACAGAAAGCTTTTTTAACATTAAATACACAACATACTGCAGATTGACACTTAATTAACCAGCCAAACTTAGCAAGGTTTGCAATTGGACTCCTCATTTATCATTTTAGGGTTCAGTATAGACAGTATAGTAGCCTATTTTACGTTTGCCGCCAAACAATTGCAACTTTGTCTTGATGTAATGTTAATAATAATTATAGAACTAAATTTAAAATGGAATAAAAATACCATAAACGTATAAAAATATACTTATTCTTACTTTATTTCAGCTGTATGTACCATACAGCACGCCACATTCTTCTTCATGTTTCTTCTGCGTTACATGGAAGTCTTGGTTAGGTGAAAACCTTTATCGATTGATACATACACACAGTGACAGGAAGTAACCGTCATAATTGTCACGTGATCAACCGAATATAGACATCACGTGACTTGCCGACTGCGGATAACGCTCAGCGTTATACGCAGTCGACTGCGTATAATCACTCCGTTAAAAAAAAAGAATCGTCACAAAATATGTCTATACTTCAGAGCAGTATCATGCATAGGCATAGGTAAAATAACGTCTAGGACAGGAAGATATTGCCAACATAGGTGTATAGGTGTCTTTGTCTGTTCTGGGTCAGCTAAAAAAAGCTATGATCCTCTACTAATAATAGGCCTACAGTACGCATCAAATAAAAATATTCACATCAAACTAAAGAAAATTTTCAAGTATAAAGATTTGAATGCCATCGCAAGCTCGTCAGCTTTTTTTAGAATACCGAATTCACCAAAGACTAGTAACGCCCTCTACCGGCTAAATCAAACACCATCCAACCTGCCTTCAGCTTAAACAAATATATTTTTTAATAACGTTTATCAACATGGCGGCTGCAATATCTCAACATTTCGAAGCTTTTAAAGCAAGGCTTGATAAAGTTTTACACGAGAAGAATAAGCTGAACGATTATTTGGAGATCATTGAAAAAAAAACTGGTGTTAGGAGGCTCTATGTCGCGCTTGGTAAGACTTCATTTAGAATTATTTACTTGTGTCTTGTTAATCTTGTATCGCTCACTGTCATTCTCCTCACTCACTGAACTGTCTCTCAGTCTCGTCTTACTAGTTACTCAGGCCAGGTGATGCACTCACACTACTCATTTCGACTCCATGTCTACGCTCAGACCTTAGTTAGTACTTATGTTTGTAAGTCATTCTCGTGGCTGTTCCGCTGAAGAACAAAATAGTTTTGGGACAAAATTACATCCAGGCAAACAATAATTCAATATTGAATATTGGGTTGGATAGTGATTGATAAGGAATGTTTACTAAATTTGTCAATAGTAATCAATAGGCTAGTGATCAATAGAAATAATATTATTATAACTTTGCTTTGAAAACACAATCACAAAGCAACAATATGTCATCAAGTATGAACTTTGACACTGACACAAAATTTAAATATTGTCCTATTGCTAGGTACTTTGACAAAATTTTTAAATATTGTCCAATTGCCACAAATGATACATCATTTTAAAGGGCTAGCTATAAGCTTTGCAAAAACACCAATTTCATCTTTATATCTTTTATAGAAATGAAGTTATGATTTTTTTGGTGAATTTTGTAACCCCCCTTATTTATCTTTGTATTTAACGAAAAAAAGTAGTGACCAACATTCCATATTTCTGCCTTATTTTGTCCACAACTTTTTTATTTTAAAAGATAATGCCACCAGATTTTCTGGAGACATTCTAAATGCAATATACAACACAAAGGACAAGAAAACCTTTACATCAAATTAAGTCTTTGTATTTTGGAAAATTTTATTTGAGCGTTTGTTAGAAAAAACACAAACAGAAAAGTTGGAAAAATCATGATTTTTTAAAGGAAAAAAAATAAAAAAAATTACAAGTTTTTTTATAATTTAATGAATTATATTCTTGAGTTAAATTTTAAAACAATTCTTATATTTATTAAAGGTAAGTAGAAGTCTTTTTAAAAATAATTGAATGCATGAGATGTATAAATAAAAACTACTAATGACTAATATCACCCATAAAACTATTACAAGCATACCCGTACCGGGGTATGTCATTAAATTTTAAAAGGTAATGGGGATCTTCTGCCTGTCATTTTCCGGGTAGAATGCCCTACAGTGACTACTTTGTCTTGTTGATGAAGCCCATAAATCTCTCCTTCATAAACTTTGTCACCACCATCTGCATCTAAACGTTCCGCCTTATTGGATATGGAAGGAATTCCAAGTTTTGCAACAGAAAATTAAAATTTTCTCTTGCACCCAAAAGAAGCCTAACTGACATTAACAACTAATCATAATTTCTGAATCTATACAAATTTTTTGTTTCTTTTTAATATTATTCAAGTGATGTGTTTGTTAAAATGTATTTCTTTTTTGTTTATTAATTGTATTTAATTAAAAATATATTAAATATTTGTTGATATAAATGTTAACAGATTTCTAATGCATATATATTTGATAATAGTATATTTTTAATATTAGTTTATTAGTAGCAACTTCTTTCATTGTGTTATTATTCCATTAATTATAATTTATAAATACCAGTAATAACTTGCTCTATACTACATATTTAAATTATATATAAATCAAAGGACAAAACAAGTCCGAAATTCCCCGGACTACACAAACTACAATTATTTAAAATTATTTAATTTATTAGGTTGTATTAATTTCTCATAATGTTTTAAAATGGTTTCCCCTTTATTAACTGGTTAGACTTCCACAGATTATTAAAGATGAACTATAATGAAAATATCCTAAAATACTAAAATATCCTAAAATTAAATTGGTAACAAGAACCATTTCCGACAACCCACTTTTTTTGTGAGGGGGGGGGGGACTCGGGTGACTACCAACAATTTTATTTTCTTACACCTCACAGTCCGAAGGGCATAACTTTTGTTCGTTATTGCTATTATTAATGAAGTAAAGTTATTAAAATTTGTGAATAAATGAGGCAGTAGTTGAGTTAAACACTATGTGTTTGAATTCTACATTAAAAAATAATAAGCAATTAACGTACATACCGATGTAAACAATTAAATGCGTTACTATTCACGAACTAAATGCAGCAATTACGGTATTCCCGTGTTTGGAAAAATATGCGCTCTACGTCACCGATAACTTAAGTACTATTATTAGAAAACTGTGACGTAAAACGCAAAAAAACGAGATAATCACTGAAACGAATGTAAAAATGGCAGCACAAGTTTTGCGTTATTTTTCCATATGCGCAGACCGCGTGCGCGTGAGACCGTCGAAATACCTACTATTGCCATTGCCATGAATGATACATCATTTTAAAGGGCTAGCTATAAGTAGTTACTTGGATAAAATTGAATGACTTAAGAAATGAGCACATCTGTAAGATAGCCCCTGTTAAAGGAAGTAATAATAGTAATATATTTTGATTTTGGGAAGCGTTATCCGCACGGTTTTGGAGGTGAGAATAATGCCGAGCATTATCCGCACGATTTTGACTGTGGCCGTGCGGATAATTTCTAGCGTTATTCCCCACAACCAGAAATGTGTGATGTATACTTATATTAACTAAAATTGTGCATTTTTAAAATTTAGTCTTTATTTCAGGAATTTAAAACTGATAATTAATTAAACGTACCGTAGCGTAAGTTTTAACTTAGTTTAAGGCGACATTTTTCGTAGGCTTATTGAACGCAAATTACAGTGTGGAATGAATCGTAAATGTGTGAAAGCCAGCCTGTCTTAGGTCTATGCCTAGATCTATAAAGTAGGTATAGGCCTATAATCCTTGTAGAGTGATAACATTAAGATGCGTTTTATTTAGGACCTATGACCTATAGGCTATACAGTCTACTACTAGACCTAATAAGGCAGTGTTTAGCATTCCGAGAAAACTGCGCCATGTCTAAGCAATGTTTCCAAAACTACGATCGACACATTTCATGAAATTTCAGAAAAATTCTGTACTCAACACTTTTTTTTCTTCAAATATAGATCTAGAAATAATGCATGAAATGTCAATAGTGTGTTTTATTTTTCATTCATTGCATGTAAGAGTTGAAAATAAAACACAGCTTATTGTCGATCGTTCAGTCGTGCTTGAAATCAGTTGTCAATGTTAACGGGCGCGCGTTTTTTCAATGTCACGTGACCAGCCTCTATCATGTGCCGATAATGCTCAGCGTTATCCTCACGACCAAAAACCGTGCGAATAACCACTCCGTTTCATTTTTCATGTAGCACTTTTGGTCTAAAAGTTATGATTGTTTTCATGAATAAAAACTCACTTTTTTTTAAGGGTAATAAGGGGAGAGACTGCAATCAGGTTAGCACAATAGAAAATTAGTAAAACACAGTAAGGTTAAACCTGAAAAAAGGAATGCAACAAAACAACAAACGTGTCTGCAGGAGGCCTTCATCAACGAACAAACAGAAAAAAAAAATAAAATTTAAAAAAAAAAATATAGCACTTAGCACTTAAGAGGGCAGCAAAAGATTTGTGACAGAAAGTAAGTGGGAGAAAGGTTAAATAGGGAAGAGATAAAAAATTTAGTTGGGAAAGATAAATTTGGAAACTTAAAGGACTGTAACTTAATGTGTAACTAGCTGGTCATTGTAAAAATGTCCATGCACACCAATGGGACTGATTTAGATGAGCTAAATATGTAAGCACCACATGCGAAAACGACAGTGCTTTATTGGATGATAATAATAAGACAGGAGTTAATAAGATGATACCTGGGCCATGAAAGGTGTCTCATATGACTTGAGGGGAATGTGAACCAGCTGAAACGAAGCTGGCAGTCTGTCCAGGTGGGGGCAGTACGATCATCCTGTATTCTTTGGACAAAATCAGACTTAGTAACTGGTCTGTTATTCATTTATCAGAGTATGATCAATTCCAGGAGTAGCAAGCAGGATAATAGTTGTGTTTGTAGTTAGTGCAATTCAGTCGGGGAGAAATTATGAGAGAATGATTCTTGAAAGTACTTTTATTTCTAAAAAGATAATGTCAAAGTGGCAAGTAAAAAACGGAAAGTTACAGAAGAAAACCATACTTTTAAAACTTCATGGAGACTGGAAATTTTGTTTTCATTGTTAAAATGAAAAGCCAGTGTGTTTAATATGCCATACTTCTAATTTTGTTATGAAAAAGGCCAATCTTCAGAGCAACCACAAGTCACTGCATGTAGATTTTAAGAAAGATTATCCAATAGGAACAGAGTTAAGAAACAACGTTATTTCTTAAATAAAGAATCTGAATGGCAGGTGAAATGTTTTTTGTCAGATTTTGAGCTTAAGTGACTGTTCTACTGAAGCATCTTTTAATATTAGCTGGATATTAGCTAAGAAGCAAAAAGGATATTCAGATGATGAAACTGTTGAAATTTGTTTTCAAGAATGTGCAGATTCATTATTTTCTGAATTTAAAAACAAAGAAGAAATATCTATAATATATTATTATATATATATAATCTTCAACTTTTTCACCAGACTGTAGCATGTCATGTTGAAACTGTGTCCGGTGATATATATGAGCAGTTGCTTCATGATTTGAAAAATGCTACTGGTTTCAGTCTTACATTGGATGAATTATTGGATATCAATGACATAAAGACACAGTCCAATTTATTGTTTGGGTTAGATTTGACATGGAACAAGGATTTGAGGAAGAATTATTGGCACTGCCTTCATTGAAAAATACAACTTGTGGTGAGAATGTATATGAGGCACTAAAGGAATTTCTATTAAAGAATAGTATTGATTTGAAGAAGCTTATTTCAGTTACAACAGATGGTACTCTAGCATTTTGTGGGAAGGAGAGCTAGCATATAATTGTATAATTCACCAGCTGAAAAATGATACACTGCAAAATGTTATGGATAATGTAGTGAAACTTGTTAATTTCATTTGAGCATAACCATTAACTCACCAGCAGTTTAAGACTTTGTTAAAAGAATATGAAAAACATAAGACCGCGCCACCATCTGAATTCTGGATGACCTTTCTTTCTTCAGATGAATTTCAACAACTATCAAAATGTTGTAAAAAGATATTGACAATTTTTGGAAGGACATCTGTGAAGCAGGATTCTCTGTAATGACCAACATCTAGTCCAAAAAAACAAAAAGGTTTGACTGATGAACATTTAGGCAACCTAATATGGCCAGCTATACGCCAATTAAGTAGATTGCTGCAAGTTCAAGTCATAGCCAAATATGTTTTAAAGTTGTTATTTGTTGAGATGATACTGCTAATCGATATATGATTCTTTATGCATAAGCTAAGAAGTATTGATAAATTGAATAATTTTCTAAAAAGTAACAAAAAAATGTTTTCTTTTGAGTTATCATGTCCTTCAACATTTGGCCTCGGAGTCCAAAAGGTTGGACACCGCTGACATAGTGGGAAGTCATACAATGAACATGGTTTAGTCCCAACATGAGAGAGGTTGGTTCAAAGGTGACTGTCAAGTAGAAAGTCATATATCATATAGGTTTTTATTCTGTCTGAAGACAAGTGGAGCTGATGAGAATGCCCTGTTAGTGTCATGGTTAGCAAGGAGTATATGAAGATTCTTCAAGATTATCTACATGTAGCATGTGTACATTAAGCCTACTAAAATCTCAATGTCATAATTGTCTTGTGGTTATTACACTTACATGCAGGCTTTTGCCAAAAGGGAAATAATTGCTCAATATTTTATATTTAATTAGGGGCTATCCTTTAACACATCACACTATTTTTGCCGATTTTTACCCCCCCCCCCCCCCCCCCCCCCCTTTCCCACCAGCTACCAAATTTAGACCTCAATATACAGTCAAAAAGTCATAGCCCCCTCACGTCAGGTACGGGATACCAGTTTTCAAAGAATATATAATATCAAGCACGTCTGCAGACCATGAATATGATGAACTTCAAAGAGGCGCAGATTTAATTGGTGCTCAAAACTTAGCATGACTTAGCGGCCATCCACAAATGATGTCATAATATTTTGACACACTCTCCCCTTGTAATTATATTTGAAAACTACTTTTTTACCCATTTAGAACTTAAGTTTTGTATATTTTGTGTAATGCACAAATAAAGAAATGAATGTAACCATGCTTCAACAAATCAGAGAATCAAGTTTTACATGCTTTGTATTTTTATAATTGAACACGTACCATACCCTTTACTAATTATTAATTACTATCAATTTCATTTTTTGTTTTTTTACAGTTTTCATTTCGATAATCATAGTATGGCTGATGGTCGGCTATGGTTCTCAGTTTCTCTGCAACTTTATTGGTTTTATCTATCCAGCATATGCCTCGTAAGTACTGTTTTTACTATTTTAGTAAGGAATTGTTAGCAGCCAGTTGCTAATAGCTGCAATCATTGCCCAAAATGTATGGGTTTTATTGGAATTTTCTGTTTTTACTTAAATCTAACTTAAATACAACAAATGATGCATCAAGCTTTCACTTTAATCTTGTCAAAAATTTTTATCTTTATTTGCAAGTCTCATTTTCATCAGTCATAGCTAATAACTTCTAACCATTATTTTTTTTTTTTTCTAGAATCAATTAATGTAGGTAAATTTATGCAGAATTCGCTTAATATTTCAATAGGAATTTAGCCTTATCAGTGTTTATTACTGATTTTAAAAATAGTTTACTTTTAATACTCTCATGGATTTACTTGTAGTGTCAAAGCCATTGAAAGTCATGATAAGGAAGATGACACAAAATGGCTGACTTACTGGGTGGTCTACAGTGTATTCAGCCTTGTTGAGTTTTTTTCTGATATCTTTCTGTTTTGGATCCCTTTCTACTGGCTTTTGAAGGTAAAAATTGAAAAAATAATTTGTAGAAAATTTTAGAATTTCATTTAAAAAAGCATTCTGCAAACTTTTGAGACTAAACAAGTGATATTAATGTTGACACATGGATTAACCAGATTAAATTGCTACCTGTATTGGATATATCAATATTACCGGTACTATTTGTTTAAAGGATGATATATACCAGTATATACTTTTTTTAATTAACTGTTTTATTGGCTTTAATAGAAATTTATTAGCGAACAGAACAGGAAAACTTGACATACCCAGATTAAGATTTTGTGTTTGAAAATAGTCCTCCCATTGTTCTATAACTTGACCAATTATCTTTGAGTGAGGATGTTGGGATGGGCCCAAAAACTTTGTATCAATGACCACATCGATTAGCACCCTAATTTTCACTATGAAACAACCTCGACCTGTTTAAATACTAAAATCGTTTTGTGAAACACTGTTTTCAAAGGGAATAATGGAAATATTTTTTAATATCATCAATTTCTTTCTATTGAGAAAATGGGAATAAAAGCTTACATTTTACTTAAAAAATGTAATATCTTATTTATCTAAAGAGGAAACGTTTTAATTACAAAGTATACTAAATTGTAAGCTTAGGTACTTATAAATGTTTCACTCTATTTAATTACACCTTTTTATTTGATTTGCAGTGCATTTTCCTAGTTTGGTGCTTTATGCCAGTTCCATGGAATGGTTCCCATACATTGTACTATCGATTCATCCGACCCTTCATTTTGCGCCACCAGGATCGCATTGACACTGCTCTTGACAAAGCTAAAGAAGCTGTCAATGAAGGTAGTTTCAAATTTTTATTCAGAATTTTTGTTATTTGTCATTTTTAAAGAAATTAATTACTAAATTTGTCTGCCATGAAATGTCTGTCATGTTTTGCAATTTTGTTATGACAATGCAAGAAATATTGATTAATCCTCAGACTTATAACACTAATTTAAAACTTGTGTGTGGGCTTCAACTATCATTTGATGTCTTGATAATTTGAAAATCACTTTTAATTCAACTTTAGAAACATTAAAAAAATTATTACCCAGCTTAAAATTTATTAGAGTTGAATTGATTTAAGAGAAGCAAAAGTAAAAAAATTTTAAATTTTAAAATAAGACCATGCTAAAAGCTCTGTCTTTTTATAACTTTAAATACCAATACTAAGGTATAATTGTGTATCTCGATTAATACTATTGGAGTGTTAAACTCAATTTCTTTCAAATAAAGGGAACATTGAACTTCTAATTTTAAAAGTGATTTGGACTTCGGTGATTTATTACATGTCCTCCATATCTTCTACTAAAACTTCTATTAACACCAGTGTCTGTTGTAAATGGACTTTTTGCATATTGTTTGTTTTAATTTTCCTATAGTCAACCAGCAGCTTTTACTGTGGTTTTATTAGCTTTACTCAAGTTTTTTAGTTTCAATTGTCTTTGACTTATTTGCTTTTTCAATACTTTCTATTATTTTTTTTTTGGGGGGGGGGGGGGGGGGGGGGGAAATTTCTCACATAAAAAAGGAAATTAATGATGTAAACAATTTACAATCTCTTTTGGATTCCATTTAAATTTAAGAGAATTTCATAATACATTTTATGGAATAATTATGCATTAAATTTTTTTTTAACGATAAATATATAATTATTTTTTTCTCATTTCCATTCCCAACTATGTCTTGCTTTAAAAGTACACCTCTAAGAATGAACAAAATAGTTTATTCATTGTAAAAATCAGGAGTCTGCAAACTTTTTTGTGTTGATAATAAATACAATTTGTGGATATGAGATAGTGTGTAATAAGATTTGTGTCACATGGAGGAGGCCATTCTTAGAATCAGGTGGTCAAAAATAGCTTTCAGCTTTGCATAGAGTATTAGAGACAAAAACAAAAAAACAAAGGCAGGGATGGGCATGTTTGGTGACATGCTTTTTACCTCAAAAGTACCTAACCTCACAAATTGTCTTGTATTTGTAGTTTTTAAAATCATTTTCTTATTTCAAGTATTGATGGATTTTAATGAGACAATCAATGTTTTTGTTAAAGGGAGGGGTGGATTACATATGAATATTAATAAACTGAATTGCATCTTAGTAGAGCCCATAAGTCATAGGCAAATATAAAGGAAATATAAAATTGGCCCCTGGTTGAAAATATCAGTGAGATGTCATAGAGTGGGAGGAGGATGGGGGTATTGTCCTGAGTGTAAATTTTCAAAAAAAAAAGAAAGGAAGTTATAAATTAAGAAATGAATAGTAGGCTACCGGCCATTTTCATTACAATGCATGTGCTCTAACTATTAGGAATGGTTTGGTGACAAGGAGTAGGGGCGTTGATATTCCACACTACGCCACTAAATAATTATGTGATAAAGAGCAGTGAGATTGTCAGCTATGGGGTCTCATAAACAAGGTTTATCAAACCTGGCTTTGTTCAACAAAGTATAAATGAATAAATTTCAAAATCTTTATCAGTGTATGTTACTTTATTTTATAATTATTAGTCTACTGTGTTTTATATCCCATTTAGTTTTAAAACCTAAAAACCATTAAGGCAAGTATCAACATAAAGTATTAAATTGATGCAGAAGTGTCTACTTTTTCTACTTTATAGAGATATATTAAAGACATGAGTAAAAGCTAATGTATGGACTGTAAATTATTGTCCTATGAGATTGAGAAAATACATTTTTTCCTAAGTATATGGGTGGATTCAATTTTATCGATTGTCACATTTCATGGATTCCTTTTTATAAAGTTATCATTTATTTAGTTAAAAAGCACAATGAAAAACACTAGTAATTTGCACAAAGGAAAATATTTTCTTCCATCTTTAAATTTAATAATGTTGGACAGTCAGAATGTACTATACAATGTGGTCTTGTCTGATTGTGGATGAATAAAATAGATGCATTAATCCAGTGTAGAAGTAGGCTGGCTTTTCTGCAAGAATTAGCTTTTATATCCTTAATTAATCCTCTGTTTAGGGTTTGCTCAAGTTCAAATGAGCTGTTATTTTCATCTAGATTTATAGTTTTCTTGAATTTACCCAAAAGATATACTGAGAATCTACATTTACCCTGTAAAATTGGATATTTGTGCAAAGTCTCTGTAATTTTGGATTTACTTTTTTTGCAAACTGGTGTAATTTTCAGTATTGATTGTATTTGATATCTTCAAGTGTGAGTGCTTTCAAATCAAACTGAGCAGAGTGGTTTTATAATGTCTTCGCTACCCAGGATAAAACAGAATCCACTCTATATACGTTTAACAACTTTATAATCATGCAGTGTTAACTTTTAAAAAAAAAGTTATTACTTTTTAAAATCATTTTTTTATCTAATTTTCCTGGCTAATATGCTTAAATTAATTTTTTATTTACAATGCTTTAAATTTTCCATCAACCCTCCAAAATATTTGACTATATTTAAAAAATTTCAAAAGAACACGCTAAAAATGTCTTTGAATCTTTATATTCAATTCTATGGAGCGCTACCATTTTTTTCAGCTGCTTTCTAGCTTCTCATCGTTTATCTATTAAGACCATGTTGTCCATCTTTTACTTAGTTTTTAGCCTTGCAATAAAAGGTCAGTCCACTAAGGGCTCAGTAAGTGAGGGATTCAACAAATATACCAATCATGGTAAGCTCTTGTTCAAAGTTAACATGGAAGGAAATTTACATTTTGAGTGCATGCAAAAAATTATTGTTTACGTTTTCCTCTATATGTGCTACCACAGGATCAGACTAAGTTCTAACTTACAAGCCAAAACAAAAGCAACAACTTTATTGTCAAAACATTTTCCATCAATATTTCAATAAACAACATAAAACTATTCTCTCTAGTTGTGTAGAACTGAAAAAAAAAAAACTATGCCTATGTGCACTGCAATTGCAGTAATGGGGTATTTAAGAATGTCTGGTCCTTTCAGCATTTCATTAACATCTTTCTGGGTTAGAATTCTTGTTTGTTTTGTTTTTTTTTGTTGTATTTTTTTTTTAGAACAGTTGTGTAAACATTTTTAAAAAGTAAGTTATGCAACTGTAACTAAAACCTATTTACCCAAGCTGCAGTCTGCTCAAAACAATGTCAGCCTTCTAGTTAGGATTTTAAAACTTAATCTGTAACTCCATCTGTTCTTTTATCCAGAATCATCATTGTGATAATAAGGAAATTTCATAAATGAGTTAATATTGTTAGTGTTGTTTCCTATCCATAATCCAACTTTTAAAAAGTTGTGTTATTATTGAATTGAACTTCCATTAACAATAGTGAAAACATTATTTATTATTTAAAAAAAAACAAGTGTCAAAAGTTCTAGCATGTGTGGTTCAGACCTGTTCATCCTCAAACTCCTAAAATTGTACAATATTGTTTCAAAATCGTACAATACAGTATCTTAATAGTAAATAAAAACTAACTACAGTATATATAATGTATACAATAACTACTCGCATCACATATCTGGTGGGGATTTAGTTAAGCTGACAACAAAAAAGGTAACTTCTAAAAGTAGATGACTGGCGTTTATATTGCAATCTGCGGTCACTTTATTTTGCAGATGTGTATCTGCTATAGATATAAATTAATATTTGGGTCAATGTGAAGATCACAGTCTGTCACTGATTAAAAATAAAGTTACTGGTGAAATTTAGTGTGGTTCAAACTCAAAATCAGATCAGCATAAAATAACATTTATTATAAGTATTAATTGACAAATTAGGGTATCATTTTAAACGAACCTACCTAGTAACTTGAGATTTATTCTTTAGGAAAAGCTGTTAAAAAAACGACCAGAATGTATATATTTTCAATCCGGTCTCTTAAAATCGTAGTTCTGTCAGGTCTTGGCGTACAATCGTAAAAGACATCTCAAAATCATACATTGCCAAAATCGTAAGAGTAAACAGGTCTGGTGGTTGTTGGGGAAAGAGGGGTAGGGATTGTTAAATTAGAAATGATAGACTAACATGATTATATTTACACACCTGTTTACTCTTATGATTTTGACACCTGTTAGAACTACAACGTTATGAGACTGGGTTAAAAAAATATATGCAGGTGTTTTTTACAGATAAAAATAATAATAATAAAAATTAAAACAAAGTTTTTGTTTGTTAGTTTTAGCTCCTTTATAAAGCAGGTGGTGAATGGACAGAGAAATATGATTAATGTGAACGTTTTTAACACCACTATATTTTGTAATAATGCATACTGTTGCTATGTGTGTTTTCACAATGAACTTGCTAGGTACAGCAACAGTTAAATTAGTATATTTGTTCTAGTTACAAATTTAGTAAACATTTGCTTTTGTTTGCTTTGGAGCTGTATGATGTAATCTTCTCTTGTCTGAATAAAGCTTGCTGTAATCTTTAGACTACAGTATGTTAACTGAAAATAAAATCAAGCTCCGTGGCCACGTTAAATATTGTGGCCCACCGTATGTATCACCAATGAACTTATTGTTTCATTTAGTTAGTGATATTTTCATTATTGTCAGAAACACACATTTGAAATATATATATATGCATCATCTTTTATGATTGTATGCACACGTTCAGTTTTCCTCGCTCCTTTTTAGACTGTTAAAAAATAAAATAGATTGAAATAAGTAATAAATTATTAAACAGTTTTACAATTTTAATCAATACTACTAAATAAAAAGGATTTATATAAACACAGCTTGGAAATAGGGGCCTAATTTTCCACAAGCATTATGATTAAGTGTACCATAATGCAAAAATATATTCCTGTATACACAAAAGTGCTTCACTGCATTTTGAATTCATTAAAAAAAATTCTGAGAGCTCAGCCTCCATCCAACCCCACCCCCACTTTTGCTAATGTGTCTTTAGCAGGTATCCTCAATTCTTCCCCCACCACCCCATCTTTGTATATCAAGGTGTCAAATGACAGGCACCTTCTTATTTTCAGTAAGCACTGTATGTAGTTATATAACCACCAGTCATCTACTTTGAGAAGTGACCTTAATTTAACATGCGATGCACTGTATGTTTATTTATTTACTACTACAATATGGCATTGTGCGATTTTGAGATGGTAAAGTACTATTCTGAGACTATACTGGTATTTACTATTTTGGGAGTTCCATTGTAACCAGGTTTGTATTTATAGGTAAAATACAATTTATAGGTAAAATACATTTTATCTCTTGCACTCATCTCATTATTTAATCAGAACTACCCAACTAACACTAAAAGCTTCTTAACTGACAATAAACTAAATTCATCATTTGCTATAATTGAGGATGTAATAAATTAAAAGACACAAAAGAAAAAAGTTACAAAGTACCCACATGGACAATTAGAAGTTGACGATATATCTGTGAAGAGGAGAAAGTGAATAGTTTCAAAATGTATCAAATGAGGAGACTAAATAATTTGTAAAAACAAAAAGATAGTTTGAGAGGCAGATTATGCAGTAGCACTGGGGCAGTAAAGGAGGGGAAAAATATTTTTACAGTAGTTGAAACAGTTTATATGAGGATGGGACATGCATTGTGAAATTTAGGTGTTTTTTGGTGGGTTTTAGAATTGGAGTTGAAATTAAATGTAAATAAAATAATCAAAATTGTTTTATAACGAGGGCTAGTGTTATGTGTGCACTGGAAGGACATCTTAAGGTTGAAAATAGGGGTCCCCTAGTGATGAGCCAGTCCTTTCTAACAGGTGGATAACAAAAAAATTATGTCCAGCTCTCTGTGGGAAATTTATGAAGATGCTTTCTCTAGTAAAAAGCATACACTGAGCTTCTTGCACTTAAAAACTCTTCCAAGAAATTCACTTGGTTGAGTTTATGGAACCTGGAGTAAAGTCAAACTGAAATTAAATTTCTTTAGATAAGTTAATTGGATTAGCCCTATACAAATATTTTCACAGAGTTATTTGCAAAACTTTGTCAAATACATTTTGCAATAGTAACTTAAGGATTTAATTATTTTCAAAGAGGGAAAAGTTTTGTTTTTTTTCTTTTAAATTTAATATTATTTTGTCTTTTAAAATAGCATTTCAACAAAAACCTTTGCTTTGTTTTATCTTTGGTAAAGCTTTACCCTACCTTCTTGTACTTTTAACCCATTTGACCTTTACTGCAGTCCAACCATCTCCTTAATTCTTATTACCATTACTCAAGAAATGTTTCAGATTTCAGTGGTTGAATTTTCAAAATCAAGGGGATTTGCACATAATTGTATTTCCTTTTACTTAAACGACTTGCTAATATAAGTTTTCTTTACCCAATGCAGATCGTTGATGATTTGTGATTTATAATAGAACTAATATTGCCTCAACTACTCGTCTTTTTTTTAAATACCCTTTTTATTTTAAAAAGATATTTAATAATTATTCAGTTTTCAAATGTTCTTGACAATTATTTATTTAAATGGAATCTGAAAACTGGTGTTAATAGTGTCAACATTAGTAATATAAGTCTGAATACAATTTAATTTAAGATATTAGTCTGCTAATTTAATTTATTGTTAATATTTTAGATTAATTAGACATGAACAATTAGTGTCATTATAACAATATATGTTAAGTTTTAATAATAATTTTACATAATACACGAGTAAACATTTCGGCGCATGCCTTCATCAGTATAGCAACAAAACATTTAAATAAGTATAAATTAAATTTACATAATATATAGACATAATCCTACCTAAAAAAGAAAAAATTGGAGTGGGCGCAAAAACCAGACAGAAACAAAGTAAAGAAGAATGGCAAGGAAGTAATTTGAAGTAAAATGTAAAAACCAAACGGGAAAAAGAAATGGCAGCTGCGTAAAATTGTGGATTTGGTTTATCCCGTATGGAGTCAACGTACCAAATCTTGTTATTAATTTATTCTCCATATAAATATTCCAGTGTGTTACTAGTATATAGTATACAAGTAACTGCGATGTTTAAAATGCCATCATGGTTAGTGCTATTGAAATGTTTGGAGACCGGACAAAGAGCTTGTTTATTTATCTTATAGAGGTGTTCTCTAAACCGATGTCCAAGGCGATGACCTGTCTCTCCAATGTATAATTTACAGCACTTTTTACAAAGGATGGTGTAAATCATGTTGCGATTTGTGCAGGTAAAGCCATCTTTTATTCTGAATATTTCCAGAGGGAAAGTGATCTTATCAACTTCAATCACGTAGGGACATGTGTTACAATGGCTACGGTTGCAACTTAAATGTCTGTCCCAAAATGGCATGTTGATAAAGAGGCGTTTGCCACAAACCCCTGGAAACGTTACCCGGGGTACAGGATCACTGTGTAGGGGACCTGCGCTGAAAGGCAAAGGTAACACGGAAACTGCAGTTGAAAATAACATAGAAACAGGTC
The DNA here is from genome assembly GCA_964017045.1 of Omphiscola glabra. Lineage (NCBI taxonomy): Eukaryota > Metazoa > Mollusca > Gastropoda > Lymnaeidae > Omphiscola > Omphiscola glabra. The sequence goes on along the minus strand of OZ024794.1, from coordinate 51,536,448 downwards.
GGGACATGATTACAGTTGATGTATGGATATGAGGTGAAGAATGTGGCGACCCTAGCGGATGATTTCAAATATGCAGTCTTTGAGGGTACTGCTCCTAGGCAACCTCTTTTCTCTCCCAGCTGCTGTGTGAATTAGTCACACCGCAGAAAACCATGGAAACCCTATTAGAGGGCGTCTGTAAAACACCTACGCATCTCCCCGGGGTGGGAAGGGGGGACATTAGTGATGTAAAATATATCCACCCCAGCCCAAGAAAGTCCGGCCCCGTTGCTGTGTTAAAGCAGCACCCCAGCCGGCCAGGCGTTCCTTCTCTGATGCCGCAACACTCACATAGTCAATCGAGTGGAAAGGTGGGTGAGGCTGTCTCAGGGGCGGAAAGCCCCCAGCGTGCCGCTTCGCGGCCTGACTGAACTGGAGACCACTGGGGGAGTGGTTGAATGCCGGTTGGGAGCGGCGGGGGTGCGCTAGGGAAGACTTCATGAGCTTCGGCTCGATAGTTTGCTGATTTTAAGTAGATTAGATTAGTGCCTTTATGTGCTTTATTAGCAGGGAGGTGGCTTCTAACTGACATGTCTCTAAGGCTCTTGTCCCCCTGGAAAGGGAAAAGAGGAGGTTTTTTGAAAATCTCATTGGGGACAGGGTCTGCCATAAGAATTGAGCGTTTTTTCAGAACCAGAAATGGAGCGTAAGGTTTTGGGGATGAAAAGTTAAAATAAATTTAGACTTATCCATAGCATCAGAATAAGTAGCTTTAAAAGACTCCTGTCTAGTCATACCTTTAACTGGAGTGACAGCTGCTTCTAACATTTGCTCAGGATATAACCTGCGTTGGAAAAAATCCTACATTTCAGCTGTCCTTTCCTAAAAATCCTCATTGCTACAGAGTCTTCTCAGTCTCAGCAACTGAGAAAAAAGGATGGAGTTTTTACATGATTGAGGATGGGATGATGAATATAGTAAGAAACTGTGACTGTCTGTTTTCTTATAGTAAATGGACGTAGATATGTTCTGGTTAAGGTTAATTTTTAAGTCCAAAAAATTAATAGTACTTTTATGGGTCATTGAAGTGAATTTGATTGATGGATGAAAATCTCCAAAGAAGTCAATAGAACTTTCTAGTTGTGTTATGTCCATGTTGGTAATCCCTACACAGTCATCTATGTATCTCTTGTAGTATTCTGGGAAAGGACCTTTGTAGTGTTCTCTCCAAAGATGTTCCAAATGGCCCATAAATAGACATGCATAACTTGGTCCCATGTTTGTTCCCATAGCAACACCACTAATTTGATCAAAAAATTCGCCATTAAAATCAAACGCCCACTCCTATCTTTTCTCTTTTTTAGGTAGGAAATATGTGTATATATATATTTTATGTAGAATCAATTTATACTTATTTAAATGTTTTGTTGTTATACTAATGAAGGCATGTGCTGGAACGTTTACCTATGTATTATGTAAAATTATTATTAAAGCTTAACATATATTGTTATATTGACACAAATTGTTCTAATTAATTTATTTTAAAGTTTTATCGCACACCAATACCCTTATTATTTTAGGAGTTAATAAAAAATTTACGAATTTGAATTATTTAAAAAATATGAATTTTACTGTCAATAAATCTAAACTAATTTTATAAATTGTCTAAATTTTTCCTTATTTGTCCCTTTAACTCTATGTTTTGAAAGCAATTATCCAACTTTTATACTTTGAACATGACTTCATCAAAAGATATATTTTTAATGACAAATTGTTAATAAAAAAAATTATTTAATCTGAAAAAGCTGTTATTTACTAAGAGTTTTAACTGCCTGCAATTATGTTTTTTTGTGTTTGCCAATATAGGAAAAATAAAATTTTAAAAAGTATCAAAGGCTTATTAAAATTACCGTATTTTAAATATTTGCTGCAAGTAATGATATTTGTTAATCATATTTGCAGAGTTTATTGCAATATTTTTATTCTATTTAAATTGTTGAAAAATAATAAGAATGTTCTATCAACATTTATGTTTCATCCTTCATGGGGTAAGATTCTTATAAAGATGTTCACATTTTAAGAATTGGTGCATTAGAAAAATTAGTTAACAAGTTCCATCATAAGATCTGATAAGATGCATAGATTATTCATTCTGTTAGCTTTAAGCAATGGAGGTGTAATATCTTCAGATATGGGTACTTCACATTATTATTGAATGTATAATATCATCTCATGCTTTGAAACCATCATTTATTTCAAATATTATTAAATGCAACTAAATAACCACAAAGCTTTCTGAAACATTAACTTCATTTAAATTGTATCTTTTCAGCCAAAGATTTGGCAGAAGAAGTGGCTGCTGATGAAATCATTCGCCGCGCGACCAGCAGCTCTAAGTCTGATTGAACTGCTCTTAATAATTACCATTTCAAATAAAATCGGGCCAATGCCTCTTTGTGCTTTTGTGACTTGTTTTTGAACAAGTTCAGCGCAGTTGCTGACTTAAATGAAATAAGTTTGTTGACAAAGCTTAGTCATTAAAAGTTCATGCATTTTGACCCTTCAGTTTCTTTTATTTTTACGTATTATTGGAAAGTCCACTTGCCACCTATCCCAAAAATTTATTTTGGTTAAAATAATTATATTTATATATGTGTGTCTGTTTTCCCACCACTAATACTTTAAATTACCATAATGGGAAAGTTTTTTGGAAAGTCAAAATGCGTGTATCGTTTGATCCCAAGGAAGAGAGATTCCACAATTCTGATATTACGTAGCTAGGTAATGAAATAGTTTGTCATTCATCCAATAAATTTGATTTTCATTCAGCTGATACAAAACCATTCATTCTGAGTAAACAAAGTCAACTGTGTGCTACTCTGGAATATTGACAAATCCTGCAATATGTTTGTGTTGTCAAAATTTTTGAGTTGAAGCGTCAAAAGTTATAGTAGTTTGGAGTACTATTTGTAAACATTGCAGTAATCACTGAAAGGAATAAAATTGCTCAAGTGTGACAAATAATGCTGTTTCATCATTTTAGAAAAGAAAAAGAATCATATTTGTAAAACCCTTCTGATGGGATGTTAAATAAATGTTCCTCTTTCTTCTTATTTTGATCTTGGTCATTTGCTCACACATTTAATTAAACAATATATTTATCGTACTTTTTAAAGAAATACATTTAATAATCAGGTTTTATGATGTTTTTTTATCTTTTCTTTCAATAATATATTTTAAAAGTTTTCCTTAACATCTGGCATAAAATTAACTAGTTACTTTCTGTCCACCTTTTATCTAGAAAACATTATTTAATGAGTTAAATCTTTCAAAAAACTATTTTTGAGTTTAGACTTTTGTGATGCATTTCAACAAAAAAAAGGTGCTTAGCATATTAATTTGTTTAACTTTGTAAATATGCATAATGTTTCTAACTAATATGTAACAGTTTTTTAAAGTTTATTGATCTCTGTTTTGTATGTTTGTTTAACAATTCTTTTATGACAATATTCTAGTCCTTAAATTTTTCTGTATGTATTACAAGAATAGAAAATAGTTGTAACTCAATCTGATAGATCTGTGGTTTTAAACTACCGGTAATTTTTTTTTTTCATTTTATGACACACTAAAACTAAAATTCTATGACACATTCAAGTCAGTGTTAAAACAAAAATGTGTCCATTTCATTTTGATGGGCCTGTTAAAATAGAACATATTTGTTATTTTTATTGGTTAAATGCCAAGTCTGGTTGAAAATCGCTCTGCTGGATCTTGTGTGGAAGTGATAATCTCTGAACACTAATCATTATCAATTACATTACTCACTGTCTCATTTAATTTTTGAAAAATTCAAATTTTCTAAGTGAAAGAAACATGATGAACTCTTGAACATTTATTTCATTACTTATTTTATAAAAAAACTTGTCAAAAATTTTGGGCTACTGCTTTTAACATAGCCTTTAAATTAAATGAATGATACACCTATTTTCTAAATTAAAATTGACAACCAGGTAAGGCAGGATAAACAAACACATTCATGTAATTCAAAACATCATGTTTTGTAAAACCTTTTCCTTATAACTATTTTACCCAGTGTCACTGTGCAATACAGATTGTTACTTAGTTTGTTTAAATATATCTCTTAATATACTGGTTTCTTGCTGTACTTTCCCTTTATGATGTTTATATAGTAAAATTTATATGGTGTATTGACATGCTTGTTACTCATCCAAGCCATAATTTGTGATTTTATTCATTCACCTTTATTTTCATCATTTTGGTGTTGGTCAATTTTATTTGTAATATTTATTTTCATCACCACAAATTTTCTGTTTACATCAAGATAAATTTCTGTGCACTTTGAATTTTTCCAAAAGATCTTACCTTTCTCTCCTCCCCCTCTCCCTTTTTTTCCCACACAACTCATTTTGCTATAAGTATAAGGAGAGTCAACAATGAAATCAAAAGCATTTAGTTTGTGAGTGGCAAATAGTGTAATAATTTTTACAAGATTACATTTTAGCTTTAAATTATTCAAATAAAACTTAAGCTGGACCTTATTAAAAATATTACTAGATTTTCCTATCATGGTAGAAGTTCATTTATTTTTTTTTTTAAATTTATTATAAAGCAAGCAACAAATGTGACACTTATCGGACTTATCGTTATATAATTAAATCATGAAGCATAGATCAGATGCGCTGGTTTTTGTTTTCCATCAAGTTATTTAAAAATTGATAATTTTTTATAATTACTAGTTCATGCTGGTTTTGGGTGTTTGTATTGCGTCTCAACTTGTCTTAAACCACAATGAATATTCAGAAAACCAAAGCCATTGTGTTAGTTAACTATTGGTTGTGTAGTGATTTTCAATTCACAAATGCTTTTAGAGTAAATTCACTCAAGTTGTCCATGCTATTATTTTTAGGTTAAAACCTGCTTGTTCTTGCTTATCCCTCACAAATATACTTTATATTACTAGGGACACAAATAGAAGTAGTTATACAATAAATTTATTGCTTTATCACCTTGTATCAACAAATATCTTTCCCACTTCGGTTATTTAATAAATATTCCTTGATGTTATGCATTCTCAGGATGTTTATTTTATTTTAAAAAGATTGTTACTTGTATTTTATTTACTAGAAGACACTTGCATTTATGCTTTTTTTTTTTTTTTTTTTTGCCATCTTTTAACCTGAAAAATTAAGGCTTTTGAAATTGTAGACCCATGTCTAAATGTTTTTTTTAGACTAATAAAAACATATGTTGGTCTTTGCGAAGTATTGTGTTGTATTTCTCATATTAATGTTTAAATGTTTGTAATAAAAATGAGAAGTCTATGATTGGTAAACAAAATGTAACATTACTGTATTCTATTCAATGCTTAATAACCATTAACAGCTTAAGAGTTAGCTGTTTAACAGGACTTAATGCTACTGAAATTTGAAATCCAAATTGGATGGGTTTTGTGTGGATTTATGCTAATGAACATTTTGTAGGTAGATAATGCATGCCCCTTTTTACAGCTGAGATAGATTTACCTTATTGGAATTCCTTTTATTTTCTCTAAATACTATTTTCCCATTGGAATGCTGTCTATAAAATAAATCAATATTTAGTGCAGCTCCAATAAATATTGCTCAGTGCAAATAAGTTTTAATCAATGAAATGAGACACTCTAATTCTGAGGGGGAAAAAACATCAGGAATTGATTTCATAGATCTTGGTACCCAGTACTTGAATTTTCCCAAGGCTCAACTAAGAAATCGAACCAGAACAAAAAACTGAATCTACTATTAGTGAGTATTTGGCAATACAATCACCAAGCCCTTAGTAACATGTAAATGAAACGAATACGGTTGGCTGAAATCTTTAAATTATTTTTTTTATTGAATGTTCTGTTTTTGCACTTTCTAAGCACATCTAACACATATAGCAGCTTGACTATAGGAGATTGCAACTTTCCTTGTCACCCAGAGTTATCGTTCATACCGGGGAGTACAAAGATGGCTGCGCATATGGCGAAAACACTATTTGAGACCTGGCGAGTTAAAGAAATTAAGAAGTTTTTACGGGAATTGCATCAGCCGGTATCTGGAAATAAATCAGAACTTATAGATCAGGCACGCGGCTGTGTAGCGTTGCGAATTTGTCGGGAAAAAAACGTATGTATCTGAGACATTTTTCTAATTTCTAGGCGAAAAAGATTAACAAGAGCAAAAACCCCTGCTTTTTCAGGAAGTTGCAGTCTCCTATAAAATGGTCCCAAAAAAAAAAACTTTGAAAGGTCTCCTATAAGTTGGCAACTGCGATCCATAGCCTTCAAATATTTTAACACGTTAAAATCATATAAAAATTTTTTAATTAACACTGCAGCCTTCAAATATTTGAACTTATTTTAAATAACAAACATTCAATGAATTTAATCACCTTTTTAAAAAAAATATATAAACACAGTTTAGTTTAGGGATGGTGGTGAACCACTAGTCCAGGTTACTTCAATAGATGGCCATTTTGTTTGCAGGCATAACTTTATTGGACTTGTGTCTGTAATGAATTGAGTGTCCACCTCTTCTTCCAAAACAGCTTTACCCTCCACAAAAGAAACCTATAAAAACAATCAAAAGTGAAAACAATTCTTTACACAATTACTTGGTAATTTTCACCCTGAATAATGCTCGGAAAATGTCACATTACATCCTTTTTCTTTTCTTCTAATACTTGAATTTTATAAAATAAAAGTAGCATGAAAAAAAAAAATTCAGAGAAATTTAAGGAAATTGAAATTATTTTGCTAAATGAGGGGATATTGCAATACCAAACAGGATCTGTCTGAAAATTTCTTGCACATATAATTCAGCTAATTAGCCCTTATGGATAAAACAGTTTTTAAAAAAAATCAGTTTGCAACTTTGTTAAGAGCTAGGACTCGAAACCTTACACAAATATCCAGAGTAGAAGAGTTTGTCCTTTGGAAACAATAAAAATAAACGGCAGGTTGCATCTACTGGACCATTTTTAATCATTTAAATATCTCTGCTACATTTACCTACCTTTCCGCCTGAACAAGACTGTGGCAGCCCATTATAATGGTACACGCTGAAAGACTGCGGAGTTTCTATTGACTGCTCAGGGAAAAACTCTTCCATAAAACTGTTGCGAGTAATAATTCCTAACTCTTCACTATCAAGTTTCTCCTTCATTATGTCAACACTAGAAGAAAAATAAATTCAATACCCGGTAATCAAGATGTTATTGACCATATTGTCAATAACTATGCTTCCTAAATATTTATACTATATTACTATCTATTGAAGGTGCTGCTACATTTGATAAATAAAAATATTGACTAATTTTTACATGCACATTAAAAACTGTCATCATAATAAAATGACATTAATAATAAGCACCATAAATTTTTGCAAGAAGCATGGGCTCATGTTTTATAAATATTAATATGGCAATTAAAAAATAATAAATTGAAATATTTGGCTTTTATTTTTTAAAATTTTACAAGGAATTTCTCTTAACATATTAGGGATACTGCTATCTACCACTGGTTAAAGTATATGTCAGCTATTGCAAGTATTGTAACTCAAGAGCGAACTTACTATTCTTTAACTGCTACCAAATCTAATACTTTCATAACTTCTTCAAGCAATGAAGATGAGATGAACCCGTTTCCTGCAATGACACTTTCAAGTCATTATTACAAATATAGATAGTCCAACTGAAATATAGATAGTCCAACTGAAATATAGATAGTCCAACTGAAATATAGATAGTGCAACTGTAGAAAAAAAGACATCTTATGATGTCACAGAATCATAGCTGTTTTGATACCTCCTCCAGATGAAACAAAATCTTTTACTCCACCACCACTGATTAAAAAAAAAGATTTTTAAAAAATCCTTTATTCTACTACCACTGCTTCATTGCAATTATTTGCTCAACTGTCATAAAAAATTTGTCATTTGTGATTTACAAAATGTAAACATGTTTCCCCCAGTCCAGGTTTCTAGAAAGACCCCCATTCCTTCATTAAATATATGGATATTCCCTTACCTTCAAAAAAGTATTAATATAAAGGATCTAAACCTTCTGTTGAGCTACAGAATAAATATTTTGAAGTCTTCATATTATGTTAATAATAATAATAATAATAAAGTTCATTTGAAAAATCACGCTTCATCCCCAAAGGCTCGAAGCGCGGTACAAAAACAAAGCTGGGAGATAATAACTAGCTGGTAAATGCTACAACTGCTTAATATAAAGAGATGAGCTGCTAAGTTCCATATGATAAGAAAGAAGAACATGAAAACTTGCTATACACTATATCAAATATCAGCAGAGAAGTGTGTTTTGTTTACAATGAGAAAGTGTAAAATAATTTCATACACTATTTCTCAACAAGCTTGCATAAAGCTACAATAATTAAATTATGATGAGAGGTAATGTTTTTTACCTTCAGGATCAAATTGGGAAAAAACATGCCTTGCATTAGCAGATGGACTACCTTTCACCACTAAGCTCTCTGCCTGCAGGGCAAAATAAGTCAGTAAGATGGGGTAACATTTAAAGGGCACTCAATGCATGGGATTTTTTTCCCACATTTGTTCATGTCAGCTATGATTAATGATGATCTGTTATCCTATTTAAATTAGGCATAATACTGCAATTGTAATTCATATGGAGGAACTTTGTGAATATGGTGCATCAGAAGTGAACATAAGTTCAAAAGGGGAAATGATCAGGACAGGAACAACAACAAAAACCCAATAATCTCTTTCTTTCAAAAATTATATTTTGTCAATGAAAAATAAAATGCTTATGGTGGCTAAACTAGATTTATTTATAGCTCTGATGATTTTTAATTTCATAGTTAAGATAAGTTTTTTCCCCCAGTTATCTTTAAAAAATATGCCTTATCTTAGACACATATTACTGACAGATGCACACTTCCTTTTGTAAAGTGTTAATTCTTTAATTGGATTTTAAAAAAAGGATCATTTACCTATCTGACAAAATGTCTGATGGCTAAATAAACAATTGATTTTTTAATAAAATACTCAAAGAGAAATATGTTTTTAGTTTTCAGGCGCGTGTCTCAAGGAAAAAAATCCTTATAAGTTTTTCAAACTAACCCTTTTTAACCAATCTGTTAAAGATATTTATGTAATTAATTTACATAAGGCCTCAATTTTCTATATCTTATAGAAATTTAGATGACAGTCTACTATTATTTCTTTTAGATTAGTGCATAACTCAAGTTAGTTTATGATGGTTTCTCCAGTTAAAAAAAAAAAAAAGAAAAGTCAGATAGTATCTTAATCTGATAATAGAGTTAAATGTTTATTTACTTACTGGTAATCATAAAGTTTAACAAAAGAGAGTTATAAATAGTTAAATCATTAAACAAACCTACAGTAGAAAACAACACAGTCAGGTGTGTTTCACTCCCAAGGATCCAGACAGGATACTTAGGGTTCTTGTAAAACCATCCCACCTTTAAAAATTGAAATTTAAAATAAAAAATTATAATAAATTAATTATTACAAAACTTAAATGTACTTTGTAAAGTTAACAAAGTAACCACAACACCATAGCTGTAATGTGTGATATATACGATGAGTTAGATATCAGAAATTGACAATTTTACTATCATTTACTATAACTGGTAAAAAGTTACCTGTGTTGTGTAGCATATTCCTTCAAAACAATAGGACAGAAATATTTTATAAATAAAACAATTAATATGATGAAATAGTAAATCTTGAACTTGAACATTTGTATTTTTTCTGTACTATTTTGATTTTTTAAATTGTTACTCCTATGCTACTGCTCCACTACTCTGGCTCCATTCGGAAAGCCTTGCTTTTTTTTTACTTTGGGCGTAACTACATTCATTATAAGAGTGCATAAAAAACGCAATAAAAACTAAATTTGTTGTATTTTTTTTTAAAGAAAAAAAAAGAATAACTTCTAAAATCCCAAATGTATATGTTCAGTTGAGTTGATAAAGGTGAGGTTGCTGATTATTTAATTGATAACTCTTTATATTTTTGGGAGGATAATAATATTTTCAACATTTTACATGTTTTGGTTGGTTAAACAATTTAATGAGATTTTAACCCCCATATTTAGTATATATAATAATGGGGTGTCTCATAAAATCTTTAAAGCAAAATACAATTTTAAAAAGTTTAAAATAATATAATTATGCAAAAGTTAAGTCTCTTACCTCACAATATCTCATATGTTCCAAAAGAGTCAAGAAACCAATACTTGATTGCTTTTCTATACCCCTGAGCTCTGGGGAAATTATTTTTTTTTTTAAAACAATTAAAATTAGTAAATAACTAAATGCAAATTTTTTACCAAAATCAACTTTCAAGTGACTTATATGTTAATCTACCATAAGATAATAGAGCAAATATATTTTATACTAAATTTTTCAATCAAAATGGATATACTTAATCCTGCAATATCTTTGTCATTGTCCCACACATAGGAAGTGGCTTGTGAGGTTAACAATAGATTTATTAAACTCTGGCTGTGAATAGGAAATACAAATCAATCAATGTCTCATACAAATTTGTTCAATGTTTTTAAGTTACTGAAATAACAGCTCTAACATTATAAAATCTATATGAGCCAGTTATCTTCTTTATTGAATATCAGATGATGTAAAACTATAAAGACTATAACACTACTATTACTACTACTGTGCTGTAAAATCAATAGATATCATGAGAGTATGATCCAAGTTTTTAAAGCTTTCTAAAATAAAAATTTTAATTTTAAAGGTTAAAGAATAAAGCAATAATGACATTATATTTTTTAAAAGTGAATAAAAGAGGAAAAAAAGTTATCGTTTTTGCATTCAACCCATTTTCATCTTATACAGAACAAAAGAATATTGCAAATTTATTACTTTTATTAACCCTGGATAGTGGGAATAAAACACACAAAAATTTAAATTTTATATTTGTATAAGATGTTCTTTAAATTTTTGGTTCTATTATGTAAGATGCATCATTATTGTTATGAGCCTTTAGTTATTATGATCAACTATTTTAATTGTGTGATACCGATACTGTGTGTAATTATTGAATTTTACTAACCTTCCATGTCCATAAACCCCATCAATCAAGGGCTCTGATGGATCCTCAACTTCATTTTTTATTTGTTGAACACCCTGCATCAACAGAAATTGAAAATTAATGCATAAGATTACGAGTAAAAATAAAGAAAAATGTGTTTTATTTATTGAGTATGTAGAAACAGAACTCTTAAGTCAATAAAATATAAGGTAATAATTAGCATGATCATAGTTTTGTATGGCAAATTTATAATTGAATGTAGACCTGTAGAAAAACTTTAAATTAGAAATATATCTGTGTAATGAAGTAACAATACGGTATACATTCTTCCAAATGTTGCTTACAGCAACATCAAATGGACACAATATTAATAGGCTTGCATATGGCAGTCAGTTAATTAAATTATAATCTGGAAAGTATTTTTTCAATTTTTTGGGGAAAAAACAAAGCAATCAGTGTCTCATCACAAAAACTAACCCTATGCAATGAACAGTATTTTACAGCCATATAGCAAACATTGAAGTACTGTTTAATAAATAATTATGTATTCTAAGTTACATATACACAATTGACCTAGCATTTGATTACCAATAAAACAGAAGACATAAAAAAGCATACAATTACAAGTTGAATTTAAACTTTTTTTAAAAAAATGTTTCTTCACTTTTTATGGTCTATGAAGCCAGTTTGAGAACCATTTTCATACTGTTTAAAATATTATTTTAAAATTCTAAACCTAAACAACCATAATTGCCAAAATAAATCTGATTATCATTAGATTATACCCAATACCTACCTTTGTGAGCAATAAAGAGTAAAGATAAAGTAAAACACCAAAACTGGATTGAAATTCTTGTAGAGATTTCTTCAGAGCAACTTGTAAGTCTGCAATTTCATTGCAGCGAAAACACCTAAAACAATTCATATCACAGTATAATGGTTCATAAAAGAATTAGGGCTGCATCCATAACCATTAATTGTGTAAAAGAAACACTACTGATTTGTAAAAAATTAATAAAATAATTATACATCTAAAATTTTCCATATTTCATTTTGTAAGCTATAATTAAAATCATATAAAAACATCCAAAAGTATATTTTTAAAAACACCTAACATCCAGATAGAATTTTTCAATATCCAAACACCAATTAAGTAGTTTTAAATAAGATAAATAAATATGAATCTACAAAATGGAAAATGAGGCCAATTACTACAGATTATTTTTAGAAAACTTAATCATTTTGAAAAAAATATTACTATAAACAACAGATTGGTATATAAAATGATGGTTTAAAGAAACTAATTACTAAGCTCATATTTATCAACTTTTTAAACTGTCATATAATTTTAAGAATCCGAAAAGATAATATGTATCAAAGTAATAATATTAAATAGAAAATCTTTTACATTAATTTAAACTGCTCATGACAGAAAACACCAACATAGCAAATACATATGATTTATAATTTGAACTATTTCCTAGTATCTGCAGATGAAATTGTGAAGTCACAAACTTTATTCATTGTAATACATGAGGTAACTTATACATTACTTTTAGAAAGCAATGAAGTATGGTACCAAAAAAATGTAATTAAATACCTTAAGTTGGCATGAAATACCTCTGGATGAGGTAAAGGTTCTGAATTATTGTGAAGAACCTGATCTTCAATATGAGGTGTGCTGGCTTCACCACCTTCAACCAACTTATGATGTGTTGCTGCTTTCAAATGATTAGACGATGCTAAATTTCTATCTAGACCAACTAAAACGTATTGTGATGAATTCGTCTGTGTTAATATTTCAAAGAGTGCCTCCAAAAGTAAGTGGTTTGCTCTTTCACCTGAGCAATGTTAATAAGAGAAATTAAGTGAAAAAAGTGACTGAAGTTATTACTATGTTGCAGGAAACATGATTAACTTACTTTTCTAAAGATTTACTTAGGACATTTAAATACTCTGTGAAACAAACCCATGCCCACACATTTTGAAATTTAGGAATTGTTATTCTCATGGTAAAAATAATGACAATGATGATATTAAATTGTTTTTTTATAAAAATACTAATACTAGATATATAATAATAATATAGTATCAGTATAGGCCTAGAATAATGGACTTACTTGTGCTTGATTTAAATGTTTTGATGTCACAGCTTCCTTCTTTGAAAAGACCACATTTTACTATGAAGGCTTGAACTGAAGCAATCACAGCACATGGACCTCCCTCAAACTGCACAAGAGCTGTAGAAGTGTGTTCACTAAATACAAATCCTAAGACAAAAGAAACATAATTCATTTATTTATTCAATTTATTTAAACAGAGGTACCATTTTAGTTTGTACATACTGAAATTCAGTCTGAACAGTACTATTATTTAGCATTCTACTAGTAGTTGCAGAGTAGTAGTAATTGAATAGACATAAATTTCTGTTAAGCTGATAGGATAAACAAATTTTATAAGGTAATCTTGTAGTTCAGGTGCGTATATTATTTCTGATCGAATTTTGTATTATCGCATGTAAACTTACGTGGAATCTTCATTAATTTACTTAATTAGAAGTACTGTTATTTTATAGGGGCCCAAAATTCTTTTCTTTCCCCTTATATCTGGCATGTAGGGGAAATGGAAAAATGCAATCTGGCATGTAGGGTGAAAAATAAAAAAAAACAAGAAAATGGAGATATCGTTTACCCTACCGGCTATGTACCAATGGGGGCTGTTAAAATCAATAAAAAGAAAAGTTAGTGTAGGTACTTTGGCAAAAATTTTAAATATTGTCCAATTGCCACAAATGATACATCATTTTAAAGGGTTAGCTATAAGTTTTGCAAAAATACCAATTTCATCTTTCTATCTTTTATAGAAATAAAGTTATGATTTTTTGGGTGAATTTTTTAACCCCCCTTATTTATCTTTGTATTTAAAGAAAAAAAGTAGTGACCAACATTTCATATTTCTGCATTATTTTGTCCACAACTTTTTTATTTTAAAAGATAATGCCACCAGATTTTCAGGAGACATTCTCAATGAAATATACAACACAACGGACAACAAAACTTTTACATCAAATTAAGTTTTTGTATTTTGGAAAATTTTATTTGAGCGTTTATTCGAAAAAACATGAACAGAAAAATTGGAAAAATCATGATTTTTAAAGGAAAAATAAAAAAAATTACAAGTTTATTTATATTTTAATGAATTATATTCTTCAGTTAAATTTTAAATCAATTCTTATATTTATAAAAGGTAAGTAGAAGTCTTTTTAAAAATAAATTGAATGCATGAGATGTATAAATAAAAACTACTACTATCATACATAAAACTAATACAAGCATTCCCGTACCGGGCTATGTCATTAAATTTTAAAAGGTAATATGGATCTTCTGCCTATCATTTTCCTGGTAGAATGCCCTACAGTGACTACTTTGTCTTGTTGATGAATCTCATAAATCTCTCCTTCATAAACTTTGTCGCCACCATCTGCATCCAAACGTTCCACCTTATTGGATATGGAAGGAATTCCAAGTTTTGCAACAGAAAATTATAATTATTTTTTGCACCCAACTGACATTAACAACTTATCATAATTCTGAGTCTATACAATTTTTAGTTTCTTTTTAATATTATTCAAGTGATGTGTTTGTTAAAATGTATTTCTTTTTTGTTTATTAAATGTATTTAATTAAAAATATATTAAATATTTGTTGATATAAATGTTAACAGATTTCTAATGCCTATATATTTGATAATAGTATATTTTTAATATTAGTATTAGTAGCAACTTCTTTCTTTGTGTTCTTATTCCATTAATTACAATTAAAAATACCAGTAATAACTTGCTCTATACTACATATGATTATATATAAATCAAGGGACAAAACACGTCCGAAATTCCCCAGGTTTACACGAACTATAATTATTTAAAATTATTTAATCTATTAGATTGTATTAATTTCTCATAATATTTTAAAATTGTTTCCCCTTTATTAACTGGTTAGTCTTCCACAGATTATTAAAGATGAATTATAATGAAAATATCCTAAAATTTACTAAAATTAAATTGGTAACAAGAACCATTTCCGACAACCCACTTTTTTTTTGTGGGGGGGGGGGGGGGGGGTGGGGGTGACTCGGGTGACTACTAACAATTTTATTTTCTTACACCTCCCAGTCCGAAGGGCATAATTTTTGTTCGTTATTGCTATTATTAATGAAGTAAAGTTATTAAAATTTGTGAATAAATGAAGCAGTCGTTGAGCTAACCACTATGTGTTTGAATTCTACATTAAAAAATAATAAGCAATTAACGTACATACCGATGTAAACAATTAAATGCATTACCGTTCACAAACTAAATGCAGCAATTACGGTATCCCAGTGTTTGGAAAAATATGCGCTCTACGTCACCAATAATTTAAGTACTTTTATTAGCAAACTGTGACGTAAAACAAAAAAACGAGATAATCACCGAGACGAATATTAAAATGGCCGCACAAGTTTTGCGTTATTTTTCGTTATGCCCAGACCGCGTGCGCGTGAGACCTTCGATATCCCTAGTTAGTGCTGTACAATTTAATCTTAGACCTAACGTTAACTAATACTGTCTGGAATAAATATTATAAAGAATACATGTAGTTTACACGCGATAATACAAAATTCGATCAGAAATAATATACGCACCTGAACTGCAAGATTACCTTTTATAATTGGCCAATGATTGAAAGCGAGCTCTTTCATTTTCACTGAATTTATGATGCTAAAATATGATCTAGTTGGCCCAATACTTTTAATACTAATAAATTAGGATATTTATAATAAAATAAGGCTAATTGTTACTATTGCTGCCTCATTTGCAAAACCCTGGTTCCGATAGGGTCAAAACCCTGGTTCTGATAGGGTAAAAACCCTGGTTCCGATAGGGTCAAAACCCAGGTTAGGGATAAATTTAGGGTTCAGGTTAGGTTTAGGGATACATTTAGGAAATTTTTTTGCCGGATCGCGGCAACCAAGATGGCGGCCATGTGAGACATCGCAGCAATAATAGTATCAAATTACCTAAAACTAAAATAATAATACCCACCTTGAGCCCACCGAGAGAAAACATCGCCTTTAAGTGAAGGTCCCCATAACAACGTTGTAACATCTTTTATTAAAGACTGTTCAAGATGCGTACAGAAATGGCTTGCCATAGTTTATAAACTAATCATCTCAAACCCCTCACTTAACTATGAAATTTAACGATGAAACAAAGACAAAATCAAACCGTATACTGCCATATTGTTTATTGACAACTATTTTTCTCGTTTTCGTGAAGATGAGAGCCGCTTTGGCTGCTATAAAAACATTGCTCAAATTTAAAAGAAAAAACCCACTAACACACACTAATGTGAGAAGAAAGTGTCATCAACCTTATATTTAATGTCATTATAAAGCTTTACTTGTTTAAAGTTACTTTTTAAAAAAAAACAGCAACATTTTTTTCTACTTAAATTTTTATTAATTGAAATTAAAGTTTGTTAATCAGAATCACAATATTAAGAGTAAGAAGAGCACTAATCAACCATGCCATGGGCCATGTTATGGGCAATGCAATGGTCATGTCATGAGTCATAGTACTTATAGTCATAACCTAAAATTAGCTTAATAATTAGACATACTGACATACAAATTATAAAAAGCATTCGATGTTAGTAATAACCAAAATAGTCGTGACCCTATTTCATATTAAAGCTAAGTGACCCACGACTCCCGTACTTTTGCCCACATATCATAAGACAATAAAATTACAATTATTATCATTATTATTTATATTTAAAAAAAAAAAAATTTGCACCGGTAAGCATTTTGTTTTAGCATCAAGGTCATTCCCCATATAATTTATGACTGAAGTTATAAAGCCATGTTATTAACGCACTTATAACTTATAGTGTAGCAGAAAAATAAACGTGCAGACATTTGTCATTATTTGTAAAAGGAGGATAATTAATTTTGGAGTTTAAAAAACTGATTATTATAAACAACATTAATTACTGAAATCATTATTAGGCTACTAAAAAAACATTCATAACAAGTACTTAATATTAAAACGTTGACTGGGGCGTCGTTTGGGGGGGGGGGGGGGGGCAGAGTTGAAAACTCAATAAAATATATATAGCCTATTTAACGGACAAACAAATTTTGTACACACTACACATTTACACACATTGTAAAATTAATTTGTTGAAACTATGAAGCTAAAAAAAATCAAATTAAAATATCCATATGAACTTCTTCCCAAATGATCGGTGTGAGAAAGAGGAATAGGGGCCAATACTGTGCACGGGATTTTTGGGTCCCGAGCAAATCCAATTTCAAATAATTTTATCAAACATTTTTTGAATTTTAGGCAAATCATTATTTATTGAAGACTACAAAAATATTTTCGCATTTATATATTTTTTATAAAAAATCTTAATAGAACCTTGTGTGAATTTGAGACAAAAGATTCTTCATTAACACAATAAAAATGCGCTATTCTTTACATTTCTTTGTTTGGGTGTGTGCGTGTGCGTGTGGAAGTGCAAATTCATCGATAGTGTATGAAAAATCAGACATCCACGTCAAAAGGGACTCAATACTTAATAAGGGCAGATCACTGGTTCTCTCTTAAACCATACAAGCGGGATGCCAAAAATGGGCTTTGATGGTATTTAATGGGTGAAAATAATGGGTTTCAGAGTTGAGCGGGGGGGGGGGGGGGTGGAGGGGGGGTTGGAAAGATGAATCTTGTCTCCTGGCGCCAAACACTCTAGTTAAGCCTCTGCCAGGGGTGTAGAAATGAGGGATGGGTGGGGTGGTCCATCAAACGCTACGACTGCAGGGGCCTCAGATATTTTAGGGACTTAAAATTATCAACTTTGAATGCAAGTTGGGTTGGGAAAGGGGGGGGGGGGACTAAACAAAAACAAAAGTTGCCAGGGGTCTCGAAAAGTCAAACGACGGCCCTGCTAGACCTTGCTGAGTTATACAAATACTTTTAAAAAGTATTCCTAAAGCTTAATGTGGTTTCTAATTTTTATTTAAACTATTTTTTGGGGTAAACTCCTCAATTAATAAATGAGTTTTAAAACAAACACATATGAACAAACATTCTTTTTAAAAAAAAGGTTATTTAGAATAATTACATTTTCAAAATATTTCCAAGTTTCACCAGAGTCGAAAATAAAATACCGCGCTTGTCGAAATGTCTATGCATTTTTATGGGTTTTAAAATTTTGTCATTTTTATGCATCGCATAAGTATGTTAAAAGACACGTAAGGTGTTTACAAAATGCATCGTATGTATTTATTAATGACTGATATGTTTATTTTGGAATTTCAAACTACAATAAACTTTCGTCCGATAAATTACAATTGAAGACCTTAGTGCTAAAAGTACTTTACACACTTGAGATAAATTAAGTTCAAATATTCTTTTTGTCTATAAAATGTGATAATTTTCATATTTTATGTTGTTTAATTAAGGTACTTAGGCACTTGTTAGTGTGTTCAAATTAATGCAGTACACTTGGCTGAACCGGAAAAGAAACGGTCACAGTTTAGATTGATTTTGATAAAAATGTGACTTAAGTACTTTTAGCACTTGGGTCTTCAATTGCCTCTTCGATATGCTTAAACAAAGTCGCACTCAGTCTCAATCTCACTCTGCGGCCCCCGGATAATTCGAGTTTGAGACCCCTGATCTAGCTCAACAAACATGGAAGTGGGTACATTTAAAACTATACTAATAACTTTATTTTTAAAGGCATAAGCCAAGGCCACCAAACGATTTATAATTAACCCCTATCCGTAATTTAAAATTCATGCTTTTATGACGAAATATTAGCCAATATGAAAACCTTCTGCATATGTTTGAGACTTAGCAAGATTCAAAGTAACATTATAGACATTTATTTTGGTAAAGAAATCATGCAGGGCACAACTAGGGGAGGGAGAAGAAGAGGAAGACAGAGAAAAAGATGGGAAGATAACATCAAAGAGTGGACCGGATTAAAACTAGGCGATGCTGTACGTAGTACAGAAGACAGAGAGGAATGGAGAAGGATAGTTTTCATGTCATCTGTGGCGCCCCAACGGTCAAAGGACTAAGGGACATGATGATGATGATGATGAAAGGTCGTTTAATACCATGTTATTAAGCCTTTAAACGTGCGAAGTTGCAAAATTAAATACTTAAAACACCGATAAATGCAGATAACAAAAAAATAAAATTTAGTCTAATTATCAGGAGCAGCCAATTTTCGGAATAGTAAAACATTTGATAACGGGAAATTGTAAGAATCTATTCTAACAAGATTAGCCGCCTTGATTATATGGATCATCAAATATATCGAGCGTAGCGCCAGTGGCGTAGCGAGCTTATCTCGCGCCCGGGGCACAATACCTTTTTAGCGCCCCCCTCTATTCGAAAACCATACAATATTATATGTAAAATATACCATTTGGCGCCCCTTTGTGAGTAGCGCCCGGGGCATGATGCCACCCCTCGCTACGCCACTGCTTAGCGCTATTTCATAGGTTCCACTAAATTTTAATATGTTAAAGGCACCACTTACTATTCTGAGTATTCTTTTCTTTTTTTTTAAATGTCATAAAAGTGACAAATTAGTCGGGTTAAAAAAAAATATATATATAATATATTTTAAATTTAATGTTGTACACATTTTTCTCCGGGTGAGAGTTGACTGAAAGAAACCGTTTCCCTGACTGCTGCGCCCCAGGACATTGCAAAGGTTGGCCCTATGGGAAATCCGGCCCTGAACGCACACCACGGAGAGAGTTTATCTGGAGGACAAATGTTGCCCCTTTTGAGGTCACAGTAATTTCCATCCAGTCACGACTCCGGACCACGTTGACATCAAATAACACTATTGAATAACACCTGCTCGGGCGAAGGTGGGGGTATTCAATTTCCGTATAATGTCCAGGCATGCACTGGGAGATAGTTAGGCTGTCAGAGGTGAGTTGTTTTATGGCTTTCAATAGTCCACCCAGGCACGTAACGAATGTAAACACAAAAGTGGCCAGCAAAGTAGACGGATGGGTGCGGGATAAATTAGTGGAACCGCGGGTTAACAACTCGGTGCTTCAAATGTGTCAGCTGCACTGGGGGCCTAGAGAATTGAATATAAAAGGCTGCGTTTAGTCGGGGAAGGAGTGTTAATTAAGTTGAGACCGTTGAGGAGCAAGAAGCTTTGGACTGTATAGTTAAAGCATACGCCACCTGCCTTAACACCGAAACAACCATTTCACAATTTCAATATTAATAACAATCCTCGTTGTGGGTCGCAACAACTTGTAAAGTTGTATCAAGGGGGTCACGGTCACAAAGCCGAGAACCACTGCCTTAGATTACCTTTAATCATTTTTTTTTTTTTTTAGTACCTAACTCAAAACATTGAATGATAATTCGTTCTGTTGCTTTTGATGTTTCCTATCCTTTTCTTTTGTTGGACCTAACCCAAGCAGAGCAACGCAATATCCGAAGCCAAGACAGTTGCAGGGTAATTCAATACATTATAATCATAGGATCGCTGCGACCTAAATACGTGAATGAGATATAAAATGTTTTCCCTAAAGCAGTGGTTCTCAACCTTCCTCATGGCGCGACCCTTTTATACAGTTCCTCATGTTGTGGTGAACCCCCCCCCCACCCCCCAACCATAAAATAACTTACGCTGATACTTCATAAATATGTGTTTTCCGATGGACTATAGGCGACCCCTGTGTTGAGAACCGCTAAAGCTTCAATAGAGCACCTTTTTTCCCATGCAATAAATGTCAGATATTTATTGCTATCAGAATATGTCGCATTCAATGTTCCCAGTACAACATAAGTTCAATGCATGAGCTGTGACCAGTGCAAAAAATTTTTTTATAGATTTTTATTTTGTCTTTGAAAAAACAAACAAAACAAATACTGCAAACGATTTTCGACATGCTACAAAGGCAAAGCAACGGAATGATTTAACCGATTTTTTTTTTCTTGTCTTCTTTCTTTGCAGAGCATTCTTCAAAGAGGCAAGTGGTGTGTTGTGTGCGTGGAGCTGCTTTTAGGCTGGGCGTGGAGGGGGGGGGGAGGGGCTCACCTCAATGGTGGTACGCGAAACAACAATGGATTCGTCCTGTATTTATGGGTGTTTTTTTTTTTTTTTTTGATAGGCCTCATCTGCGGAGTGCAAGGCAAGACTGTGGAGCCAAGATCGTGAAGGTGGACTTTTTTGTTTTCGGTTTGAGTAGAGAAAAAGCTTAACATCGTTTAGGATACCGGTTCCTTTATTCAAGAAATTAACAGTTCGGACTCCAACTGAATGAGGTTAGATAACTCCACCGCTCTTCTTCTTCTACAGGGTTAACAGCCTTTAGGGTTTTGTTTTTGTATCACGGACAAAATAAATATTTTCTAGCCCTGTGTTCAGATTGGATGTAACGAGAGACCTAGTAACACTATATTGCCAGTGCTATGTAATTTAATACCAGAAAAAGGGGGTTGGGACGGCCAACTGACCAGTACAATGCAAGTTAAGAGATCCATAACAGCAAGGCGTTGTCATTATTTTCGTGACACCCAGCAGGCGCACAATAGTGATGGAATGTCTGGCGCGGATTTATTGTTTCTCTTTCTTGTTTCTGACGTGCACGGTTCCACGTACTAACAAACACGTGGAAAAGGATTAAATATCCGGGGGAAGCGGTCAGTCGTCTTTCAATATTTATTTTTAGCTAGTGTGGGAGTATTATAATTCTGAAATAATGTTCTTTGCAGCTGTTAAGATTTAGGCCGACTCATATTTTGGTTAATAATGTTACTAGTATAATAATATCAACGGACATGAAGTTGTCTGGAGAGGGAGATAGAGAGAGATGGAAGGAGAGAGAGAGAGGGGGGGGGAGAAACACAGATAGAAAAATATGCAAAGAGCAAAAGTTATAGTCAGAGGGAAAGGGTTAGAGAGAGAGGGTGGGAGAGAGAGAGGGTTGGAGAGAGAGGAGGCACAGAAAGAGAAAGACACAGAGGGAAAGTGAGAGAGAGACAGACTGAGAGCAGGAGAGACACACAAACAGAGGACTCAGAAATATACCCAGACGGAAAGTGGGAGAGAGACAGACTGAGAGCAGGAGAGAGACACACATATAGAGGGCTCGGCAATCTACACAGAGGGACATTGAGACGGGCTGAGAAAGGGGGAGACACAGATTAGACACATGCCGGACAATAAAATGGATCTTTATCCAATGTCGCCATTCTAAAATCTGGGAACTTATCTAAGGGGCGTCACCCCACTGTTGGTATCATGCGTTCATTGTCTGCCCCCTTTTTAGTTTCTCTTTCGGCTCGTAGTTAATGTCAACGGGTTGCCCATAAAAGTTTGTTTAAAAGGGGTAGAGAATCAAACGTCAACCATTCACCTTCAAGTGTACCATGTGTGTGACATAGGACCATGTGTGTGACATAGGACCATGTGTGTGACATAGGACCATGTGTGTGACATAGGACCATGTGTGTGACATAGGACCATGTGTGTGACATAGGACCATGTGTGTGACATAGGACCATGTGTGTGACATAGGACCATGTGTGTGACATAGGACCATATGTGTGACATAGGACCATGTGAGTGACATAGGACCATGTGTGTGACATAGGACCTCGTGTGTGACATAGGACCATGTGTGTGACATAGGACCATGTGTGTGACATAGGACCATGTGTGTGACATAGGACCATGTGTGTGACATAGGACCATGTGTGTGACATAGGACCTCGTGTGTGACATAGGACCATGTGTGTGACATAGGACCATGTGTGTGACATAGGACCATGTGTGTGACATAGGACCATGTGTGTGACATAGGACCATGTGTGTGACATAGGACCATGTGCGTGACATAGGACCATGTGTGTGACATAGGACCATGTGTGTGACATAGGACCATGTGTGTGACATAGGACCATGTGTGTGACATAGGACCATGTGTGTGACATAGGACCATGTGTGTGACATAGGACCTCGTGTGTGACATAGGACCATGTGTATGACATAGGACCATGTGTGTGACATAGGACCATGTGTGTGACATAGGACCATGTGTGTGACATAGGACCATGTGTGTGACATAGGACCATGTGTGTGACATAGGACCATGTGTGTGACATAGGACCATGTGTGTGACATAGGACCTCGTGTGTGACATAGGACCATGTGTGTGACATAGGACCATGTGTGTGACATAGGACCATGTGTGTGACATAGGACCTCGTGTGTGACATAGGACCATGTGTGTGACATAGGACCATGTGTGTGACATAGGACCATGTGTGTGACATAGGACCATGTGTGTGACATAGGACCATGTGTGTGACATAGGACCATGTGTGTGACATAGGACCTCGTGTGTGACATAGGACCATGTGTGTGACATAGGACCATGTGTGTGACATAGGATCATGTGTGTGACATAGGACCATGTGTGTGACATAGGAACATGTGTGTGACATAGGACCATGTGTGTGACATAGGACCTCGTGTGTGACATAGGACCATGTGTGTGACATAGGACCATATGTGTGACATAGGACCATGTGTGTGACATAGGACCATGTGTGTGACATAGGACCATGTGTGTGACATAGGACCATGTGTGTGACATAGGACCATGTATGTGACATAGGACCATGTAAGTGACATAGGTATAGGATAGTAATGGATCTGATTACTATAGTGTCTGGGAATGCAACAACCTGTTTTTTTGTTGTTGTTTTTTTTTTAAATGGGATGTCACTATTTTTTTTCCGTGGTCTGGTATACCGCGTGGTCCACTGTATGTTGCCGTGCACTCGAATCTACTTTAGCACCACCCCGTCTTTCCATCTTTATAGCTTCGTGGGATAACACTATTCCCCTTATTGTACTAGGAATATATTTTTTGTTGTTACTTGACAAAACATGAACTCAAGTAACGCACATTTATTAAGAATCACAATTTTTGCTACACCCCTTCCCGCATGATACGTCACTGCACACATTTTATTTTATGCCCATGAACTATATTAAATATTCTGTTGTCCCAACCACTTTTAAACCGAATATTTTTTACACCATACTTAAATTGAGACCAATTACACGGTGTGAAAATTTAAGTGCCTGAGATATAGAAATAAGATTAAAGGCCTGTGAAGAAATCTCTAGGGACGCGGGACTTATAGAAGGGACAGTTAGGCGGGACTAGAGGAGAACTGAGCCGGGCAGGAAAGTGGACAGACGGGTGGGAGAACTCCGCCGGACAAGGACAGACGAGAGAAACCCTGAACGAAAGAGATAGAGACCCACTGTGACAGTCGGAGCTGAGTACGACGAAGAGAGAGAAATCCAAAGCGAAGTAGTAGATAAATAAAAGGGTCAAAGACTATAACCATCGTTGAGTTGTCAGATCGGTGCAGTACGAGAGACAGAGTCAACGAGGTTATCATCCAGATAAATATTGTAGCGAGCCTTGCTCGTCTCTGCTCTCTAATTAGTTTGCAACCTTATTCACCCTGTCTCTCGTCTGCACCAATATGACAACTCAAAAATGGTTATAGTCTTTGAAAATTTATTTGTCTTATCCTTTGACTTCACTTTCTCTCGCTCTCTCTGTCGTACTCAACTCCGACTGTCACGGTCCCTCTCTACTCCCGTCTGACCACCTGCCTGCCCGGCTGAGTTCTGCCCGGTTGAGTTCTATCTAGTCCCGTCCAACTGTCCCTTTTATAAGTCCCAAGTTCCCAGGGCCCCAATCCCCTTCTTATGTAACCACCGCGTAATAGGTCATAAACCAACGCCGCCATCCCGTCGCGGGCAATCTGTCAAGATTGGTCCTTTGTTTAGTCTGTACCGATCTGGGACTCCCCCACCACCCCTTACGGGTCGACTATTGTCTGGACACTCCACAGGTCGACTATTGTCTGGGCATCTGGGCACTCCACGGGTCGACTATTGTCTGGACACTCCACAATATATTAGAGAAAAGAGACGACCAAGGATCTCTACAATATATAATAAATGTTATTAACTTAAAAATTATTTTTTTCCCGCACAACCTAAGTTTTAAAGCATTCTTGGACAAGTCAATTTATGACACATATTTATGGGATTGTTGGCAACCCTGTTTTGGGCTAAATCTGAAATGTTTATTCACACATTCATTTATACAAAGAATCTATAGCAGAGACGCAGCCTTAGGTGGTATTTACTCTCACGGGGCGTCAAGTTGGCAACATAAGAACCTTCGAGAGCAGTCTGGGGGAAGTCCAACGCCATATTCCTTTTGTAAGAACAGAAACATGTCTTAATAGGTGTTGAGTAGCTGCGTCGTACGTTCCCCACGCAGGGCAGCACCGTGGTGCTTCCATCTTCAGACCAATGACGTGTAAGTTGTGTCTCGGTGCAAATAAACTACCACAAATGACATTTGAATAGCATTGAGTTTAATGTGTCCCGTGTCCGAAAGGGGGCGCTGCGTGTCCCTGTACATTTTGACTAATGCTATTTGGATGTCATTTGTAGTAGTTTATTTTAGTTAAAATGAAAAATTAAGTTTACAAACGTATAGTACATTCAATTATCTTTCATTTGATACCTCTTTTGGTCTTACAAACCCAACAAAAATATTTTAAATCGTATTTTAATCTCAACCTCTCAATTCTGGTTCAAATGTACCAATAGGTGCAGCCAAATATAACATCGCATTGCATCAATACGTTTATTGAGGAGTGCTGAAGCAGCAGCCTTTTGTTTAGAGGTGTGCGTTTTACACTGGACATTTTTTTTCCTGTGGGATCAACCACTAGTGGGTCGTGGATCAACCACTAGTGGGTCATGGATCAACCACTAGTGGGTCATGGATCAACCACTAGTGGGTCATGGATCAACCACTAGTGGGTCATGGATCAACCACTAGTGGGTCATGGATCAACCACTAGTGGGTCATGGATCAACCACTAGTGGGTCATGGATCAACCACTAGTGGGCCGTGGATCAACCACTAGTGGGTCATGGATCAACCACTAGTGGGTCATGGATCAACCCATCACATAAAAAGTCACTGACGGTTCCTACTCAGCCTAGCTGCACCTAAAGCAGTACCGGTATTTTAATGCCTTGTCGGTATCCGGGATGCTCCCGCAAAGTCGTGGCTCGTGAATAGCTCCGTGGAACTGCAGCATTGTTATTACTAATAAAGATTTTTCGTTCTTTCTTAATATCTTGAATACTTGTGTCGGCATATTATATAAATATTTAACACATGTGAAAGATGATAAAAAATCCACAACGTCAGTGGTCAACGTTCTTCATCTCATTTGAGGGAAAAAAAATTACAAAAAATTATTGCATGGAACTGTGTATGTTATCTTTCCATTGAGGTGATGTTTGGTTGTTTCAAGCATGCGCGCGTGTCATTAGAGGGGGGAAGGAGACCCCTCCAGCCCTGGTTTTTTATTATTATTATTATTTTTTTTTATTTTTTTTTATTTTTTTATATTATTTTTTTTTAGAGAGAAGCACTGTCGATAACGCAGTTCCAATCGTCTTGTCTGCGTGGAAGCCTATGTTTACGTTTTGGACCAGTGTGTGTCGTCTGTGGCGTATCATACTTAAAGAGTGTATGAATGTGATAATTAAAACTTTTTGTATGATAATCGTAATATTTATATATACGTTTACAATAAATTCTTTGTCAGGCCTTTATCGTTATATAAAGGTTTTCTTTCTCTTATGTATGCATTTCATTTTGCACAATATTAAAGTACCGGTAATACCTAAAAATTTTCTGAAGCAGTATCCCCACTAATTTAAGTCACTGGGAGCCGCCACTGCTCCCGCTTTGATTTGCTGACGTTGTCGTTGACTCCGTTGAGACCGACGGACTTTTTCTGAATATACCCATTATGTTTTTTTCTCAGTCATCAGTGTGATATATTGTTTTCATAATCATAATCCAGCACATCGTAATGTTAAGTAAAATATTTACTTTTTGTTTTTAATTTTTTTTTTAATTCCCTTCTCCGATTTGTAAAGATGGACTAATAAATTTTGTACATATCTTTCATTTTGGTTTTTGTCAAACCAAGCTTATTATAAGTATGCCAAATAGTACATTTTTAATGTTGTTTTCAGGTTAGTGAACTATGTATACATTTATGGCAAAAAAAAAGGTATTTTTATTAAAAAATCTTTCTTGCATCAATAAATTATATTCAACATTTTTGTGACATTATTTCGATCCTAACGCGTTGTTCTAAATGATTAATCAATAGGGAAACCTATAAATAATAAAATATCTTCTCGTAAAAATCTGGTTGTATTAGTTCTGCATTAATGTCTGAATGTTTACAAGCAAGAAGAAGAAAAAAACTAAATTAAAAAATGAACAAAAAAACCCAAATTGGTACTAGCACTTTTAAAGTTAAACAGGTAGGCTTATACAAAGGGTTCAAGCAATAACTTTAAATGTAATACTTCCTTGCCTTATTTTGCTGCTTTGCCTCCATCTCAAAGCCAGTATGTCGTCAATCGTCATGTATCTAAACTAAGACCAAACTATGCCCTGAGTCCTGATTATAAACACTGGCATAGTGAGGTATAGGCCTATACTTTTTATAAGTATAGAGTATAGTCAGCTAAATCAGTCACTGTTATTATTTATCATGGTCTTCGACTCAATGCAGTGAGGAACCAAGAAGGGAGTGAGCATTGTCCGTTTGTACTGTTAATTATTAATTAATCTATTTTTACCAGGACTGCACTGTAGACTGTAGGTACTTTGATAAAAAATTTAAAAAAAAAAATAAACCAATGGCATAGTTGAATAGAGCTAATTTTTAACAGAATTATAACACCAAAATCATATTTTTAGCTGTTTTAGTTTTAAAGTTATGAATTTTTAAAGTACGACTTGGTTTGTTATTTTTTACTATGGACTAAACTAACCTCCACATCTTGTGACCTCATTCCGCTGATCGCGTCATGTTCAATGACTATATAGTTTATATTAGGCAACGCATCCCCTTATTACTAACACACTGTTTAGGGTCGACTTATTGTAATCTTTCAACTTTCTTTGGCACATGAATAATTAATTAAAGCTCTCCCTGACCAATGGTTTAATAGTTTTTGCACATGGCCAACTCTTATGAATGAAATAGTATTACGGTATAGCCATTATGCAAATGCAAGTGGCTGTGTGAATGGCTGCCCAGTACAACGTTTTGCACACAGCAAATTGTGATCATTTATAATATGGACTCTACCGGGTTTTTAAACCTCAAATTAGGATATTCTTGTTTAAAAGACTTTTAAGTTCAATCGAATCTATAAGTTATCCAAATATTTTGATGTAAATAGTTATAATAATTGAATATTTGTCGAGTATCGGCATCTTCCGCCATTGGAAAAGGGGGAGTGGTCACACCCTAGCGAATTTGGGTAGTGCGACCTACATAGTATACTGCTCATGGGGAGAACCATGGCGTCTCCCGGAAAGGACATGTCACTTTGAAATTCGTCATACTGGTAGATCAATGTATGCCCGAGATGCATAATAAATATGAAAATGACATGTTTTTTACTTTAACTTTTATTAACTCTTTCGCTGCGGATCAACGCACACTGCGTTTATCCGCCATTCTCAAAAGCGCGGACCAACGCGCTCTGCGTCGTTTCGATATCATGTTTGTTTCTTTGCTATTTCTCGTTTAAACTTTTTAAGAGCTATTTTTAAATAAGACTTTTACATAGAAGAGTGGTACTTCATTGTTTACAAGCGAAACCAAGGTTTATTTGTTGTCATTTGAAGCATTATTTTAGTGATTTTCTTCGCGATTTTTTTCTACTGTTGCTATGGCTACCCTAAGCCCTAGTAGGTGAGTAGTTTCCTAGACGATTAACAGCCCAAAAAGCTTTGGAATTGTTTTATACTATTTTTTTTGATAGTCCAGATGATTTATATTTAGATCCATCGCATGATTCCGATAGTAGTAGTTTTAGAGGATTTGAGTTATAGAAGTGAAGATGAGGTATGCGTACATCATAGGGTTTAGGGGGGAAAATTTTTTAGCACATAATGTTTTCACATTTTATGATTTTTTTCTGTAACTTATTTTATTTAAACTGAAGAAATAAGTTTATAAACATATAGTCCTTTCAATTATCTTTCATTTGATACCAAGTTTAGTCTTATAAACAAAACAATAATATTTTACATATTTTAAAAAAAACCTAACCTCTCACTGTTTTTTGCTCTTTGAAAAAAATGTACATTTTTTTGATAAAAATATTCTGCAGCGAAAGAGTTATTGGTGAAAGTTGCCTTATATTCACCAAGGATTTTCTCAAATATTAACAGATTGTAAATAAAAAAGAGATTGATTAAAATGTAGCCAAGATGTCCTCTAAAGCGTAAGGCCGGAAAAGGAACACAATTGTGGGATATAGTAATTATTTTATGAATGAAATTGCACCAACATCAACAAATTAAAAACGGATTTTCGCGCGCCGACGCCCATTTCCCATACAAAATTTTTAGTAGGCTCCCTTGCTTTACCGAAGTGCCTACAGCACTGGTTTTTGGACCTCTATCCTGAGCCGAAATTAGTAAGCCTTCACCAACGATTAAGACTCAAAGGTTAAAATAATTATTATTAGTTTAGTTTGTTAAAGTTAATTAAACAAAATCAAGTACATCTGAATCAATCACAATCTGATGTCCAGGCATAAATTATGACACAATCTAAAGAAATGTAGGCCTACTACTAGGTATCCAAACTGCCATCATGATATTATTTTTCAAAAGATCAACCCTAGAGCTCTTGGGCTTGGGATAATCACAAATTATTGTTTATTATGGACACACATTGTGCAAAGCAATTTTAAATGTTCTGGTTTAAAATTTTAAAAAGTATGATTTTGATTTAAAATGGTAGTCACCTTATTAGTGTTAGAGGGGACATAGTTTTTGAAGTTTACGCAGGGAAGCATTAATTTAGGTCAAGATATGCCACTAAGTCTACGATGTTTAACTATTACTATAACTATATGCTAAAATAATGGACAAATTAGGTCTGTGGGATTAGATGCTATTCTTTGTTTGATTGACCTGCTCCTTGTGTGCAAAGTACACACATATTTACATTGATTAGCCTGTCAATAATAAATCTAAAATATTTTTGTTTCTCTCCGTAAGTAGGTTAAACAGCACATTCTCTCTTTCCCCTCCCCATTTTAGTAGATGTATGTTTGCACTACTTTTTTTTTTTTACACAGCCGCCATCTTGGCTGCCATGACACAGCAAAAAAGATGACGGCCGTGGGAAATAAGTGTCGCGGATTGGTTAATGATGATTGGGCATTCAAAACATGGGCTGGTAGGCCTAAATAAAATCCATTCGGCTTACCATTATGTATACTCAATGTTATTGTTATTCTAGTGTAGTCCATGCCTATTTAATCCATAGATTATAATTAAGGCCAAGTCTAAATCACAATAGGAAATTTCAATACTTAAATGCTGTGTATTGTTACTAATTAGTGATACTGACTGTTACTTAAAAAATTTTGTGGCAAGACCTACACATTATTTAGGCAGGTTCCCCATGTACAATTAACTCTCCTAAATTGCAGGAACGTAATAGGCCTGAATTTAAAAGACTGCAGCCCATTGAAAAAAAAATTCTAGTTGTAGTTAGTTCAAATTTACAGTTAAAAGTAATACTAATGAACAGCAACAATAAGCGTTAATTTTAATAAGACTACCAGTAGCTATGGTAAAAAAAAAAAAGAAACTATTCTAGAAAAAGATATTTGCATTTATTTATGGAGCTATACTATCTTTTTAGAAATAGATTTTTGTTATAACGACTTTCGTGAAGCAAATTTATGTAGAATTGCTAGTGTTTAAAAAAATTCTTTAAATTTAGTTTCTTGAAAGAAAACATACATGCTTTGTTGGTTTAACAATAAAGCATAATTAAATTCAAATAAATGATGAACATCACTCTTTGAAATTGTTCCCACCCAAATGATCAGATGTATTTAAGATTTTTAACACATTCTCTTTCAGGGGATGGAGTATATAATTTATTTATGAGATGGATCATATTTCGTCCCAAAGAGATAAAGTCATAGGTCAAGACTATCTGTCTAAATTTCATCTGGCTAGCAGCAGCTTGCTGTCCACACAAAATACAATGGATCAAGTGTTTCCACCTTATGGCCAGCCAGCTGCAATAAGCTCAGCTGGTCAGTTAGAATTTAGACCACCGCAACCTTCATATACAAATTCTGCTGGCATTCAGTATTCACTGACACAAAACTATGATATAGGACTGACAGACAGATACCTTCAGCCAGGCTACTCTCATTCCTTTTTGACAGAGGACTTCTACCCATCTCTATGCCCTCCACCCCCTGCTCACCTGTCAACTCAGCAATATGCTATCTCTGTTGCTGATTCAACTCCATCAATGCTTCCCCCTCAGCAAAGTTCACAGTTGTCCCCCATGCTGAGAGGCCAGAGGCAAAGCCCACAACAGTTGCCAGCACCAACTGTTGTTCATGGCAAGCTGAATTCTGTACCAAGAGCTCCCTCACATAGCCCTTCCATGTACAGTTCACAAAGGCAAAGTCCTCAACATTCACCCATTACCGCTCAGCAGCATTTCAGTTCGCCTGTTGGAGCTTCAAATTTTTCTTACCCATCAAGTCAATGTTCACAAAGAAATGACCCACCTTTAGGAAATATGCACATGACTAAAGTTGGAAATAATTCTTTTAACAATATACCACAGTTTAGTCCACAATCATTTCTTGCTCCTAGTCAGCATTCAAACATGAGAGTGTCAAACAGCAAGGCAGTACCCAAAGAAGATGACACAAGGGGTCATTTTATGAATCATTTGACATCAGGTCAAAGAGGAATTCAAAGAGAATCAAAGATTAATACAGGAACTCAAAATCATCCAAAGTCATCCATTTACCCCACATCATCAGCATCTAGTCAGCAAACAGTAACATCCAGCAGCAGTAAACAGCAGAGCGTATATCAAATTGGTGGAAGTGTGCCAGCTCTGACACACAGAACTACTTTGTCTGCAAATAGGCCTTACTTGCCGCAAAATTCAAACTTGTCAAATAGCAGTTCTGTTAACAGAGCTCCCACACTAAGTCAGATGTCGACTATTCACAATCCTACTATTTCTCGTGCATCGAATAATTTACCTCCGCCCTTTGATGCTATTGACTCTATATATCCCTATATTCCACAAACCCAAAAGAATAGTAGAGAAAATCCTTTGTACTTAACACCACCTATTAATAATTTAACAAATTCAAGTGCCCCACTCTCATCATTTGAAAGAAGAAATGCAGCATCTCTGAGTGCAGCTAGTGACACTATGCCCTCAAACAATCCATATTCTATGTACTCTGTATTTTTACTTAGTGACCAGTCAAATGGTGGAATGAAGGGAGGCAGAGGAGCATCCACACGAGCCAGGGGTAGAGGGGGGAGAATGCAAAATTTTAAAACAGGAACACACGAGGATGCAAATCCTATTCAGTGGTACAAGTGCTCAGATCCTTTGTTAACGTCATCTTACCAATCAGACGTTGAAGCTATGCAAGCTGATACGGCAATGGAGTCAAGCATGTTTCGACAAATACCACAAACAGATCCTGCGAGTCACCGGTCAGCTAAGGAAGCTCACGGATTGAAGAGCGGGAGCAATTCTAGTCATGCTAAATCTAACCAGCTTGTCTCTAATCCAGGAAGTGTCAATGCTACAAAGGCAGCGGCTTTAGCGTCCATTCAGTTGAAGCAAGAAATAATGGATAATTTAACTTTGACTAAAAGCAAACCCCAAGTACTCAATAACTCGGTTAGTGATCTGACGCATCATAAAAATGCTGTATCGAATGCGACATCTGAACCAGGTGTTATCATGCAACCATCTCCTGCACCAGGTGCTACATCTTCTATCTCTAATGCCGGTGGCCTGACCTGCAAGCAGTCATTGCCCACTGAAAAAGAGAAGGGTATCCTCCATTCCAATAATTCCATAACTTGCCAACCCCCAATAGCCAGTCGACAGGCAAAGTTAACGGAGAATAATGGTCAACATGATAAATCCTTTTTAGGAAAACAAATGATACCTAGTGTGTTCAGTGTATCAAAACAGCCAGCTAGAAAATTACACAATCAAGATGCTGGTCCAACTGATAAAAAGAGTGTTTCAGCTAGAGAAAGAGTGTTTCATATGTGGAAAGCAGGTCAGGTTGTGGGTAGGGTTCCAGGTAAAGGAAAAACAAAATCTAATTTAGTCAATTCAAAGTCCACTCAAAACTTAGTTAGCACAGCACAGCCCTCAACAGTTGCTAACTCTGGTTGCCAAGGGAACTCACACAGTAACTTGACTCTTCAAAAGAGTAATGATAGCAAAGCAGTGTCAGCACCAAAAGTAAATGCAGATCTTGTTACAAGTCAAAAAAGAATCCCGCACTCTGAAGAGAGGAAGAAATCCAAAAGTTTAAATCCCGGCGACCAAACCAAACAAGACCTACGTTATGTCATGTTTCATGGTCATAAACTGATATGTCTTAAATCACACAACGAAGCAGTTTTACTGCTATGCCAGTTTCAGTTTGAATGTTTTCCTGATAAGGGCATGGGAGCAATAAACAACTGTATTGATCGTGCTCTTAGAATTAAGAAAAGAGTTTTAGATCACCCTCAAAAGGACAAAATTACAGCCTTCTTAGAGAAAAATGGCTACTCTGTCTTAAACTCTGTTTTGGCCATCAACCTTGATGATGCTAGAAGAGTATACCATCACATGTACAAGCTAACATCATGCTCCACTGCCACATGTGTTGTTGAGCTGTCTCATCAAGCAGTGGACCTTGATACAGTGAGTATGCCACTGATAAAGAGAACTCTACCCCTAGAAATGTTCAAGAGGGTCAAGAGAGAGAAAAAGTCTTTTGAGGATAATAGTTATGGCAGAGTCTCTTCAAAAACTGATCATCACTGGCAGAGCGGGGTTGAGGATGTCACCAAAGACCACACAGGCTCAAACAGACTGACACACATTTCAAGGCACCACAGGGAGAAGGATGA
This sequence comes from Omphiscola glabra, assembly GCA_964017045.1. Taxonomy (NCBI): domain Eukaryota; kingdom Metazoa; phylum Mollusca; class Gastropoda; family Lymnaeidae; genus Omphiscola; species Omphiscola glabra. The sequence goes on along the minus strand of OZ024794.1, from coordinate 51,502,174 downwards.
CCAAAGCCTTGGCAGTGATCACACCGAGTTGTATGGGAAAGACAAAGACCTGGATGACAATGCTGATCTAATCATAGTGGAAGCCATGGAAGACCCATACATTATTAAAAAGTGTCCGGATGTACCCATGACTGGAGGTCTGTGCAACACTATACAAGGGCAGGTCAGATCTTACCTTCACAAAAACGAGAACTATCTTGTTGTGGAAGACCTTGGCAGAATCTTTAGTGACACTGATATCTATGAGAGACTGGAAAAAGATAATTATATCTTGTACTCGTGCACAGCTGAGATTGGAGATTTCTTGAATGGGATCAATAAAAATTTTCCTCGCTTACGCTCACTTCAGCAGTGCCTGATCAAAGGAAATGATATAGGAGCACACATAACAGAAGAAGATTATATTACGTCTAATGTAGCTCCTGTTGTTGGAAATGATGCTTCAAAAAGGCCTATTTGCAAGCAAGAAATCTTTGATGATCTCTGCAGTTCTCCAAAACAAAGGAGGCGTGATTTTGCACCATCAAATGAGGAACAGAAAATGGAGTCAGTTGAGTCACCTGGAGCAAATAGCCTCAGTGATGATTCAGATTCTCAAGAAAATAGTGCCACAGTTATTTTCAATGAAGAAGAACATCTTGCAAGTGATTGTAGAAGAGTTGATGATCTTTCACTGAATAATTCCTCAAATGATACAATAAAATTAACCATAGGCATTTTGAATGACATTAAAATAAGATCAGAATCAAGAGCCACTGAGAGCTCAGCTCTACACACCAGTAAAATAGATTCTCATGAAGCAGCTTTTCCTAAAAATATTATTCCTGTCACTGTCACAAATGACGCTATTAATGGCCCCAGTATTGTAGATTCTGACATGCATGGATTACCAGGTGTGTCAGATTCACAGTCCCAAGTGAGTGTGGGTGTCAGTGTGTCAGGGTCCGATATTTGCTGCAATGAAGAACCAATGGAAATGTCTGATAATTTATCAGACACCACTGCAACTGCACAGTCTGCACACTGTGATGCTGAGTCTGATCAAGATAAAAGGCCTGCAACTACTGAGACAGAGACCTCATCCAGTCAGTCTGAGATTGATGCCAGTAATGACTGTGCAAATTTCAAAGAAAACACTGAACTCTTCAACACAGATAAGGCAACCGGCAAAGATGTTTCAGATGAACATCATGGTGGCACCTCCAATGCTAAGGATTTCCTTTTTAGAGTCCATGGCTTGAAGCTCAGAGACAAGCTGTTGGAGACCAAGAGAAATACAGATTTGTCCAATTCAAGTGTACAACTGTCAAGTGATTTGAGATCATGCACAACCTCCACAGGAGAGTCCTATGGGGAAATAACTGCCTGTCTGCCAATGAAATCTGTTTTGAATGATGATGTTTCAATCCTCCAGCAGACTGATTCAATTGGTAATGAGCAAACTGAAGTTCCACCTGTTACAGATGTTTACTCTGAAAGCAATGTTTTGACTTTTGAAAAAATATCTGTATTTCCAGAATCATTTAATGATCCTAATCCCAGTTTTAACGCAGTACCTGAATGTAATGATGTTAGTGTCAGTGACAACCCCAGTGCAGTGGATGTTGAAAATAATAACCAATCACCTGGACAGTCCGTAATAGTTGATACTGATAACAATAATACAATAGAGCACATATCTGATGTAGTTCCAAAGGCCGACATCAAAAAGGTTGTGAGCAAGAACTTAGTGCCAGCTTCTAAAACAGATTCTGATTCTATTGAAACTACAAATGTCCCCCCTGTCAGTAGTGTTTTAGCTCCTAAACCCCCCTCAGAGTTCAGTGATCTGACTCTGGTGGATGGATTCAGAGTGAGGATCATCTCAAAATCAGAGGCCACAGACTCTAGTTATGATGGATCTCTGGGCTCACACACAGAATCAAGTGATACAAAAAAGCACCCAGAATCAAATACGTCTTTACCCGCTCCATCTGCTGTTTCTTCATCCTTTGGTCAGCCTTCCGTATTCAAAATAAATTTACATCATGGCAGAACTCTTGATGATATCGATATCATGGATTCTTCAAGTACAGACCCTTTAGGTAATGATAATATGCTTAAAAAGTTGATAAAAAATGACAGCCAGGTTACTGGTTGGTAAACAATGGTCATTTTTGGTTTGATGTGCCTTTTATGGAACTACCCCCCCTATCTCCCCTACTACATTTTAAATTTTATAATTTATTTATTGATTTAGTGAATATTGATAAAGATACTTTGTCAGATTTTATAACTTATAACATGTTAGTGATAAATAGTTAAACTTTTTACTGTTTGAAACTTTTAGACAAGGTAAGAATCTTCCGGATGTAGGATAATTGACAGAGTTGGTTTATGGTAATACCCCCACAAAACTTTTTGTTGTCTAAAAAATGTCAACATAAATATATTACACTGTAAAGGTCATCACTCATCTATAATATACCTATAATAATATTTTGTTTTTGCAGCTGCTGCCCCTTTAAATCCATTTACCTCAAAAAAGACCCAGGACAAAGGCTATTCCAAGCTCTGTAGACAGAACAGCGCTCTTATAAGTAGGGTAACTCTTTTTAATTGGAAAATTAAAATTAATTCTGTGATGTTTCACATGAAAAAAAAAATGTTTTAATCCTATAAACTCAGATTTGAGGTTTAAATATTTAATAAAGTTTAAACATTTTAATATTTAGTAACGTTTAATGACTGACCCGTAGAGAAATATTGAAAATTTTAAAACTGATTAGAATAATTAGATCAGCATTGATTAATAATATTATTGTTCAGTATGTAATAGAGCAAATTTATTTATTGAACTTTGTTGAAGGGTATTCAGATGTTATTTCAGTTTATTCTGACAAAGGAAAGAAACTATTTAATGAAAAATCTTAGTTTCAAAAGTGCTGTCATTTTTTAAATTATCCTATTTGTGTTGCATTGTTTACCATCTCTTCAATTAAAAGTTGATAAAATTGGCAATAAATGTCTATTTTGCTTAGATATTGTGCACATACTTCGAAAAGAACTGGCAATAACTAAAGATGGAAAAGAAAAGGCAGAAAGGATTTGCAAATACTATGAAGGTAAAAAAATAATATAAGTAATTAGATTAGGGCTTTGAATAAACTTTTAGTACATTATATGGTAATCAAAGGTGACTGCAGTTGGTATCACTAATGATCAAACATTGCAGAGAAAAATATTTAAGAGATTGTTTTGTGTATGAAACAAGTGTACCCATTTCATGCACTTTTATTATTGAATTATACCTGATGTAGATCCTTTGCCTCCTGTACTGTTACACATGTACCATAATGCGCTTTCGTTCCCAGTCTGAACTCACAAGAATCAAATAAACTAATTCAAGTCTCCTTGGGGGTATCTATCCCTTTATTGCTATTCTTACTATTCATTCATTGCACACGCAACATGATTGTCCACTCTTTGGTACTTGGGTACACCCTTGGGTGAGCTGTTCTTACATGCTTTGTAATGTCCGCCAATTAAGTGTTTTGATCTCTTTGGCCAGCCCATTCGCATCAAGTCCTGAGCTCAAGCGTGCATTGACTGTTGTACAGCATTGACTGTTGTATGAGGCAACACCTAGTTAAACTATTCCAGAAAGCCCTGTTGAGTGCTGTTACAATCCACTATATTTCAGTTCTTTTCACAATGCATAGGCCTTGCTTGCTAGGGTCTTCTTATGCCTTTTACCCCCATCTGGGCATAGTCCGTCTACAAGAATTTTCCATTCATCTCTGTCCCATGCTTTCCTTTCCAGTTGCTTCCAGGTGTATCCCATATATTGTATGTCTGCCTCTAGCTCTCATCTCCATGTATTCTTAGGCCTTCCTAACTTACTTTTTCCCTTTGTATTCCATGTTAGGAATTGTCTGGTGATTTTATCTGGGGATTTATGACGAGTATGCACTATCCACCACTATCTTTTCTTTATGAGATCTTCAGCAACAGCCTCCTGGTTTGTCCTTTTCAGTAAGTCTTTGGTTTGGTGATTATATTTGGTCATTTGATGTTCAGGATCTTCCTAAGGCAAGTTTTTATGAAGGTCTGTTTCTTCTACGCAAATCTCGCCGTTCTCCAAGTTTCGGCGCCACAGAGTAGGAGTGTTTTGACATTTGTGTTGAAAATTCTGACTTTGGTTTGCAGAGTCAGCTCCTTTGACTCCCATATTTTCTTTAATATCACAAATGCTGACCTAGCCTTTCCATATCTAGTCATTACATCCGCTTTGGATCCACCTTTTATGTCAGTAGTGCTGCCTAAGTATGTGAAGGTCTCCACTTCATCCAGTGCATTTCATGCCAGAGAGATACTCTCTTTGTTGGCTTGGTTTACCTTAATTAATGATGTTTTTCTTGGTTTTATTTATTTTTTGTTCGAGCTGTGCTGAAATGGTGGCTACAACTTTAGTCTCTTCCTACATTTGTTGTTGTCTGTGGGACAGAAGTGCAATGAGATCTGCAAAGTCTAGGTCGTTAAGTTGTTCCCAGGGTGTCCACTATATCCAATTCCTCTTTTTGTCAGTGGATTTTTTCATTATCCAGTCAATGGCAAGGATGAATAGAAAGGGGTACTAGAGACATCCTTGTCTGACTCCTGTTTCACTTTAAAAGCATCTTTGAGTCTACCTTTGTTCACCACCCTGGATGTCATTTCTTCATAAGAACTCTGGCCGATCCTGACTTGTTTTCTTGTTACACTATAATGCTGGAGAAGTTTCCACAAGGTTTGTCAGTCTAGGCTATCAAAGGCCTTTCAATAATCAATAAAATTTAGGTATGGGGGTAGTTCCATTTGATGGACTGTTCTGCAATGATTTATAGTGGTGCAATTTGATCTGTGCATGATCTCTTTCAGTGCAAGTCAGCCTGTTGATCTCTTAGCTGCTTGCTAGGGTACTTATGTATTATTGGCATCAATGTTATAAATTAATTACCCTTTTAATTTTTTACCTTGTCGGTTTCTAATGATCTGAGAGAACACTCTTTGGATTGGATTAGTCCTCTGGCTCCTTAGATAATATGATTAGTCCTCTGACTCCATACATAATATGATTAGTCCTCTGGTTCCTTAGATAATATGATTAGTCCTCTGGCTCCTTAGATAATATGATTAGTCCTCTGGCTCCTTAGATAATATGATTAGTCCTCTGGCTCCTTAAATAATATATGCTCAGTTGCAGAGTCTGATTTTGAGACTTCAACTACCTATTTTGACACATAATCAGTGTTAAAGGGATTATAAGATCATCTTTGTTGTAAAAATTAATTTTAAACAAAGATTTGTGAACTCTTTTCAACTAGACATGTTGGTTTATCAGCCTCTGTGTTTGTCAACAGGAAATTGCTCATCAACAAATTGCTTTGATTAGATCAAAGTAAAAAAAAAAAAAGGGAACAATATGGTTTTTAATTCTGAATCAGATGAGACTTCTAAGGTATCTCTACTGTTATAAATAGAGGATATATGAAAGAGATTTAAGGCTGTCGGTATTTGACATGTATATACTGGCTAGAAGAGAACTGATAATCAACATTTATATATTGTTGTCACATCCATGCAGCGTCTTTATGGCAATTTTACACCTTACATTTAATTGCAGAATGTTTTTTTGTGTAAAAAAAATATTTGTATTTATTTACGTATAACTATAGGGCTGTGTGTATTTCAGTTTTCATTGTATGTCTAATTTTAAATATTTTCTGTTTTTACTTAACATAGGTGTAATACACGATATTACATCTACTTATAGAAGTGGTGACGAAGAAACTCCTATATCAATTCCAGATGATGATTGTAAGTTTATTTTATGAAAATATTGTTTAATCTTTGTTAAGTTCAATACAATTTGATATCTAATAATAAGCATTAAAAAAAACCAATCAAATTTCTAACTAATAATAATTATGTCATTTTTTGGTAAAAATAGTTCATACAAAATAAATACAACAGACAAATAGACCTACCAATTTGGGCTTAATTTATTTTATATTTAATTGATATATTAGTAATTGTGAGTTAAACTTTTACAGTTCATTATCTTTTCACTTTTGAGTATATTTTTTACTTCCCCTACTAGTTTTCCAAATGTGTCCTAAACCATTTGTCAAAAAAAATGGAGTGAGAACATAAGATGACGCATTTGAGTGTCCAATGTAACTAATACTATTTTTAATAATATAATTAGATGTGGGGAAGTATATTTCCACAAACGCTTTCCAAAGTAGTTAAGAGATCTAAAATGTTTGAGAAAACCTGCACAGCTTTTAACACTTAATTTTAATCACTCTTTTCAGAATTCAGAAAACAAAATCACCAACAGAAGCAAATTACTTTTCACTTTATAGAAGAATCCTTAAAGGAATGACCAAGTATTCTTTAGATAGTTGTATTATGTTAATTTATGTTTGACATTTCTGTGTTTTCATGGAAAAGCTGACGGTACTTTTTTTTTATTTTAAAAAGTGGAAGTCCTGTGAGTTTCCCAAACTTGTTTTAAGTTGTTCAAAATCAGGCTGTGTTCATAGTTTAGTCCTGGCAATCTTGTCATGGGGTTTGTTGTTAATGTATTTAAAAAAATTTAGTTTTGGAGCTCATGCTGCTAATGTGTCCATTAATCTGAGTTGCTTCCTACTAAATGTTGTCATACATAATAATCCCTAAAGTTTTCAAAATGATTTTTATTTCTTCCTCCTTTAATGTACCTGTGATTGATTGATCCATACTGCTAAGAGAGAGCATTACTTATTGAAAAATTAAAGTTAAATAGTATTCAGAGGTGTATAAAAATATACCCTGGTTGAAAAAGTTTTTTAAAGAAAACATTAAAATTTTACTGATTTTTCAAGACTAATGATTCCAGCTGGTCCTTACCAGCTTCATATAATTAAAGGTCATTTAATACATAAGTCATTAACATCTACCAGACTGGGGCTAACTTTATTCAAACTTTAAATCCTAAACTTACTTGTACCTATGTGCTGTACTAGTTGAAAAAAAAAGGATTTTTTATTAATTTCAAACCTCTACACCTTCCTAAATCAGAATTATCTGTAAACTAAAATTGGATTATTGTAAATGTGATAAAGCATACAAGATCCTTAAAAAAGCACTGATTGAACAATCTATTATCTGCATTGCTACAATGTTGAGTAGATTATCACAAACCAAACAATCATGACCAGAATGATCAAAAGTTTGTTGAAAAACTAAAAATTTCATTGGATCATTGATGAGATTAAAAAATGTGTTATATATATTCTCTTAATGACTTGTGTTGGGGTATTGATTTCTAAACAAATGAAAATGACTTAAACAATTATTTGGTGCAAAAAAAAAAATGATTTGTGTGTGTTTTTCATTTGACTCACGTTTTTAATCCCATGTTCATTTTGTCTACATCTACTTTTGATGTTAAATTTCATCCCAATGACCCGCCACTCTTAAAATTTTTACCTCAGTTATATTTTTACATTTGAATGTATATATTGTTGTTGTTGCTATTATTGCATAGTATGTTCATTGCTCTTATTCTTTTATACTCATTTTTTTAAATATATCATTTGAAATGGGTAGTAACTCAGTGCTTCTCAAACTGTTATTTTTAATGCACTGGCAGGAATTAATTCACATTACAACATAGCTGGTTGGTGGGGGGGAGGGTGTTTGCTCTAATTATTTATTATTCTTTTTCGATCTTCTTAATATGATCACGTCATGCTGACTAGTGAGTGAATTTTCCCAAACAGTTGGGTGAGTGCAAATAGCAGCTTCGAGAGGCACTGTTGTAACTGATGTTTTGCAGAAACAAAAAGTTCAATATTACTATGACTTTTGAAAGATACATTTTTAAAAATATGAGTTTTTTTCCATTTCCAGGCAATAAATTATGTGAAATATGTATTATCATGACCTCACAGTATTACTAATGGAGTGATGAAAAAAATCAAATTGGTATTAAAGCACACTGTAGATGATAGGAACTCTTTTGATGTTCATAGCTTTTATGAAACGATGGTTGTGAGGTTTTTTTACAGCTTGTTAAAAGGGAAAAATAATTGATGAAAAAACTTCAATGAATGTCTTATGTTTCATAACTTACATTAATGAAAAAAAATAGCAACAGTTTTACATGTTCAAGCTGCTAATGTCATTTAATTGTCCTTTGGTTGATTTTGAGTGTTTACCATTTCAACCTTGTTATCATTGTGCTGTGCGCTGTGTACAGCATGAAAATACAAAGCTTTTCTTGCTCTTTCCTTTCCCCAAGTCTGAGAAATGGCACAAATGTTGATTTCCATCCACCTTAAAGATGTACACATCTTTTGCAAGAGCCTCGACCCCCCCCCCCCATCCTGTTTATTTATAATCATTACAGAAAATACTTAACATGTTCCTGATTTAGGATTGAACAAACAAACAAAAAAACTGGCTTCTTGTTCTTTGGATTTTTTTATTTTTGACTGCTGGTCAATACATTAGAAATCTGAAATAAGCTTTGATGTCCATAACATCTGTTCACAATCTTGGCTGCAGATGAGCAATACACATCTGTTAGAAAGCATGTCAAGAAAAGGAAAGCTCCAGAACAATCCACAGAAAATTTAATTTGATCAATTAAAAAAGTTTTTGTGGTTCATGCAGAATTTTTTTTTTTCCTTACCTCCTGAGGTCTCCTAATTGAAGTTACACCTATTGACTTGACATTTGATGATCTGGATTACTCATGCTGAGAAATATATATGTATATATATATATATATGCATTCAAAATGCTTCTTTAAAAACAAAGTTTGCATGTCATGTCATTTGAGAATGTGACCTAAACAATATTATGCATGCATTTTTTTTAAATGAATAGAATGGAAAACATAAGTATTTTTTTAAAGAAGGAATTTCCTGTGGTAACAAGGGAGTAAATGAGGATATTTAGTTGCAGTCCATTTTTTCAAAGTAGCAACTACCTGTGGTAACAAGGGAGTAAATGAGGATATTTAGTTGCAGTCCATTTTTTCAAAGTAGGAACTACCCGTGGTAACAAGGGAGTAAATGAGGATATTTAGTTGCAGTCCATTTTTTCAAAGTAGGAACTACCCATTGCAGATGATTTTTAAAAAATAAATACATTTTTTGTTCAGAACCTGTGGATGACAGAATAAAGTTGTATTCGTTGGCAATGCTCATAATCAAAATTACAGTAAAATTTCCTTGTATATAAATGAGTGGTTCCATCTTTACAATTTCTGTGTATCAATTAATGTTCTGAAGTCAATAACACAATGAAGCAGTTCCTGGATGGAACTGCCCACATTGAGTTCATCCCTGTAATAACTGTAGCATATAGCTTTTAAGGAGTTTTTGTACGTTTATAACGATTCAATATATATTATACATTTATGACCTTAAGTTGTTTCTAATTTATGCATCAATCTGTGAAATGTTTACTCAGTGTGTAAACTGTACATCTTATTATTTACTCAAATGTTTTTTTTTAAGTTTACCCAAGTCATAGCTGAAGTCTGATATTAATTTTTTTGGTTAATTTGTTTAAGCTTAATAGTTATTAATTGTCTTAAATTGTAGAACTATACAATAAAATTTTGGGGGGATTTTTGTGTGTGTGTGTGTGTGTTTAAAACTAGAATTTTTCCTATTCTGTATTTAATAATATAGGAGGATTAAAAAAAAACATTTTAATTTGGGAGTATTTAGTTCTTCTGGGTTTAAGCCTTCAAAGCTCTTGAAATGGCTTTCCTCTTTAACAGATAAATATTTGTTGAGTGCTGCTCTTGATTGAACTAAGAAGATGCCATTTTGTTGACTTACATAAAAAGGTTGGACTGTAAATTTGTGCAAAGAAGAGGATCGAGTTTAAATCATTTTGTTTTAAAAGAGAGGGTGGCAGCCGTGTCCTTTCAATCTTTCTATTAATTTAATATCAATGTTTCCTCAAGACCCACTGCATTCATCATAAGGTACTATGTCATTATATTATGTCATTACTTTACTTATTTACTTACTGCTTTAAAATTGTGCACAAAATCAAAAAAAGCTAATTATTGATTTTTGCCCATAATACAATAATAAATTTTTTTTTTACCCAATAAATTGTCTTGTTACAAATTATGATTGTAATAGCTTCAATAAAACAAAATTCCTAAACGATCTTGGTTTATTTTCAAGATTATAACTAAACTTAATTTGGGGATCGTAATTATGAGTTTTGATGAAGCTCTTTTTTATAGTTAGTTGCCCAGAGAGTTGTCTACTCTTGTAAGATTTGACCTTAATGGGGACGTTAACATTTTTGTAAAAAGGAGTAGCTTGCCCTTGGATACCTTCCACTTGCGGGGTGTTGTGATTCCTGTTTTATCTAAACTCGATTTAAGTAAGTTGTGAAAGGCTCATTCAAATACACCTAATAATACATACATATATAAAGAAAAACATAATTTTACTCTGAATTATTTCTCTCTTTTCAATTCATGGTACAGTCATCTATTTCATGTCTGAATCGACTAATCATGGGAGCGACCAATGATATTAAAGCGGAACAATATCATTTACCCTTTTCTCCCCGAAAGTTTTAAAAAAATAATCTACTAAGCCAGTGGTTCTCAACCTTCCTAATTCTGCGACCCTTTAATACAGTTCCTCGTGTTGTGGTGACCCTCAACCATAAAATTGTTTTCGTTGTTACTTCATAAATATGTGTTTTGCCGTGTTTTAGGCGACCCTTGTGTAAGGGTCGTTCGACCCCCCAAAGGGGTCGAGCCCCACAGGTTGAGTACCGCTTACTAAGGGGTATTAGCCCACAATTTCAAACTACTTGTTCCATACAGTACGCTAGATTCTACCTATTGCTTCAAACAACATACAGTGGCAGTGTGCTAGATCTGACCTACTGCCTCAAACAACATACGGTGGCAGTGTGCTAGATCTGACCTACTTCCTCAAACAACATACAGTAGCAGTGTGCTAGATCTGACCTACTGCTTCAAACAGAATACATCACTCGACCCATCACTTTAAAACTATTGATATTATTAAGTATTGAGTGGTGGAAACAGAATCTTCACTTTTATAAGTTACAATATGTAAATGGCATAATTCCAAATAAATAAAAAATGCTATGGTATTTATTGTTTTTTTTTCGTTTTTAAAGCTGAATTCTTTTTTAAATATTATTTTGTATTGATTGAACTTTGATGATGATGATGCTCTAATTAATTTTACACCACGAATAAAGGATTTTAACGTTAATGAAAACGAGTCTCAAGGAAACTTCGTTTTTTTTTTTTTTTTTTTTTTTTTTTTGGTGTTTTTTTTTGTTGATATTTTCGTGTTGAGAAAATTGTTTATGTTCAATGACGAATGAGTTTCTGTAATGAACATCAGACTCATTTGTGGAATTCGAAAACACGATTGACACATAAGAGGAGGCGCCATTGTATAGACTTTTAATGGGATGGTTAAAAATTAGCTGGAGATCACTGAGCCGTGAGTCTTCTCGGCATTAGCAGCATGTATGGAAAACTCTTTTTGTTGACAATGTTGATGACAAATACTCCCCCCCCCCCCCCCCCCCCGTTGGCCTACGCGTTTTCTCACCCTCTACCCATCAATGAGGATCGTGCTGGACGACAACAATTAATTTTTTTGAAAGTTCTTAAAGTAGACGGCCACCCTTTATGAATAATACATACATTTTTTTTTTTTCAAATTCAAGGAAACCTGGATTTTTTTTTCTGTTTTGCCCTTTATTTAACAAGACTTCCATGTCCAGGGAAACTGTCACAAATGACTGGGTTGGGTTAATGATGAACGTGCAGGGGTGCGATTTCCTGGGGAAGTGGGGAATGTTTTTGGAGTTCGAAGGTTGAAGATTAATGGATGTTTAACGGTCGGAAAGAAACCTTACTAGACTGTATTGGGTCTATCAACGCATTCTCTTGTTTATAATTGTTAATGGGGAATGTTTTAGTTATTCATGAACGCCCGTGTTGTCTTCGTTATATTACTTCAACGCCTGGATACTGAACTTTCACAGAGAGGAGCAGCCCCGCATTAACAAACACCAATACTACTTGGTACGCTACGGGCCATACCTCATACGACCATCTCATCTGTGACAGAAACCATGGACTATCTCGTGCACTAAGATATGTAGGCAACTTAATTCATGAACAAAAAGAAAGCTGTTGTGTCATTGAGATAACTAATAATAAATGGCTGAAGGGTGCCAGTGGCTACTGGATTCAGACATAAGTCATGCTAAAATGGAAGCGAGTGGGAGCTCATGCCAAAATCTCAATGTGAGCAGCAGATGTATGGTGCTATTATCTCAGTGTGAGCAGCAGATGTATGGTGCTATTATCTCAGTGTGAGCATCAGACGTATGGTGCTATTATCTCAATGTGAGCATCAGACGTATGGTGCTATTATCTCAATGTGAGCAGCAGATGTATGGTGCTATTATCTCAATGTGAGCATCAGACGTATGGTGCTATTATCTCAATGTGAGCAGCAGATGTATGGTGCTATTATCTCAATGTGAGCAGCAGATGTATGGTGCTATTATCTCAATGTGAGCATCAGACGTATGGTGCTATTATCTCAATGTGAGCAGCAGATGTATGGTGCTATTATCTCAATGTGAGCATCAGACGTATGGTGCTATTATCTCAATGTGAGCAGCAGATGTATGGTGCTATTATCTCAATGTGAGCATCAGACGTATGGTGCTATTATCTCAATGTGAGCATCAGACGTATGGTGCTATTATCTCAATGTGAGCATCAGACGTATGGTGCTATTATCTCAGTGTGAGCAGCAGATGTATGGTGCTATTATCTCAATTTGAGCAGCAGATGTATGGTGCTTTTATCTCAATGTGAGCAGCAGATGTAGGGTGCTATTATCTCAATGTGAGAAGTAGATGTATGGTGCTATAATCTCAATGTGAGCTGCAGATGTAGGGTGCTATTATCTCAATGTGAGCAGCAGATGTGTGGTGCTATTATCTCAGTGTGAGCAGCAGATGTATGGTGCTATTATCTCAGTGTGAGCAGCAGATGTGTGGTGCTATTATCTCAATGTGAGCAGCGGGTGTGTGGTGCTATTATCTCAATGTGAGCAGCAGATGTAGTGTGCTATTATCTCAATGTGAGCAGCAGATGTATGGTGCTATTATCTCAGTGTGAGCAGCAGATGTGTGGTGCTATTATCTCAATGTGAGCAGCGGGTGTGTGGTGCTATTATCTCAGTGTGAGCAGCAGATGTATGGTGCTATTATCTCAGTGTGAGCAGCAGATGTGTGGTGCTATTATCTCAATGTGAGCAGCGGGTGTGTGGTGCTATTATCTCAATGTGAGCAGCAGATGTAGTGTGCTATTATCTCAATGTGAGCAGCGGATGTGTGGGGCTATTATCTCAATGTGAGCAGCAGATGTAGGGTGCTATTATCTCAATGTGAGCAGCGGATGTATGGTGCTATTATCTCAATGTGAGCAGCAGTTGTAGGGTGCTATTATCTCAATGTGAGCAGCAGATGTAGGGTGCTATTATCTCAATGTGAGCAGCAGATGTAGGGTGCTATTATCTCAATGTGAGCAGCAGATGTTAAGTGCTATTATCTCAATGTGAGCAGCAGATGTAGGGTGCTATTATCTCAATGTGAGCAGCAGACGTGTGGTGCTATTATCTCAATGTGAGCAGCAGATGTTAAGTGCTATTATCTCAATGTGAGCAACAGATGTTTGGTGCCATTATCTCAATGTGAGCAGCAGACGTGTGGTGCTATTATCTCAATGTGAGCAGCAGACGTATGGTGCCATTATCTCAATGTGAGCATCAGATGTATGGTGCTATTATCTCAATGTGAGCATCAGATGTATGGTGCTATTATCTCAATCTGAGTAGCAGACGTATGGTGCTATTATCTCAATGTGAGCAGCAGATGTGTGGTGCTATTATCTCATTGTGAGCAGCAGATGTATGGTGCTATTATCTCAATGTGAGCATCAGATGTATGGTGCTATTATCTCAATGTGAGTAGCAGATGTATGGTGCTATTATCTCAAATTGAGAAAGAGATGTATTGTGCTATTATCTCAATGTGAGCAGCAGACGTGGGGTGCTATTATCCTCTTTCGTAACCGTCAAAGTTGCTGGGGCGTTTCTTCCGCTACCCGCCCCTCCCACAAAATAATTTAGATGAGTAAATATATACATCGAGCATAGGTGGATCCAAAATGGGAGCATCTGCTCCCCCCCACCCCGATGGGGTTTTCGTAAATTTTTTGGATCTAACGGGCTTTTGAGTGTATCTTTTCACAAAAGCCACGTCCTCTCCCCTCGCACCCTATCTATCGTCCATTACCGACGACTCTGCCCATGTAGTGTGACCAGAATTCTGAATTTCTACTAACTAAAGGGTGCGAAATAGGACAACTTCAATGAATACACCACTGTTTACAAATTTGACAGAAAAACTTAAACCTATAACTAAAGATTGCTTAGTCGACCCAAGCTCGTTGTATCTCTCTCTATACGCAACATCAAAGTTATAACCACACACACACACACACACACACACACACACACACACACACACACACACACACACACACACACACACACACACACACACACACACACACACACACACACACACACACACACACACACACACACACACACACACACACACACACACACACACACACACACACACACACACACACACACACACACACACACACACACACACACACACACACACACACACACACACACACACACACACACACACACACACACACACACACACACACACACACACACACACACACACACACACACACACACACACACACACACACACACACACACACACACACACACACACACACACACACACACACACACACACACACACACACACACACACACACACACACACACACACACACACACACACACACACACACACACACACACACACACACACACACACACACACACACACACACACACACACACACACACACACACACACAAAATTAAAATAAGAAATTAACTTGGCATTTTGTATATATTCAATGAATTCGTTTCTTAAATTACAATCAACACTTTTCTACAAACCTCATCTGAAAAATGATCGAATTTAAAGATACAGGAAAATTTGTCCAAGCTGGATTCTTAGAAAAAAAATGAAATTTCCATAATTTATTCACTTTTGGATATTTCCGACGATGCGAGTAAAAGGTACTTTGTAGAGATGTATAATAGTAATTGTTATCCTACCTGGACATCATAAAAAAAATTCGCTTGGGGCAGTCCTGTCCCTCTTCCTTCGCCAGTGTTGAGTTACATGGTAGGAATCTTAGCCAAGTAAACAGCTGGACTTGGTACTGGCACATTTAACCATATTTCACAATGCTCTCTCTCTCTCTCTCTCTCTTTTTCTCTCTCTCTCCGTCTTTCTATCTCTGTTTTTCAATCTACATCTTTTCACCCTTCTCTATCAATCTCTCCACCCTCTCTCTCTATCCCTCCCTCTCTCTCCCTCACTCTCTCTCTCTCTTTCTACGTCTTTCTATCTCTGTTTTTTAATCAACATCTCTCCACCCTTCTCTATCAATCTCTCCACCCTCTCTCTCCCCCTCTCTCTCTCTATATATATATGTCCATCTCCTCCCCCTTTAACTCCTTCCTTCCCTCAACTCACCCCGTCTTTAAAGTTGCTCCACTAAATTTATTTTTATTTTTCAAAAACGAAAAAAAAAAAAAATGATATTACTTCCTGACCAACGGAATAAATTGAAAATTTCTGCAAGTCTTTAAGTCGTTCGGCTTAAATCAACTGACCGACAACTTTCACGATCCATTTCCAAACTGAAATTTTCTATGTTCTTTATAGAGTCATAGTAGGCTGCCGTGAGCTAAAAGTAAGTCTTTAAACTTTTCTTTTCTTCTTACTCTTTTTTATTTTTAATTAAAATGTTAAAATAATTTTTTATATTTTTTTTATTAAAGTGTTTGAAAAATAATTTAAAAAATGTGATCATTGAACATGTTACACACGGCCCACAGGTGGGCCTCAACAGGTGCATAAATCAGTCAGTGATCTGGCGGAAGAAGGCGGGATCATATTGTAATACCTTGTCTTGTGATGGAAGAAAGATGCTTGTCAGTATCTTCAGATACCAGGAAGTCTTGTGTATATTTTGAGAAACCCGAGTGTGTGTTTTGTAAAGACTTCACTTCCTCAGACTTCCTGTATTAAGATGAACAGTGGGTAAAGTAGCGTCAGTTTCCAGACAACATCACTGGCGGGCAGCGGCGTGCGAAGGATGGGGCAAGACAGGGCACGTGCCGCGTGCGCCATCTGATGCAGCTGGAGGCTGGGCCGTGGTAAGAAAAAAAAATCTGCGCTCTGGGCAAGGCCTGACTTTAGATGTGATCTTCCCAAGAAAAGCTATATTTAATTTAATTAATACACAAATATTTCATGAAAATGACGATTTTGGCATTCCACTTACCCCACCTTTATTCCCCACAACCCCATTCGCCCCACATTTATTCGCCCCATCCCCCATTCACCCAACCCTGACTGGAGGGCTCATTATAACTCCATCTAGCCAGGCGAAGAAAACATCTTTATAAACAATATGTGTAAGTGTAAGGGTTCGAAGCTTATCCCATATAAAACTATATATATCATATATATATATAAAAGTGAAAATTTGTTTGTTTGTCTGTTCCACAAAGGCTTTTACACGGATTGATGGATCTTGACCAAACTTGGCACATATATCCATGGTTATCCAGAAGGAACTCTTAAGGGGTCGAGAACTTTTAATAACATTTCGTGTGGGGCCGGGGGCCCCGAATTCGTTTTTTTCTTATATGAGCTATATAAAAATATTACAAACAAATACTCCTACGTGAATGGATGGATATCGATCAACTTGATTATCCATATTCAAATACCGAAGGGTACTGAACTCATAATATCCATTCTCATGGGGCCGGGGGCCCCATTTCGTTTTTCCTTATATGAGATATATAAATATCGATAGGCTTAATACTCCTACATGAATGGATTGATCTTGACCAAACTTAGTACACGTACACTTGATTATCCATATTCAAATACCGAAGGGTACTGAACTCATAATATCCATTCTCCTGGGGCCGTGGGCCCCATTTCATTTTTCCTTATATGAGCTATATAAATATCGATAGGCTTTGACAACACTATAGTTTCTATGTGAATTGATGGATATAGACCTAGGGTGAGCGCAATACACATCACTGTCCGTATTGAAATATCGGTGGATTTAAAACTAATGATATCCAATCTAGAACTTTCCAGACAGTTCGATCAATTTAAAACGCTATGTGTATGGCATTATTCAATATATTTTAATGGGGCAAATTTTAAATTTTAACTTCATAACTTACCTTAATGATTTTTATAGGGCCCCATCGCAGGCAAAACTAATTCGGTACAATTAAGGAATGGGCCCCCGGGGCCCCTCTTTTAATTTAAATGTTTTATAGTTATAGAAATTCATTTAGTCGTATAATTTTTCGTATTCGAAGAATAATTATTACTAATAAAAGACTGTTTTTACACAGTTCGGGGAGGATAATACATTTAATCTAGAAGGTTCCAGAAAGTTCTATAGGTCAATAGGCTTATACAACACTATAGTTTCTATGTCATTTGATGGATATAGGCCTAGGGTGGTAGCAATACACTTCACTGTCCGTTTTTAGATATCGGTGTAATTAAAACTAAGAATATCCAATGTAGAATTTTCCAGAAAGTTCGATATCTTTAAAAAGCTAAATCTATGTCACGATCAAATCAGGAAATGGGATAACATTATAAAGGAAGGTCTCTAGATGAAACGGGATCCCAAAGAGAACAGTATCCTAACGGTATCTGTAGGCCACCGGGATCGGGGTCCTAATGCAAACCCGGGCCACGCCGCGTATATCGGCTAGTATATATATATATATAAAACTATATATATATAAATAAATATATATAAATATATTTATATTATATAAATATTCGACTACTTTAACTTTAATTTTAATATTTAAACAAATATTAAGTATTAACATTTGAAAGTGTCTTTTATTTAAAAAAAACATTTTATTTTATTTTTTCCCTCTTTTATTAATGGGGGTTTTGGGTTCATGGTGACCGCCACTTCTTGTGTCTGTATAAGACTGGGGTTCTTAGCCCTTTTTTTGTCAGCCCCCCCCCCCCTTTTTGATTCCATAACATTTCCCACACCACAACGCTATAACATGCTAATACATATGCAAATAAAATTGATTCTAAAGGCTCTAGGTCTTACCTCCCCCCCGTGACACTCCCTCCCGCAAACATGGTTAAGAACCCGTGATACAACATATAACATTTTATATTTAGTCCCAAGAAATTTAGGATTAAGATCGACATAATAAGAAAATAAATAACTGAAAAGAAATGAATAATGCCGAATTGACGTTTGGCGACTGTATGTACGGCAGTGCTTCTCAAATAGTTATGGTCGAAAAAAAGAAAATGCAATTAATAAATCTGACACCGGTCTCTGGTGCAATTTCATAACGTGTCCACCGGTCCGACAAACTTAAGAGTTTTGGAAACACTCCCTTACACCATTTGATATAAGAATTCATTTAATCAAATTATTGTACCGCTGGAAAGAAAATAGTCAGATGAGTGCTTCATCAAACCCTCAAATCTTCAGGTAGTTTACACTTAAGATCTGAAACTGGAGAAAAGTAATTGTTTCGTCTACAATAACATCATATAGTGGGTGAATGAATCATAAAGTTACCCGTTTTTATTTGTCTACATTAGCGATTTTCGAAATATTTTCAAGAACTATATATATATCATCATGCCCCTTAGTCCCTGGACCGTTGGGGCGCCACATCATCATCACGCCCCTTAGTCCTTGGACCGTTGGGGCGCCACATCATCATCACGCCCCTTAGTCCTTGGACCGTTGGGGCGCCACATCATCATCACGCCCCTTAGTCCCTGGACCGTTGGGGCGCCACATCATCATCACGCCCCTTAGTCCCTGGACCGTTGGGGCGCCACATCATCATCACGCCCCTTAGTCCTTGGACCGTTGGGGCGCCACATCATCATCACGCCCCTTAGTCCTTGGACCGTTGGGGCGCCACATCATCATCACGCCCCTTAGTCCCTGGACCGTTGGGGCGCCACATCATCATCACGCCCCTTAGTCCTTGGACCGTTGGGGCGCCACATCATCATCACGCCCCTTGGTCCGTTGGGGCGCCACCGATGACATGAAAACTACCCGTCTCCATTCCTCTCGGCCTTCTGCACTACACATAGCATCGCCTAGTTTTAATGTACCGGTACATTAAAATTCCTGATACTCCCCCCCCCCCCCCCCCAAACTAAATGCCGTATAAAACGTTCCTCTGTTCTTAACGCACACAATGAAATGCTAAATAACACAAAGAAAATTCAACCGAACTAATTTGATTTGATCTATTTAACCTACATTTTTAAAGAAAAATCGATTTCTTTGTTTACCGTGCTGAATGAAGAACGAATCCGGTTTTTTGTAGACTGTACTCTTTGATTGGTTTCAAACTCCAAAAAAAAAAAAAAGAAGAAAAACAAAAACCCCAACAGAACCTATTGAAGCTAAGCACAATGCCCAGCAATGATAACATTTAACAGTGTCGGCTTGTCGCCAATATATATGAGACTGATCACCTGACAAGAGAATCTCCTGTTTGCGTGACCACTGGCCCTTCTGCAACATATCCCGGTGTTCCCCAAGGCTTATTTTTCTGTTACAGTTGCGTAAACGACACCCCCCCCCCCCCCACTTTCCCCCAGGCCACACACTCACACTTTTTAGATATACCCCAACGCCTTCTATGAGTTTAAGAGAAATCAGACTTTTCTCTTTGAGAACTTATGTTTCGTTTTCTTTTAAGTAATATGTTTGTGTCGACGAATATGCATAGAAAGAAATTATTAATATTAAAAAAACTGATTTTACATGTATACAGTTGCATGGTTGAAAATTATTTCAAACTTATTTTAATGTTGAGTAATTAGACTTACGTTATAAAATAAACCATTTGTCCTTACAGAGCTGTAGTTGGGTAAAAAATCTACGACAGGAAGGCTCGGTCTACATTAGAGAAAACTTAAAACTTTAGCACACAAAGTTCAGACAATTGACTTCCACCCGACTCGCATAAAAACAACTCTAAAATCCAAGAAATTATGATAGCATACACAATTGTATTCACATGCGTAAAAAAAAATATTTCAAAAATGGTTTTGAAGCTTTCTCGTGACTTCCTGCAACACATTTTTATTATCGTCAATACAGGTATTGTTATTTAATTTACCATCAACAATTTTTAAACCAAATAATAACAATAAAAAACGCCGTGAATTGGATCAAACTCAGACACGCATAAGAGTAATAGCCATTGGGACAAAGAAGAATGAGACACGTGTATGGATTAAATGCATTGATAACAAAAATAAAATCCATTTCTGGTTCTGATACCTTAAATATAACTATAAGCTTATGGTTCTGAATA
The DNA here is from genome assembly GCA_964017045.1 of Omphiscola glabra. Lineage (NCBI taxonomy): Eukaryota > Metazoa > Mollusca > Gastropoda > Lymnaeidae > Omphiscola > Omphiscola glabra. The sequence continues at coordinate 51,481,496 of OZ024794.1, read as the reverse complement.
CCTTCAATACATGCTAATGGTTCTCAATACCTTCAATACATGCTAATGGTTCTCAATACCTTGTTTCAAAATAAGCTCACAAAGAATTAAAAAAAGTATTTGGTACACTAAACTATAGTCCCAAGTGAACATACGCCAGAAAATGACAGAGCTGGAGAGAGAGAGAGAGAGAGAGAGAGGGAGATAGAGACAGACAGACAGACAGACAGAGACCGAGAGATAGACAGAAAAAAAGACTGAGACAGACAGAGACAGATGTGGAACGTGAGAGAGTGAGAGTGAGTGTACGAGAGGTGGAGAGAGAAAGAGAGAAAAGGGCAGAGAAAGAGAGGGTGAGACATTGTGTTGTGGAATGAGAGAGAGGGAGAGAGAGAGATTTAGAGAGAAAAATTTGCAGCTTTTATACGAGCAGTTAACGTGTAAGGGATCTAAAAAAATTTAAAAAAACGGATTGTTTGAAACAAAATATTTTCATCAAATTTGCATAGGCATTTTTAATTATATAACAAATTAATTTCACAGCTTCACTCCGGCGAATTAGTCAACGAGTATTTAAAAAAAAAAAATTGGCAACTAAAAAAATAATCAGTAATGGGATTTGCCCGTTTGGCTTAAGTCTTAAGTTATCTGCAAATCGTGAATTCTTATAATGGTGAAAACGAATGAAACATTGTTGCGTTCATGAAGTCAAAATTTTTAATGAAACTATCCCTCCCCCACTCCCTCAACCCGCACCCACCCCAATTTTGCTACAACATCAGAGATTATATCTTCATCCCATGTTATGAAAATGATGCTCAAGAATATTATATCAATAAAACCAGTGCTGATAAATAAGAGAGAATACTTGTGCTGTATTCTTATTTGATTAAAAAAAAAAAACAGCGACAACAAATTCTTCACCCTTTGATGCTGAGTCCACTTTGTGACTTGCTTTGATTTATTCAACAACTTATTCAACAACAAAAAAAAAAAAAATGAAAAATTAGAAAAAAATAATAATAGCAATAACAATAAATGGAAACTCCAGGTGAGTGAATCCCTGAGCATTTGGGTTTTTGCCAAGTTCAGAACTTCTCTTTGAAACTATAGTTGGGAAATTATAATGGTGCATTTTAATGGTGCTGGTGCTTTTAACGTTCAGCTCTAGCTCAGTCTCGGGTATAATGCTCCAGTGCATAGCAACGCTGCACAGCTTTCTTAAACAAAACAACCACTTTATTCGCACCACTCTTTATGATATCCACGCCGACCTCTGGACACGTGAAGCCCCTCCCCCACCTTCTCTCTACCCCCCTCTCTCTCTATCTCTCTCCCCCTCTCTCTCTCTCTCCCTCTCTCTCTCTCTCTGCGTGTTAATGTGAGCGCGCGTGTGTGATCGCACGGCAGTAAACATTCGAATTAAACAACGTCTGTACAACGTTGAATTTAACCCTGTCAAACTGTGTCGATACACATTTCATTATTTTGTTTGATGAAGCTTAATTTCAACTGTTATTTACAAAAAACTCTTCATCATTAAGTCTATGTGAATCTTAGTAACACTCATTTGTGTATCGTCCCATTCTATATACTTATCCCTTCTATTAAAAAACAACAAACAAACAAAACAATCAGACAGTTTAGTTACCGTCAATTTACTGTAGGTTTTAGTCAGTAGCGTAACTAGTGGTTACGCCCCAGGTTGGGGGCAAGATTGCTTACCTAACCCCTACCACCTCAACCTCAAAAAAAACTTTGCAGCTTTTAGAAAATGTCGCCCCTTAATATAAGGAAAAAAGCGCCACCCAGAGCGGATCGCCCCCCACCTCCGCACCCCACCCCATTTCGACGCCACTGGTCTCATTCAATCATGACCAAACAATTCAACTTACAATACGAAGCTATTTACTTTGATTTAGCCCCGCTCCCCAGAGGCGTAGCTAGAGTGTTTGGCGCCCTGGGACAAGATTCGCGCCAGGGGAAACGATTCATTTTAAAGCGCCCTCTTTTCCTTTTTTCAACTCTCAAACCCATTATTTTCATCAATTAAATAATACCAAAGCACATTTTGGCGCCCCTAACTAGCTGGCCCCCGGGTACATCTGTATCGCCTGCCCCCCACCATCCTACGCTACGCCTCTGCCGCTCCCTTAAGTTTCATTCCGGTTCTAAAAGAACCTTTAAAAACACCTCCGACCTCCTCGCCAATAACTAATTTTTTAAATATCCAATATAAAAACTGTTGGCTTCAGTCTTCACGAAACTCATGTGTAAATTATATTTCACTAGGATGTTTCTTCTTTCCTTTTCGCAACACAATTTTAAATTAATTAAAATATTAAATACACTAATATGCGGGCTTGTGTGTGTGTGTGCGTATGTGTGTAAAAAGAAGGGGGATTTTTTTTGAAGGGCTAGGGTGTGGGGGTTGACAGCGTGTTTAAGTGAGGCATTACGTACAAAGACACACAAAGGGGGGAAAGTAACAGCGTCTGCATGATTGAATATAAGCTCATTAATTCTATATAAGTTATAACCCGAAATGGCTTTCACAAAATCGTTTGTCCAATTTCAACAGGTTACCACCGACACAAAAAAACCAGCATCATTCATATTAAACAAAAAACCATCAACATATTTTTTGTTCAAACGCTGAAACTGTAAACAAAAGAAATTGAGAAGTTCTTTAAATTTTCATTCATTCATTCCAAAGACTTTTTTTTTTTTTTTACAAAAAAAAAATTGGTTAGAAGTAATATAAAGAACACAAACATTTCTGTGATCACATTGAAAAGTAAAAAAAAAAAAACAACTTGTCATCAAAATAAGGTCCATAACAAAGGCAGGTTTTATGCAGATTTACAATACGTATCAACAGGTGTTATGCAGATTTATACAACGTATCAACAGGTGTTACGCAGATTTACACTGCGTATAAACAGGTGTAATGCAGATTTACACTGCGTATAAACAGGTGTAATGCAGATTTACACTGCGTATCGAAAGCTCCTGTCTGTTATGTTCCTATATGACACACATCAAAGTTACGCCGGTGCTAGCATCGTTTGAGTCTTTCCGGGTATGTGAAAACAGTGGAGTGTCTCTGACCGTCGAAGTTATGACAGAATCAGTCGATCGTTTTGGGCCATGGCTCACGTGTTTAACTGGTGCTATAACCATGGCACATGTGTTTTACTGGTGTGCCATAATCATAGCACATGTGTTTAACTGGTGCTTTAACCGCGGCACATGTGTTTAACTTGTGCTATGACCGTGGCACACGTGTTTAACTGGTGCAATAACCGTGCACATCTGTTTAACTGGAGCTATAACCATTGTAGAATATTCAATTATGAAAATATTCAGATCAAAGTTCAGAGCATGACCACATCCTTGAGTCGATGGTCAAGCTTTAGGGTGTACCCACGGGTGCCTGGGCCGTGTCAGCTGAGACGGGGAGCTTTTCGGCGGCATTGTCTTACACCACAACAGCTGCACGAGGAAGAACTTGAGGTGGTTCCTAAACTGCTTGCTGGTGGCCGCGTAGATGAATATGTTGCAGGCGTGGTGGGATATCCCGAGCTCCTCGATGAACTTTCGAACCGTGAAGTACGACAAGTAGTTCTGCCAGACGGGGTCTGTCGACATGGCCTCAATGCTCATGTCGTCCCCGAACTGGACGCTGGACTCCATCGTGAACATGATCGTCACGGGCAGCTTGCTGAAAATCAGATAGAAGGAGATCCACATGAGCGTGGCCGTCGTTGAGGTGCACCGGGCGCCCACGTGCCTGTGCAGCGTCTCGCTGGTGACGTAGAGCTTCCCCACAGTTCGGATCTGCTTGAGAACGCACACGTTCAGGATGAAGGCAACGATGGGTATGGCGCCGAACATGACCAGCTCCGACGTCCAGTTCCAGATGACGTAGATGTTGTTGTAGGTCGTGCTGTTGATGTTGCGGACGTTGCATTTGCCGTTGTCGGGGCTGACGTTCCAGAAGATGGCCTGCGGCAGAGCGAGCGTGAAGGAGACGCACATGATGGCGGTGATGATCTTGGAGGACCTTGACCTCTTGGAGAACTTCTCGCACGAGAACGGCCTGCACACGGAGATGAACCGTTCCACTGTGAAGGCAAACACGAGCAGGAGGGAAATGTACTGTGACGTCATCGAAAGAACATTCCAGATCTGACACCACCCCTGTGAATAGAGGACAAAAGGTAGTTAAAGCAACATACTTTTCTATAAAACATTGTACATTGCTGTAACACAACAAATAAAAATATATAAAATAATGAGTTATAGATTTATTATTTTAAACAGTAACTTACAGGCGTGGAGTCGGAGACTCTGAACTTTGAACCTACGGATTCGATGAAAATGTTTCATTTGTTTCCGGTGATGGAACGAAACTATTTGATTATTTTATATCCTTTTTATTATTCAGTATAAGTCTAAATTGTACCATGCGTTAAGTATTAACAGTTTGCGTTATTGTCGTCCCAGCTTGAATGCTTGCTTCAATCCTAATTTCTTGCTAAACATCACGCATTATTTCAACAATCGTTTACAAAATTGTTTTTTAAACGTTTTATAAACAACTTGTTAGAAATTGCAAAACTATTTGTTACTTTTCGATCTGTTTTCAATCCATTTTTTTTTAAATTAAAAAAAATTAATTAATCGATTTTAAGTTAAAATAAATATACAAACATTACTTCTGTGCGCTGTCTCAACATTCCAGGGAAGAAAAAAAAATCGTATTTCCAATAACATGACCATCGCCTAAGAACTAACCACGGCCATGATTGATGTTAAATACCTGAATTATAAATGTTGCGATCGATTCTCTCCCCCCCCTCTCTCTCTCTATCCCCCTCTCTCTCTCACTCTCCCGCCTATAATCATAATACACTTTAATATCTATTTTTAGTAATCAACCGAGTGTCTGAAAATAAGGATTAAAAAAAGTGAGACATGAACGCTGTCAGAATCAGTTTACGCGTCATTTCATTGTCACGACCATTTCCCCCCATTGATTGTGTTATGTACTTTTTAATTATGGTCCAATGAAAAGTTACAACCAGAGGTGGGGTCTTAGAAAAATAGACCTCCCCCCTCTCAGTCGATTATGCTGTATATTTGAAAAGACCGAGATTAGGCGTACTTTTAAAGAAATATTAATTATGTGTTTAGTGTGATGTCTATTTGAAGTAAAATTTGCTTATGGTATGATTGCGTGATGGTTAATTCTGATCTCTGATGGCCATTTCAGAATTTCATAAACACTTCAGCCTATATTTTTCAGGAGGAAAAAAAAAGATTATTTAAGCCTTAACCCATGAAATCCTTGAATCTCCGGGCTGGCAACACACACAAAGACCACAGATGAAAAAATCGAATGATAAAAATTCGCGTCTGCAATGTTAAATGCCCCCAGATTTGCCCACAAATTTGCCCACCGCAAATAACATTTAGAGCAGAAGGTTCTTAATCCACAATATTTAAACAGATTAAAACACGAAGACTAGAATATTAATGACCTGCAAATCTAATGCTCCCACCATCCATGGATACTGGAGTTCGTTGCCGACGATGAGAATTAAGAACAGGAAGTCGGAAACGGCCAACGTGGCCAGGTATGCTGCCGAGCTGTTACATTTCCGCATTCTCCTCAGTGTCCAGATCCTGGCAGATATCTGAAAGCATACATTGTTTGATACTTTACAATCTGCTTGGCGTGGATTAGTTTTAAGCAAAGTGTTAGAGCAAACTTGAAAATAGAAAAAAAAATATTACAAATATTTAATGAAAATAAAATTTAAAAAAAAAATCCAGCTAAACCCACAGAATAAACTACGAAACCTAACCCCAATGAGGTGTTTGTATGGATAATCAACTATTTCCACCTCAGCAATGTGGTAAACTCAAAGGGAAATTTTATCATCGACGCAGGTCCGCACGAAAGGAAGTTTTCGAAATTTTGCTTGGGTGCAATGCTGCACCACCTGCTGGTCCCCTAGTCAGTCGACTCGTGTAGCCTTTAACCACGTGGCTAGTAGCTGGAAAGTTGTGTGATGGACCAACTTGAGACTGTTGAAAGTTGTGTGATGGACCAAATTGAAACTGTTGAAAGTTGTGTGATGGACCAACTTGAGACTGTTGAAAGTTGTGTGATGGACCAACTTGAGACTGTTGAAAGTTGTGTGATGGACCAACTTGAAACTGATGAAAGTTGTGTGATGGACCAACTTGAGGCTGTTGAAAGTTGTGTGATGGACCAACTTGAGACTGATGAAAGTTGTGTGATGGACCAACTTGAGACTGTTGAAAGTTGTGTGATGGACCAACTTGAGACTGATGAAAGTTGTGTGATGGACCAACTTGAGACTGATGAAAGTTGTGAAATAGACCAACTTGAGACTGATGAAAGTTGTGTGATGGACCAACTTGTGACTGTTGAAAGTTGTGAAATAGACCAACTTGAGACTGATGAAAGTTGTGAAATAGACCAACTTGAGACTGATGAAAGTTGTGAAATAGACCAACTTGAGACTGTTGAAAGTTGTGAAATAGACCAACTTGTGACTGTTGAAAGTTGTGAAATAGACCAACTTGTGACTGTTGAAAGTTGTGAAATAGACCAACTTGTGACTGTTGAAAGTTGTGAAATAGACAAACTTGTGACTGTTGAAAGTTGTGAAATAGACCAACTTGTGACTGTTGAAAGTTGTGAAATAGACCAATTTGTGACTGTTGAAAGTTGTGAAATAGACCAACTTGTGACTGTTGAAAGTTGTGAAATAGACCATATTTCATTCTCTCGCTGCTAGTGAAACATAAAGCAGGAATATACAAAATGAAATGACTGCTTGTCCGATGTCACTTTGGGACAGTTTTAAAATCGTTATTTTCTTTTTCACGATTTCATTTGTCATTGATAACAAAATATATCATCGAAGTTAACTGCCGACCGCAGGTAACATGCGTCACTTAACATGTTTGAGGATCATGCAAAAATTAATCTAATATATATATATATATATATTCAGATTGAAGCCATTAGATCAGCGGTTCTCAACCTGTGCAGCGCCACCCCTTTGGGGGTCAAACGAAACTTACACACGGGTCACCTAAGACCATCGGAAAACACATATTTATGAAGTAGCAACGAAAGTAATTTTATGGTTGGGGGTCACCACAACACGAGGAACTGTATTAATGGGGTAGCGGCATTAGGAAGGTTGAGAACCACTGCATCGAAATTGCCGCCGTAACATAAGGGCCTCCTTCTCCTACGCCCGAAGGGCTGGGAACAATGTTAGACGGGGCCCTTTTAAAGTTAACCATTATTATTCTATGTCATTTATTGCAATAAATGTGCGCTTCACTTATTGTATATTTTATCACACAGCTTTAAATCTCTAGAACTATGCAGGCCACGAAATTGAATATCAGTCTTTTTGACCACATCATTGGCTGGGGGGGGGGGGGGAGGGGGGGGCCACACACCTCTTTTTGCTCTTCCACTAGGTTGGGGAGGGAGATATATAACCTTTTGTTGCCCAGGTGGAACGTGGGGGTCAAGAAAGGTTGCGAAATTCTGTTTTAGAGTTTAAATATGGCTCTCTAAAATTGTACCATTCTTAACGTCATTTCCATTGTATAACATTTCTTTCTCTCTCATTTTTTATTTTTTTTTAAAAATAAATCGGGGAGGTCACTCCAACGAAAGCACCAATTACATTTTTACAGAGTTATCCATCTTTTTAAACCACAACTCTCTGAAATCCCTCCGCCTTTGTGCACTTTGTGTGGTCAAACCACGTTTAAACAAAACAACAACAAAATTTCATTACCGAATCCGCTTTTTATCTATATTTTCAGGATCTTCCGTCGCTCTTTCCATCTCAGTTTTAATTTATTATATCCACAACATATAAAATAATCAATGTCCCCCCCCCCCCCCCCCCCCCCCCCCCCCGTGTAAATAATCAATAGAACCTCTTTGTTGTCGCCTCGGGGCACGGCCCTTGAAAAGTTAAGCCGATTCCTGTCAAGTAACGTAGCAGCCCAACGAGCATAAATATAGGCTAGGGAATTAGCATTAAAAAAAAAAAATCCACACCTTTCTTGCACAGAGATGTATGCAGTCATTAATTTTTCAGATAAAAAAAAAACACAAGAGAAAGATGGTAGGGAGGGAAGGGGGGGGGGGCATAGTGTCTTTCATTGAGTGTCAAGGTGACATGCCTAAAATATGAGATTAAACCCGGGTGTGACGGTGGGGGGCGTTGACTCTCAAACGTCAAGCGACAGTCATGTTTAACTTCAAAGAAAAATATGTTTATATATTCAAAAATAGCTCACGCTTAATTTATCAAGAAAACAATTCAATTTGGAGACCTTTAAAAATGATATTTTCCGATTATTTAAGAGTTTGAATCACCCCCCCCCCCCTTTCCCGGGCCTTGTGATATGCTGTGCCTCACATGAAGTTACGCCGTTCTGATCTGTGCTCTAAATTGAAATCCATCATGAAAACAGGTCTATTTCAAATCACTTGAAGACTTTAGATAAAACATTTTTTTTTTTTGAGAAGGCGATGCGCATTAAACTTGCTAAGAAGAAATCGTATCAAAATTAGACTTAGCGGCGGAAGAAGCCTTGCTTCTTCATGCATGATCATTTTCGCATTTGTTTCCAATTTGTGGTCTACAATATATATATGATAACCCCCCTCCCCCCCCACACACACACAACCCGCTGACCACCCGAGACACATATGCATGAATGACACAGTGCTCTTAACATGTGTAGATCTCGGGACTGGTCCTCTTCATACAGGGCCGGCCTTAGGCCACTGCAACCTATGCGGCCGCATTGGGCCCCGCCCCGAGTTTATTTTCTAATACAAAATCTTAATTTTCACTTATTATCCTTATCCTCTACCCAGAATGGGCCCCGCGCAATCCGTTTCGCATAGGGCCCCGCAATTGTTATGGTCGGCCCTGTCTTCATATGCAATTTCACGCCATGCAATTCTGAGCTATTAAAAGGTGATTATGGGAAATCGTTAATGAAATAATAGACTCAGAGCTTTCAACTTAAGTTCAGTGAGATTGACTTAGCTTGAATACCGACTTCATCATTTCACAGCAGATGCGACGAATAGATAACATTCTGAATTAGATGCATTAAAAAATAAAAAAAATTGACATATTCAAGATAGTAAGTTAATGATGTTCACTTCTTTGTTAGATATATAACAAACAAACCAACTAAAAAAACAACAAAAAAAAAAAACAAACAAACAAACTAACGAACACACAAACACACACATAAACACACACACAAACAAACAAACAAAGAAACAACAAACAAACAAACTAGGTTTTGCAAGGGATTTATATTACAGAAGGTAACACAATTATCTTAATATCAACACCGGAGCAGACTTGCCAAGACCAGTGTTGAATTTAGAAATTCGGAAAAAAGATATCAGTGAAAAATATGACAGTCGGGGACCCTTTTTTTGGGCCATCTATTTATGTTATATGTATATAGGCACTGAAAAGGGTAATGTGATTGGTCGGCTGATGAGATTTTGCACATGAACGTATCGCCGGGTGACGCCGCGTGTCGACTCTCATCGAACTTTGCATACAACATTAACAGTGCTCTACCACCTTTCATTCTACTATTTAAGCCATGCATTTCTTGTTTTTTCCAGAGATCGACATGGCTTCTGACGAGGTCATTTGAGTAATATACACCCAAAATTAGTATTCAAATTTCAAAGACGAGAGACTGTTACACTGCATAATATGAGTGCGTTTAGGACATATTTATAGTAAACGACCAGGTCTTTGTCTTCATCCGAAACGAGTGGCAACAAAATCTTAACATCTAAAATATATCATCATCATCATGTCCCTTAGTCCTTGGACCGTTGAGGCACCAGAGATGACATGAAAACTATATGACTGATTTACAACCCGGGTAGGGTTACGTGAAGCATGCCAATGGTTTAAAACTCTTTTTTTTTTTTTTTTTTTTTTTAAATTAGATTTTGGAAATCTCAAGTGGCTGGACGACAACATTATTCCGCCTGACATGCATCCCCCCCCCCTTTTTTTTCAAGCTCAAGGTTAAATGGCCACGTTGTTGAGACGGGATATTTCAACAACAGGAGCTCATCTGAGTGCAATGACAACACACACACACTCACAAACTTTGCCTCTCCAACTTGCCCGTCTTAAGCGCAGCCAATCTTTACTTCGTATTGTCTGTTTCAAGAGAGCGCATCACACATACGCATACAGAGACAAGAAGGAAAGCGTGCACTTAACGCTGGGGGTAAAGTGGCCCCGGACAATGTCTAATGCCACAGAGATCGCAACCTGCTAGGAAGACCACTTAGTGTATTTATTTATAGTTTAAAATCACATCTGAAGAACTGGTTGGGGTTTGATGTCAAGGGATTAGATAAAGAAAAACGTCACGGGGTGGAGTCTAATTGGCTTAGAATCCGGGGGTAGAAATGAACAAACGGGTTTTATTAAACCATTCAGACGTTTGAACTGATGGCGAAATAGGAATAAACAAGCGGCGTTGAAGATAAGAAAGCAGATGATGTCTTTGAACGTAGCAGAAATCGAACGTAAAGCAGGGGAGAGTAGGGCGGAAATGCGGTGCTTTCTTACAATCATGTTATATTTTGTAGGACCATCTAGTTTGCTCTACACAATGACAATGATATTATATTTTGTATGCCCACCTAGTTCGCTCGATAATGCGTTTTGGATCCGACCACGTCAGTAGCCATGGGGCTAGAAGATGTAATCACCCCCCCACACACACACACACTTTTCCTGGAGTAATCAGTTAAGCCCCCCCCCCCCCCCTCCTACAACACACCTATACTAATATATCTTAATATCTTGATTTCAAATCAAATTTGCGCCAGGCTTAGTCAAGAACATATGAGCCTATCATTTTAAACATAATTGTTCAGCCATGTTTTTTAAATGATATTGTTTACCCGCTATACCGTTTCTCTCGGATGGTCTCGAATTCAATCCCAATTGAAAAAGTATATTTTTATTCATTTTTATTTTTAGGCCATAAAAACAGATTAAAGAGCGCGAGTAGCTTTACAGCATCTTGATAAGAGTTAAAAAAAAACAGCTTAAAACATATATCGTTTCAAGTTGTAAGCGTCGCTTCTTTCCATTTCCTTTAACACGATGCGGCACAAACTGTTTTCTTCTTACGGAACGCCTGCTGACACATCCACTGAGATATTAATAACTTGCCAGATCGTCGCCTCTGCGCACACGCAGGGCGGAGGGGGGAGAGGGGGGAGAGGGGGCAACGCTAATGCACCCGGCACAATTTGGGCGAGACCTTTCAATCAAAATAGTTTTTGTATCAAGCCGTTAATATGAATGTCACAGGTCGACACTAATCAGCTTTTCGTGGAAGCGACGGCCATCGTAGGACCCGGGCACGCTCAGTCAGAAGTGGCTCAGTCGAGAGAACAGTTCTCTTATCTCAGACAGTCACACAAACAAACAAATGACACCTGGCTTTGAAGGGGATTACCTTCGGTTGTTAATTTATGTCATTTATAGTTATTTATAGACGGGGCGGTTTTCATGTTTATAAAGAAAGGTATTATTCGGATGATGACGCCGTAGTAATAATTCCAGATATCTTTACCCCTTTTCTTGATAATGTATCCAGTGGCGTAGCTAGGATTGGTGTCACCCGGAGCGGTAAACTCATGGTGTCACACCCCCCCCCCCCCACCAACCGACTCCCATGATGGATTTCTTCTTGTTAAATTAAGTCCACAGTATAACAATAACAAGAACGACAACCAATTAATTGAAGGTAAGGAGGTACATTTATTTAAGAACTGTAACAACTTTAAGTTATAGCTTCTTTTACATTAAATTGTCCTTCATCGTATCACTTTCAATTGATAGTAGGGCCAGATCAGAAAGCCTTGACTGTCCCATGGTGGATAGTAAATGGTTCTACTGCCATTCTTGCCTTAAAGCTGAATCCTCTCTCTAACGAAATTCAACATGGGTCTGATTTGAAAAGTGCCTTTTCCATAGCATGTTCCACGACAGGACAGAAAGTTCCACCACGGGACAGCATGTTCCACCACGAGACAGCATGTTCCACCACGGGACAGCATGTTCCACCACGGGACAGCATGTTCCACCACGCGACAGCATGTTCCACCACGGGACAGCATGTTCCACCACGGGACAGCAAGTTCCACCACGGGACAGCATGTTCCACCACGGGACAGCATGTTCCACCACTGGACAGCAAGTTCCACCACGGGACAGCAAGTTCCACCACGGGACAGCATGTTCCACCACGGGACAGCATGTTCCACCACTGGACAGCATGTTCCCCCAAAGGACAGCATGTTCCACCATGGGACAGCATGTTCCACCACGGGACAGCAAGTTCCACCACGGGACTGCATGTTCCACCACGGGACAGCATTTTCCACCACTGGACAGCATGTTCCCCCACGGGACAGCATGTTCCACCATGGGACAGCATGTTCCACCACGGGACAGCGCTTCTCGTGCAGAAACAATCTTAATGTGTCTAGGTTGGTCACCTCTTTCTCAAGAGTAAAGCCTTTAGTCTGCGGACACTGCTGTGCAAGATTAACATCTTCAAGTAAATCAGGTAAAGGTAGCCAGTGGCGTAGTGAGGGGTGGGCATCATGCCCCGGGCGCTACTAACAAAGGGGCGCCAAATGGTATATTTTACTATAATATTGTATGGTTTTCGAATGGGGGGGGGGCGCTAAAAAGGCATTGTGCCCCGGGCGCGAGTTAAGCTCGCTACGCCACTGAATTTAGCAGATAAACTTCAAATCACAGATTAACACGTAAAAGACCTTTTGCTGTATGACATTCGGAGAACATTTTTTTTTTCAGTATCTCTGGGTTTCGATATATTTGGTTTCAAAAACCTTCAAAAAATTATTTAAATTTAAAAAAAAAAAAAAAATTAATTGTTAAAAGATATTAGAACATTTTGTAAAATATTATTTTGTTAATTTGGGTAAAAAATCATATTTTAAATGATTTTAATTTTTACTGATTCGATTCTTGACTAATAATCGCCCGACCTCATCGAATGTGATACCAATAGAAAGCTTTCTTTCTCAGAATTTAGATATATAAATAGCTTCCTAACACTTCAATCGGCGTGTGAATCATGGTCAAAACGTAGTTTTTCCGACGTAATTATAGGGTCACCTCATTTCTGACGCATCAAACTATAACTTTTAATAACGCACACATTTGGATTGGTTACGTGTGTTTAACATTTACGTGATATCGGTTATTCTTTACTGAAATTCGGTTAGACCGAGCAGTGTGTGCTGTGTTAGACCGAGCAGTGTGTGCTGTGTTAGATCGAGCAGTGTGTGCTTTGTAAAAAATGCAATTTTTTTAATTTGGTGTCACCCCTGAGATGGTTTCACCCGGTGCGGCCCGCACCCCCGAACCCCTTAGCTACGCCACTGAATGAATCTGTTTTTAATGTATATACTTCGAATGTTTATTTGACATACCGTATATACTGCGTATAAGTTACAACAGTGGATAGGCTGCAAATTGGATAGGTTGCAAATTGGATAGGTTGCAAATTCGATAGGTCGCAAATTGGATAGGTCACACCCAACAGTGAGAGGTTGTCATGGTTGGTATTAAATGTTGACTCACAAATAGGTCGCACCCTTCGTTTGGGCTTGTCAAAGTGGGTCTTTACGGTCGAATCACCAGCAGGTCACACATTAGAATGATTCACAAATCATAAAAGTTTTTTTTATAAAATGGCATAAAGATTATTCCGACGATTTCTTATGTGAATATGAAATTGGATTTGGGCAAGGGTGAATAAAGAGAGGGTGAATAAAGAGAGGGTGAATGAAGAGAGGGTGAATAAAGAGAGGGTGAATACAGAGAGGGTGAATAAAGAGAGAGTGAATAAAGAGAGGGTGAATATTGAGAGGGTGAATATAGAGAGGGTGAATAAAGAGAGGGTGAATACAGAGAAGGTGAATACAGAGAGGGTGAATATAGAGAGGGTGAATAAAGAAGGGTGAATATTGAGAGGGTGAATACAGAGAGGGTGAATACAGAGAGGGTGAATAAAGAAGGGTGAATATTGAGAGGGTGAATACAGAGAAGGTGAATACAGAGAGGGTGAATACAGAGAGGGCGAATACAGAGAGGGTGAATACAGAGAGGGTGCTTGCCGGTAAGATCATAAAATAATGTTAAGTTGATGGGCGATTGCAGTACATGTATTTTTATTTTGCACTTTAAAACATAACAAAAACAAAACACGCTGAACATTATAATGAACAATGGTTTTAGGGCATCCATATAACTATTTCATAAAAGCGACAAGCGGCCCCGAGAGTTTGGAAAATAGAGAGAGGTAAAGAGGGAGAGAGAGAGAGAGAGAGAGAGAGCAAGCATGTTACCGTGTTACAGCGTACATACTTTTCATTGGTTGCCGTACCATTCTTATACTAAAATCCACCAAATAAATTATGCTCCCATCAAGGGTGAATTCATGAAGCGTTTCGTCCGGTTATTTAAAAGCCACCCACCGTACCGATGAGATGACGTGAAAAAAACCACCCACCGTACCGATGAGATGACGTGAAAACCCACCCCCCACCCACCGTACCGATGAGATGACGTGAAAACCCACCCCCACCCACCGTACCGATGAGATGACGTGAAAAAAACCACCCACCGTACCGATGAGATGACGTGAAAAACCACCCCCCACCCACCGTACCGATGAGATGACGTGAAAAAAAACCCACTGTATCGATGGGGATGACGTGAAGAAAACCCCCACTGCATCGATGAGATGACGTGGAAAAAAAAACACTGTATCGATGAGATGACGGGAAAACCCCCACTATGTCGATGGGATGACTTTCGAGTCATGCTAGGTGTAATGGATTTTTCTTTCATGTTAATATGACACGGTGTTCGTTCACGCCCCATTATATGTTACGCCCCCCCCCCCCGTCCCGTGAACCCTCTAATCGACAGATCTAGGCTACGCACTTTGACTTCAGAGGCAATTTGAGTCAAGGGTTTGATGGTTACGTAAACACTTTGAGAACTATAAAAAAAAGACAATACTAAACTCTCTTTTGGGTCTTTAAAAGGAAATGAAAAGAATTTTGAAGTATGGTCCTTCATAATTAATTTGCAATTGAATTTAGGGAATCTCAAAAATACACCAAGTTCAAACAAAATTTTGCCATATTCTCTACACTCATCGAATTTCTCAATACGAAAATTACTATTCTAATTTGCATATTCACCAATTACTAACCGAAATTCCCAGGACCCCATTTTCTCATCTTATTTACGAGAACACAAATTACAAGTACTCATTTGATTTTTCAGAGCACCAATTACACACCACATTTCCCTATACACCAATTACTCACCAAATTTCCCAGAACACCAATGACACACCAAATTGGTGTCACGTAGCGATCTACTGCCAATGAGAACGGAGCGAGGTGAGACAGAACGAAATAGAGTGTTTTCCAGTCCCGTACAATTACCGGGTCACTTCCGTTGGTCAGATTTGTGGGTAAAATTGTGGTGGCCATGACAAAAATCTCGCCGGTTAAGTTGTTGGCCGACATTCGTAAATGCGCATCTCAACCTCTCGACACAATCAATAGCTGGATGTTACAGACGGCATCCTCAGAGAGCTTTTTATTATATAATGGCTTTTACTTGAGTGGGTTGGGAGATAGTGGGCGATGCTGAGCCAAGTTATAGGGGGGACAACAAGAATACCCGCTGTACACTTGAGAGCAGATCTCACAAAAAATAAAATAAAAAAAATAAACAGAATGGAGGCGCTAAGAGGCGGAGAAGAAGATTGTACAACTTCGAGGATTCCTGCATCAAGACTACAGACTTCCCGTGCATATATTGAAATGCGCTAAGTTGGTCAATCAGATGGGTTTTTTTTAATCAAGTGCCACTCCACAGGGAGGTGCCGCCCCTGCCGTTGTCACGTTGTATCAGGTGAGGCTCCCGCATCGGTCCTACAACCGCTTCCGTCATTCTTGGGTTGTCACCCAGACAACGTTTGATTTACTAACAGGATCAGTTGCGATCATAATCCCGTAACGTTTGGTGCAAGAGCAACTCCGTGATTGATTGCTGGCGAGGTAATGGCTGGGAACACATTCACATCTTCTGTTCACGAGGTATTCGCCATCTGCGGAGGAAATTAAAAAAAGAATTATATTAAGACTAGGAAATTAAAAATTTATTCTGCAACGATAAAAGTATTTTTATACAATTAAAAGGAGATGCATCGTGTGTATCGAAATATTTAGTTCCAAAGATACCCCTTCGCCGAAAGGCAAAGGTAACGCACGGAAACTGCGTTAGAAAGAGCACGGCTACATGGTTTCCTACCAAGTGCAGTCGAAAATAACGTAGAAACAGGTCGGGATATGATTACAGTTGCCGCATGGATATGAGGCGAAGGCGTGTGGCGACCCTAGCCGATGATTCCAAATATGCAGACTTGAGGGTACTGCTCCTATGCAACCTCTCTTTTTGTCATTTCCCAGCTGCGGTGTGAATTAGTCATACCGCAGAAAACCACGTAAACCCTATTAGAGGGCGTCTGTTAACACCTACGAGTCCCCCCGGGGTGGGAAGGGGGGCTTTAGAGACGTAAATTGTATCCACCCCAGCCCAAGGAAGTCCGGCCCGGTTGCTGTGTAAGCATCACCCCGGCTGGCCAGGCGTCCCTTCTCTGATGCGGCCTCACTCGCATAGTCAATCGAGTGGAAGGGTGGGTGGGGCCATCTCAGGGGCGGGGAGCCCTCGGCATGCCGCTTCGCGGCCTGACTGGAATAGAGACCACTGGGGGAGTGGTTGAATGCCAGTTGGGGGCGGTGGAGGTGTGCTGGGGAAGACCTTATGAGCCTTGGCTCGATGGTCTGCTGATTTTCTTAAGTAAGTTAGTTAGTTCCAAAGATATAATTTTAGGCGAATTAATCGCAACACGATTATTCTGACTTGTGATCTAAACTCGAATATCCCCATAGATTGCAGGTTAAATGCCCCGTACATTGCAGGTTAAGTGCCCCATACATTACAGGTTAAGTGCCCCATACATTACAGTTTAAGTGCTCCATACATTACAGGTTCATTGCTCCATACATTGCAGGTTAAGTGCCCCATACATTGCAGGGTAGGTGCCCAATACATTACAGGTTAAGTGCCCCATACATTACAGGTTAAATGCTCCATACATTACAGGTTAAGTGCTCCATACATTACAGGTTAAGTGCTCCATACATTACAGGTTCATTGCTCCATACATTGCTGGTTAAGTGTCCCATACATTGCAGGGTAGGTGCTCAATACATTACAGGTTAAGCGCCCCATACATTACAGGCTAAGTGCTCCATACATTGCAGATTAAATGCCACACATCAAAACAAAAGAGAAAACTTTATCACATTTATTTTATTATTTTTATCAGAACTCTGGCCACCCACCAGAAACAAACTGTCGTACTTTAAATGACTTTGTTACAAACTCTTCACACAGGTTCCAGCTGTCGTTAATAGACAAGATACTCAACTGTGATGCCAGATGGCAATTATGAACTTAAACAAATATACTGTCACATTACATAAAATGCTATGTTTACAAATCATTGTTGACAGTCTTGTTTTCAACAGATACTTAATATTTTAAATCTCTAATACTTTGTCATTCATTGTGATTTTAAAAACAACACAAGTCGCTATTAATTTTTTATTATATCGTGTTGTGAGTGCATACATACCATACCTCCTTTGAGAATTAATGATATAATAGGTGAACAGAGTTGGCTGGAAAAAAAATCAGAATTTGTTCATGGCCCTGATTTGTGTGTGTGTGTGTGTGTGTGTGGCTTTTGGGGATATAATATAAAATATACTCGCTTATTTTAAGTAGCTCTGTATCTTAACGTCTTACGTACAATGTAAGACTTTTAAAGGTGTCAATATTTAACAGAGAGCTATGCCAGTAACATAATATTATAACAGTGATCACATAATATTACAACAGTGATCACAATTAGCCGGCTCATATTGCAGTTAAACGAAATATATTAGTTTTTTTTTTAAATTTTAAATGCGTCAAGCCTTACACCCTAGTCATTAATAAAAAAAATAGTATGAACAAATGTTTGAATTAAAAATAGCATTTGACGCATGATTTCTTTCTGCAATTTACACGTTTTCAAGTTATGGAATCGCTAACATTAATATTTTTTAAAAAATAGACCATTACAAAAGTTTGATAAAAAAGTGTATATTGCTATAGTTTTTTTTTTGCAAGGAAAGTAGATAATAAAATTCACTTTACAAAGACTTAGCATGGAGTGTTGCCATTTCTATCTCCGTAACGTAGTTGGACCACACACCCCATAATTTCGCTTTGGACAATTATAATGTACTAGAAGATATGGCCCGGCGTCACTGGGGTTAGTTTGGACGCATGTTGAGCTACGTGCTAAGGACGCATGTTGAGCTACGTGCTAAATACTATTGTGAAATCTCAACATCTAAAAATCAATTTTTTTTACATAAGTAAATTAATAGGGCTTTGATGTGTCGTATCCTCAAAAAAAGAAGTGCCCTTGAAATGAATATTTAGGGAATAATAAACTATGACTTTGATTTTATCTAAAGACAAATATATTTATAGATGTTCGTGTTTCTCACGTCATAGGGTTTTGAACATTTTTTTCTTCAATAAAATATCGGCCAACACAACAATAATTTTTCCTTCCAATAAAGTACCCCACAAAAAATAAAATATTTTCCAAAAATTATAATAACATGGCCGTAGCTTAAAAAAAATCTATGCATAATTTTTAAATATCTGTAGCATTAACGAATTTTGATAAATTGGTATATTAAGTAAAAATTTATACTGAGCAACGTAATCATAAAATCGGTAAAAATAGATTTCTTATAAAAAAAAAAAACGATTCAAGTTTTCACGACTAAAAGTCTTTTGTTTTTTTAAAATATCTATTCTCAATCTCATAAAACGTTCTCATGCCCATCGATATTGTCCCTTATATTGTCCTTATATTGTCCCTTATATTGTCCCACATATTTAAAGAAAAGGGTATCCCTATTTGTTCACGCGCTCTCAACTATACTTAAGGAAATTAACAGAAAAATATATATCTATTTTTAAAGATAAAATTTTCTCTGTCATTTTTTTTTAGATATCGTTGTCCACATTAAATGTCCCTTCTTTCATTCTTTCACATTTTAAATATATTTTCACAAAATATTTACAATAAATTTTAAAATATAAACATTGTTATCTTCATTAAATATATTTCCACCCCTTATCCCCGCCTTTGAATAGGACAATATAATATATTATGTAGTATTTGGAAAAAAAGAAAAATAAAGATGTACTTAGTTTTAAAGAAAATTTTATCCTTTCAAATTCACTGGGTTTTGAGGCCTGGGTATAAATAGGTCAATGTATCCGCAATGTGTCCACAATGTGTCCGCAATGTGTCCGCAATGAGTCCGCAATGTGTCCGCAATGTGTCCGCAATGTGTCCGCAATGTGTCAATGTCCTTTGAACTGCATTTCCCGACATTCGTTTATCGTGTACTTATTTATTTTGAAAGAAAATCTTAAACCTCCTTTTTCATGACTGTGATATCATTGGATTTATATATAATTTTATTCACTTAAAGATATACACACCCCCTTCCCTAACGCTCATATGTATTGGGGTAGAGCATTAAATTACTTCATTAGTCTTTGAACAATCTCTGTACTAATATTCCATCGCTTATTTCGGTATTTTTAAAGAATATGATTATCTATTTTTAAATTAAAATCCATAGTTCTATCTGTAACATAATCAAATGTGGCTATATTGTTATTAAAATGTAACCCCAGTCTCCCCCCCCCCCCCTCCAATTTTACTAAATGTTCTTCGCCCCGAAATGTTAAAACATAAAATGGTAAAATAAATTGTTCACACATTTATTTTAAATCATCTTTTATACTAATTTTCTAGAAATACTGGAAAATATTGCCTGATCACCACTTTGCTATTTAACTTTTTTTTTAAACTTTAAATTTTAACTGAATAGATGTAATATAATGTAAATTATTTGGAGTGAAAAAAAGTACAACTTATTAAATATTTAAAAAAAAAACCTTATAGTTTAAGCGGTTTGTTAACACAACAGTTAGAGATTTCAAAAGCAAACAGTCCTATTTATTTTAACAAGTAATGTGGGAAAACATATTATCAGTTTTGTCACGTGGTTAAAATCAAGGAAGTTTAATCCTGGCGATTGGCGGGTTATTTGAGCCAGTAACATTTATATACATTTAATCATAAGACAATATGCACGGCAGGATGTAATATCATGAAGTTAAAGCAATTTAATTATCGGATAGATAGTATATTTACATTCTATTTTGAGGAATAGTTACAATAGAATGCCTTTTATACAGAATGCAATCTCACGTTGAGGTTACTGCTTAATTTTAAAATTATATTTGCTTTGAAACTGAGAATAGCATAGTACAGACAATAGTTATCTGTTAATCTCCTCTGATGAGGAACACCCGTACATCGGGTATCGTAATTTCGCTGTCAAAAAATAGTATAAACATAACTAACTCTCACATTCATATGGATTCTTGAAACAATTATTTTTTTTCCTTCTTATTTATAAAAACAATACTTTTATTGTTAAGATTACCTATATTTACGTAAACGAATATTTATTTTATTGGATTGAAACTGATTCGACTTCACTCAAATGAAACATGAATTACTGAATTTTTAAGAAATCCCTTCTTTAGTGATGACATTACTGGTTTTCGTGACTTTTGAACACAGATTTACATGTTTGTTGGTGCAGTTATACGGAATTTTATATTTTTGCGATACTTTCTACCTGCCAATGCAAAGTCTCAAATCAAACAATGAATTTTTTTATGTATACAGCTTTATCGGGTTTGATTTATTTTTTTGTGTATTCTCACAAACAAACATAGAAAGAACGACCATATTCCACGCCCAAGAAATCTCCCATGAAATGTATATGTAGATAACAGTTAATCATAGCCTTGCATGAAAGCAAATATATTTTATCTGATTTAATTTGATGCGAATCCCGTAAAATAATACAAAAAATCATAGTTTTTAATGATCCAGCGTGATGTGGTCATATGATCTTCTTTTAAAATATATATATACTAGCTATAACCCGCCAAAACAATGGCGGCCACAAGGCCTGAACTTCTCATCTACTAAAGTTACTAGACAAACTATGCATTCAAGTAACGCACTGTATTAGATTCCCAATTAGTGCTACCCCCCTACCCCCGGTACGCCACCGTCCATAAGCTATATTTATATTCCAATGTCCCACCCCCCTTTTACACCGAAAATTTATTAACAGCAACTATTTCCGTAAAAACAAAAGAAAATGTTACACACTTGCTGTAATTTAAGAATGTCCCTTAGCTGATTTATCGGGAATTTTACTTTGCGCGTTGTTATTTAAACTTCGCTTTAATGATGGACATTGTTACATAGAGATATATGTACGTTGATGATATATTGAAGTTTTTTTTTGACCAAGATTCTTCCTGATCGTTCAACATTTTCTAATATCTAAATCCTCAAAACTACCCAATGCCTACTTACACACCAATATAAAAACTTACACACAAAAAGAGCTAATTTGAACATATTTTAAAAGTGACAATTTCTGTATTAGAAAAATAAGCTTGAAATTCTATACAGTTTTTTTTTCTTCCCATTTCCTCATTTCCCAAGCAGGCTGAACATGCCAAATGAATACTTATGGCATTTATTTACTAAGCAAAATCTCTTATCGCATCATTTATTTTCTGCAGCAATCGAATAAATGGCAAAGCAAATATGCCTCCCTGTTAAATGTTTTTCTTTTCCCCACAAATGTTTCCATGGAGACTAGCAACTGGCCATGACCCAACTGGCCATGACCTAACTTGCCATGACCCAACTTGCCATGACCCAACTGGCCCTGACCCAACTGGCCATGACCAAATTTTCCAAGTTTCTGTTATGACCCAAATTGTGTTGCTCTGTGTGCCAATATCTTCAACTGTATGTGTGTGACTGGCCGAGTTATTATTGTAAGCAAGAAGTCTTAACGCTGTGCCCAGAGAGCCAAAGACCAAGTGGCATTGATCCATGCGCTGGCACGTCAAAATGCATACACTGACCCGGAAGATCGTAAGAGATGTCTGAACAAATACATGGGCATTACCTCAAACGAACACGTTTTTTTATTTTAGGGGCTGTCCATTAATTATGTCAACAAAATAGGGGGGAGGGGGGGTATGAAAATTTTTGACAATTGTTGACAAGGGTGACGGGGGGAGGTCAAGAAAAGTTGACGTCAACAATGTTACTTTTTTAAAATAAATTTAATTTCATAATTAAAAATTTATTAAACGTTTTTTTCTAAACATTTTACTTTTATTCACTTTTTTTTTGTTTTAGTTGTAAACTAGTCTATTTAAAATACTGTTTTTTCCCCATTTTATCTTTATTTGGGGGGGGGGGGGTAATCAAATGTTGACGTAATTTTATAGGGGGGGTCTCTGGAAGTTTGACAAGTTGTTGACAAGGGGGAGGGGGGAGGTAAAAATCGCCAAAAATTTGTTGACATAATTAATGGACAGCCCCTTAATAGTCAGCAGCGTGTATTTGATTTGAGTTGAAATTCGACATGAAAAAAACCTTAAAAAACTGAAGGAAAAAAAACAACAAAAACATTTGAAAAACCCAACTAATGCGTGCGTTTAGCCGCCGGCCAGTAGCCTAATTTTGCAATGCCGATTTTTTTTTCCTTTGCGTGTAAGGGCAAGGCGGAAGCCAACTAATTTAACGCGATGTTAATCAAAATGTTGATTATTGGCTCTTTGGTTAATTGACACGCTATCCCTTCGACACATTTTGTTCCGGAGGCCCTATTGTTCGGAACCTTAACGGGGAATATTTTCTAGTTAGAATTCTTCATGGAAATCTAATAAATGCCACATCTTGAAAAGACGATTTGAAATGATCTGAAAGCATATTTTTAGCTCAAAATAAGTAAGCGGATTATAACAACAAGAATTACAAGGATATCCACTGTTAAATTTGGTTACGTAAGCATGTAAATTTATCGCTGTAAGATTTTTTTTGAAAGTAGGAACTTATTAATTACGCTTTAGTAAGTCCTTTTAAGAACCGAGATATCAATAGTTTTAACGCACAAACTGTATTCTCTTTGTCTCCTTTAATAAGTAGCTTCGATCCAATTACCCAAATAATGTCACTGTCGTCCGCCCCGAATGCCCGCTTACAGTGTCCAGGAACTGGTCAGCGTGGGGAGGAGGGCTGGGCTTATGGCGAACACGGGATAAATGGGCTTACGATGTTCGCCAAAGGCGTGTCGTCACTTCCGGCAGATCCACATTTTCTTTCTCTCTCTCCCTTGCCAGATATCAGAAGATATTCATCGTTATGGCATTGTTCCATTCCATTAACAAATTAAATTTGACCGCTAAAAATATTTCTGTTTCCTTTCTTCAAACAATATGTTACAGTTAGAAACGTATACTCTACTTGCTATACGTGAGCTGTCATGTTATCTATAAGACATTTGAAAATGCTAATACTTAAATATAATAATATGAAAATGATTTTAAGTTTTTATTTAAAGAAATTCTATAACAAAAGTCCCCAGGGAAGTGAATAACGCACCAGCATGTTCTAAGTTCCAATCAAATGTTCAGATTCGGTCCAACCAAATGTTCAGATTCCGGTCCAACCAAATGTTCAGATTCGGTCCAACCAAACGTTCAGATTCAGTCCAACCAAATGTTCAGATTCGGTCCAACCAAATGTTCAGATTCGGTCCAACCAAATGTTCAGATTCAGTCCAGCCAAATGTTCAGATTCGGTCCAACCAAACGTTCAGATTCAGTCCAACCAAATGTTCAGATTCGGTCCAACCAAATTTTCAGATTCGGCCATCTGATTTTTAATGCTAGATCTTATGTTTATGTAGCTCCGACTGAAACGGTCAGAAAAAAAAAATTGTGACTTTTAATAAAGTCTTGCTTCCTATTTTTTGCCATTTTCAAGGGAATAAACATTACATATAATTCGTTTAGTTCAAAAAGGTGAGGGGGGGGGGGTTTGTCCGGAGTATGATAGAGTTAATGATTTGTTTGTGTTCTGTGGGTGAGAGTATTTGTGTTGCCACGTGCTTTGTATTTTGTGAGGTATTTGGGGATGCGGTTTGACCAGCAAATGTCATCCCAAGCCATGTTCTGTTTGCCATGCAACACACCTCCTAAATCGCTTCCAACGATGCAAAGCCTTAGCTGTTCTCTGAGACATAGTTTAACAAGCACACATTAAAAAGCGGGCGATTCTGAGACATAGATTAACAAGCATACATTATAAAGCGGGCGATTCTGAGACATAGTTTAACAAGCATACATTTTAAAGCGGGCGATTCTGAGACATAGTTTAACAAGCATACATTTTAAAGCGGGCGATTCTGAGACACAGTTTAACAAGCATACATTATAAAGCGAGCGATTCTGAGACATAGTTTAACAAGCATACATTATAAAGCGGGCGATTCTGAGACATAGTTTAACAAGCATACATTTTAAAGCGGGCGATTCTGAGACATAGTTTAACAAGCATACATTATAAAGTAAGTGATTTTTTCAATAAAACATCTCGGCAGCCTATAATGGTGCAGTTCATCCAACAAACAAACAACCCCCCCCCCCCCCAAAAAAAAAAAAACAACAAAAAACAATTGAACCTGCGTCTGACAAGTAAAATAAATATTTGCTACGCTTCTTTTCCGATTATGCTTATAGGATGAAAAAACAACAACACAAAAAAGCCAGAAATCTGTTTATTTTTCCATTGAGCAATCACATCTTACAATAGCGCCGGGATTGCTCAGGATTCCGGTTGACAAGTCTGTAGTGGCTTGTCGATTTGGAAGCGCTGGCCACCGACCCCCTCGGCGTTAACCCGGGGCACATTACCACCATTGCGTGTCCCGCGTGGCAGACAAGGGCATGCATGGTAGTTGCTGGAATAAACGGCTCCTACAGGGCTGCCACCTGTGACACTTCGCAGGGGGAAGAAAAGGCAAACACAGGGTAGGGATCATGATTACAAGTTGCCGTTAAGGGATATGAGGCGATAGGCTGTGGTGGAAGCCTATGGCCGGTGATTCTAAATATGCAGCCCTGAGAAAGCTGCTCCTAGGCAACCGTTTCGTCCCAGCTACTTCGCGAATTAGTTGCGAGGTGGAAACCCACTGTAGAATCCCTCTTAGAGGGCGTCCGAGGCTTCCCCGGGACGGGTGGGGGGAAATATTAGGACGTTAATTTACCGTCCCGGCCCCTAGGAAAGTGGACTGCGGACGCTTTTAACGCTGCGTCTTCGGTCGACCAGATGTCTCCGGGCGGGGAGGGTCTCCATCGGCAAACCCGATCGAGCGGTTGCTGGTGGGGACGGTTCACGCCCGGGGAGGTCTCTGTCGTTCCCCCGCACGGCCAGACGTCGGGGAAACCCGGCGGCTGGCAAGTGTGGGTGGGCGCCAGGGAGGGCATAAGGACGCCATTTCCTAATGAGATATTTCAATAGCGCCGGGCACAACGAACCCCGAGCATTTGTGGATCAATGGACATTTCATCTCGTACTTTACGACCCCACTTGAGGCAGGAGTTCATTAAGCGGTTCATCATGGGCCGAGGCAGGAGTTCTGCCTGGCTCATCAAGCGGTTCATCACAGGCCGAGGCAGGAGTTCTGCCTGGCTCATCAAGCGGTTCATCATGGGCCGAGGCAAGAGTTCTGCTTGGCTCATCAAGCGGTTCATCATGGGCCGAGGCAGGAGTTCTGCCTGACTCATCAAGTGGTTCATCATTAGCCGAGGCAGGAGTTCTGCCTGGCTCATCAAGAATTTCATCACGGGCCGAGGCAGGAGTTGCCTCGCTCATCAAGCGGTTCATCATGGGCCGAGGCAAGAGTCCTGCCTCGCTCATCAAGCGGTTCATCATGGGCCGAGGCAGGAGTCCTGCCTCGCTCATCAAGCGGTTCATCATGGGCCGAGGCAAGAGTCCTGCCTCGCTCATCAAGCGGTTCATCATGGGCCGAGGCAAGAGTCCTGCCTCGCTCATCAAGCGGTTCATCATGGGCCGAGGCAAGAGTCCTGCCTCGCTCATCAAGCGGTTCATCATGGGCCGAGGCAAGAGTCCTGCCTCGCTCATCAAGCGGTTCATCATGGGCCGAGGCAAGAGTCCTGCCTCGCTCATCAAGCGGTTCATCATGGGCCGAGGCAAGAGTCCTGCCTCGCTCATCAAGCGGTTCATCATGGGCCGAGGCAAGAGTCCTGCCTCGCTCATCAAGCGGTTCATCATGGGCCGAGGCAAGAGTCCTGCCTCGCTCATCAAGCGGTTCATCATGGGCCGAGGCAAGAGTCCTGCCTCGCTCATCAAGCGGTTCATCATGGGCCGAGGCAAGAGTCCTGCCTCGCTCATCAAGCGGTTCATCATGGGCCGAGGCAAGAGTCCTGCCTCGCTCATCAAGCGGTTCATCATGGGCCGAGGCAAGAGTCCTGCCTCGCTCATCAAGCGGTTCATCATGGGCC
This sequence comes from Omphiscola glabra, assembly GCA_964017045.1. Lineage (NCBI taxonomy): Eukaryota > Metazoa > Mollusca > Gastropoda > Lymnaeidae > Omphiscola > Omphiscola glabra. Next base: position 51,454,677 of record OZ024794.1, on the reverse strand, counting down.
GAGGCAAGAGTCCTGCCTCGCTCATCAAGCGGTTCATCATGGGCCGAGGCAAGAGTCCTGCCTCGCTCATCAAGCGGTTCATCATGGGCCGAGGCAAGAGTCCTGCCTCGCTCATCAAGCGGTTCATCATGGGCCGAGGCAAGAGTCCTGCCTCGCTCATCAAGCGGTTCATCATGGGCCGAGGCAAGAGTCCTGCCTCGCTCATCAAGCGGTTCATCATGGGCCGAGGCAAGAGTCCTGCCTCGCTCATCAAGCGGTTCATCATGGGCCGAGGCAAGAGTCCTGCCTCGCTCATCAAGCGGTTCATCATGGGCCGAGGCAAGAGTCCTGCCTCGCTCATCAAGCGGTTCATCATGGGCCGAGGCAAGAGTCCTGCCTCGCTCATCAAGCGGTTCATCATGGGCCGAGGCAAGAGTCCTGCCTCGCTCATCAAGCGGTTCATCATGGGCCGAGGCAAGAGTCCTGCCTCGCTCATCAAGCGGTTCATCATGGGCCGAGGCAAGAGTCCTGCCTCGCTCATCAAGCGGTTCATCATGGGCCGAGGCAAGAGTCCTGCCTCGCTCATCAAGCGGTTCATCATGGGCCGAGGCAAGAGTCCTGCCTCGCTCATCAAGCGGTTCATCATGGGCCGAGGCAAGAGTCCTGCCTCGCTCATCAAGCGGTTCATCATGGGCCGAGGCAAGAGTCCTGCCTCGCTCATCAAGCGGTTCATCATGGGCCGAGGCAAGAGTCCTGCCTCGCTCATCAAGCGGTTCATCATGGGCCGAGGCAAGAGTCCTGCCTCGCTCATCAAGCGGTTCATCATGGGCCGAGGCAAGAGTCCTGCCTCGCTCATCAAGCGGTTCATCATGGGCCGAGGCAAGAGTCCTGCCTCGCTCATCAAGCGGTTCATCATGGGCCGAGACAGGAGTCCTGCCTCGCTCATCAAGCGGTTCATCATGGGCCGAGACAGGAGTCCTGCCTCGCTCATCAAGCGGTTCATCATGGGCCGAGGCAAGAGTCCTGCCTCGCTCATCAAGCGGTTCATCATGGGCCGAGACAAGAGTCCTGCCTCGCTCATCAAGCGGTTCATCATGGGCCGAGACAAGAGTCCTGCCTCGCTCATCAAGCGGTTCATCATGGGCCGAGACAAGAGTCCTGCCTCGCTCATCAAGCGGTTCATCATGGGCCGAGACAGGAGTCCTGCCTCGCTCATCAAGCGGTTCATCATGGGCCGAGACAGGAGTCCTGCCTCGCTCATCAAGCGGTTCATCATGGGCCGAGACAGGAGTCCTGCCTCGCTCATCAAGCGGTTCATCATGGGCCGAGACAGGAGTCCTGCCTCGCTCATCAAGCGGTTCATCATGGGCCGAGGCAAGAGTCCTGCCTCGCTCATCAAGCGGTTCATCATGGGCCGAGACAGGAGTCCTGCCTCGCTCATCAAGCGGTTCATCATGGGCCGAGGCAAGAGTCCTGCCTCGCTCATCAAGCGGTTCATCATGGGCCGAGACAGGAGTCCTGCCTCGCTCATCAAGCGGTTCATCATGGGCCGAGACAGGAGTCCTGCCTCGCTCATCAAGCGGTTCATCATGGGCCGAGACAGTAGTCCTGCCTCGCTCATCAAGCGGTTCATCATGGGCCGAGACAGGAGTCCTGCCTCGCTCATCAAGCGGTTCATCATGGGCCGAGACAGGAGTCCTGCCTCGCTCATCAAGCGGTTCATCATGGGCCGAGGCAAGAGTCCTGCCTCGCTCATCAAGCGGTTCATCATGGGCCGAGGCAAGAGTCCTGCCTCGCTCATCAAGCGGTTCATCATGGGCCGAGACAGGAGTCCTGCCTCGCTCATCAAGCGGTTCATCATGGGCCGAGGCAAGAGTCCTGCCTCGCTCATCAAGCGGTTCATCATGGGCCGAGGCAAGAGTCCTGCCTCGCTCATCAAGCGGTTCATCATGGGCCGAGGCAAGAGTCCTGCCTCGCTCATCAAGCGGTTCATCATGGGCCGAGGCAAGAGTCCTGCCTCGCTCATCAAGCGGTTCATCATGGGCCGAGGCAAGAGTCCTGCCTCGCTCATCAAGCGGTTCATCATGGGCCGAGGCAAGAGTCCTGCCTCGCTCATCAAGCGGTTCATCATGGGCCGAGGCAAGAGTCCTGCCTCGCTCATCAAGCGGTTCATCATGGGCCGAGGCAAGAGTCCTGCCTCGCTCATCAAGCGGTTCATCATGGGCCGAGGCAAGAGTCCTGCCTCGCTCATCAAGCGGTTCATCATGGGCCGAGACAAGAGTCCTGCCTCGCTCATCAAGCGGTTCATCATGGGCCGAGGCAAGAGTCCTGCCTCGCTCATCAAGCGGTTCATCATGGGCCGAGGCAAGAGTCCTGCCTCGCTCATCAAGCGGTTCATCATGGGCCGAGGCAAGAGTCCTGCCTCGCTCATCAAGCGGTTCATCATGGGCCGAGGCAAGAGTCCTGCCTCGCTCATCAAGCGGTTCATCATGGGCCGAGGCAAGAGTCCTGCCTCGCTCATCAAGCGGTTCATCATGGGCCGAGGCAAGAGTCCTGCCTCGCTCATCAAGCGGTTCATCATGGGCCGAGGCAAGAGTCCTGCCTCGCTCATCAAGCGGTTCATCATGGGCCGAGGCAAGAGTCCTGCCTCGCTCATCAAGCGGTTCATCATGGGCCGAGACAAGAGTCCTGCCTCGCTCATCAAGCGGTTCATCATGGGCCGAGACAGGAGTCCTGCCTCGCTTATCAAGCGGTTCATCATGGGCCGAGACAAGAGTCCTGCCTCGCTCATCAAGCGGTTCATCATGGGCCGAGGCAAGAGTCCTGCCTCGCTCATCAAGCGGTTCATCATGGGCCGAGGCAAGAGTCCTGCCTCGCTCATCAAGCGGTTCATCATGGGCCGAGACAGGAGTCCTGCCTCGCTCATCAAGCGGTTCATCATGGGCCGAGACAGGAGTCCTGCCTCGCTTATCAAGCGGTTCATCATGGGCCGAGACAGGAGTCCTGCCTCGCTCATCAAGCGGTTCATCATGGGCCGAGGCAAGAGTCCTGCCTCGCTTATCAAGCGGTTCATCATGGGCCGAGACAGGAGTCCTGCCTCGCTCATCAAGCGGTTCATCATGGGCCGAGACAGGAGTCCTGCCTCGCTCATCAAGCGGTTCATCATGGGCCGAGGCAAGAGTCCTGCCTCGCTCATCAAGCGGTTCATCATGGGCCGAGGCAGGAGTCCTGCCTCGCTCATCAAGCGGTTCATCATGGGCCGAGGCAAGAGTCCTGCCTCGCTCATCAAGCGGTTCATCATGGGCCGAGACAAGAGTCCTGCCTCGCTCATCAAGCGGTTCATCATGGGCCGAGACAGGAGTCCTGCCTCGCTTATCAAGCGGTTCATCATGGGCCGAGACAGGAGTCCTGCCTCGCTCATCAAGCGGTTCATCATGGGCCGAGGCAAGAGTCCTGCCTCGCTTATCAAGCGGTTCATCATGGGCCGAGACAGGAGTCCTGCCTCGCTCATCAAGCGGTTCATCATGGGCCGAGACAGGAGTCCTGCCTCGCTCATCAAGCGGTTCATCATGGGCCGAGACAGGAGTCCTGCCTCGCTCATCAAGCGGTTCATCATGGGCCGAGACAGGAGTCCTGCCTCGCTCATCAAGCGGTTCATCATGGGCCACGTGTATTTTAAAAAACAACAACAATATTTGTCACCGCCAGCTCAGAAGTCAGATTAAGCTGTTCGTGTGAACTTTGACCCTTTCGTGTAATGTTCAATGAGGCGTATATCTTTTTGGGGGGATAAAAAATGCCAAAAATTAAATCAAAAGAATACTAGTTTCAGCGTAATTTATTTTTTGTTTCCTGAAGTCGTGTAGACGGTTTTTCCTATTATTTGCCTAGGGCTTGAACCTTCTTAAAGGTAGTAACAAAATAAAACAACATGAAAAGCAAACTATTTACCGGAGTTCAGACGCTACGAGTGTGACAGAGAAGCACTAACACTAAAAAACACCGAATATTAGTCGCCTCCTCCTAAAGAAAAAAAATGGACCAATTTACAGGACTTCAGACGTCACGCATGAAGCTCGCTGCAAGACACTATTTGTCCACTCAGTACTATTAATATAAAACATGGGAGTTGGGGGTGGTTTTGAAGAGGAAACAGGACGCACCAGAATCAATATATATATATATATATATATATATATATATATATATATATATATATATATGAGAGATACTTTTTAAAAAAAAATATTTTTCCAAAAATATACTAAAAAGTATAAATTAATTGTACACCAAAACTCCAGAGCTGTGACAGTCATATGACTTCAGAGTTGTTACAGTCATATGGCTTTAGAGTTGTTACACTCATATGAACATGCAGGGTTTCTTTTAGCTATCTCTCGGGGGAGCACTGCCCCACCGGGGAAAGTCAAGCGCCCCCTGAGCCAAATGGGGACGACAATATAACGATTATATTTGTTTTAAAAATTAAAATTGACTACATTGTCTGTTCAAAAAAGCTTTTAAAAGAATAGTAGTATCTGGTGCCTGTAATCGATTACAATCATTGGCATCTATAAAATATCGCCATGTTAGATATATTTCATCATCGGTATATAAAGCCAAGCCTTGTTAAAGGCTTACAGTATTCGATTAATAATATCGTACTGGCCCTTCCAGATTATTAGTCGATGTCTTACTTCTTGTAGTTCCCATAATATATCGGTATTTTAATTATCTTCAAATCAATTAAAAGGTCTACAATATCAATATTGAGTTCGTGTTCAGTCGCAATTTATTTTCAAATTATATTTCATCATAAAAGCATTACCTTTAAAAGGTGCTAATTATAAATTGTATGATGGCATTAGTCTTTAAAAAATAAATAAATTTACTCGATTCCATGTGTCTTGAGTTATATTAAATGGAAACTTTACAAAATGAGATGGAAAATAAAATTAAGAATACAAAAATTGCACATTTCATCAATTATTATATTGGAAACATTTGTTTTTTCTTTTAATGTGATACATTTGTCCTAAAATGCCACACATGCATATAGAGAAAAAGTTACACCTTGGTGGACCACCCCACCCGCCCTATTTCGACGCTACCAGCAGGGGCGTATCTGCAGTGTTTGGCTAGATTCATTTTTACGCCCCCCCCCCCTTTTTTTTACAACTCTGAAACTAATTATTTTCAAACATTAAATACCACCAAAGCCCATTCGCCCGCTAGTCTGGCGTCCGGGACATATGCCCCATCTGCCCTATCTGCCACCCCTTTGCTACGCCCAATATGCCCCCCTTAGCTCCACCGAAAATTTAAAATCCCCCCCCCCCCGGGGAAATATGTCTGAAAGAAAAACTTGTCGTATGACTTCATGGGCGCACCACGCGCTTTGAGTTATATGATCATAACAACTCTTAAGTTTTGGGGTACATTTATTTTATACTTGTTAGTACATTTTGGAAACGAGTGTTTAAAAAAATGTATTTAAGTGTATTTTTTTCCCCCTTTAGTCAAAGTGTACAAGGAGAAGCGCTAGTGTTTCGCGGTGACGAGATGCGGCACAAAAGAAGTTTATAGTTTGGGAACCGCGGATAAAGGAAATAATTAAGAAATGACATTTGTACCCAAAATGGCTTGTGGACAATGTATTGTGGACGTAGAGAAATTCCCCGAAGGACTTACCAAGTCTTGTGCTGAAGGATCAGATGCCACGTCCTGTTATGGACTTAGGAGGAGCGCGTTATTATTTTTTTTAGCAAAGATTAACAAGATAATATGATTACATAATCACACAATTTCTCAAGTCAGCCGTTGCGAGATCTATAAACCAGCTGGTTCATTTGACGGAGAAAAGGGGTGGCGGTGGTGTGGGGGTAGGGTGGGAGTTGGGGCGGGGGTGTACTTCTCCAAAGAAGTACTTTTTATATATATTTTGTTCTGATTTATCATTCGTAGTTTCTTTAATGTACTTTACCAGTCGAGGTCTCATGGGGGCCTTGTTAGCGAGAGCGGCCAGGTGACCCCAGTTTACCAAGGCAAATGGCCCTTCGTGGTCAATAGGAAAGATGAAATAAAACAAAGATATTTACTATTGTTTTTTTTTTCCTTCTCTATTTATAAACCATCAAATTCTGAGTGGTCCTTTTAATTGTACTTTTCCGTACATGTTTAAGTTCTAAAACTACAATCCCCGGAATCTAGAATTTCCTAAAAGCCCAGATTGACTTAATCCCCGTGAAGTCCATTTCCCTCCCCCCCCCCCCCCCAAGTCTAACTTTATTGAGCATGCATACTTTTATCTTAACGGCAGACATCATTGTATAATATGCGGAGTAATATGTAATATGTGGTGGGCGACGGGAACAGAAAGCTTTTTTGCGCATAACGAATCAACGCCCTGGCGCGCATATTCATGTTTTATTTAGTGCACGTTAATTCCTCATTGTCCTCTTTCATCTGCCGTTTATTCATGACATTACTACATAACAGTTCCTGGAGGAATAAATGGGATCAGTTTCATAGGAGGTGCGACTAAGCGTAGGATAAGAGACGAAATTTCCGTGTCCGCAGAGACATAGCTTTATACAAGTAAAGTGCTCGAGAGCACGTTTGGCAGGGTTATGGTTTAAAGCCATATGCCTGGGACATATAAAGACATATATTCCCGCCCTTACCTTCCACAAACAATACATTGTTTGGTTTAGAATGAAGAGATTGTCTCTCACTTTGGCCACACAAAAAATGACGTTTTTTTTAAAGAAAACAATAAGTTGCTTCTGGTATCAGCAAGTTAAAGTAACAACAAATAACAAATGTTGACACATTAATATTCTTTACATAAATAAATATGACATAAACGCAATCTTTGTATATCTATTTTTTTTGTAGCCAATTCAACTATAACTGTTTGGAATGTCGGGGTTATTTTCAGGAGAGGGGATAGCCATCTTGGGGTCACCATGGAAACCTGACTCCACAGAAAGCTTAATTCTCCACGTCTGTAAACTTAAACTGATTTCTGTATTGGAAATATATATCTATATATCCTGATTTTTGCTCTGAATTATTTAACTCTGTGAATCATCCAACACTGGAATTTTTTCCCACTTCGTTAAATGTCAATGCCATCTTTCCTTATAAGCGTTCTCTTATAAACATCAGTTAAATATGAGAATAAAATATATTTTATCTCTACAATGATTTTAAAAATCCGTCCTACGTTAACAAAAAAATCTTCTATTCCCACGCATTTCCCAACCAACACATAACAGAAAAATGTCTATTCCAACAAAAGTTCTCCTGTAAAAAAACAAAACTGAAAATTATACATCGCGAACCTCTAGCGGATCTCTTCCACTCGAACAGCTCGGCCTGGCAGCCCCCGAAATTAGACTTGGCGTGCTTGGAAATGACAATATCGTGTTCCTGGTGGCGGTTCTACACCGCGCCATATTATTAGCCGCACGCGCCGGTAAGCCTTGGTGTGCCCGGTGCCTGGTCGTCCGACGCCTGTCATCCTGCGCAAATGTTTCGTGACTGTCGCTGCTAGTGCGGGAATTAAAACAGTGCGACAAAGGGAAGAGGTGTGTTAAATGACGCTATCGTCGTCATCCTATTTAATAATTTATCCGACAGGCCAATCAGGGCACAGAGGCTGTGTCGAGTTGTAGGCGTTCTGATGTTTACTCGAATTGATGCCGACATTTAAGACATGCGCACACGCGAACTTTTGTTAACACCGTGTAGTTCCTTGAACACATTCTTTAACACGTTCAAGGGCGGGCAAATTTAGGCGGGCTAAGAACGGCCTGCAAGATCTTACGGGAACTGGATTAATGTTTTCGTAAATTGCACACATTATGAATGATTAGAAGAAGAAAAAATGTGTAGAAATTTATAATCACCGTGGGAAATTGTTTAAAAAAAATGTTATACTGTTTGCAGCTTCAAAAATGTCGTTAAATATTTTATACATTGTACCATTGAAACTTAGGGCCATTTATAGTAACATTGAAACTTGGAGCAAGTTATAGCCACATTAAAACTTGGAGCCATTTATAGTAACATTGAAACTTGGAGCCAATTATAGTAACATTAAAACTTGGGGCCATTTCTTCCAGCAAAATTTTGACTGTGAAGAAACATTTTAAATGTTTTTTTTTTGTTTAGAAGTATTATTTTTTTTATTCATTGAAATATAAAAAACAAGTCGTTTCTCAAACGACAGCTATCATTACAAATATTGGCCAGATTGTTGCAATAATTGTGGCTTCCGGACAGGAAATGTAACAAAATAGGTAGACATGATGGCGCGGTCATCGTATTTCCTTTTAACAATTCAAAACTGAACTAAAACTAAAGTTGATGCAGTTTAAAATAAAATCTTATTTATATTTCTAGATATTGCGTCATGTGTACTCCTCATAGTCGCTCGTATCCGAAAATTTGATCTAAAGAAATTTTGTCGACGATCGAACGGAAATTTGGTCGAATCTTTTTTTTTTAGTTTACAAGTTAAAATTTTGCGTCAAATTTCTTTTTTGGACGCATTATTTTGTTTTACTGTATAGTATAGTGCGTTCAAAAAGAAATTTGACGAAAATTTTAACGTGTGAACTGAAGAAAAAGATTCGACCAAATTTCCGTTCGATCAAATTTCCGTCGATCAATTTTCTGTCGACGAAATTTCTTTCGATCAAATTTCCGGTAACCATAGTCGCTATCTGGAAAGCTGGACATGTTAAGCAAATAACCAAAACTCTTTGTCTGAAGCCAGATCGGATTTTGTTGCAAGGAAATATAACTCAATAGCAGATACGTCGTGAAATTTATGTTTAAAGATTGAAGATTCTCTTATCAAAGAAACAATGCGAGTTTTAAAATTGACCGATTAGCCGACTGTGATATGTTTCATCGTTCTATTTTAAATCAATGACCTGACCCGGAGAACTTGATTGCGACATCACGTGGTGTACTCACGTCACACGTTTAGTTCGATCGAACCAGGCCGTGAACAGATTTGAGGAGTCTTCCAAGGTATCCTCATGGTCTATGACTAGTGATGCATGACTGGTGATGCCTGAATGATGACGCATGGCTGGTGATGCATGACAGGTGATGCCTGAATGGTGATTTATTCTCGGTGATGCCTGAATGGTGATTTATTCTCGGTGATGCCTGAATGGTGATAAATTCTCGGTGATGCCTGAATGGTGATTTATTCTATGTGATGCCTGAATTGTGATTTATTCTAGGTGATCTATGAATGGTGATTTATTCTAGGTGATCTATGAATGGTGATTTTGTATTTATTATCTATTAATAGTGATTTATTATTTATTATCTATGAATGGTGATATATTATTGGGGTCAGAGTAGAATAAAGATTTGTCTTTTTTTGCTTACACTGAAGCTGAAATCAGACCACTCCGTTGCAGTATATCCATAGTTCTGAAATGTCCTATTCTTGTGTGTTAAGCGTAACCTCATCAAGAGATGGTTACATATTGTCTCCCTTCCAAGCGTCATGAAAAAAAGTGCTTCTACTTTGGTCGAAATTGGTTAGCACGATTGGCCAAATCTCGGCAACAGTTGGGTCAGGTGGGATGGGCGACCTCAGGGGATGAGACTTGAGCGTACTCAACTCCCGACCATGGATGGACACACTTGGATGTCCAATAAGTGACTCTACAATAGGGGATGACAGGAACACCGATGTTCAATCCTTTGGTGTGAAAGTTGGGGCAGGAGGGAGGGGTAGGGTCGGAGGTGGACGCATGTAAGACTAATGTCGTTCTTTTTTTCCCTCTGGATATTTACACTGACCATAGAGAGAAAGGGTGTAAGAGGAGAATGGGTGTGAGAGAACGGGTGTGAGAGAAAGGGTGTGAGAGGAGAATGGGTGTGAGAGAACGGGTGTGAGAGGAGAATGGGTGTGAGAGAACGGGTGTAAGAGAACGGGTGTGAAAGGAGAATGGGTGTGAGAGGAGAATGGTTGTGAGAGAACGGGTGTGAGAGAAAGGGTGTGAGAGGAGAATGGGTGTGGGAGGAGAATGGATGTGAGAGGAGAATGGTTGTGAGAGGAGAATGGATGTGAGAGAACGGGTGTAAGAGGAGAATGGGTGTGAGAAGAGAATGGGTGTGAGAGAAGAATGGGTGTGAGAGAACGGGTGTGAGAGGAGAATGGGTGTTAGAGGAGAAAGGGTGTGAGAGGAGAATGGGTGTGAGAGAACGGGTGTGAGAGGAGAATGGGTGTGAGAGGAGAATGGGTGTGAGTGAACGGGTGTGAGAGAACGGGTGTGAGAGGAGAATGGGTGTGAGAGGAGAATGGGTGTGAGAGAACGGGTGTGAGAGGAGAATGGGTGTGAGAGGAGAAAGGGTGTGAGAGGAGAATGGGTGTGAGAGAACGGGTGTGAGAGGAGAATGGGATTGAGAGAACGGGTGTGAGAGAACGGGTGTGAGAGGAGAATGGGTGTGAGAGGAGAATGGATGTGAGAGGAGAATGGTTGTGAGAGAACGGGTGTGAGAGAAAGGGTGTGAGAGGAGAATGGGATTGAGAGAACGGGTGTGAGAGAACGGGTGTGAGAGGAGAATGTGTGTGAGAGGAGAATGGATGTGAGAGGAGAATGGTTGTGAGAGGAGAATGGATGTGAGAGAACGGGTGTGAGAGGAGAATGGGTGTGAGAAGAGAATGGGTGTGAGAGAAGAATGGGTGTGAGAGAACGGGTGTGAGAGGAGAATGGGTGTGAGAGGAGAAAGGGTGTGAGAGGAGAATGGGTGTGAGAGAACGGGTGTGAGAGGAGAATGGGTGTGAGAGGAGAATGGGTGTGAGTGAACGGGTGTGAGAGAACGGGTGTGAGAGAACGGGTGTGAGAGGAGAATGGGTGTGAGAGGCGAATGGGTGTGAGAGAACGGGTGTGAGAGGAGAATGGGTGTGAGAGGAGAAAGGGTGTGAGAGGAGAATGGGTGTGAGAGAACGGGTGTGAGAGGAGAATGGGTGTGAGAGGAGAAAGGGTGTGAGAGGAGAATGGGTGTGAGAGAACGGGTGTGAGAGAACGGGTGTGAGAGAACGGGTGTGAGAGGAGAATGGGTGTGAGAGGAGAATGGGTGTGAGAGGAGAATGGGTGTGAGAGGAGAAAGGGTGTGAGAAGAGAATGGGATTGAGAGAACGGGTGTGAGAGGAGAATGGGTGTGAGACAACGGGTGTGAGAGAAAGAGTGTGAAAGGAAAATGGGTGTGAGAGAACGAGAACTGGTGTGAGAGAACGGGTGTCATAGAACGTGTGTGAAGGAACGGGTGTGAGAGAACAGGTGTGATGGAACGGGTGGGAGAGAACACGTTTGAACGTTTCACTTCGAAGGCCCAAATCAATCGATTTCTCATGTGAACATTATATTATTTTTTTAATTAAAAAAATATATATATTTAAAATTAAGTACATAGCTTACATATTAATTTTAGGCGTTGTGAATAAAGTATGAAACGAAATGTAGTATTATTGCGCAGGCATTTATTTTTCCCGCTGTCGAGTTATGGAAAAATATGTTTCCTTATAACTAATACATTCAATAAAATGAGTAGATAGCCCCCCCACCCCCCCGGGATTCCAGTCTACAAGTCTGAAGTGTCTTGCCGATTTGGAAGCGTTGCCCACAGGACCCCTCAACGTTGACCCGGGTAACACGACCAACATTGCGCGTCCCGCGTGGGCAGACAAAGACATACATGGTACCTGCCGGAATTAAACAGTTCCTACAGGACTGCCAGCTGTGATGTTTTTACAGTTGGAGGAAAAGGCAGAGACAAGGTAGGGATCATGATCATATCCGTTAAAGGATATGAGGCGAGAGGCTCAGGTGGAAGTCTCTGGCCGATGATTCTAGATATGCAGCCCTGAGAAAGCCGCTCCTAGCCAACCATTTCGTTCCAGCTATTTCGCAAACTAATTGCGAGATGGAAACTCACTGTAGAACCCCTCTTATAGGGCGCCTGACGCTTCCCCGGGATGGGTGGAGGAAGATTTTAGGACGTAAATTTACCATCTCAACTCCTAGGAAAGTCGATTGTGTCCACTGTGTGTATGCACACGACCTGGTGTCCTTGGGATGGGGCGGCCTCCAGCAGAAATCCCGATCAAGCGGACTCGGGTGGGGGCCGTCCTTGCAAAGCGACATCTCCAACGTGCAGCTTCGCGGCCCGATTTTCGGGCGTAAAAGGGGGGGGGGTGCTTTGGGGAGGGCATAAGGAGCAATAGCGCGACGGCCCGCTGACGCCATTTCCTAATGTGACATTTCAGTAGATAGCTTAATTTTCTTAATTTTTGGTGTCGTAATTAAAGTGTGTGACGTTTAGATTCAGTATTGTCTTAAGGATGAGACATGTCTGTCTTCTGCTAAAAATGTATACATACACGATTAATATTTATATATAAATCTATATATAAAGTTTCAAATCGTTAAACTCTATTTTTACAACTTTCAAAAAAGCTGCATTTTAAAAAATACGTGTAAAATGAGTTTTCTTTGTAACTAAATCAGTTGCCCTAAAAACTTAACAATCGTTTATCTTCAAACCAAATAAGCGTTGCACTGGATAGATCTTAAGGCCGCCTTTCAATACAATAGGTTTATGTTTTGTGAAGGTTCGGTCCCCGTGCTATCAGGTCAAGATCAATCCTGCATTTAGTTCTAAATACATTTTTCTCTCTCTCTCTCTCCTTTGATTCTACCGAACAAAGAAATCACATTAATGTGGATGATGGTCTTAAGACGTAATGACGAGATCATCAAGGAGACATCACTCGTTTCATCATCGCAGAGTTTATGAACTTCATCTGTCTCGAGCCAGGTCAAAGTCCGAAAAAGGAGTGAAGAGTGGTGCATCACCGAAACCCCAGAGGAAAACGGCTCAAAGGCAGACCTAGCCTTAGAGGGATGGATGCTGTGGAAAAAGATCTACAGCAGCTGGAAATCCAAGCATGTAAAAGAAAAAGCATCAGTTAGGTCTGAGTGGAAGGAAGTGGTGAAGCTTGCCAAAGTCTTACATGTTCCACCTCGGGGATTGATGTCACAGTTCGGAAGAAAGGTCCACATTTTGAGAACCTTTACCATGAGGAATGTCTTCATATGCTTCTTTCCATCTTAACATAACTTCCTAATTTTAACTTCACATTCAGCTGTATGTGTATTATTCTTTGGAACTTAATCTAAAAATACGGAGTGCATTTTTGAAATAGGTTGTCAAATTATAATTATTCTTGTACAAGGGAATATGAAAGTTGACTTTGTATATGTAAAAAAAACCCACCTACTTAACACCTTAACCATGTAACAAAATAGAGAACCTAACGACAAAATATACCAGAACACAACGTTTACCGCAGGGAATTTACAATAACGCGCAACACCTTATCTCTCGTTATTGAAACACTCTCAATACAAAGAGATTACACACACACACACCCACACACACACACACAATTTGAACAATGCCAGAGATTGAACATGTCAGCTGCTCTTAACACTGAATAACTAACTTAAATGTACTCTTTAAAAATTAAAAAAAAAAATTGTTATACTGTTTGCAGCTGCAAGAAACTCATTAAATATTTTATACATTTTACCATTGAAACTTAGGGTAATTTATAGTAACATTTAAACTTAGGGCCATTTATAATAACATTGAAACTTAGGGCCATTTATAGTAACATTGAAACGTATGGCCATTTAGCGCCCCACGAAGCAAGTGATATAAGTCCGACAAACGACATTTAATAGACACCCCTAAATTGTGGTGAAAACTTTGCCACTTTTTAACGACCCACATTTAATCTCAGACAAAAAGCCCGAAAAACTTCCTCTCTTGTCAACAAGTTCAGCAAGAAATCGAGGGCATCGCTTTTGTTTGCCTACGACTTCTAATTTTAGCATCCACCGTCCAATTATATAAACTGATATTTATAAACCAGTTCGCCTTAAAGCTATGACAAGATTTCGTTTATTTATGGAAATTGAGCCAGTTAGAGCATTGTCTGTTTTATAACCTCTAATCCTTTTCAGTTTAAAAACTGAAGTTTAGTGTCAAAGCCAATTTGTTGTCATTTATTTTAGCGATAGGACTTCGGTTGATATGAGGAAAATATTGACGAATAATTATTTAAAAATGTTTTAATTTTGAAATTCACAAATAGCGGCCATTGAACAAGAACTGCACCAAGAACTACATCAAGAACTACATCAAGAACTACATCAAGAGCTGCACCAAGAACTACACCAAGAACTACATCAAAAACTACACCAAGAACTACACCAAGAACTACATCAAGAACTACATCAAGAGCTACATCAAGAACTACATCAAGAACTACATCAAGAGCTACATCAAGAACTACATCAAGAACTACATCAAGAGCTACATCAAGAACTACATCAAGAACTACATCAAGAGCTACATCAAGAACTACATCAAGAACTACATCAAGAACTACATCAAGAACTACATCAAGAGCTACATCAAGAACTACATCAAGAACTACATCAAGAACTACATCAAGAACTACATCAAGAGCTACATCAAGAACTACATCAAGAACTACATCAAGAACTACATCAAGAGCTACATCAAGAACTACATCAAGAACTACATCAAGAACTACATCAAGAGCTACATCAAGAACCACATCAAGATAGACAAATCTAACCCCTTGCCCAGGGGCGTCATTTCAGTTTTTTCCGGGGTGGTGGGGGGGGGGGCAAATTCCAAAACTTGGTCGGCTTGTTAAATTGTTTAATACTGGTGGCGCTACAGTTCATAGCAATTTAAATAAAACCTGCAAATCCAAGGGGGGGGGGAATGCCCCACCCTGCCCAAATGACGTTCTTGCCCTTACTTCTGGGGCAAATAACAAAGACCACTGCAGACAACTTTTGAATGGAAGAATGTCTCGACTTTGATGATTTAGCTCATATGTGGAACACTTGCAGCATGTGGAGCTTATTCGGAGCACCGAAATGTTTCATACGGCCCGCCAAACCTCAAGAGAATTAGATACATGGTTTCGTAAAATTTAAAAATTATGCATAATTCTGTAAAAACTGCCGAGTAATAATGATAATCACGGGAAATTTTAAATTTTATTCCGCTACTTATTTTTTAACAGGACTCGGGTGATTTTTTTTTGCGGTCCACCTTTATTGATGTATAACAAATTACCAAGCAACCAGCCGGAAAAACACATATTTTTATGCGGCGCTCTGCGGAAACAGGTAGTTAACCTCGGACACGTTGGTCTTTCTTGCTGAGCTTATAGTCAACGACCACATGTGAGGGCCCAAACTGATGATTACTTATGATTACTTGTGATTACTTATGATTACTTATGAAACAAACCTGCAATGCGAGGATTGATTTATTCTATGCGAACTTACAGAAACCTGCTGTGAAAGAAAGGTTCAATGAAGTTAACTGATACCCAAGTGTGCGAGCAGGGGCGTAGGAAGGGGGTGCTGCGGGGCGGTCTGCCCCGGGTGACACATTTTGTTCTTTATATGAAAGGGGCGGCATTTTCGACCGATAGCAGATAGCTAAACCTAACTACACCACCCTGGGTGAGGGTCACAGTTGTGTAATTCAAAATGACATCGTACATTCCAATGATATCGATCATCAATCGTGTTGATTTGTAAACTATTTGCCCTACTGACCCCAAAACGCTAGGAGCAAAAAAACCATGGGTGAAGGCGGGTGAGAAATGTCTATTTTTTATAGCATTACTTTTTAATAATAAATTACTTGCGATTTCTGCCCCCGAGCATCTTGTTGAATGTAAGGGACTTTGGCATTCCTAGCCCACACAAAGTCACAGCCATTCTGGTTCGCAGCTTGTCATAAGGGCTTGGTTCTATATTTAAACATAAAGTCCAGCCCGTTTCTAATTTCTCGGCCGTGCATTTCTCTGAGAGACAACAGAAGTCCCCTAAGAATAAACGAGTCGTGGTGAGCTCCACCAAGGATCTCGACTTGCCTAAAGAGTAAAGATCAAGCCGCTATATTCGAGTATCAGAAATCGAAGAACAACTGCCTCTGGCGCCGACACTGTTAGAAACTTTAGTATATCTCCCATTCTCGTCTTGACAAAATATACCATTATAGGATAAGAAATATTTCCTCCATTATAGGATAAGATATCTATACCCCATTATAGGATAAGATAGCTATACCCCATCATATGATAAGATAGCTATACCCCATTATAGGATAAGATATCTATACTCCATGATAGGATATAATATTTATACCCCATTAAAGGATACGATTTCTGAGACTTTTTGTTTAGATTATAAGATTTTTGTCTTAATGATTGGAAACATGAGGTTAATTATAATTAATTATAGTGGTTTAATACTTTAAATAGATGAATATTGTTCTGCTGAATATAAAGAAAAATATATAGATCAATAGAGAGACGGAGAAAGTTACCAAAAGAAAAAACGATTTAGATAAAAAGTTAGAGAAATATATAAATAAATAGAAACTTAAAAAGTGGGAGAAAATAGGAGAGAGACAGTGAGAGATAGAGAGAGAGAGAGAGAGAGAGAGGAGAGAACGAAAGGGAGAGAGAGAGGAGAGAACGAAAGGGAGAGATAACGAAAAGGAGAGAGAGAGAGGAGAGAACGAAATGGAGAGATAACGAAAGGGAGAGAGAGGGAGAGAGGAGAGAACGAAAGGGAGAGAGAACGAAAGGGAGAGAGAGAGAGAGAGACAGGCGGTGTAAAGGAAAGGAGTGATATCATTTTGTTGATTAAGCCAAGCAACTTTAAACAATAGTAGGATTGTATAACACCAATCAATAATAACATTGAAGTACACATATCATCATGATGATGATGATATAAAAATATCATATCAATAGGCGTGCAACCAGTGGCGTAAAACGGCTTGGCATTGGGTCAGCTGCCAAGCGCGCCGGCCTGCGCCAGTTCAAAAGGGCGCCGCTAAATCTCTAAAGCTGAAACTTGTCAATTTATCAATGGCGCCAAAAATAAAATAAGCCAAGGGCGTCAAAACCCCAGTTACGCCTCTGCGTGCAACGTTTTCTTATTTTCATTGATTCCAAAGCAAGGTTATCAAACTAAAGGCCAACATACGGGATTATTCTATGAGCATCATCGCTCCTCGTTATCATTATACGCCATATCAGTACAATATATGAAACAAATCCCTTTGAAGTCCACCAGCTTAAGAACATCCTTCTATAGTAAATTTCAGACAGAATTAAGTTTAAGCTCAAGACACGTGGTGAATTTTTCCATTTAAATTTTATTTAGTAGTTAATGACTATCGTAATTTAAGATTGAAAATGTTTTGTGACAACGGCACAAGTAGTGACGATGTTCGAGACCGTCTTTTCAATTCTCTTTTGAAACATTAAGTGTAATAAGGTTAGCGTCTGTTGTGACTGTTCTTAATAAGGTCAGCTTCTTTCGTGACTGTTCTTAATAAGGTCAGCTTCTGCCGTGACTGTTCTTAATAAGGTCAGCTTCTGCCTTGACTGTTCTAATATGGTCAGCGTCTACCGTGATTGTTCTAAAAAATGTCATTGTGCGAACAAATCTTGTTGATCGCGTTTGACCTGGTGACAACGATGTTACAACACATTGTCTGACCTTAAGCTGGATAGCTTGCCAACATCTTTCTTTTCTCTATTTAAGTCTAGGACCAACCAAAAAATAATAATAATTACATATTATGTTGAAGTTGGTTCCTTTGTATGAGCTTTCACTTACTTTGATTGAAACATTTCAAAAAATATAACCCCCCCCCCCCCCCCCCCCCCCCAAAAAAAATTGTGTGTGATTGATGTTTCACTTGAGCAAACTCGGCGACCAATATTTGAGACCGTAACCATATTTGTAAAATGTGTCCTAGAGACGGCTTATAGAACTTACTATGTAGAGTAGATCAAAAGTTAAAACACAAAAATTTGGGCGAAGTTATTATTATTTTCTCTTTCAGTTCTTCGTCGGCATAAATTACTGTGTTAACATGGTGGGTGCAGGGTGCAGGGAACAGGATGCAGGGAACAGGGTGCAGGGTACAGGATACAGGGTGCAGGGTACAGGATACAGGGTGCAGGGTACAGGATACAGGGAACAGGGTGCATGGTACAGGATACAGGGAACAGGGTGCATGGTACAGGGAACAGGGTACAGGATACAGGGAACAGGGTGCAGGGTACAGGATACAGGGAACAGGGTGCAGGGTACAAGGAACAGGGTGCAGGGTTCAGGGTAGAAGGTGCAGGGTACAGGGTGCAGGATACAGGGTGCAGGATACAGGGTGCAGGGTACAGAATACAGGGAACAGGGTACAGGATACAGGGAACAGGGGCAGGTACAGGGTGCAGGGTGCAGGATAAAGGGAACAGGATGCAGGATGCAGGGAACAGGGTGCAGGATGCAGGGTACAGGATACAGGGAACAGAGTGCAGGGTACAGGGTGCAGGGTACAGGGAACAGGTCTTCAGAAAGTTGGAAACGTATTTAATGTTCGAATGTATAACGGAATAATCTAATGCAGGTCAGGAGCAGTACAATACAGTCGGTGGTCCACCTCTAATCTAATGGAGGGCACGAGCAGCACAATGCAGTCGGTGGTCCACCTCTAATCTAATGCAGGGCACGAGCAGCACAATGCAGTCGGTGGTCCACCTCTAATCTAATGCAGGGCACGAGCAGCACAATACAGTCGGTGGTCTACCTCACACATATATTGGTGGCGGGGGGCCTGTAATCTAAGTAATTCTCAGTAGCGACTGGAAATAGAAAAGTCGAGTCCGAGAGGCCTCTCAAAGCTTCCAGTATTACATCTGCACTGGCGTGACCTCTAAGGACTTTCCTGGGGCCATCTCTGAGAACACAATCCATTGGGACCGATTTTCTGAATTTCGAGCCCGTGGCTTCTACAGAGGCTCTCGCACAAAAACTATATTCAAGAGACACAACGTTCAATATAATATCCTCTTTTGTAGCTTTAGAAAGTGTAATATTCAATCCATTTGTAGGGAAGCCCAAAAAAAATTTTAAAACTATATATCTGTGAGACAATTTCAGTATTTTAATTACACAACAGGGCCATATTTTGAGTACAGGCCAGGGCCAACCCAGATGGTTTCACAAGCAATTTTGATCGCGAGCTATGAGGCATGCAGTTAGTTCTAAGAAATAAAATAAACTCCAATTAAACGCCGTACAGCAATGTCAAATAAACATAAAAATTCAAGCAAATTAAAGTTTTATTTGTTTTCTGCTCCTTAACTTTTTAAAGAAATTCTATTTTTATGTTTTTGTTAAAAATCTTTACTGATTTTGTATGTTTTCAATCAGACACTAAAGAGCGGGATTTGATATAGTTTATTGTTGTGAATGTCGTTATTGAAATGTATCCCGATTTAAGATACTGCCCACAAAGAATGCTAAATGCTTTTTGTTCCACGGATGTTTGTGAATTGTTTTGGTTTGTTTCAATATAGATGTTATTTTTTGTCTTTGTTCTAAAATATTCTTCAACTAATGTATTAAATAGTTTAAGGGTATTGATTCCATTGGCAGATATTCCGGAGAATATTCGAAAGCTTCAAGGCAGGCCTGGCATCTCATGGGAGCCGTTAGGATGGCGGCATCGCTTCCCCAACCGTTGCATATATGCCAGTATATGGATGCAGCAACGTGCCCTACCAGAACCAGAACCAGACTTATCCCCGTGAAACATCCCATGGGAATTTAAAAGGAAGCAAGATTCCTTCACCTCTGAGAAAAGATTATGACAGCAGCAGTGGCGTGGTGAGGGGGGCAAGTGGGGCATCATGCCCCGGGCGCTACTCACAAAGGGGCGCCAAATGGTATATTTTACTATAATATTGTATGGTTTTCAAATAGGGGGGGGGCGCTAAAAAGGTATTGGGGGCGCTAAAAAGGTATTGTGCCCCGGGCGCGAGTTAAGCTCGCTACGCCACTGGACAGCAGATAATAGTCGGATTATTTCATTGTCTTATTTTTGAAAAGCTCCCGTTGTTCACATACATCGGTCTTTTTTTAAAAATTAATTTATTTGTTTGCAACTTCACGAGCTTAAAGAATTGAATAACACGGTATTAAACTACCGCTACATCAAGATCTATAAATTTAATGCAGTTCTTTCTAAGTATTAAACATGTGCATTGTGTTTTCAAATTATATTTCATAATAAAAGCATAACTATAAAGTTGGGGTAGATGCAGTGGCGTAGTGAGGGGGGAGCAAGGGGGGCATCATGCCCCGGGCGCTACTCACAATGGGGCACCAAATGGTATATTTTACTATAATATTGTATGGTTTTCGAATGGGGGGGCGCTAAAAAGGTATTGGGGGGCGCTAAAAGGTATTGTGCCCCGGGCGCGAATTAAGCTCGCTACGCCACTGGGTAGATGTTATTTATAAAATGTACTAAGTCATCATGCATTACACAATTTAGTTATTAGCATTATTTTAAATGTACTCGATTATATTTTTGATGATTGAGATGAAATGAAACCTTAAAAAAATTATAACTTATTGTTTAAAGCAAAAATTAGGAATTTACAAATACCAGTCGTATACAAATAGTGGACGTTGAATCAATTACAACTAAATCGAAAGCGTTTTTTTTCCCTTTAAACGTGCTAATTTTGTAACACAGTTTCCTGAATAGCAGAGTTTTTAAAAAAAATACTTAGCCTATATTTATTAAATTCCTAAACTGCTTTTCTCTAATTATCAGAATGATAAATAATCTGCACTACCTGTATGAACGCATTTAAAAACAATTATTATTTTTAGGAAGAGAATCCAGTAGAAGGATAAAAAAAATAAAAATATAAATACATTTGTTAAAAGTTTCTGTTTGTTTTTAACAAGCGTATCATTATCACGCCACTTCAGGTTTTTGTTACCAGTTTTAGAAAAAAAACATGTTTTTCTATATGGTCAATATAGAAATGAATTCTATGGATTTGGTAAAAAAATGTTTTAAAGTATATGGAAGAGGCATAATTTTATGAAATTCCAACTAAACATTTCAAGCAACATAAATTTATGAAATGTTTACACTATTGTTATACTTCTTCCCTCAGATAAAATCAAATATGATGTATTTTGTAAACATCTCATGTCTTCTTAACCAAATTATGCCATTCAGATAGGATTGATAAAAATGACAAATTTTAAATACCCATAATCACCTATAGACCTTTCTATATAACTTTTTTTTTTTTCATCTTGACGCTGGTAAAAGTTGGAAATATTTAGAAATATTAGAAAGTTTTAATTCTAAAAAGAAATGCTTTTAAAAAACATTTTCGTTCAACATTTAAAATAATGTTAAAAGTGCATTTTGCGTTGAAATCTTTTTTTTTTTTTTGGAAGGAAATTTAAAAAAATAAATAAATAATTTGTTTGTGTCAAAATTAATTTAAAAAAAAAGATAAAAACACATTTCTTTGCAGTAATATAGAATTTTTTTTATGTATAACACACCTAGTCAAGAAGAGCCGTCGCATGACTTTTTGTGGCCCCCTGCCATATTTGTGGCCCCCTGCCATATTTGTGGCCCCCTGCCACTGTTTGGTTAAGTCTTTTCTCCAACATTCAAAGTTGACAATTCAAAAAGTGTCCACATTACAACTTTAAGCTCTTAAAGTATCAGAGGCCCCCCTGCACCTGTAGGGGATACAAGGCCCACACGATAGCTCTGGGGTCAAGTGACTAGCATCTCTCCCATTGCTCTGAAAACATGTTTTGAAAACGTGAAATTCATTACGTTTAAAGTGGGCTTATTACAAGGGTGAAAGCTAGAGAAGCCGAATGAATGACAACGTTTGTTTGTGATCCGTTTGGCGGCACAGTGTTATAAGTGACCGACAGCAGGCGGCCCGCGGCATGCCAGTTGGGGTCAATAGTAATTGGGTGGGTGAGGTAAATATATTTACACAGCTGTTTTTAAATGAATAATTGTATGTATCTGTTTTTTTATTATGTCACGTGTTTTGTGTGCTAATTTTTATGTGAAACGCGGTGAGCCTAGCCCTAGGCTTGGGGGGGGGGGGAGCGCGCTATATAAGACCACTTTAATAATAATAAATCATAATAATAATAGTCAGTATACACACATTGTAATTCAATGAAAGATTTTATAAACATTTTTTTTTACTAATTAATTGCGAGGAATATTTATATATTTAAATTTCTTTTGGGTGCCACATTCAACTACAAATGTCTAGCTCGGTGAATGCTATTCAACTACTAATGTCTGGCTCGGTGAATGCTATTCAACTACAAATGTCTAGCTCGGTGAATGCTATTCAACTACTAATGTCTAGCTCGGTGAATGCTATTCAACTACAAATGTCTAGCTCGGTGAATGCTATTCAACTACTAATGTCTGGGTCGGTGAATGCTATTCAACTACAAATGTCTTGCTCGATGAATGCTATTCAACTACAAATGTCTAGCTCGGTGAATGCTATTCAACTACAAATGTCTGGCTCGGTGAATGCTATTCAACTACTAATGTCTGGCTCGGTGAATGCTATTTAACTACAAATGTCTAGCTCGGTGAATGCTATTCAACTACAAATGTCTAGCTCGGTGAATGCTATTCAACTGAAATTCGGTTCAAATCCTAATATTGAGTTGTCTATTTTCAAATTCGTAGTTTTATTATAACAAAACTCGCAACATTACACAATCGTTTATATTTTTAAATCCTTTATATTGATTTTGCTTTTGTTCGTGGCAGACTGGCAAAATATTCGTCGGCCAATTGACCCACTTCCCGTCAACCTATCGAGAGACGAAACTTGGCACGTAGATTCGTTGGCGATGACAACTGATTTTTCTTTTTTATATTTTCAGCTCCACTTCCCACTGCAACTAACGAAAATCATTTTTTTTCCTGTTTTTTTTAAAAGGGGAAGATGAAGAAAATATGATGAAACTGATTTCATCAAATAAAAATCCTAACTGCACTAAATGAGATTCTTTAAGAAAATGAATATCGCAAGAGAGTTTAGTGCGCAATAGTTTCTTTTGTTTTTCTGGAAAAGTTGGTGAAGTAAATCTTCGGTGTAAAAGCGGGTGGGTCATTAGAATATTAACATAAAATAAATTAATTAAAAATGCATATAAAGCCGGCCTGATATAAAGGATTTATACGAAAAAAACTTGTTTTAGGGTTTTCTTTATGAAAATATATTTTTAAAAAAAAACGAGTACCCGATAGTCTCCTTAAAGTCTAGATGTTTGAAAATCTAACGTGTGGTGCTGCTGTAAATCTAACGCGTGGTGCTGCTGTAAATCTAACGCGTGGTGCTGCTGTAAATCTAACGCGTGGTGCTGCTGTAAATCTAACGTGTGGTGCTGCTGAAAATCTAGCGTGTGGTGCTGCTGTAAATCTAACGTGTGGTGCTGCTGTAAATCTAACGTGTGGTGCTGCTGTAAATCTAACGCGTGGTGCTGCTGTAAATCTAACGTGTGGTGCTGCTGTAAATCTAACGCGTGGTGCTGCTGTAAATCTAACGCGTGGTGCTGCTGTAAATCTAGCGTGTGGTGCTGCTGTAAATCTAACGCGTGGTGCTGCTGTAAATGTAACATGTGGTGCTGCTGTAAATATAACGTGTAGTGCTACTGTAAATCTAACGTGTGGTGCTGCCGTAAATGTAACGTGTAGTGCTACTGTAAATTTAACGTGTGGTGCTACTGTAAATCTAACGCGTGGGGCTACTGTAAATTTAACGCGTGGTGCTGCCGTAAATCTAACATGTAGTGCTACTGTAAATCTAACGAGTAGTGCTACTGGTACTGGAAAAAGCAAAGTTAGTTTGGGTTATTAAAAACGCTTTTCTTAATGATGAGTTTCAAAATGAAAAGCCCGAACATTCGGAGCTGTAACTTCAAATATTGATGCCGCCTTCACAATCTAAACATTGTGGAAACGCTCAGTCCATGCGGCCCCAGCTCCTGCCCCAGTTCTCGCCCCAGCTCCCACCCCAGCTCCCACCCCAGCTCCCACCCCAGCTCCCACACCAGCTCTCACCCAGCTCCCGCCCTAGCTCTCACCCCAGCTCCCACCCCAGCTCCCGCCCCAGCTCCCGCCCTAGCTCCCAACCCAGCTCCCACCCCAGCTCCGGCCCGAGCTCCCACCCCAGCTCCCACCCCAGCTCCCGCCCCAGTTCCCAACCCATCTCCCACTCACCCACCCACAGCACACTTGAGACGTCCAAGACTAATTTTAGACCAGCCCGATCTAGAGTTTAGTCTGGGCGCCCACCCGAGGTCATTAATTACAGGAAGGTAAAACGACTTCAAAATTCATTTAAAAGTTGATTGAATTTGACGGCGTCCCCCGCGCTAAACCCTCATCGGTTCAAATTTCTGTCAGCCATTTCGCTTATTTAAACAAGTATGGTTTATTCTTTTAGATTTTTGCTTTATAGTTTTCTGACACAAGAATTCCAAATAGATTTATCCTTTTTGCCATGACGGTGTTTCTTTCGGGCATCTTCCAAAGGGTAAGGGGTGTCGCTCCCAGAGAAAGTCAAATCTCCCCCCTCCCCCCGGCTCGGAGAGAATGTGGACAACAAGAAACTAAATTCTATATAAAAAAAAAGGGACTACATTTTAATAACAGTAGGGTGTTAATTATAAAATGCATGCTGGCGAAATGATTTATAAAAAAACAGGGTTATTAGGATAATTATAAATGGTCTTGATTCCACGCATGTTGAGTTAGATAAAAGGCAAACTTTAAAGAATGGAGAAATTTTTTTTTTAAACAAAAATTAAAAGATACAAATAATGCACGTTGTGTCAAACATTCAATTTGACAACGTTCAGGTTTTCTTTAAAAATGAAATTATGGTGACACAGTTTCTTTAATATGAGAGTTTAAAGAAAAAAGATACTCGGCCTATATTTATTAAATTACCCAGGGCTTTTCTATCTTAAATGCCAATGAACAATCTGCCCAACATTATTAATTTTTTTTTATTGGTACCATCTGTAGAACAAAAAAAATAGTATTTCTAAATCGTTAGTTCACACGATAAATTTCGCGTCAAATTTGTTGTATGAACGCACTATTTTGTGCGTGGTTTCTTTTTTGGGGCGAATTTGATCAAATAGTACTTTGAAAGTTGCGACAAGGCTTCATACACGAATTGCATCAAATGCTTGAAGGAAAATTTGATCGTGTGAACCGACCCTAAATCGTCAAAAAATGTACTAAAGCATATGGTAGAGGCAACTTGTAATTAATCTGAAGAAAGTTATACTAGTTTGAATTTCAAAATAAACATTTCAATCAACTGAATATTGGGATATGTATACTTTATTTTTCAACGATTTCCCTCAGTCAATACTACACCTTAATAAACATATGATATTTTTTGAAAACATCTCATAACTTGTTAACATAATTATGAAGTTTATATACCATTAATAAATATAACCAGCTTTAAAAGCCCATACAAATGTATAAAACTGTCTATATAAAAAAAAAAGTCTTTTTATTTCTTTTTGACACCGATAAAACTTGGGCATATTTAAAAAAAAGTCAATTATCATAAGTAAATTGTTTTAGATTATTTTTTTATATTTGCGTTCGACATGTATAATGATTTGAGCAGTGCCTCTTTTGTGATTGAATCACCTTTTAAAGGGATTTAAAAAAAGAAAAGTATAGCACAACCAGGTCAAACAGAGCCGTTATTAGATTTTAAGATCTAGCACAACCAGGTCAAACAGAGCCGTTATTAGATTTTAAGATCTAGCACAACCAGGTCAAACAGAGCCGTTATTAGATTTTAAGATCTAGCACAACCAGGTCAAACAGAGCCATTATTAGATTTTAAGATCTAGCACAACCAGGTCAAACAGAGCCGTTATTAGATTTTAAGATCTAGCACAACCAGGTCAAACAGAGCCGTTATTAGATTTTAAGATCTAGCACAACCAGGTCAAACAGAGCCGTTATTAGATTTTAAGATCTAGCACAACCAGGTCAAACAGAGCCATTATTAGGCTTTAAAATCTAGCACAACCAGGACAAGCACTGCCGTTATTAGACTTTAAGATCTAGCACAACCAGGACACAAACACGGCCGTTACTAGACTTTAAGATCTAGCACAACCAGGACAAGCACGGCCGTTACTAGACTTTAAGAGCTAGCACAACCAGGACAAGCACGACCGTTACTAGACTTTAAGATCTAGTTCAACCAGGACAAGCACGGCCGTTATTAGACTTTAAGATCTAGCACAACCAGGACAAGCACGGCCGTTACTAGACTTTAAGATCTAGCACAACCAGGACAAGCACGGCCGTTACTAGACTTAAAGAAGCCCCCCAGACACTTTTCAATTTTGCCCCTTCCCCCACCCATTTGCATTCAACGTTGATAATTACAAAAAGTGTCCACATCACAGCTGTGTGCCCCATAAAATATTTTAGCCCCCCCCCCCTGAAGCAATAGGGGTTGCAGGGCCGACACGATGGCCCTGTGGTCAAGTGACACATAATCTTTTATAAAAATCTCTCCCGTTGCTCTCTGATTAAGTGTAAAATTGTGCCAAGCTAATTTCAGGTATGTGCTAAAATAACTTCTTGCATTTTAAATATATTTTTTAAATTTTCAAGGGACTAAAAAGACTAAGCTGGGGCAAAAAAGCATACCCTCAAGGGCGACACAAGTGGAATGAATTTAGTTCATGTTGGGCTGGGTAAGAGTTATATATGTCCCTAATCGTTAATATGGATACTTTTGGTCTGAAATTCCCCTTACCAAATTATATGATAGTAACAATAAAATTCTAGTATGCGCCAAAATGCATCCCTGCATTTTGATTTTATGATAAATTGTCTAAAAGCCCCCCCCCCCCGCTTTTGCATAGGAAACTGCCCCCCCCCCCCCCCACATCGATCAATGTGACAGTACGGGGTTAAATCTAAGCTTTTGCCAAATGATTACCCTGTGGTACACCATAACTGGAGTAAATTTAGTTTTTGTATGCCACTAGGCAAATTCCTTTCCCGGATCTAAAAGTCTAATAGTAACACAGACTTAATGTAAATACGTGCTCCACAATGCAACTCTTGATTTTGTTTATATAATAATTCAAGAGCCATCACCGCCATCGATTTCTACCCTACCTCCTGATGAAAATGAGAGTAAAGCTGGACCCGATGGACAATGTTTGTGCTGATAGGTACACTGTGTAGTGGCGTAACTAGAGTAAGCGTCACCTTTTGCGGCCCAAAATTTTCAACGTGTCCCTTTTCACGATACAAGCTTTGCATTTGTAAAGAAATGCCGCCCCTGGCCATAACAAGAAGTGACACCTGGGTGGACTATCCTATTCATCCCCAACCATTTCTACGCCACAGGCAGAGGGAAAGCTATAACTTTTTTACGCCCACCCCCCCCCCCCACTTTTAACTCTGAAACCCATTTTTTTAAATCCATTAAATACCATTAAAGCCCATTTTGGCGCCACCGCTAGTCTGTCACTCGGGAACATTCATCCATCTCTGCACCCCCATAGCTACCTTGTCACTGTCCACCCGAAAATCAGACATGCCCCCTCCCCCCCCCCGCCCCGGATGATATTGTCTGACAGAAGCACTGGTCATGTAGTCTGAAACCCGTGAGATATCTTTGGTCATGTTAAACACTCAGACACATATTATGTTAAGTAATTTTCAATTCTTTTCTTCTTTTTTTTAAAACCATATTTCCCTTTAAGTCGTTCAATAATGCTGTTAAACGTTCTCTATTAAAATTAAAGAAAACTTTTCCCGTTAATCTCAATGGAAGCGCAGGAGTCATGTTATTGTTTAAATTTTATAAGGTCAACAACATATAATCAGGAGACACCATCAATCCGTTGCCCCGTGGGCAGGTGGCTTGAGCCAATGAGAATCATTAATGAGGGCACGCGTCCTTCTTACTTTGGATCATAAACCAAGTTGTGTTAACACAAAAATCTACAACAATAATCAAATATTAGCTGATAACAAACTTATTTGAAAAACAGCGACATTACAAAATGAATGTGGTGAGTCAGCGAAGAACGTCAAACTTTTTTGAAAAACAGCGACATTACAAAATGAATGTGGTGAGTCACCGAAGAACGTCAAAATTTTTTGAAAAACAGCGACATTACAAAATGAATGTGGTGAGTCACCAAAGAACGTTGCATAACTTGCTTTCGTGCGTGTGTCTGTATGAGGGCGTGTGGGTATTTCTTATCTTTACATAGATAACTATTCTCACTTGCGAAGCTAGCTAAACACACGATCCGTCTCATTGAGTGAAACTGTTGCAATAGTTTTTTTCCACTCTCGAGTTTCACATTACAGACGACGGGGAATAGTGAAATGAATTGAAGAGTTGTTGGGCGAGACAAAGTTTGAGTTCAACGCCCCTGGGAAATGGGAGACTATAGTCTCTATTTAATGGCTTACATCATTTTGGTTTGTTTCGTTGGTGGTGAGGGGGTGGTTTGGGTAGGGGGAATCAAATACGTCAGTGACGTCAGAAAGTCCTGAATTTGTGCCCAACATTAAGTCACTCGTCACATGACGCATTACAGGAGTGTTTCTTCTAGAACTGTGGTCGGCAAACTCATTAGTCAAAAGCGCCAAAAATCAGCAGCAGGCCGATTAAAAAAATTTTGAGAGCCAAATTTCTTTTCAAGAACCTATCAAGAACCATGTTTTTCGGAGTCCAAACCGATTTGTGGCCGGCTGGCCGAGCCGCACTCATGTCGCTAAAGAACCGCATGCGGCTCGCGAGCCGCGATTTACCGAACACTATTCTAGGATGTGTTTACAATGCGTCATAGAGTTTAAAAAATAATAATAATACATTGCTCAGCTTCTGCTTTTATTATTAATACTTTAATTAAGACCCTGAATGTGTTTTGGCATCTGTCCATCACAATATGACGACGGTTTAAACTTCGCAGGACTAAATCACAATGCCAGAACTTTTTTATTCAGCAAATCCTCTCTCTCTCCCCACGGATCATATGTTTACGATACAGCTTGGCACCAGTAGCGTCGCAAAAGGCTGTCGGGTGTTTCATTGCGCCACTGACATACCGCCTTGGAGTTTTTCTTCTCTTAGACGCGTTGCCATCCAGGCTAACGAGTACCATCCACCCAGGGTGCTGGTGACGAGTACCATCCACCCAGGGTGCTGGTGACGAGTTTTGCTTGTTTAGATTTTTGCTGGGATTGAAATTGGTACTGCCACAATTTAGATCGCACAGCCACCCAGCCACACAGACACCCAACCACACAGCCACCCAGTGACAGAACCGCCGAGCCACCCAGCCAGCCCGCCACACTGTCCCCCAACAACACATCCACCGAGCCACACAGCCACCTTGCCACCCAGCCCTACAGCCACCCAGCCACACAGCCACACAGCCACACAACCAGCGAGCCACCCAGCTACCCAGTAACCCAGCCACACAGCCACGGAGCCAGCCAGCCACCCAGCCCCACAGCCACACAGTCACCGAGCCACCCAAGATCATGACAAAGGTCATAATTAAAGCACCAATTCCCTGATTTAAACATGACTTAGACTCCGGCTATGACCACGACTAAATCCCAAAGACACAAATTAAAACCAATTAGAAAAATGCCAAGATTTTGACCCCAACAAAGATTCTGACCAAGACCGGGACTAGGAACCAAAATTAAAATATCGACCCTGATGCCTGAGTTTTCTATTTAACAAAGTAAAATGTCCTTCTTTTCACGTTGAATTTATCTACTGGGTCATCGTAAGACATGTCATCCTAAGATTAGTGTTACCATTGTCCACTGCACGAGCCACTGCGCCATGAACTGCTCGGAGAAGACTCGTGAAAGTCGTATATTTTATTCACGAACCGCAACCATCTTAAAGCTAAAACAACAAAAACATTTGCATAGGTGATTTATGTTCATTCAACAAAGAGCCTCCTGTTCAAAAATACATTCAAAAGAAGTTGTCACACTCATAACCACAATTGGACAGCCAATTTCTTTCAGCTTTAATAAACAAAAATCTTACATTAGATAGAATATACTGAATACTTAATATTTCTTGAGATGGATCTTTTAAAACAAGAGATAAAATGTAAAAATTAAACTAATATTATTGGCCTTATTCAAATGTAGTTGTTGTTGTTTTTGTTTGATTTTTTTTTTACCGTAACGAAACTTTCGTAACCACTGAAATATCTGAAAACAAAATCATTATTGGGTGCCCTTTCCTCCACTGACACATTACGTAACATTGCAAGCCATGGAATATCCCACAGCATCCACACCACAACAGCATCTACACCACCACAGTATCTATACCACCACAGCCTCTACACCACCACAGCCTCTACATCACCACAGCCTCTACACCACCACAGCCTCTACACCACAACTGCCTCTACACCACAACAGCCTCTACACCACAACAGCCTAGATAAGCCATAGTATTCTTCCAGAGGTTTCCAAACGCCGAGATCCTGGGGGGCGTCGCAAGGCTCTGATAAAAATAAATGATAATCGAAGTCAAAACAGATACCTGTTGGGAAATCTCCTTAAAAATAATTAGAGGGACAAATATATTATTATCTTTCATTATAATTGGTTTGGTGGCTGCTTCTTACTGAAATGTCCTGTACATTAAAAAGAAACTAAACGATGTGGGGTGAGACGTTACGAAGTGGCTAGAGGTACACGGGTACCATAATTGATTATGATGGGATGTTTAAAAAAAAGTAAAATATAATTGTTGGGTTTGTAAGACCAAATGAGGTATGAAATGAAAGATAATTGAATGGACTATACGTTTGAAATCTTAATTCTTCAGTATTACTAAAAAAAGAACTACCACAAATGACATCCGATTAGCATTGAGCTTAATGGTACCCAGGTGCGAATGGCGGCGCTGCGTGTCCGGGTCCATTGTGACTAAATGCTATTAGGATGTCATTTGTGGTAGTTTATTTTAGTTAAAATGAAGAATTAAGTTTACAAACGTATAGTCCATTCAATTATCTTTCATTTGATGCCTCATTTGGTCTTACAAACCCAACAATAATATTTTACTTTTTTTTAAAAATCCCAACATAATCAATTATGGTACCCGTGTACCTATAGGAGCAGCTGAGACGTTAACAATTATTTCCAGTGTGTCGTAAGATCAGAAAGGTTGGAGAGTGCCGACCTGTAGCAACAGAAAAGAACGTGCTCAAATTATTTTTTTATTTAAAAAGCCATATAATTGGGACATTTTGAAAACGCCATGAATGTTAAATCAACATCAAGTATTTGTATTTTGCCATTACTCTAAGAGCTTTCAGCGGATTGTGGGTTACAATTGAATGAACCCAGATTATATCTCTTTTCACTTATGGAATGGAGTTCATGTTCAGCCGTCATACGTGTCACAAAATGAAAGTGGACGATATGATGAAACTATTTCAAGTTAAAATGTAAAGTAATTGCAATTAAGGTTTTAGAAAAAAAAACAGTTGGCAAAGCTGTATAAATTAAAGCAGTATCTTTATATTCTTTAATAAATATTTTAATATTCCTTCTGTGTGGGTTAGTAGAAAAATTATTTCCACTTTACCCACCCCCCAATTTTTTTTTGGATTGGTCTGTAAATTGTATGTGTGTGGAAGATTGAAACTTTTTGTTTGCTGGCGTGTGTGTTTGTGTTTGTGTGTGAATGACGTGTCTTTGTGCGAATGATGTGTCTGTGTGCGTGTAGGTCAAGTCCTGCAAGTGCACCTTCACACGACTGACTCTTGTCTTTAAGTTACTTGAGCACGGGGAACGGGGGCAGACATTACACACTATGATAGGGTTCAGTTTGGTCAAACGTTTTGCACTGAGTTAATTCTGCCAACTTTCACGTTAGCCATTCATGTACGTGTTGTTCAACATCTGTGCAGTCATTTGAAGCTTTCTCGCCTTTCTCCCTGTCCCCCTGAATTCCCAAAATGCTACCCAAGGGACACCATGCAAAGAAAGAATCATGTTAAGAACATTATAGAATGTGAAAACTGCGGCCAACCCCCCTCCCCCCTTGTCCCCACCCCTCCCCCTTGTCCCCTTCCCTTTGTCCCCCTCCCCTTGTCCTCCTTCCCTCATCCCCCTCCCCTTTGTTCCCCTCTCCCTTGTTCCCCTCCCCTTGTTCCCCTCCCCTTGTTCCCCTCCCCTTTGTCCCCATCCCCCTCCCACTTGTCCCCCTCTCCCTTGTTCCCCTCTCCCTTGTTCCCCCTCCCCCTTGTCCCCCTCCCCCTTGTCCCCCTCCCCCTTGTTCCCCCACCCCCTTGTCCCCATCCCCCTCTTTCACTACTTATTTTCTCCGTAGGAGATTATTTGATGCTCTATGTCACTACCACCAAGAAGTGCAAATTGGCGAGCATCCAGTTGGCCCCAGGCAGACGTAATGAAAACGTGAGCTAACGAGCTATGCGATACTGACCCTAGGAGGGATGGCCTTGTATCAGGGATTATCTTTTTTCTTTTGTCGACTCGTCAATAGAAATGAAGGTTTACAGTAACGTGGTGTCAGAAGTTAACATTTTAATAGCAATGTGGTGTCAGAAGTTGACATCTCAACAGAAATGGTTTTAGTCACATAAATGATCGTAGGCCGAAGTATGAAATACTAATTACGTTAGATCAGCGGTTCTGTAAATTTTAACATCAATGTGCCTTCGGCATCACAGTTAATAATAAAACAGTAGTCTATTGTTTATTCGATATGATTTATTGCATTCGTGACACATTGCCTGCCGAGCTTTTTTTTTTTGGGGGGGGGGGGGGGCGTGAATGTAGTGGGGGTTTAGGGAGAGAGTCGGTAGGTAGAGAGAGTGTGAGTACCTATCGACGAGGAGTGAAGGAGAGGGTGCGTGTATTCAGTGAGGGAGAGAACTCAGATTAGGTGTCTAGGTTTAGATATTTAAAAAAAATGTGGTGGGGTGATGACTACAAAACTCTTATTCCTTTACATGCTGACTTCGTCATTTAACGTTGGTCCATGACGACAGTAGCACATTCAGAACATCTGCTCTGCTGTGGGCCTAGAAATATATGGGATGACTGGTCTTATCAGTATTGTTACACACAATATAAGTCTCTAAGCAGTGCTCTCTAGACTACCAAAATAATGTTCATGTTAGTGCTCTGATATTTCATCTTTGTCCGAAATAAAAGGTCAGCACCTATTGATGTCCCTGTTTTTTTTTAATTCAGTGCACTTATGAGACTGTTTCATTTCTAACAAAGAAGTCAGTGCACTCATGAGACTGTTTCATTTCAAGCAAATAAGTCAGTGCACTCATGAGACTGTTTCATTTCAAGCAAAGAAGTCAGTGCACTCATGAGACTGTTTTATTTCAAGCAAAGAAGGCAGTGCACTCATAAGACTGTTACATTTCTAGCCATGCTGAGACCTCATAAACCTTTCTGGGGGCAACATCGCTCCACACAAGTATCCGCAGAAGCACACGATAAACAATTGTTAAGACATCAGGAGAAGAAGCATCAGCTCCCATCAGCAGAGTTCACGGGCTATAAACCAGAGTTGCTACGTCATTGACGGACACGTTAACAATGGAAGTGAGATCGAAACTAGACGGGAAGGAGGTGGGGAGACATGAATATTTTAAGGAGGCATGAAAATAACGCTAGCAGTAATGTACAGCCCGAATGTGAAGGTGTCATCGTGGGTGGGCGCATGAACCAGTCTCCACACCTCTGCCCCCCTCTCTCTCTCTCTTGTTACATCGCACACATGTACAAGGAGGCATAAATCGATTAGACCTGAATACACAACTGATCAGATCTATTACTCTCTGTTTCCACATCATGATATTTTCTTAAGAGGCGGCAAGGGAGCCGCTTACCGAGATAGAGCTATGCGTGGCGATTCGGCAGCTCAGCAATTCGGCAATTTAGAACAGTCAGGGTAACTCGCCTGGTGAGATGCGATGGACTAGACCAGGGTTGTCTTTGTCACACCCGGGTTGATTGGCTCACGAAAAGAGATTTAGTGCGTCTTGAATGACCGAGTCCTGATGACGCCATAACACTTCCGTCATTAGTCTATTAGAACCGCCTAAAGCAGCGGTTCTCAGCCTATGGGTCGCGACAACTTTGAGGGTCGAATGACCCTTACACAGGAGTCGCCTAAGACCATCGGAAAACACATACTCATGAAGTAGCAATGAAATTAATTTTATGGTTAAGGGGGGTCACCACAACATGAGGAACTGCGTAAAAGGGTCGCGGCATTAGCAAGGTTGAGAACCAGTGGCCTAAAGAATGTAGTTTTGTATGATCGGTACCATGTTATGTGTATATTTTGGGATTATTTCTCCCTTTAACGTGAGCTTCTGGGTGGGGGTGTAAATAATGTGACCGCGTCGCATGTCTTCATTAAATTTGTGAGTGAAATAATTGAGCTTCCTGCGGATAACCGTGAAGTGGTACAGTTTGGTACAGTTTGGTAGAGTTTGGTACAGTTTGGTTCACTTCAAGATCCTTCAACTGCTCTAAAAAAATCAAATGATCTTGATATAAATTTACAGTCTTCATAAATTCTGACATTATGACTGAAATTATTTCAGTGAAAAATACCACAAAAAAAAAAAAAAAAACTTTCTGCTCTTAAATTCCTAGAAAAAAAATATTGTTATAAATTATTATTTAAAAGATAAAACGTAGAACTGTTGAGTAATTTGCCGGTGCGATAATTCACAGCACAGAGCAGCTACAACGAAAAAAAATGTATTTTAATAATTTTAAAAAGGACAATTAATAATCGATTCACAAACCAGAATGTATTTGTGTCGGTCTCTTTCTTTCGCCTTTTCGTCCTCGGTGCAAATTCTTGTAATATTTAGTTATTTAGTTGGTTCTTAAAAAAAAAAAAAAAAAAACACATCCTTCACGCTACACGCTTTTTGGAGTTTTAACTGCACGGTCTCTTGCGATTAAAAAAAAAAACTTTTTTACTCTCAGTTTCATTTACCAATTTTTACTTTACTAACAATATTTTAGACGACATATATAACACTATTGAGTACTACAACTTGTAAAAGTTTTAAGGTACTGGGTCTATCTGTACTATGGATATCATGTTTTTAAAAGATGTTCATTTTTGACATTTTTTTCGCAACGAATTACCCTATAATTGATCAAAATCATTATTTTTCACTAAAATAGATTTTTAAAATATTTTTTAAATTGATTTTTAAGATGATTACTAACAAATGTAGGGACAGTCAGCATTGGTGGCAGAACAATGACCAACCTACATTTTGCGGATGACATAGACGGACTGGCTGGAAGCGAGGAAGAGCTAGCCAACCTAGTAAAGAGTCTCGACAAGATTTCATCGTCCTTTAGCATGCAAATCAGTGCAGAAAAGACAAAAATGATGACGAATAGCACTAATGGCATCACCACTGAAATTAAGGTCGGGGAGGAAAGATTAGAGACAGTTGGCAGCTTCAAGTACCTCGGAGCAATAGTTTCGGAACAAGGCTCCAAGCCCGAATTGATGGCCAGGATTGCGCAGACCACGACAGCACTAAAGAGGCTCAAGAAAATATGGAACGACAAAAATATAGCCCCCAGCACCAAAGTCAGGCTGATGCGCTCATTAATCCTCTCCATTTTCTTATACGCCTGTGAGTCATGGACGTTAACAGCAGAACTTAAAAGGAAAATAAAGGCGATGGAGATGAGATGTTACAGAGGCATTCTTGGCATCTGCTATACAGACCACATCACAAATGAGCAAATAAAAGAAAGGATTCGTCAAGCAATTGGGCAATATGATGGCCTCCTGAAGTCTGTTAAAAAGCGCAAACTTGAGTGGTATGGCCACGTGACCAGAAAACAAGGGCTCGCCAAAAATATCTTGCAGGGCACTACTATCGGAGGAAGAAGAAGAGGAAGACAAAAAAATAGATGGGAAGATAATGTCAAAGAATGGACGGGATTAAATTAGGCGATGCTATGCGTAGGGCAGAAGACCGAGAGGAATGGAGAAGAATAGTGTACATGTCATCTGTGGCGCCCCAACGGTCGAATGACTAAGGGACCTGATGATGATGATGATGACTAGCAAATGAAACCAAAAAAATTGTCAAATTCCCTTATTTCAATTTGGTGTTTAACCTGCCCTTAAAGGATTAATTCAAATTTGTATTCATCATCGTATCATATTTATTATTATTAACCTTACACAAAACAATGTCCAAGCATACATATTATCAAGTACACAAAACTGTGTCCAAGCATGCAAATTATACCGTTCTTTTTTTTTGTAACTCCAAAAATGTCCATGGTGTTTCATTATTCGTATAACCTTTTCGCACTCGTTGGTTTTAGTCTGAGGACTCCATAAAGCTTATGTTAGTGTCATCCATTTTCGGACTTACGGCTCAGGGTGACAGAGCTCATGGTTTAGTTATTTTAGGATAACAGGAGCCCACCTGGGATTTGGGTCTAGTCAACGAGACCATTTTGTTTAAATAAAAGAGTTGTCAGGCATTTTCAAGCAGATGTGTTTGCCGATGAGGTCATTCACTTTCATTTTAGGTCGATGTGTTTCATTGCCGACGAGGTCATTCACTTTCATATTATGTCGATATGTTTCATTGCCGACGAGGTCATTCACTTTCATATTATGTCGATATGTTTCATTGCCGACGAGGTCATTCACTTTCATATTATGTCGATGTGTTTCATTTCCGACGAGGTCATTCACTTTTTTATTTTATGTCGATGTGTTTCATTGCCGATGAGGTCTTTCACTTTTTTATTTTATGTCGATGTGTTTCATTGCCGATGAGGTCATTCACTTTCATTTTATGGCGATGTGTTTCATTGCCGATGAGGTCATTCACTTTCATTTTATGGCGATGTGTTTCATTGCCGATGAGGTCATTCACTTTCATTTTATGGCGATGTGTTTCATTGCCGATGAGGTCATTCACTTTCATTTTATGGCGATGTTTCTCATTGCCCTTTTCTCTCTATCCCCCTCTCTCCCTCCCCTCTCTCTCTCCCCCTCTCTCTCTCTTCCTCTCTCTCTTTCTCTGTCTCTCTCTAATTAATACTTCTGCATTACATATTCTCTGTCAAACATCTACTATCTCGAACATGAGCTCTCTCTCTCTCTCTCTCTCTCTCTTTCATTTTATGTCGATGTGTTTCATTGCCGATGAGGTCATTCACTTTCATATTATGTCGATGTGTTTCATTGCCGATGAGGTAATTCACTTTCATATTATGTCGATGTGTTTCATTTCCGATGAGGTCATTCACTTTCATATTATGTCGATGTGTTTCATTGCCGATGAGGTCATTCACTTTCATATTATGTCGATGTGTTTCATTTCCGATGAGGTCATTCACTTTCATATTATGTCGATGTGTTTCATTGCCGATGAGGTCATTCGCTTTCATATTATGTCGATGTGTTTCATTGCCGATGAGGTCATTCACTTTCATATTATGTCGATGTGTTTCATTGCCGATGAGGTCATTCACTTTCATATTATGTCGATGTGTTTCATTGCCGATGAGTTCATTCGCTTTCATATTATGTCGATGTGTTTCATTGCCGTTGAGGTCATTCACTTTCATATTATGGCGATGTGTTTCATTGCCGATGAGGTCATTCGCTTTCATATTATGGCGATGTGTTTCATTGCCGATGAGGTCATTCGCTTTCATATTATGTCGATGTGTTTCATTGCCGATGAGGTCATTCGCTTTCATATTATGGCGATGTGTTTCATTGCCGATCAAGCCATTTACTTTTACTTTAAAATGAATCAAATTAACACTTTAAGCTTTTGGTCAGAATGGCCTGACCTTGTTCAAGGGCAACAAAAACGAAAGAGTAGAACAATTTGGACAATTCCCTATTAGTTATGTAATAAAAAAGACAAATACAAAAAATACAAAACAAAAACAATTATCTCCCCCTCCTTCCAAATCCCGCCCCCCCTCCCCCCCCCCCCCCCGCCCCCAACGACCACCAGGGAAAAGGTTTTTGCAAAAAGGAAAAAAAAAAAAGAAAAGGGGGACTTAAATCTATTCAATCTTTGCTTTGTTTTTCTGTCCCCTCTCTTCACCAGAACTTTAAAGCCCCACCAGCTGCTTTTTCTTTTAGTAAGGTTTTCACTCGAGAGTGTATTGTTTGTCACACTGGCAGGCACAATTGAAAACAGTTGTACACTTGATCATGTTTTAATCGAATGCAAAAAGCAAGATTGCTTCAGCTAAAGAGTTCGTTGACCCGGCTGGATTTATTTTTTTTAAAAAAAAAGGGGGGGGGGGTGGTGGAGTGGTTTGACCTTTGTACTGAATCTGATGGTCTTAAGGGTGGAAAAAAAAGTATTATTAAACAGTTTCAATGTAATTCTCTGTCTCTCTCCCTCCCTCTCTCTCCCCCTCTCTCTCTCCCCCTCTCTCTCTCTCCCCTTTTCCCTCTATCTCCCTCTCTCCCCTCTTCCTCTCTCCCCCTTTCTCTCCCTCCCTCTCTCTCTTTCTCTGTCTCTCTGTCTCTCTCTAATTAATACTTCTGCATCACATATTCTCTGTCAAACATCTACTCTCTCGAACATACGCTCTCTCTCTCTGTCTCTCTCCCTCCCTCTCTCTCTCTCTCCCCCTCTCTCTCTCTCCCCCTCTCTCTCTCTCCCCCTCTCTCTCTCCCTCTCTCCCCTTTTCTCTCTATCTCCCTCTCTCCCCTCTCTCTCTCTTCCTCTCTTCCCCTCTCTCTCTCTCCCCCTCTTTCTCTGTCTCTCTGTCTCTCTCTAATTAATACTTCTGCATCACATATTCTCTGTCAAACATCTACTCTCTCGAACATACGCTCTCTCTCTCTCTGTCTCTCTCCCTCCCTCTCTCACTCCCCCCTCTCTCTCCCCCTCTCTCCCCCTCTCTCTCTCTCCCCCCCTCTCTCTCTCTCTCTCCCTCTCTCTCTCTCTCTCTCTCTCTCTCTCTCTCTGACCAACATCATCCTCCCCCCCAAAAAAAAACCACACTCACACGATATTTCTAGCTGTGTCTCTATCTGACGATCACATTGTCTCTCTAACTTTCTCTCTTTATTCTTTCTCTCTACTTCATTCTCTCTTTCTCTCACCACGCTCAAACACGCTCACACACAAAAGTGACCCCAGATGCAGCAAACACTCCAGCCATGTATCAGACTAAAAGGCGGCTTCGTGTGATCCCTGGGATCTTACCGTGAATGACAAGAACAACTACACCGAGCAACAAACTCAGATTCCCCGGGCAGATGAGGAGAGTGATGGTCTTACCCGAAACAATCCAACTAATGACATTTTGTCACAGCAGACAGAGGAGTGTGGAATTCTGTTGAACCTTTACAGAAAAGGGACAATTTAAAAAATAAATAATTTTTAACATCAATAATTAATGTTGTTATCATCGAACAAAAAGCACCCCGAAAGGTAATGTGATATTATATTCAGTGGTGTCGTTCAGCCGGTTCAAACCGGTTTGGTAGGAGCATTCCCTAATATTTGTATTAGATCCTTTATATAAAATCCACTTTTGTTTGTGGCTGGCTGACTCACAAGCTGGGTGGTGAAACCTTCGGATGGCTAATGGACCCACTTCCAGTTGAGCTATCATAGACCCAATGCCGATGACAACACATTTTATAAAAAAATTCCGCCCCAACCCCAACCCCCCCCCCCCCTTAACCGAACCATCAAAAGTCAGTTTTGTCTGTTTTTCAAGCAAAAACAAAACAAAATAAAATAAAATTCCCGGTAACTGCGCTATATAATACAGGTTTTTTGTTTTTTGTTTAATTTTTATTTTTCTGAAATGGTGCAAGTAATCTACAGTGTAAAAGCGGGTGGGTCATTAGAAAATTAAATAGTTCAGGGCGTGAAAATTGTTTGGTT
The DNA here is from genome assembly GCA_964017045.1 of Omphiscola glabra. Classification (NCBI taxonomy): domain Eukaryota; kingdom Metazoa; phylum Mollusca; class Gastropoda; family Lymnaeidae; genus Omphiscola; species Omphiscola glabra. The sequence continues at coordinate 51,414,646 of OZ024794.1, read as the reverse complement.
GCGAGCATTTGTTGGGTGTGTGCCCTAATTTGGATTTTTATAATGTGGGTTACTTGTATGCATGTTCTTAAAAATTTTCAGCAGCCCAGCCTTCCCTCATTTTCTAAACGATATAGACAAAAAAAAAACAACTATGTTTTTAGTGGTCGTTTATTTTTAGTTATGCGAACCGGTTGTTAAATTATTTTAATCCAGCCACTTATTATATTCCTCAACAGATCCCAAACCTCGTTTCGTTCATCTTGTTACAACCTGATAAATGTAAAACTAAACAGTTCTAACATTAGATATTAAATAAACAATTGTCGAGGATAGAACACGGGTGTCCCCTGTCGCCGAACTGCTTTCTACTACACCAGTGGTTCTCAGCCTTTCTAATGCCGCGACCCTTTAATGCAGTTCCTTATGTTGTGTCGACCCATCCCCAACATTATGTTCGTCAATACTAACTGATTTTAAAGTATTTGTGTTTTCAGGTGATCTTAGGCGACCCCTGTGATCTTAGCCATCGTTGGAGTGATATCTTAGCCATCATGGGAGTGATATCTTAGCCATCATGGGAGTGATATCTTAGCCATCCTGGGAGTGATATCTTAGCCATCCTGGGTGTGATATCTTAGCAATCATGGGAGTGATATCTTAGCCATCATGGGAGTGATATCTTAGCTATCCTGGGAATAATATCTTAGCCATCATGGGAGTGATATCTTAGCCATCATGGGAGTGATATCTTAGCCATCCTGGGAGTGATATCTTAGCCATCCTTGGAGTGATATCTTAGCCATCCTGGGAGTGATATCTTAGCCATCCTGGGTGTAATATCTTAGCCATCCTGGGAGGGATATTTTAGCCATCCTGGGAGTGATATTTTAGCCATCCTGGGAGTAATATCTTAGCCATCATGGGAGTGATATCTTAGCCATCATGGGATTGATATCTTAGCCATCCTGGGAGTGATATCTTAGCCATCCTGGGAGTGATATCTTAGCCATCCTGGGAGTGATATCTTAGCCATCCTGGGAGTGATTTTGTTTAAGACAAAAATGAAGTAGCATTTGGAGTCACTATTGTAATTAGTGAGCGTTGAATTACGCTGGCTAATGATTCTGGCAGTCCGTCATCTCACGTAGGCCCATCATCTCACGTAGGCCCATCATCTCACGTAGGCCCGTCATCTCACGTAGGCCCATCATCTCACGTAGGCCCATCATCTCACATAGGCCCATCATCTCACGTAGGTCCATTATCTCACATAGGCCCATCATCTCACGTAGGCCCATCATCTTACGTAGGTCCATCATCTCACGTAGGCCCATCATCTCACGTAGGTCCGTCATCTCACGTAGGCCCATCATCTCACGTAGGCCCATCATGTCATGTAGGTCCGTCATCTCACGTAGGCCCATCATCTGGCGTAGGCCCATCATCTCATGTAGGTCCGTCATCTCACGTAGGCCCATCATCTCAGGTAGGCCCATCATCTCACGTAGGCCCATCATCTCACGTAGGTCCATCATCTCACGTAGGCCCATCATCTCACGTAGGTCCATCATCTCAAGTAGGTCCATTATCTCACGTAGGTCCATTATCTCACATAAGCCCATTATCTCACGTAGGTCCATCATGTCACGTAGGCCCATCATCTCACATAGATCCATCATCTCACGTAGGTCCATCATCTCACGTAGGTCCATCATCTCACATAGGCCCATAATCTCAAGTAGGCCCATCATCGTACATAATTCAAACATCTCGCATATGTTTATCATCTCACATAGGCCCATTATTTCACGTAGGCCCATCAGCTCACAAAGGCCCATAACCTCACGTAGGCCCATCATCTCACGTAGGCCCGTCATCTCACGTAGGCCATCATCTCACGTAGGCCCATCATTTCTCATAGGCCCATCATCTCATGTAGGTCCATTATCTCACATAGGCCCATCATCTCATGTAGGTCCATCATCTCACGTAGGCCCATCATCTTAAGTAGGTCCATCATCTCACGTAGGCCCGTCATCTCATGTAGGTCTATCATCTCACGTAGGCCCATCATCTCACGTAGGTCCGTCATCTCACGTAGGCCCATCATTTCACGTAGGCCCATCATCTCATGTAGGTCCGTCATCTCACGTAGGTCCATCATCTCACGTAGGCCCATCATCTCATGTAGGCTCATCATCTCACGTAGGCACATCATCTCACGTAGGTCCATCATCTCACGTAGGTTCTTCATCTCAAGTAGGTCTATTATCTCACGTAGGTCCATCATCTCACATAGGCCCATCATCTCACGTAGGTCCATCATCTCAAGTAGGTCCATTATCTCACATAGGTCCATCATCTCACATAGGCCCATCATCTCACGTAGGTCCATCATCTCACGTAGGCCCATAATCTCACATAGGCCCATCATCTCCCGTAGGCCCATCATCTCACATAGGTACATCATCTCAGGTAGGTCCATCATCTCACGTAGGTCCATCATCTCACATAGGCCCATCATCTCAGGTAGGTCCATCATCTCACATAGGCCCATCATCTCCCGTAGGCCCATCATCTCACATAGGTACATCATCTCAGGTAGGTCCATCATCTCACGTAGGCCCATCATCTCACGTAGGCCCATCATCTTACATAATTCAAACATCTCGCATATGCTTATCATCTCACATAGGCCCATTATTTCTCGTAGGCCCATCATCTCACATAGGCCCATCATCTCACGTAGGCCCATCATCTTACATAATTCAAACATCTCGCATATGCTTATCATCTCACATAGGCCCATTATTTCCCGTAGGTCCATCATCTCACGTAGGTCCATCATCTCACATAGGCCCATCATCTCACGTAGGTCCATCATCTCACGTAGGCCCATCATCTCACATAGGCCCATCATCTCACGTAGGCCCAACATCTCACATAATTCAAACATCTCACATAGGCCTATCATCTCACATAGGCCCATCATATCAAGTAGACCCATTATCTCACATAGGCCCATCATCTCACGTAGGCCCATCATATCCCCACAGTCCGATCATCTTACCCCAGGCCTCTTGTCTTCACAGGCCCATCATCTCGCTACGGACTTGTCACGGGAAGTCAAGAGATTTTCGGGCAGAATTTCCGTATTGAAAACGGTTCGTTTTTCAAGGTACAGCAGACGTTAATGGGCATTTCCTGCAGAAGGCACATTTTGTGTATGGGTGGTTTAATCACAGAATAATTAATCAATATAAAAAACAAACAAGCTCAATCATTGATGCTCCCTTTTCGAGAAACGTTAAAGCTGACAGTTGACTGTTCAATGTGCACTAAACAGCGACCTGATGTCTGCACCGGACAGCGACCTGATATTTGCACTGGACAGCGACCCTGTTATCTGCACTGGATAGTGACCTGATATCTGCACTGGACCGCGACCTGTTATCTGCACTGGACAGCAACCTGTTATCTGCACTGAACAGCGACCTGTTATCTGCACTGAACAGCGACCTGTTATCTGCACTGAACAGCGACCTGTTATCTGCACTGAACAGCGACCTGTTATCTGCACTGAACAGCGACCTGTTATCTGCACTGAAAAGCGACCTGTTATCTGCACTGAACAACGACCTGTTATCTGCACTAAACAGCAACCTATCTGCACTGGATAGTGACCTGATATCTGCACTGGACCGCGACCTGTTATCTGCACTGGACAGCGACCTGTTATCTGCACTGAACAGCAACCTGTTATCTGCACTGAACAGCGACCTGTTATCTGCACTGAACAGCGACCTGTTATCTGCACTGAAAAGCGACCTGTTATCTGCACTGGACAGCAACCTATCTACACTGGATAGTGACCTGATATCTGCACTGGACCGCGACCTGTTATCTGAACTAACGTTTAAAATAGCACTGGATATGTCGTGTTACGTAATTGTCAGTCAAGTGCTGGCCTACAGGATTGAGTTCATATGATCATAAGCTCTTGTTTTTGTGTGTTTTTTTTTTTAATCGTTTTTTTTTTTTACATTCGTTATGAAGTTTTATTGTATTGAGAGTTTGATGTCATGAGGGTTGATAGTCATGAGGATTGATAGTCATGGGGGGTTTATTTCTTTCCCTTAAGGTCGTTACAGCCTTAAGTCTCTAAGTTTCAGCTTAACCCGGACAGCTAAATTTAGGCGCCCAGCTACGTGTGACCACCTCTTTAAATATTTCACACTTTTGCCAAAACTTGATTTTCCATTTATATGTCGTCACCGTTACGATTCGCAATGAATGTCCCGCCAGCTCAAGACAGATATGAGACAGATACGAGACATGCAGGAAAACAATAACTTTCAAATGCTGTAAATACATTTCTATAAGTTTATTTTTTTTAAAATGCTCGTGTACCTAAAATGCTTTGTTAAATGGCGAAGAAACGATCTAATGTTGCTGTGTGACAAAGGCGTTTTTAAACCGTTTGACAGTAGCGGATGCTTTAATACGACAACTGCATTTAATTCAACACGCGGCACAGGTGGGCGAGAAAATGCCGCGCATTTGGTTGGTGGGTAGAAAGTATTCCGCAAAGGTGTCCTTGGAGGCCTGGTGGCCTAGTGGCCTGGTGGCTTTGGTGGCCTAGTGGCCTGGTGGCCTGGTGGCCTTGGTGGCCTAGTTGTCTGGTGGCCTGGTGGTCTGGTGGCCTTGGGGTCTGGTTGCCTGGTGACTGCCTTGGCTTGGATGCTGTTTTAGGCCACATTTTTTAGATGACGTATGAGGCTAGGTGATTCGATTTCGGTTCACCGAGCTTTATTGAATATTACTGGCTAGGAAATAATATTTGCTCTGTATTGAACGTTTAGCTTATCTTAACTCCTCTCTCACTTACCCCCCGCCCCCATTTTCACCAACGCTCATCAATTTAAGCGTTTCATTGAACAATTTTGGACTTGACAAAGCACAACGGTTATTTCAATGAACACTGTCGGACTTGACAATTATTTATCCTATTTAAATAAATTTATTTATGATACATAATGCACTCTTGTCTTCACAACGGGTTATAAATAGTTTAAATAGACAACGAAACCAACTGAGACAAGCCAGAGTGCTGCCAGAGGCAGGTCAACGGGATTTTTATTCAATTGAAATACATATTAAAAATGGCGTCTTTGATTTTGGCTAATGTTCAGCGGATTGTGAATGTTTCAGAATAAAGTTATTTTTTAAAAAATTTGATGGTTTTTTTTTTGGATGAAAAAGTAACATTAAAGTCTTGTGTCTACTTGTTTACTGAATGCGGCATAGACTATAACCAACATTAGTTGATGGCATTGAAACGGTTTTAGGACAATTTTATCTCAGAGAGACATTAACTCATAGTAACTGTTTAGGACAAGGGGGAGGGGGTGGTTGATGGGCCCAGGCTGAACTCTTTTCTTTATATAAATATATTGTATATTCATGGATAACATCTTCGGCTAATTGCATTCTTTTAGTTAAATTTGGGGGGGGGGGGGGGTGATAAACTTGGCCCGTCCATCAGCACTAAAAGTATCTACGCTACTGGTTGTGTTCATCTTTTTCCATTGAATTTTCAGATTGTTGTGTCGAATATATATATATATATATATATATATATTACTAATGGTGACGGTCTCATTAAGTTAATCATGACCACCTGTCTTGATTAACCCTTTGATTAAATACTTATATTATCTGGTGTAATAAGCCAAATTAAAAGCGTTGACCTCCCGACCGAGGAGATTAGTTTCATATTCGTTTAATTTTTTTCCCTTGATTTTTTGTTTTTTATCTGATGTACACAAGGTTCCAGGAAGACGAGATAAGATGTTTTAACTCATTTATGCTAATGAAACACATCGACAGTGCTCATCAATTCCAGATCACGCCTCGAACGTTTCAGAGTAAATAGGCTGCACGCGTTTCATTTTACATTATTCGCTTCTTTTTTTCCTTGAAGGAATTTAATCTTTGCTCCCAGATACCCACAGCAAATGTATTCCTTGCTCCCAGATACCCTCAGCAAATGTATTCCTTGCTCCCAGATACCCACAGCAAATGTATTCCTTGCTCCCAGATACCCACAGCAAATGTATTCCTTGCTCCCAGATACCCACAGCAAATGTATTCCTTGCTCCCAGATACCCACAGCAAATGTATTCCTTGCTCCCAGATACCCACAGCAAATGTAGTCTTAATTGCTGAGCATAAAAAAATAGCGGACATGAAGAATTCATAAAATAATTATTTTTTTTTAAAGCATTTCATCATTTCTTTATTTAAGCCATATCAGTCTAAGTCTTTTTTTCAAGCCATAGAATAGCAGTCTAAGTCTTTTTTTCAAGCCATAGAATAGCAGTCTAAGTCTTTTTTTCAAGCCATAGAATAGCAGTCTAAGTCTTTTTTTCAAGCCATAGAATAGCAGTCTAAGTCTTTTTTTCAAGCCATAGAATAGCAGTCTAAGTCTTTTTTTCAAGCCATAGAATAGCAGTCTAAGTCTTTTTTTCAAGCCATAGAATAGCAGTCTAAGTCTTTTTTCAAGCCATAGCAGTGTAAGTCTTTTTTCAAGCCATAGCAGTCTAAGTCTTTTTTCAACCCATAGCAGTCTAAGTCTTTTTTCAACCCATAGCAGTCTAAGTCTTTTTTCAACCCATAGCAGTCTAAGTCTTTTTTCAACCCATAGCAGTCTAAGTCTTTTTTCAACCCATAGCAGTCTAAGTCTTTTTTCAAGCCATAGCAGTCTAAGTCTTTTTTCAAGCCATAGCAGTCTAAGTCTTTTTTCAAGCCCTAGCAGTCTAAGTCTTTTTTCAAGCCATAGCAGTCTAAGTCTTTTTTCTCGAAGTTATTTAAAATAAACTTAAAATCTCACACCTGCAAATTACCAATTTAAAAAAAAAATTGTTTAGTTTAAGTTTATTTATATATTTTTCTTTAGCTACAGAGCCACAATGAACACCTGTGAAGAATTACGTCTTGATTCTATTCATGCCCCTCCCCCCCTCCCCCCCCCCCCCCCCACCAACCATACCGGGGAATATCAAAGGTAGATTCTGTTGAAGTTAAGTTTTAAATTCATATAGGAATGATAAACAAAATTTAAAAATTTGTTTTTGTTCGATGAGGGAAAGATTTTTCTTAACTTAAGTTTGTTAAGAATCACATTTTCTCTTTAATTTGTTAAGAAGCATATTTTCTCTTCAGCAACATATAGTATTCGAACCCAACTTTACAATTTTGTTGAATCAAAATGTTAAAAATTATAAATCTTAAATTATAAAATAAAATAGTATCCATAATTTTTTAAAAATAATTATCTAGTCTCGAAAAGGTCCACGACAACCATGAAAAATAACAAAGCCAAACCATAACACGAGAGAAAACAATATTTGAAAACATCGTTTCGATGAACATCATCGCCCATTGACAGGGCGACTCTTTGTCTTTATTTCAAGACGCTCTCATTTTAGCGTAGCAAGAACGCTTTGCTTGATACCACATAAGGGCTGCACGTTATAGTTTCCTTAGAGCGTCTCCGGGGCCAAGAATCTATTGATTTATGCGCCGTCCTTAGACTGGGGCTAAAGGAGCTCCGAGGACGGAACGCAGTCAGAGAGAGAGAGAGAGAGAGGGGGAGAGAGAAGAGAGGGGGGGAAGAGAGAGCGGGAGAGAGAGAGAGAGATAGAGGGAGAGAGTGATAGAGAGAGAGAGAGAGAGAGAGAGAGAGAAACGTGAACAAACTAAAAGTATGGAATCGACAAATGTGAACAGGTTTCGAGGAAAAATATACTAAACGTGTCGCCGGTATAAATTTAAGAATATTTGTTGGTTAAAAAATAAAATTAAAGAAAAAAAAAAAAGATACCCCATCTCATCCCACCCTAAAAAAAAAAAACAACCCCCCCCCCCTTTTGCCATTTTTCTACAGCATATTTCCCTGATATTTGGTCTGGCTAGGAGCCCCGAGGACATCATAATGTTTTGCCATACATTAAGTCACGTACTTAGCCTCAGTTTGGATCAAATGAAATCACGGGGGGGGGGGGGGGGGGGGGGGGAAATCGATCTCTTGGATTAAAGCATAAGTTTTTAAAAAGAAAAAAGCTCAAGTTTTCCACAGGGCCCTGGTTTAATTCTAAACAATGGCCTGCTGGTCCTGTCAGAGTGGCCACTGTGGTCAGTGCCAGTTTGTCGATATGACGGCAGACGTGTTTTGGCGGCCACGAGCAGGCGAACTTACCAGATTAATTATTGTTATGAAAAAGCGCGATGCTCCAGCGAGGATTTAATGTTTGGTATCGGAGGACGTGCCCAGGTTTAAACCAAGGGATCTCGGGACGGAACCAGATCAGGGAGTACACGCCAGGGCAAATCATCGCGTTTACGCTAAGTTCCATATGTGATCGTCGAAAAGAGTTGAAGTGTCTGTAATAGAGGCTGTTAGTTAATGTCTCTCTGAGATAAAATTGTCCTAAACAGATGCTGTTAGTTAATGTCTCTCTGAGATAAAATTGTCCTAAACAGATGCTGTTAGTTAATGTCTCTCTGAGATAAAATTGTCCTAAACAGATGCTGTTAGTTAATGTCTCTCTGAGATAAAATTGTCCTAAACAGATGCTGTTAGTTAATGTCTCTCTGAGATAAAATTGTCCTAAACAGATGCTGTGAGTTTATGTCTCTCTGAGATAAAATTGTCCTAAACAGATGCTGTGAGTTAATGTCTCTCTGAGATAAAATTGTCCTAAACAGATGCTGTTAGTTAATGTCTCTCTGAGATAAAATTGTCCTAAACAGATGCTGTGAGTTAATGTCTCTCTGAGATAAAATTGTCCTAAACAGATGCTGTGAGTTAATGTCTCTCTGAGATAAAATTGTCTTAAACAGATGCTGTGAGTTAATGTCTCTCTGAGATAAAATTGTCCTAAACAGATGCTGTGAGTTAATGTCTCTCTGAGATAAAATTGTCCTAAACAGATGCTGTTAGTTAATGTCTCTCTGAGATAAAATTGTCCTAAACAGATGCTGTTAGTTAATGTCTCTCTGAGATAAAATTGTCCTAAACAGATGCTGTTAGTTAATGTCTCTCTGAGATAAAATTGTCCTAAACAGATGCTGTTAGTTAATGTCTCTCTGAGATAAAATTGTCCTAAACAGATGCTGTTAGTTAATGTCTCTCTGAGATAAAATTGTCCTAAACAGATGCTGTTAGTTAATGTCTCTCTGAGATAAAATTGTCCTAAACAGATGCTGTGAGTTTATGTCTCTCTGAGATAAAATTGTCCTAAACAGATGCTGTGAGTTAATGTCTCTCTGAGATAAAATTGTCCTAAACAGATGCTGTTAGTTAATGTCTCTCTGAGATAAAATTGTCCTAAACAGATGCTGTGAGTTAATGTCTCTCTGAGATAAAATTGTCCTAAACAGATGCTGTGAGTTAATGTCTCTCTGAGATAAAATTGTCTTAAACAGATGCTGTGAGTTAATGTCTCTCTGAGATAAAATTGTCCTAAACAGATGCTGTGAGTTAATGTCTCTCTGAGATAAAATTGTCCTAAACAGATGCTGTTAGTTAATGTCTCTCTGAGATAAAATTGTCCTAAACAGATGCTGTTAGTTAATGTCTCTCTGAGATAAAATTGTCCTAAACAGATGCTGTTAGTTAATGTTTCTCTGAGATAAAATTGTCCTAAACAGATGCTGTTAGTTAATGTCTCTCTGAGATAAAATTGTCCTAAACAGATGCTGTTAGTTAATGTCTCTCTGAGATAAAATTGTCCTAAACAGATGCTGTTAGTTAATGTCTCTCTGAGATAAAATTGTCCTAAACAGATGCTGTTAGTTAATGTCTCTCTGAGATAAAATTGTCCTAAACAGATGCTGTTAGTTAATGTCTCTCTGAGATAAAATTGTCCTAAACAGATGCTGTTAGTTAATGTCTCTCTGAGATAAAATTGTCCTAAACAGATGCTGTGAGTTAATGTCTCTCTGAGATAAAATTGTCCTAAACAGATGCTGTTAGTTAATGTCTCTCTGAGATAAAATTGTCCTAAACAGATGCTGTGAGTTAATGTCTCTCTGAGATAAAATTGTCCTAAACAGATGCTGTTAGTTAATGTCTCTCTGAGATAAAATTGTCCTAAACAGATGCTGTTAGTTAATGTCTCTCTGAGATAAAATTGTCCTAAACAGATGCTGTGAGTTAATGTCTCTCTGAGATAAAATTGTCCTAAACAGATGCTGTGAGTTAATGTCTCTCTGAGATAAAATTGTCCTAAACAGATGCTGTGAGTTAATGTCTCTCTGAGATAAAATTGTCCTAAACAGATGCTGTGAGTTAATGTCTCTCTGAGATAAAATTGTCCTAAACAGATGCTGTGAGTTAATGTCTCTCTGAGATAAAATTGTCCTAAACAGAGGCTGTTAGTTAATGTCTTTCTGAAATAAAATTGCCCAAAACAGAATTTCAGAGTTGCTGTCTGAGATATGGGATCCCACATGGAATCGAGATCCTATCGGGCTCGGGAAATGGACCCCAAACGGATCGGGATACCAACGGAATCTCACCGGGTTTGGGATCTGGGATCTGGATCACATACACGGAAATGGGGATCACAACCAGGAAAGGATCCACTGGGGTTCCTTATTGAAAACGGGAAATGGAATCCCTGTGCGATGGTATTTATAAATTTGTTTTTTTTTAGGAGCAAATTAAATAATTTGTTATTTATTCTTGTATTCTCAGCGATGTGTTGTTTTACATGCCCCTTAATTTCGATGTCAACTAAAAGGCTGTAGCAGTCTTATTTCCCGACTGGAATCCTACGCCACGCCAGGTATATTGGCTAGTATCAGTGGCGTAGCGAGCTTAACTCGCGCCCGGGGCACAATACCTTTTTAGCGCCCCCAATACCCTTTTAGCGCCCCCTATTCGAAAACCATACAATATTATAGTAAAATATACCATTTGGCGCCCCTTTGTGAGTAGCGCCCGGGGCATGATGCCCCCCTCACTACGCCACTGGCTAGTATGTTATATATGCATAAATATATAAAATTTTCTAATAAAATATATTGTTAGCAGTCATGTTTTACGAAAACCATGTCTGAAAATAGTAGCATGACGTGAGGCGATGTGAAGTGTTCCGGGTTAGAAATGACAAGCGCCGTAGTTCAGTGGTCGGCAAACTCGGGCGTCAAAAGAGCCAAAATTCAGCAGCTGGGCGATTATTGAACAACAAAAGTTTTTCAGCCAAATTTCTTTTCTTCAAGAACCTGTAAGAGAACCATGTGTTTTTCGGAGTCAAATCCAATTTCTAGCCGACTGACCATGCCGCACTTAGATCGCTAAAGACCGAGTCGTGATAAATGCCGACCACTACTTTATAAGTTAATAAATGATAATTATAAGTATGAATGCATTGATATGGATATCAACATATATTAATTAATTCTAATAATAAAGTGCGTTATAATTTTTTTAAAATAAATATATACAATTAGGGTCAATAGAAACTTAATTAATGCGTAACAGCATTATATTAATCATAAACTTTATTTAAATCTCTGTATGTACTTATTAAGTTTCCACACTTATCCCCCTTTATTAAAAATTCTTTTAAAAAAAATGATTATTCCAACCTATTCCCATGCTTCCCAAAGAAACCTGAGGTTCCTCATGGTAAATCTTGATTCTCCCACCCCAGTTTTGCTATTTCGTTTATCCAAATCACGACGCGTCGTGCCCCCCCCCTCCCCCCCGCTCCCAGAAAAAGAAAGACCCTAGCCAATCTATGGCCACATAAGAGATGAGACCAGTTTTCATCTTATCCGATAGTCTCCCAGTAATCAAATCGACAGCCACTGAAAGGAAAAGAAAAGGAAAAAAAGGAAAGCAAAACTTAAACAGAGGAGAAAACTTCTGGAGGAATAAGAAGAGGCTAAAAGTGCACGAAAACAAAAGATTATGGAGACATTGGCTACCCATATAGAGAAATTGGCTACCCATATAGAAGAATTGGCTACTCACAAGCCGCTGGTTCGCCAGTTTGTCGCAGATAAAAGTGACAAGGCATGAAATTAACCTTAGGTTTTTAAGCTATGCGTTGATGGCAAGTTGGGGAGTGGGGGGGGGGGGGGGAAGAGAGAGTTTATAATTTGAATCTTCAGCGGCTCCATCACGATGTTTCCTTTAAGAGAGCCGCTCCGATTTCCTACACCACGCTGTAATGGAAACTAAAGATGGGTGGCGAGCGAGTGATTGGTAAAACGTTATGATATTGAAATAACTTAATCGAAAGTGCTGATATTTACTAACTAGTTGCATACTATTTTTGTTTCCTTTATTAAAACATTACATGCCATCAGAGGCGTAGCTGGAGTGTTTGGCGCCCAGGTACAAGATTCATTTAAACACCCTCCCCCCCCCCCTTTTTTTCCTTTTCTATAACTGAAACACATCAATTTCATAAATAAAATAATATCAAAGCACATTTTGGCGCCACTAAACAAGTCTGGCGCCCAGGAACATCTGTCCTCCTCTCCCCCCTTAGCTATGCCCCTGTATTAGTTTTGCTTTTCGTACCCCGGGTGGCGCAAATCTTTTACTAAGTCACTAGGTGAACTAACTGGATTTCTTAGAACACCGGAAGTGTGTTTTGTTTCACGGACTTATTAAATCTCCGCCCTTTACTTTGTAATTATCAAAATCATTATTAGTAACTATAAAGCGAATTGCCATGTTGGTCAATTTGGCAGTGGATTTAAGATCCAGTTGGTCTTTGTTTCGTTAAAGTTTATTATAAGGCACCTTGTTGAGTTCTTTTGTTCATTTTTAGAAATAAACTCCTGCACCCCCAGGCTAGTACAAATGGACCACCCCCCAATGGTGTATCGACTAATATTTAAGTCTCTCTAGCAATAAACCAGATTATAAAGCCGTGAAGACAAAATTTATACACAATCTAGGTAGAACCCCCACCCCCTCTTGCCCACTGCCACCCACTCACTCTAAAATCAGTTCAAAAATGTATGACTCGTGGCCGGGGGTGTATCCAGCTTGGTTGTGTCGACCAACGGACCTCTAGGCACCTCGGGTGGCGTGACACGGGTCCATGCCGTTTTGCTATTCCTCCATCCATTTCTGACATGACTTTTGTAATGAACGACGTGCCATGTACTGCCTGTCTGTTCCGTGCCGCGTGTTCTCTCGGCGCGTTCATCAGTGTACCCACGGGGACTTTCCCCACTCCGTTAACCTGTAAGTTTTAGAAGCTATCATTATCAATTAGCAATATTTTGCGTAAGTCCGTTAGTAAAAGGAATTAGGCGCAATCCAACATTCAGGGCCGGCCTTAACAATTGCGGGCCCTTTGCGAAACGGATTGCGCGTGGCCCAGTCTGTGTAGGGATAAGGATAATAAGTGAAAATTAAGATTTTGTATTAGAAAATAAAGTGCGAGGCCCACTGCGGCCGCATGGATTGCAGTGGCCTAAGGCCGGTCCTGCGAACATTCTTGTCTTTACAAAAAATTCAATGAAAGATTAATGAGATTATTTGTTTCCGTAAAAAGAAACTTTAACAATATTTATTTTGTGTATATTTAATTGTTGGTCTTCACTGCATTCGGATTTTTTTTTAAATATTATTTTAGCTGGGGTTACTTTTTTTTTCTTTCTTTTTTTTTTTTGGGGGGGGGGGGGGAGTGGGGTATTTTTGTTGTTATTTTGCATGCGCTTCCTGTCTCATGCCAAATATGAATGAGATTTTATGAATTTCCAGAGAAAGTCTACTAGATTAAAACTAAGTCGTCTACCCTCGAGGTTGGAAGCCCACCCCACTTCCCCCCGTCATAATTCTGTCTTTAGGTCACGTCACTCATGGTATTTGGTGCTTATTCGAATGTTTATCGTGAATATTGGTCATAAAAAAAAAAAAAAACTCGGTTAAAAAATTGTTCAAAAACATTACTATTTAATAATACTATAGATAACAAACTATTACAATTTCACTAATAGCTAAAATAATACTTCACATGTCTCAGCAAATCAATTTTTTTGTTACCTGGAGAAACTCAACACGCAGGGTGGGGGGCGGGGATTTTATTAACCCCCCCCCTCTCAAGCTTGGAAACAGCTGCTTCGCACCTTTCCCCTTCCCTATGTGTGGACGCCGCTGCACAGAAATGACATGTGGCTTGTAAGCAGTGCACGGTCTCTAATGACATGCGGCTGTAAGTGGTGAACGGTCACTAATGCGGTGTGGCTGTAAGTTGTTAACGGTCACTAATTACATGTGGCTGAAAGGGATGAACGGCCACTAATGACATGTGGCTGTAAGTTGTTAACGGTCACTATTGAAATGTGGCTGTAAGTTGTGAACGGTCACTAATGAAATGTGGCTGTAAGTTGTGAACGATCACTAATGAAATGTGGCTGTAAGTTGTGAACGATCACTAATGACATGTGGCTGTAAGTTGTGAACGGTCACTAATGAAATGTGGCTGTAAGTTGTTTACGATCACTAATGACATGTGGCTGTAAGTTGTGAACGATCACTAATGACATGTGGCTGTAAGTTGTGAACGATCACTAATGACATGTGGCTGTAAGTTGTGAACGATCACTAATGACATGTGGCTGTAAGTTGTGAACGATCACTAATGACATGTGGCTGTAAGTTGTGAACGATCACTAATGACATGTGGCTGTAAGTTGTGAACGATCACTAATGGCGTTTGGTCAAAATGGGAATCGCTGTCTAATGTTTGGTGGGGGGGAGTTAACAGGATTGCTGTGGGCTGGTGTCACTGCATAACAATTGCTACTGGAGTTAACAGGATTGCTGTGGGCTGGTGTCACTGCATAACAATTGCTACTAGAGTTAACAGGGATGCTGTGGGCTGGTGTCACTGCATAACAATTGCTACTGGAGTTAACAGGATTGCTGTGGGCTGGTGTCACTGCATAACAATTGCTACTGGAGTTAACAGGGATGCTGTGGGCTGGTGTCACTGCATAACAATTGCTACTGGAGTTAACAAGATTGCTGTGGGCTGGTGTCACTGCATAACAATTGCTACTGGAGTTAACAGGATTGCTGTTGGCTGGTGTCACTGCATAACGTTTGCTACTGGAGTTAACAGGATTGCTGTGGGCTGGTGTCACTGCATAACGTTTGGTTACGGTAAGATCTACAATCACTTCAAACACCATGTCCACCCTACTCACACACGTCTCACCAATCTTACTCCTACGTTCACATGTGAGCGAGGTTTGCGAGGTTTGCAAGATAACGCATTGGTGCACAAGCTAAAATGTCTTTTTATTTGAATAATGTTTGTAAAGAGACTGAATCTCTTACTTTCTATATGTCTCCATAGATTGACCATCCACCTGAATCTCTTACTTTATAAATATCTCCATAGAATGTACATCCACCCGAATCTCTTACTTTATGAATATCTCCATAGATTGTCTATCCGCCTGAATCTCTTACTTTCTATACTATGTCTCCATAGATTGTCCGCCCGCCTGAATCTCTTACTTTATAAATGTCTCCATAGATTGTCCATCCGCCTGAATCTCTTACCTTCTATATGTCTCCATAGATTGTCCATCCGCCCGAATCTCTTACTTTCTATATGTCTCTATAGATTGTCCATCCGCCCGAATCTCTTACTTTCTATGTGTCTCCATAGATTGTCCATCCGCCCGAATCTCTTACTTTCTATATGTCTCCATAGATTGCCCATCCGCCTGAATCTCTTACTTTCTATATGTCTCCATAGATTGTCCATCCGCCCGAATCTCTTACTTTATAAATGTCTCCATATGCCCGCATACACCCCCTCTCGCTATCCCCAAGTGTTCTGCTAAGGTCTTCAATAAGCAGTTATCTATGCCCCCCATCACCCCTCCAGCCTTGCCTAATTAACCCATATCTCCACAAATCAAAACGTATTTCTCCAAGAGCGGTTTACTCAGCTCTAGAAACGTCCCAAGAGGCAAGTGCCGACGGCTTTGTTGAACTAGGGCTCTGTTGAAGAGATACGGCATGCGACGCTGCACTTTTAAATCCACAGGGTCCACTTATGCTAATTTACACTTCCGGGGATCCTTATTTATTTTACGAGCCTCGCGGTCCTTAAAAAAATATCCGGTTATCAGGGGGAGGGGGGGGACTAAGTGTTATTGATATCGATCTTGTCATTTGTATTGATTTGTATTTTGTGTGTGTGCTGTTTCAGCTGCCCCCAAAAAGGACATGCAATGTAGGTTGAGTGTTGGAACACAAATAAAAATATTGGACATCTGTTGTGATTCTATCACGTCCACTCTGTTTAGTTATAGCTTACATACAGATATAATATATAGGTTACACTTTGGGATATTAGTGGATTTGTTTAATTTGGCACGCACTTAAACCATAGATTGGTAAATCTTTTAGTAACAACGATGCTTATGATATGTTAATATGACTAACAAATATTTTTGTGTAAATCTATGTTTTGTACAGGTGTCATGTTGTCACTCGTCATTCAATTTGTTGCGGTGATATGATCTGACAAATAAAATGATCAGTTGGCGATGATGTTCCTTGAAAGAGTATTTCATTGCATTGAAAACTAATTTTGTTGAAACACGAATAGCTAAATATATATAGGAAATTAGTAAAACACAGTTAAACCTGAAAAAAAAAACGCAACAAAATAACGAACGTGTCGGCGGGAAGCTTTCATCATCGAACAAACAGAAAAACGAATAAAACTAAAAAAATATCAAAAATTATAAAATATAATATAGCACTTAGCTGAGAAGTAGTGTCCACGAGGGCAGCAAAAGATTTGTGACAGAAAGTAAGTGGGAGAAAGTTTAAACAGGGAAGAGGGAAAGAAAAGAGGAGAAGTAAGTCCACTGCGATAGGTCGTGACGTCGAGGGGGGAGCTAAGTTCAAACAGTGAATAGAGACATGACATTCATACCATGTGGGGACAATGTGCCATAGGTCAAGATAAGCTTGTGCTCTAAATTCACCTGTTCCTTTTTCAGGCTTAACTTACTGTGTTTTACTAATTTCCTATTGTGCTAACCTGATTGCAGTATCCCCCATTATTACCCTAAATATATATATATCGGACATTTTGGCTATAGATATTCGACAAGATTTTTGTTGTGTTCCCATTATTTTGCAATGTTAACATACTTTCAACAGACATGAGAGGGGAGCGTTAAATACAAAGTCCCAGTGAGCAGTGAAACAAAGTTATCATCTGTTGACCACATCTAGATCGTGGGAAATTATACTTGATTGATACAGAGGGAACGACTTAGACCAAATATAATTGAACCATCTACGATATAAGAAGGGACATTGGACATTCGGTCACAGGGACACAAAGCCCACGTCACAGGGACACAAAACCTACGTCACAGTGACACAAAGCCCACGTCACAGTGACACAAAGCCCACGTCACAGTGACACAAAGCCCACGTATCAGGGACACAAAGCCCACGTCACAGTGACCCAAACATCACGTCACAGGGACACAAACCCCATGTCACAGGGACACAAACCCCATGTCACAGGGACACAAAACCTACGTCACAGTGACACAAAGCCCACGTCACAGTGACACAAAGCCCACGTCACAGTGACACAAAGCCCACGTCACAGGAACACAAACTGCACGTTGAGAGTGGGACATCGTTTGACCTTTTTTTTTAAGCCGTACTGGGAAATCTACTGGCAGTTAAGGTCAGGTAACACGTATTGACTGGAGAACTTTCCAGAAAAGAATATACCTCTTTGCCTTGTTAATATGTCCACATAGACTGGTGGATAGCTTGTAAGTATATGAAAATATCCGTAACATTTCGGTACTTATCCATCATCTCCATTAAAAGATCATGATAAAATATAATGTAAGGAAGTGTACGAAATAAAAATATCTCCATATTATTAAAATACATGGAAGCGTTGTAAATAAATTTAGCTAAGAATATTCCCGAGTATATAACAGTATAGAGGAATAATTGTCAATGATAAGTTCAAACGTATGAATACTTGAAGCTGTTTATTTGCGGGTGGCCACGGGGCGGGGGCGCAAGTTAAGTAGAAATACCATATAATAACTGCAGTAGTTATATCTATTCTATTAGACAAGAGCTCAAGACGTATCCCTTCATTCATTAGTCCTCCAACCAAGGTCATCATAGACGTCACCAAAACTCTGCTGACTCTACCCCCCGAGTACCAATTGTGATTTCGAGGCACAATATCACATTTACATCTCATCATGTGTAGGGGGCGCCATTCCGTCACACGCACCGCTTCTGGTTACCATCTGAGTTGACGCCTCTACCAACCTCTCCCCCGACCCCCCTGGACGACATAGTCATTTGTGAGATTACATCGTACATTGAACATCCCCCGAAAGGTTTTTGGGTTGGGGGGGGGGGGGTTGGGCTAATCGGAAGCTCCAGACCTAGAGCGAGTCAATTGGTTCCGCTCGCATCCTGGAACCACGGGTAGACTGCCCGAGAGATTAACGAGTTATGTAACAAATCGGCAGGAAATTGTTTTCTGCGCCGCGCTAACAGACTTGGAGAATGGAGGAATTAGTAGAAATGAATCCGGCCAACTTAAATGGCACGTTCTATTTTTAAACTATCCAGGTGACCTGACCTGTTCAAACGTGAGATCCGTACCAGCTTCGGGGTTAAAGGTGATGACTAAATATTCTTTATGTTAAGGAAATCTGTTTTTATGTCAATTTTGTCATCCATTAAGACCACCCTCTGTAAGTCGACTGTGGTATGGGCATGAGAATTTAATGAAAAGGCCTTAAATCTTTCAGTATGTGTTAGGACAGTGGCGGCAAATGCAGCTCTTTAGCGACCTGAGTGCAGTGCGGCCAGTCGGCCACAAATCGGTTTCGTCTCTAAAAAACATGGCTCTTTACAGGTTCTTGAAAAGAAATTTGGTTCTCAAAATTGTCTTAATCGCCTTGCCAGTGGCGTACCTAGGGTTGGTGTCACCCTGTGGCGTAGCTAGGGTTGGTGTCACCCGGTGCGGTAAAGTCATGGTGTCACCCCCCCACCTCCCCTATGGATTTCGTCTTGTTAAAATACAGTCACAGTATAACAATGACAAGTCCACAGTATAACAATGACAAGTCCACAGTATAACAATGACAAGTCCACAGTATGACAATGACAAGTCCACAGTATAACTATGACAAGTCCACAGCATAACTATGACAAGTCCACAGTATAACTATGACAAGTCCACAGTATAACTATGACAAGTCCACAGTATAACTATGACAAGTCCACAGCATAACTAACAATGACCAAAAATTAATAATTGACGACCAGGAGTTAAATGTTTTTAAGAACTGTAATTACGTTAAGCTATAGTTATTTTAACATTCAATTTACTTTATTTAAAATGTTTCTTTCGTGGTCTTGAAAGCTGAAAATATGTCAATCACTTGTCATCAAGTCAACATGCTTTATCACTTTCATTGGTTATTTCTTACAATTCAAAAGAGCCAAGTCAGCAAACCATGGCAGTACCATGAAGAATTGTATATAGCCGTTCATACGCCTTAGTTTTGAAAAGCTCCGCTAACATGAAGCCACGGACACACAGATCGTAGGAAATATTTGAAGGCTTAGCGTGAGTATTTCGTGAGATTTTATGAAGTCCCATTCAGCTATGAATTTCAAAACATCAGGTACATCAGTCGAAAACTTTGTAAAATTCAATATCAGCCGCCTTTAGGCGTCTTCTAAGCCTTTGTATTTCTTTTAAAAGTTCATCTTCTGATAACGCATCACAGAAAGAAGTTCATTTTAGAACGGGCAGTGACGCCTCTTCTTCACTTGCTGATAGTCGACTCTTGGGTTAAACATCCCCGAACATATCTGCTACTTCCTTGATCACTGATGATCTGATCTTAAGCTCAGAATGAAAGCGATCAATATTTTCCAGCATATCATTACTGTTTTCTTCTCGCAGAGAGAGTCTAGCATCTATTTATTGTTCTCCTGCCATTCTCTTCTTAAACCTCAATCTTCTCTCTACCGAAATTCCACATTGCTCTGATTTTAAAAGTGCCCTTTTCGATAGCATGTTCCACCAAATGACAACGCTTCTTGTGCAGAAACAACATTAAGGCTTCTATGTAGGTCCCCACTTGTCAAGAGTGAAGCCCTTGGTCTGCAGATACTGCTGGGAAAGATTAACTTTCTCAAGTAGACAAGCCCAAAGGTAAAGAAGGTAGCAGATAAACGTGAAATCACCTTGTGCTATTCAAGTCTTCAAGAGGATCGGACAAACATTCTACAATCGTCGCCAAACATTCATCAAACGTATCTTTCACTGTTGTTGGCAGACTTTTCACCGAAATTCCAGTCTGTCCAGTTTGGATTGGTTACATGTAATAAGAAATGAAAATAATAACGTTTATTTGAATATCACGCTTTAAACCACCGCACCCCCCTTAGCTACGCCACTGCGCCCTGCTGCTGATTTTTGGCTCTTTTGATTAATGAATTTGCCGACCCCTGTGTAAGGGGTTTTGGAGCAAGTTTTTTTTAAATACTTACTTTCGTTTTTCTTCAATTGTACCGCTCTGAACAGCGTCACTGTTAGACTGCAATGCATAACCGTCCACAAATCTCAATTACAAAAGTTACTCCTCGTCTCAGACGGGCAGTCAAGGGTTAACAAGTCTGGACAGTCAAGGAGACGAGTCGACGTCGAGGGCGCCATTGCGACCAAGCTCATTATTTCCTGAAATAAGTTTGAATTATAAAACCGAGCAGTAAATTTAACTGGAGACCCAGACATGTTTATTGCTGGACAAAATGGTGGGCAATCCCTGTTCAATGGAGAAAAACAAAGTGTGACTCGTCATTATTTGGTCAATCCTGCTTTTCATGTGTTTTTTTTTTCTTTTTTGTTTTTTTGTTTTTCTTTTTTTCTTGTTTTTTTTGAGTGCGCGACAAAACAACTCTTCCACTTGATCTTGTTTTGTTAAAGACTGAAGTGGCCCGTCTTCGGCGTCAAAACGTTCTGGCACTGAAACAATGGACTATGACACATGGGCATCGTCACAGAGACACCGACAAATGGGATCCACTAGGGAAGCTGTTGATTTGAAAATGTTTACCGGCCGCTAGGTTATCATGTAAGTCTAACAGCAGTCTTCAGACTTTGTAAAGATATCAACTCTACTGACCCGGCCTTTAAAGGATTTCTTACGTCTGTCAAGCTAGTTTTGTAAAGATATCAACTCTATGGCCACGGCATTCAAAGGATTTCGTACGTCTCTCAAGCTAGTTTTGTAAAGATATCAACTCTACTGACCCGGCCTTTAAAGGATTTCGTGCGTCTATCAAGCTAGTTTTATATAGATATCAACTCTAATGACCCGCCCTTAAAGGATTTCTTACGTCTATCAAGCTAGTTTTGTAAAGATATCAACTCTATGACCACGGCATTCAATGGATTTCTTGCAACTTACAAGCCAGTTTTGTTAAGAGAACAACTCTACTGACGCAGCATTCAAGGGATTTCTTGCTTCTAACAAGCCAGTTGTGTAAAGACATCAACTCTACTGTCCCGGCATTCAAGGCATATCTGTTCCCCGTTGCGAGCCTTGCCGTTGATATAACACAGTTTAAACCAACTTATCGTGTTATGTCCTTTTCAAAGACTTTGATGCGTCCCTCAGAAGCTTTTCTGATGTCGATTATTTTTATATAAAGCTTTCAGACATCTAGCTAGTTAGCCGTTAATTATTGTACGCAATCAATGTTGAGTAGGTGTTATGCTTCCCCAGACTACGCCAACCTTAAAGCATCAGCCAATGACATGCTTTGATGGTGATTTACAAAGAGCTTAAGGGACGGACTCGTGCATTCCTTTGTGTGGTTGTTTTTCTTCATTCCACCACGCTGTCGTCGCGACAAGAGCCGTTGACAATTTATGACTCGCAAGGGAGCTGTAAATACAAAATGGCGGTGTGGGCGGTAGAGAGGAGGGGGGCTGGTCAGGGTAGTCACTTCGTTAGTGGGTTTGTTTTCAGTGATTAAAACGTAAAGAAGATTAGATACTAGAGACGATGAGAACAGCGAGTCTTAGACACGTGTTTTTTTTTTTTGTTTTTTTTTTGGGGGGGGGGGGGGGATTTATAGTTTTGACATCTTCGTTACAATTGTGAGATCAGTCCCTCGATGCCAAAAAAGCCACATAATTTTTCTACTTAAACATTGATATGTTTATTTAATATGTTAAAAGTTATTTCTTTTCATCCCTTTATTTAACTTGACTTGAGTGGGGGTGGGGGGTTGGGGGGTGTTTCGTTGTTCTGGTGTGGTTGGACTTTTAAAGTTCATATTAATTTACGTCAATGATATTCCTGAGAGATGAAATTTCGTACACAATTTCGAAGTTAATTTAAATGTCTGGAGTCTAGAGTTCCCTTCTCTAAATTTCTTGCTCCATTTTGAAAATAAAAAACATCGAACATTTAAAAAAAAAATCATTTTTATTCTAATTTTTTTTTTTTTTCAAACATCAAAGAACTTGGTAACTAACACATTTCCAAAACGAGAACTTAAAATATTATGTAATGTATTTATTTTCCGTAAATATTTTATAATGTATTTATTTTCCGTAAATATTTTATAATGTATTTATTTTCCGTAAATATTTTATAATGTATTTATTTTCCGTAAATATTTTATAATGTATTTATTTTCCGTAAATATTTTATAATGTATTCATTTTCCGTAAATATTTTATAATGTATTTATTTTCCGTAAATATTTTATAATGTATTTATTTTCCGTAAATATTTTATACTGTATTTATTTTCCGTAAATATTTTATAATGTATTCATTTTCCGTAAATATTTTATAATGTATTTATTTTCCGTAAATATTTTATAATGTATTTATTTTCCGTAAATATTTTATAATGTATTTAAACCTTGCACAAAAATTCAATCAAAATGCTGAACATGTAAATGAACCGAGGAATACGCTCAAAAAGAATGTCAAAAGTTCAACAGGACAAGATATCTGGATCAGAACACCATCTCGGTGAGTTTTGTACAAAGAGATATCGACTTGAGAACTGACATGCAGTCTTCATTCGCATCAAAAGATCTATCAAAACTGTTACACTTGTTATAGTACAGTTCGTTGTATTATGAGAACCAACTTGAAAACGAGTGAGACCGAGACGGAAACAGTAGATCTGATCATCTGAAACATAATGTCTTAGCTCAGCGGTTCTCACCCTTGGGGTCGCGACCCCTTTGGGGCTCGAACGACCATTACACAAGAACATAGGATGACAAATAATTATGAAGTGGCAACGAAAATAATCTTATGGTTGGGGGTCAACGCAACATAGGGAACTGTATTAAAGGGTCGCGGCATTTTTAAGGTTGAGAAGCACTGCCTTAGCTGATCAGTAGCTTACAAAAGAGTTACTAGTATAAAGGTACTTTTGCTTTAAGCTAAGATAAGATAATTGTGTGAAATAAATGGACACTTGTTGATAATTTCTTTTGTTGTACACATTTTTTTCAGTATTAAAAATCCTTGTTTGAGTTTTTCGTTGTTGCTTAAAATTATCTGCAGCAAGACTTTCGTCCATTAACTGTGTGATGTGATCTTGAGAGCAAGCTGTAAATGTTGTAATTATGAACATAGTCTTGTCTGAACTTAGTCTTGTCTGAAGAGAGTCTTGTCTGAACTTAGTCTTGTCTGAACTTAGTCTTGTCTGAACTTAGTCTTGTCTGAAGAGAGTCTTGTCTGAACTTAGTCTTGTCTGAACTTAGTCTTGTCTGAACAGAGTATTGTCTGAACATAGTCTTTTCTGAACAGAGTCTTGTCTGAACACAGTCTTGTCTGAACAGAGTCTTGTCTGAACAGAGTCTTGTCTGAACAGAGTCTTGTCTGAACTTAGTCTTGTCTGAACAGAGTCTTGTCTGAAGAGAGTCTTGACTAAACTTAGTCTTGTCTGAACTTAGTCTTGTCTGAAGAGAGTCTTGTCTGAACAGAGTCTTGTCTGAACTGAGTCTTGTCTGAACATAGTCTTGTCTGAACACAGTCTTGTCTGAACAGAGTCTTGTCTGAACATAGTCTTGTCTTAACCGAGTCTTGTCTGAACAGAGTCTTGTCTGAACCGAGTCTTGTCTGAACTTAGTCTTGTCTGAACTTAGTCTTGTCTGAACAGAGTCTTGTCTGAACAGAGTCTTGTCTGAAGAGAGTCTTGTCTGAACCGAGTCTTGTCTGAACACAGTCTTGTCTGAGCAGAGTCTTGTCTAAACAGAGTCTTGTCTGAACAGAGTCTTGTCTGAACACAGTCTTGTCTGAACACAGTCTTGTCTGAACAGAGTCTTGTCTGAACGGAGTCTTGTCTGAACAGAATCTTGTCATTTTGGTTTAAACCCGTGATCTTGCTAACAATAAGTTGAAATGGCCAGGCTGTCTAACATAGATGAATTATTAAAAAAGGCGAAATGAAACAAATGAAAAAAGTGATGTAGTTAACTTAATGCTCATGACAATCTTCAAAGTCTCATCCTTTTTTGGTTCATATTTGTTTTAAAAAAGGAATCTTTGATGCAGTGTGTTTTTTATGATGAACCTTTCTCGTCACGACTGAAAATATTTAATTCAACCCAGATGAACAAAAAAACCTGGCCTAAAACACATTTGTTTACGAAGATAATGAATAGATAAACATAAATGTGTTACGTGTTGTTCTTTGTAATGAAATTGATTTTGAACAGATGGAAAAAAAATGTTCAGAAATAAAACAAGAAATGACAGATTTTAATGTTAGACTTAAATAATATTCCTTCGCATGTAAAGTGTGTAGGAATGAGGAATTTGTATGGTTCTATGTCAATTTAACAATGCAGTATGGCGCAGATATGATATATCAACATTACACTTATATATATATATATATATATATATATATATATATATATATATATATATATATATATACCACATTCACATACGCAATAAACAAAATAGCTAAAACTTTATTGATCTCCGGACAAATTTTTCGGGAAACAATAATGACAACACCACGATAACAAAACCCTACATGACTAATTCTGTCTAAGCTTCCGGTCACGAAGATGCTAGTCAACGGCTATTTTTTTCTTTCTTTTAGTAACATTGAGAAGACGGGAAAGGAGAGGGAGGGATGGAGGGAGGTGGAAGAGTAACCCAGTTAATGTTTTGTAATGAGAAAAGTAGGTCGAGTCCCATCAATTCCACTTCACCGAGGGAGAGAGCTCCAACGACATTGACGCCCCCCGTCCTGTTTATTGTTATTCCATCAGATCGCCGTTAATTACTGGCTCGCACTCTGGCGCGTCATTCTCAAATTAACTTTTTTTCCCCCGCCCTTTCGACTTACACTAGCGGTGTCGTCCGGACAGTGCTTGTTGACATTATAATAGGACCAGTCGCAAGCAGGTCATTCTCAACCCCATTCTCAGTTGAGGGTCCATAGCAACCACGAGTCACAAAGTATTATTATTGTTTTTTGTACTGCGGTGCAGATTTTCTAATACTTTTTTGGGACTCGATGGTCACTTTCAAAGTAGAGCTGACTCTCACTTGGATTCCTTATCTCAGTGGTCGGCAAACTCGGCAGTCAAAAGAGCCAAAAATCAGCAGCAGGGCGATTAAACATTTTTTGAGAGCCAAATTTCTTTTCATGAACCTGTCACCAACCGTGTTTTTCGGGGTCAAAACAGATTTGTGGTTGGCTGGGCGAGCCGCACTCAGGTCGCTAAAGAGACGCATGCAGCTCACGAGTTGCGATTTTCCGACCACTGCCCCATCTTAAATGAGGTTATTCTATAAAATAGCAGATGGGTGTCTTGAGCAGAGCACGGCAACCGTTTTTTCCACCCACCCGCAACACAAAACAGGCCTTTCAACGAATTCCTTTGTGCACAACATGGAGACAAAAACCACTTCTGGCATACTAAATAACTAAATAATTTGAAAGTGATGTGCAATGCTAAACAGATTTTATAACATTACATTGTATTGGTCTATATT
Organism: Omphiscola glabra; assembly: GCA_964017045.1. Taxonomy (NCBI): domain Eukaryota; kingdom Metazoa; phylum Mollusca; class Gastropoda; family Lymnaeidae; genus Omphiscola; species Omphiscola glabra. The sequence goes on along the minus strand of OZ024794.1, from coordinate 51,388,529 downwards.
AACTGTCTGTAGTGGACACAAGTCTGCTATCGCTTGTACGAAAAACTTCGTTTCTTGGGGTTGTTACATTTGTCATCAAGTTGTTCTTTTTTCTTCATATTTACGTGCCTGCATATACTCTGTACTTGTCTGCATCCTCCTGGCGGCATTAAGCGCGGCACACCTAGCATCATCTTGCGGCCCACCAATGTGCCTCGGCGCACCGATTTCGGAGCTCTGGTCTTGGGCACGGCGGTGTTTTTTTTTCAGAACTATTTTAAGACATCTGTTTGAAAAGATCATACAACGATCCAGTGGCGTAGCGAGGGGGGAGCAAGGGGTGGGGCATCATGCCCCGGGCGCTACTCACAAAGGGGCGCCAAATGGTATATTTTACATATAATATTGTATGGTTTTCGAATAGGGGGGGGCGCTAAAAATGTATTGTGCCCAGGGCGCGAGTTAAGCTCGCTACGCCACTGCAACGATCCAACGCTTGCACAACTTATAGATGTACGTCGACGTTACAGTAAAGTTGGAAGACAGTTTAAGCTATTTAAAAAATTTTTACTGAGCTATTGCTACTTTCTCTACACAGTTTACAGCAATATACATTCTTTTTTTTTTTTAAATTAAGTGTTTCAAATAATTACACTACCGGGTATCACTTGAATGCGCCAAAGCTATTTGGGCGCTGAAATTTTGTAATGTGTTTTAAAAGCTCTATAAAATATGTACCTGTTCTCTTTGACAAAGGGAGGCCTGAAGATGGACACGAATTTCTCCTCCAATTTCTATATCTATTTCCGTAAGTCCATTGAACTTGTCTTCCACCAATAACTTCATCAAACTAAATCCAAAGCTCAATACATTATTTGAGAGGTCTCTAGAAGAAAAAAAGGGGGGGGGGGGGCTGGTGGTGGCCTGACACGTGCGAGTTTTAACTAGTTTCACTATGGAAGGTAATCTGATTTTGAACCCAAAAAAAAAGGAAAGATATATAAAACCGTGATTATCTTCTCTTGATGCCGATGACCTCAAGATGCGTTATGTTGCGTCTACTCTCCAACACCGTAAACAGAAGGCGACCGGAAAAAAAACAACAACAAAGTCTTAAGTAGAGTCTACTCTCTAACACAGTAAACACAAGGCGACGCTAACAGCGGCTTAAGTAGCGATACGTGAGTCATAATAGCAACCTGTGAACCGGATTAATCCAGCCGCTCACTCCACGCGCCGACCACGTATAAACATTTACAAACAGATTTACGGAAAACAAGGGGGAATTCTATTTTAAGGGGTAAAAATGTACTTGACTTAAACCATTACCCTGTGAACTGTCCAGGAAACGTACTTGACTTAAACCATTACCCTGTGAACTGTCCAGGAAATGTGATTGACTTAAACCATTACCATGTGAATTGTCCAGGAAATGTACTTGACTTAAACCATTACCCTGTGAACTGTCCAGGAAATGTACTTGACTTAAACCATTACCCTGTGAACTGTCCAGGAAATGTACTTGACTTAAACCATTACCATGTGAACTGTCCAGGAAATGTACTTGACTTAAACCATTACCCTGCGAACTGTCCAGGAAATGTGCTTGACTTAAACCATTACCCTGTGAACTGTCCAGGAAATGTACATGACTTAAACCATTACCCTGTCAACTGTCCAGTATAAAGTATATATATTGGGAATGGAATAATTTACATTTGTCCTTTGACCTCAACCCCTAAAATACATTCTAACAGTATCCGATAAGCAATGTTTTGACAGTTCATTTCAAGTTTATTCGATTGTAAACTTACGTCGATTTAAAGACAGCGAGTGTAATTTATTTCTTAGGGATCAAATTATGTGGACGATTTTTTCTTTTGGGGGGGGGGGGGGATTTCTTGATCTACCATAACGTTTTGTTTGTTCAGAGGCTTCGGTTTCCAATCCTTGCAAGAGGCACGGCTCCAAGGCGCCATTCAACAGACTAGGTACTTGGAGGAGCAGACTACCTGTTGTACTAGACACCAGACCTGATAGTTGAAAGAGACACAGGCTTGAGGTGCTAGACAAAAAAAAAACACAAAAAAACAACAACAACTTGATACTCGAAGAAGACCTAAACTTGAGGAGATAGATATCAGCTATGATAATAACCGGAGACTTCGACTTAAGGGGGTCCAGACACATGAGGCGTGGCACCAGGGGGACTGACAGATGTATTTAAAGATGACCAAGGGGGATAAGAAATTCGAGTTTGATTTTAAAAGATAAGACACCTGCTGGGAAGGTTGAAGTGGGATCTGGTTTTCTAGACCGATTTCAAGACAGGCGAGTGATCTTACTTTAAATCTACGTATATACTGCTATTTTCAGTTTTTCCAAGACGCGTTTATCACGTGTTCTCACAGCATTAGAGTATCCCTGAAAATGGCTTACTACAAATATGATCGAGCCTGCCGTTAAATTTTTAAAACATCTAACTACATTATTTGTTAATACTATACAGGATTGCATAGATGAAAGGGGAGTAATTAATTCAGGAAATGAGTGAAACAAGTTATGGGGAAATCTGGGGAAAAAAGGACATAAAAAAAACAACGAACGTGCCGGCAAGAAGCCCTCATCAGCGAACAAACAACAATAAATCAGAATTAAATAAAATAACACTTAGCTGAAATGTAGAATCCCAGAGAACAGAAAGAGGAGTGTGTTGCTTCAGTTGGGTATATGATAAGTGAGGCAAAACGTACTTATTAAACATTATGACTTATGGTATTGATATTTAACGCTTGTTAAAATATATTTCTAAATGTTAAATACGAATTGGTTTGCCTGTCGCCACTGTGTCAACAAGACACACCAGGAAAGATTATGACGACAAATATCTATGGCGTATTTTAGTACGATTCCCGTTTCCAATGATTACACTGATCAAACAACAGGAACAAGGCACAGCAGGAAACACTATGCCAACAAATATCTATGGCGTATTTTAGTACGATTCCCGTTTCCAATGATTACTCTGATCAAACAACAGGAACAAGGCACAGCAGGAAACACTATGCCAACAAATATCTATGGCGTATTTTAGTACGATGTCCGTTTCCAATGATTACTCTGATCAAACAACAGGAACAAGACATAGCAGGAAACACTATGCCAACAAATATCTATGGTTTATTTTAGTACGATGTCCGTTTCCAATGATTACTCTGATCAAACAACAGGAACAAGGCACAGCAGGAAACACTATGCCAACAAATATCTATGGTTTATTTTAGTACGATGCCCGTTTCCAATGATTACTCTGATCAAACCACAAGAACAAAACCAGTTAAACGTTTGATGGATCATTTAGCATGGTTGTGGGTTTCTCTGGTTATTCTGGCTATCACACTGTGTGGTAATCTCTGGTTTATTCTGGCTACCATGTTGTGTGGTCATCTCTCGTTTATTCTGGCAATTATAAATGTTGTGGATCCTACTTGACCAGGGTTTCTTTCAGACATTTCTTTAACTATATATACGAAGTATATCTAAATAGATGCACTACATGTTTCTTTTAGACAGTGCCGCCACCTCCTCCCCCCCCCCCCCCCAGAAAGTCAACTACCTCCCGGAGAAAATTTTGTACAACAATAAAACGGAAATAAATTTGATAACAAATTATAAAATTGTCATTTTCTATAACATTTTAAAAAGAGTAGCAACTGATTCCTCCGACCAAATACAATTAGTGGAACCTCGGAAATATCGCTACGAATCGATATTTCAAGATCCGTATATTTAAGGCCAATCTTGTTAGAGGCACATCGATAAAATGAACAGACAATGTCTCATCTATTTGGTAGCATTTGTTTTTGTTTTTTTTAAATCTAGATGTTAATCCTGTAGCAAGGTTTTAAAAAAAAAGTTATAGTGTACTAACATTTCGAATAGCATGTCAATTGTCAATTCCATTTTTTGTTTCTCTTGGTACTAGTTTCAGGAAAATTTTATCTTTCTAAATCGTTAATTTACAAATAAATTTTATCGATTTGTTAAATTGTGATTAATCTAAAAAAAAAAAAAGTTCTAATAGTTTGAAATTACAAACTAAAACTTCAATCACCTGATTATTGGGTAACTTTATTTGAATTGAATACGCTTTCCCTAAGATAAACCACAAGTTATCAAATATATGATGTTTTTTTTAGTTAACATCTCGTGTCTTTTATCACAATAATGCCGTTCACATACGATTTATACAAATGACCAGTTTTTAAAACCCATAAAAATGTGTAAACCTTAATACAAAACTGTTGTTGTTGTTGTCTTCAGAGGCGTAACTGGGTTTTTGGCGCCCTTGGCTAATTTATTTTTTAAATAATAAAAATTAAAAAAATTAGAGATTTAGCGGCGCCCTTTTAAACTGGCGCAGGCCGGCGCCCTTGGCAACTGCCCCAATGCCACGCCGTTGTTACGCCTCTGGTTGTCTTAACTCTGGTAAAACTTGGAAATATTTCGTGAAGATAATTTATTATTACGTGATTTGTAAGATGCTGGTGTTTTTGTTTTTTTCATTTGCGTTCAACGTGTAAACTGATGCTGATGCCAGCCGTGCTTTTCTGTCATATAAACCTTTTAAATTATTTTTTTAAAATGAAAATCCATTTATTTAATTAAGCAGTTAACCCCAAAAATAGTTTAAATACAATTTAAAAAACCCATTACTATTTAGTATTATAAAATTAAAATATTTGTATAATTCAACCCGATGAAGCAGGGACATCGACTGAATTGTTTGCAGGGCCCACTCGATGGCTCTGTTATCAAACGCACGGACATTTTTAACTAACATTTCTCCAGCTGCTCTCCGACTAAGTGTAGCTAGCATGGTGTTAAACTAAATTGGTATTTGATGAATTGTATCCTCGCATTTTGTATTTATAAAAACAAATATATGGGGAGTGTAAAGGTTTAAGGGGCGAGACTAAGCTAAGTCATAAAGCATGCCTTCAAGGGCTAGGTCGGAGTTAGATATGTCTCTGTTCGATATTATGGAAAATTATTATCCAAACGCCTGAAATGGCATCTTTCAAATTTGCATGAAAGAGCCCCGAGTTCAAGAAGGTGCTAAAGTGCATCACTTTATTTTGAATGTATCAAACATTTTCTAAGGGTACCCCTGCCCCCACTTTCACTCGAAAGTCTTCGGCAACCACAATGTCTGCTCTCCTATTACCCCACGCAGATCAAATAGAACATTACGGGGTTGAATCTAATCTTGTATCAAATGAATATTCCTGGGATCGCCACAATCGTAACGAATTCATTTTTTATATGACACTGGGGACCATGATGCCTCCCCCGGACGTTTGAAAAATACCTTCCTCTGATCATATAGTTTAATATAGTAACAATGAATTCAGTTATACTCCAAAAAAGACATCTTGATTTCGAAGTAATATAAAAATGTCCAATTAAGAGCCATTCGCGCCCTCAATTTCTATCCAACCTGATAAAAATGACATTATAGCTGGCCCTAGACGCTTATTTCGGTGCCAAAAGATGCTCAGCCCGTTAGTGGCGCCCTGGGTGGGCCAAGATATCTGCAGTGCTCCCTTTCACGGGACTAACTCTAAAGTTGGACACACCATCCGCCCCTTTCTACGCCACTAGACTCGTAGCTAGAGTGATTTGCACCTGGGGACTATATTTATTTTTATGCCCCCCCCCCAACCACCTGAACTATGAAATCCATTAAATGCCACCAAATCCCATTGTGACGCCCCCACTAGTGTAGCACCCGGGATCATCTCTCCCCTTCTGACCCACATAGCTACGCTTCTGGCCACTGGCAGTGACCAACCGAAAATCTGAAATGCCCACCCCCACCCCACTCTTTCCCCCGGAAGACATTATCTGAAAGAAACACTGGATGCACTGCCCCGCTATCCCTGGAAGACATTGTCTGAAAGAAACACCGGATGCACTGCCCCTCTAAACTCCTCATCCCACCTCTTCCCTGATAAAATTTTCTTGGGGGGAAAAAAAACCCTCGGATCCTGACCTTTCTTGGGGCCGGCCGACCTGTATTAACAAACATCAGATTTACACCGGCTACAGTTCCCCACTTCGCCCAGTGTCTCCGGTTGTTTATAATCACCAATTCCATCTGTGCTGTAAACATTCCCAATTACCAGACGTCACATAATCACCGTGACACTAATAGATGTTCAAGTTTTGAGCACGGCAAACTTTAATTTTACTTTTTTATCAACAATTTATGCATGGATGATAAACTGTCAGCAATTTACCCACCATTATTGGAGGTTGTTTTGATAAACTATTCACGGAGATGCGCCTTTACACTTTACGCGGATAAAGAAATGGAAAGGAAAGATCATTCTTGAGTTAGAAAATATATACAAATGCTGGAGGTGTTTATTTTCGAAATTGTCCGTGAAAGACCCGACCGATAGAGCTATAAAAAAAATTCAGATGTTCAAAGAAAGTATAATATTTAAGCTATTTAAATTTAAAAGCCATATATTATAATAACATTTATGAATTAAAGATAACACACTTTAGGAACGGAATTTAAACTGGCCGGCTATCAGAATAACTGTCTTCGAAATTAAAGTATGCCCTATAAATGTGTTATAATAATGTAACCTCTGGCACACATCCAGGGTTCATACAACATCTACTTTAAAAAGAAATAGTCCCCCATGACGTGTTAGAACAGTGTTTCTCAACCCGTGCGTCGTGATCACTTCGAGTGGTTGAACGACCCTTACAGAGGGGTCGCCTAAGAACATCGGAAAACACATTTTTATGAAGTATCAGCGAAAATAATTTTATGGTTGGGGTCACCACAACACGAGGAACTGTATTAAAGGGTCGCGGCATTAGGAAGGTTGACGACCACTATTTTAGACGATGATAACTTCTTTCTTTTTCCTCACTTTAAAAGCCCGTCTCGATGACACTGCCAATATTTAAAATAATTATTCAATGCAGTGGAGTAGGTAGAGTTTTCGACGCCCAGGGCGCTCTTTCATATTGTTTCTCCTAATGAACGAACGTCACCATCCACACTGAATACAAATTATACAAAATAAGCTACATTTAAAGTTTATATATATAAAGAATATTAAGTGGAAAAAGAAAATGCTGCCACAAGGGGCAGACAGCCCCTCCGTGCCCCCTCTGTATACGCCTGTGATTCTATGTCTTTATTTTATTATCGATATTATAATTTGTACAGCTTGACAAATTCATTAGCCAATTTACAAAATCCAGCTAAAAAAGGAAAGAAGAGCGATTCATTTTTCGCTCACTTGTCAGGAAAATGGTTCACACCAATATTTTGTATTAAAAACACACGTAATGTATACTCGCCTGTAGCAGTTATGTGGCATATAATCCATTCTAGATACTATGGGTATTATTTATTTTGAGTTTGACACACAGTCGTTACAGGCAAACTCAATTAAATTTATAATGCGTCCTCACATGCCCCAGAGCTGCAGCACTGGACTACAGTACAGTGTCATGTGATCAAGTCAGCCTCAATGAAGTGATCTGTGAAATGTCTACATTCCAATGACGTGAATCGGCCATTTTGCCTCCAGAACTGAAGTTAACTAATCGTTTCATACAATGCCTGAAATTCAATTACAGGCGAGAATTCAGTGAGCCATCAGTGAGCCATCGGTGAGCCATCGGTTCTGCAGCCCAGTGGCTTAAGCAAATGAAAGCCGTGGGTTAAAGACTAAATTTTTTTTTTCAATCGATCTGTTGTCAATGAAAGCAGACCACAGTGGGTGATTAGCACTGACAGAATTGTCACATTTTCACTCTCATGTTTCGAGTGTGTATTCAGTCTGGTTTAAGTTTTTCAAAAGGCCACTAATCTATTCGATCGTCCGATTCATTACCAGGTGTATGATTTCAAGGCAGCCTGGGAAATACAATTAGGAATCTCTAATAGGGTTTTAAGTATTATTTTAAAATCTCATTACATATACATATATGTAATAAGATTATATATATATACATACAATTTTTCGATTTAATTTTAATACTGGTGAATGAAGCAAATGTCTCCAGATTTTTTTTTTGCATAATGTTTGAACTCGGCCACGAAGGACTAGTCATTGGCTGGAGAGCACTATAAAAATTGTACAATTTTGTGTCCTGACAGTTTTGACTATAAATTATTTTATTTACCCCTGAAAACCCGCAAGAGACCTTGCCGAGAACCTCTGTTAAAATGACATGAAAGGCCTTCTGCAACAATGCTGGATTTTCACTAATCATTTCGCTAGACGATACTTTGCCCTTGGTAACACAAATAGAATCAGAGGGGACGAATCGTTGGTCCACATCTTCTGACCTCAATTACGCCACGACACCGCATCACGCCATACAGGTCGGTGGAGATTGCCAATTAGTGGTCAGGGATCGACACCGAGATATACATCTTCATCATTTACACCTTCTAGACCTGGGACCTTCAAAGTTCTGGACGTTACTTTAACGGGTGATCAATACTGAGTATTAGCGTCTGTCATCTCAGGCAGCCCGCCTGCCATCTGAAGCGATTTAAAAAGGTAGATGCTGGCAACTTAAACTGAAGATAGAAGTGTTTCAGCTTTTGACTGTCGGTGCAGTTCTTCATTTTTATGTTTTCAATTGTCTGATAGCGTGCGTCGCTGCATTGAGAAAAGGGACAAAGGATCGGAACAAAACATCGGGACTCTTTCATTCTCTGAAATGACGTAACAGAAAGATTATTATCTAATTTTTTACTTGTTTTGTTTAAAGTATTGTTTCACAATATATTTGTTTATCAAATTGATTTATTTGTTGTTGTTGTTTTTTGGTTTTTAATTTTTTTTTTGGCCTCAGATTATTTAAACTAGCTTCAGCAACAATTTTAAGAGTCAAATTGGTGTGATTCCATAACAATCGCTTGACTTTTTAATAATGATTGATGGACTGCAAACAAGTTGTGTAAATAAATTATAAGAACAGGGTACGCTAAACTTGAATGATATAGAGTCTTTGCATGAATCTCACAACTTCTCAGACTACGGCGCCTCTGCCAACTTGATGAAGACTTTTTAGAAAAAGCTGATGAAATGGTGGATTTCTTCCGTTCCAGATCATATCCTGAAAATACTCTTGTCTCGGCGCTCAGTCGTGTCTGCAATATCACACGATAAGTCGCTTTTAAACCCGGCCAAAACAAAAATGAAGTTTGGACCAAGCCCATATGAACCTATCATCCTCACAATTCGACAGACAAAAAAAATATTCATAAAAAATCACAACATACTTCTTGCTGACCCCTCCACTAACAGGGTATTCTCATCCCCTCCACTAACAGGGTATTCGCATCCCCTCCACTAACAGGGTATTCGCATCCCCTCCACTAACAGGGTATTCTCATCCCCTCCACTAACAGGGTATTTTCCTACTCTCCACTGATTGTCTTCAGACGGGGCCAAAAATCTAGGTGACCTTCTGGTTCATAGTCGCCTTCGAGCTGACCCCTCTTATATTGGAATTAACCATGCTCAAGAAGCCGATGTAGGACGTGTCCTTATACACTCTAAACAAAATTCATTAGCCTCCCTAAAAGTACCTTTACCATCAAAGAGGGTTTCACATGCGTTAGTCGTAATGTGATATGTGATTGTGTGACGTAGATGTCATTCTAGTTATATAGGCGAAACAAGGAGACGATTGGCAGATAGGTTCACAGAACATCTTCGGAATATTGAACATGGTAAACTTTCCCCAGTCTCTTCACACTTCAACGGGGGGGGGGGGGGGGGGGCAACATAAAGGTGCATTAGATGTATCCATTGCGGCACTAATTTTTTGCACAAACACACCAGAGAAAGTGAAAATAGAAATCAAATCAGCTTTTTGGTACCATATCTCCACATGGTATGAATCAAATACTTTCTTACTAATGTTTCTCAATTTCCTTGTATTTCTTCTAGTTTTTGTCTTATTTGGTTCTTATACCTTTTAAATGCAACAGCAAGGGTTGCTGGGATCACGTGAAAGTTCTGGTAACAATGGACAGTATTTAAAAATAATTGGATTTAATTTTGATTTCAATGGGAGGCCACTGTGTCCACTTATGAAAAGGAAAATTTTAATTGCATGAAATTATGAAACAATGAATTTTTTTATTTAAAAGGGGTGAATTTTCTTTGTGAATGTTGAATTTTATCAGAAAACGTAAATAATTGGGGAAAGTGAAGCTTTTTTTTATAGAAAAAGTGAATAGTTATGAAGTAAATATTTTTATAGGATATAGTAAATGATTGTGAAAAGTGAATTTTGTTATTAGAAAAAGTGAATAATTGTGAAAAGTGAATTTTTTGTTTTCAAAAAAGGAAATAATTGTAACTTACCATAGCTCGTGAATAAAATAATAATTGGCAGTTACGCAATTTATAATCTTATTAAGATCTATGTTGTCTCTGCTTTCGGCAAGTAACAAGAACTTTTTTATCCACACCCATTACATCCCACTCCTACCCCCATACATCACACCCCACCCCCATCACATCCCACCCTTACCCCCATTACATCCCACCCCTACCCCCATTACATCCCACCCCTACCCCCATTACATCCCACTCCTACCCCCATTACATCACACCCCACCCCCATTACATCCCACCCCTACCCCATTACATCCCACACCCATTACATCCCACCCCACACCCATTACATCCCACCCCACACCCATTACATCCCACCCCACCCCCATTACATCCCACCCCATACACATTACATCCCACCCCACACCCATTACATCCCACCCCACACCCATTACATCCCACACCCACACCCATTACATCCCACCCCACACTCATTACATCCCACCCCACACCCATTACATCCCACCCCACCCCCATTACATCCCACACCCACACCCATTACATCCCACCCCACACCCATTACATCCCACACCCACACCCATTACATCCCACCCCACACCCATTACATCCCCCCACACCCATTACATCCCACCCCACACCCATTACATCTCACCCCACACCCATTACATCTCACCCCACACCCATTACATCTCACCCCACACCAATTACATCTCACCCCACACCCATTACATCTCACCCCACACCCATTACATCTCACCCCACACCCATTAAATCTCACCCCACACCCATTACATCTCACCCCACACCCATTACATCCCACACCCACACCCATTACATCTCACCCCACACCCATTACATCCCACCCCACACCCATTACACCCCACAACCATTACTTCCCACACCCATTACATCCCACCCCCACACCCATTTAAAAAAAACAACAATCCAGAACGACACCATATTTTATTTTCTAATCAGGTCAACAACAATCGTCAGTTGGTCAACGTCTCATTTCTTTTGAAGTCAGTTTCTGTGAGGTTCGATACGATGTTGAGCTTTCATTCATTGAAGTGTGCTTTAACACTAATGCTCTTAAGACTCATCAACAGTGACTGAAGCATGCCGGGGACATCAGTAAACCACTTCGCGTCCAAAAAATAAAATGGCCAAATGATCGATAGATCGACTTAAGCACAACTCAATGTTAAAATTGATCAGGTTTGTATTTATAGTGCCATAAAAAATAGGACAAAGTCGGCACCGAGAAAGATTAGATCTATACTTAGCGCTTTGATAGAAGAACCTTAATTTGAATTAAGACTTTATGTCAACAACGCCATTTTCTTTTTTTTTCTTGTAAATGTGTCATTCACTTATAAATTTGTCAAATTTTGCCATCAGTGGTTCTCATATGATACTTGTTTGCTACAGTAGATTTAAACGTGCACAATACACAGAAATTTATTAGTGGTTAAGTGTAAATGTATTAACAATCCCATAACGTTGATAATTTTTTTTTAAGGTAAAAACATAAGCATAGAGCATAGCTAAAAGTAAATGCACAATTTGTAAAGATTCGGAAAAAAACAATAAATAAGTTCTAATTAATTAATAACTCATTAGAATATGTTCACTTTAATCTCAGGCTATTTGGAATTGAAGGGGCGAGGGTGGGGGACGTTTTAAATTGAAGACTTGCTCTTTCAAATTATTGTATTGGTGACGTCATCACCAAAACATAAAACTAAACAAAAACAAGTGTTAAATTATGTTGTTTTGTAATTTTTTTAGCTTATTATTTTACTATGCCATAACAATGCCATGGCAATGCCATAATAATGTCATAACCATGTCTGGTCAATTCTCCTAGGATAACGTTGTAACTCCTTTACTTTGACTTCTATTTACTTATAGTTATAAATTGAATCAATTGGGCATTTTAGGACAGGTCTGCAGAGCATGTGGTCCACCAGAACTCACTCTGTGCTCCCCCACCCCTAGGCCCCCGAATATGCATAACATAATAAAATTAAAAAATAATAACATTCCAGATCTTTTAATTTATGAAATTATTCAAGTAATATGTACCAAAGGAATATCAATATTTATTTACAATCTATTAAAATATTTCGTTTCATATCATTGTTTGAATGAACTTCTGTCATAATTAACAAATAGAATATATTTTTATTGTTCGCGTGGGTAGCTTTCTCCCCTTAACCTACTTCTTTGCGGACCACGGCCTTTTTGTCGTTACGCAATATGGCCCTCATCACGGGTCGAGTTCTTGAGACCTGATTAAAGACATTACTCTCTCCCTTCTTGTCAAATCTGCTGATAACTGTATAATGATAATGTTAACATGGTTGGCAAAAACTTATGATTCCAATTGTTATTATTTTTTAAAAAAACAAGTCCTCTTGGCAAAAGTGCTTACTACTGCAGGAATCGTACAAGTGCCATCCGGCTGCAATCTTTGCTCTGTTGGCAAAAGTGCTTACTACTGCAGGAATCGTACAAGTGCCATCCGGCTGCAATCTTTGCTCTGTTGGCAAAAGTGCTTACTACTGCAGGAATCGTGCAAGTGCCATCCGGCTGCAATCTTTGCCCTGGGCAGACACGAAAGCCCTTTGAGGATTTGTTTATTCAAACCTTTGACTTGCCCAGAGAACTGTGAATCGTTTTATCAACGGATCGATACCGCCCGGAGATTTGAAGTTGCGTAGTGAACATAATGCACTCGTCTCGAAGATAACTTACTGACCTTACAGCAGCGGGGATGGAGTCCAGCATCGAGTCTTGTCACGCACGGGCGCAACTTGAAAGTCGATTCACATCAATGAATCCCGATCTCCGGGAGCCATCTAGGGAATGGGGGATGTGGGGAATCGACATGCAGGTGATCTGTGACTAAACACATGGGCGATAACAAATCGAACATGTCCCTCTTTGAAATACGGCCTCATTACGTAAGTCACAACTAAGCTGATTTTGTGATATCGTGCCATTAATGAAGGAGTGTAAAAGGGACAGTACAAGACGGTTTCATATACTGAGCCTAGCAACTAAACTAGAAATGAGACCAAAACTTGGCGTCCTGTCTGTTACACAAAGCAAAGTTATTTTCACGTGTTTAGTGGGGGGGGGGGGGGGACACCAAGGCTTGGAATTGCTGAAGCGTTACTGAGTGATGAGCCCTTGTAAAGGCGACTCACAGGAGACTCGTGTCCCCAGGCCTGGGCCCCACCTTCACAGTTGTTAATGTAGGAGTTTCATATGTTTCTGTTATATTTGCCTCTGATCATGTTAGAAGACTCTGATCTGAAGCCTCTCTCCGACACGTGGCCATGACAACAGGGTCCACTACGATCTCATGGTCCTGATAATAAACGTATCCAATGATAGCTTTACGTCTTAACACACTTGATAAATAGATTTACATCTTTACACATAACGGAGTAGAGCAATCCTTCTTTACATGAAGTGTAGGAGATTTACTTCCTTACATAATGTATTGGACCTTTATCTCTTTATATAATGGATGAGAGCTTGGCTTATTTTTCTTATATATTGATTGAATGTCTATGATTTTAGGAGTAGTTGTTATGTTAAAGGATATTCGCAAAGAATTGGGGGGGGGGGGGGGTTTCATTCAAAAGTGGACGAATGTGGTCTCGGGGGGGGGGGGGGTGTAAAAGGCTTTGCGGACGTCCTCAGGTAAGAAAAAATTTATATTCCTCTTTACGTCCAATGCGTGTATAACATTATGTTTAATATATAAACTGTAGACGTCTTCTATGGCTGACGTCTTCTATGGCTGACGTTTTCTGTGGCTGGCGTCTTCTATGGCCGACGTCTTCTATGGCGAACCTTTTCTATGGCGAACGTCTTCTATGGCTAATGTCTTCTATGGCTGACGTTTTCTATGGCTGACTTTTTCTATGGCTGACGTTTTCTATGGCTGATGTCTTCTATGGCTGATGTCTTCTATGACGAACGTCTTCTATGGCTGACGTCTTCTATGACCGACGTCTTCTATGGCCGACGTCTTCTATGGCTGACGTCTTCTATGGCGAACGTCTTCTATGGCTGACGTCTTCTATGGCCGACGTCTTCTATGACGAACGTCTTCTATGGCTGACGTCTTCTATGGCCGACGTCTTCTATGGCGAACGTCTTCTATGGCTGACGTTTTCTATGGCCGACGTCTTCTATGGCTGATGTCTTCTATGGCTGACGTTTTCTATGGCTGAGGTCTTCTATTTCTGACGTCTTCTATGGCTGATGTTTTTGCAAAATATTTATAATCTTAAACCACCACGCTGATGTTTTTGCAAAATATTTATAATCTTAAACCACCAAGAAGTAAAAAAAATCCACGCGTGAGATCAGGCTAAATATTTGGTTGTTATGTATCAACAAAGGTCAACAATGTGTGTTTGGATTTATTGAATATTTTTCTTGCCCTCGGGTCTGTTTGACTTTAAGCGTAGCATTTATAATATTATACTTCATTTACAAGTTGAAATCTAGCGACCTTCTTTTCTCTTTATAATCTCTATTAGTATGATACTTCCTGGCACTTTTTCATTGTATAATGCCGTATGCGGACCTCCACAACCCCGGTGGAGGGGGTATGCTACATGAAGACACGGTGGAGGGGGTATGCTACATGAGGACACAGTGGAGGGGGTATGCTGCATGAGGACAAGGTGGAGGGGGTATGCTACTAAGGACACGGTGGAGGGGGTATGCTACATGAGGACATGGTGGAGAGGGTGTGCTACATGAGGACACGGTGGAGGGAGTGTGCTACATGAGGACACGGTGGAGAGGGTGTGCTACATGAGGACAAGGTGGAGGGGGTGTGCTACATAAGGACACGTTGGAGGGGGTATGCTACATGAGGACACGGTAGAGGGGGTATGCTACACGAGGACACGGTGGAGGGGGTATGCTACATGAGGACACGGTGGAGAGGGTGTGCTACATGAGGACACGGTGGAGAGGGTGTGCTACATGAGGACAAGGTGGAGGGGATGTGCTACATAAGGACACGGGGGAGGGGATGTGCTACACGAGGACACGGTGGAGGGGGTGTGCTACATGAGGACACGGTGGAGGGTGTGTGCTACACGTGGACACGGTGGAGGGGGTGTGCTACACGAGGACGCGGTGGAGGGGGTGTGCTACATGAGAACACGGTTGAGCGGTGTGCTACACGAGGACACGGTGTAGAGGGTGTGCTACATGAGGACACGGTGGAGGGCGTGTGCTACATGAGGACACGGTGGAGGGAAGTGGAATAAATACGTATTACATGCGCACGTTCTTTATGAACACCCCCTCAGTCTACGCCTTTGCAATAAAAACATTTTACTTTCAAAAACAGCTGAGGCCGGTCCTGGCTTAAACATGTGCCTGTGAGAGTCGGCCTGTTTATCTAAAGACGTCAATACTTTTTTTTTTTATTTGATTTTTTTTGAAAAATAATAATGAAAATAATGAAAGGGAAAAAAAGTGTTGTTTGATCTGTTTTCATTTCGTTACGCAAAAAAACAATAAAAATACAAAAACTTGCTGATAATCATGAATAGAGAAACTATTGAAAATGCTATAGAAGAGGTTGTAGAGAAACTATTGAAAATGCTATAGAAGAAGGTGTAGAGAAATCATTGAAAATGCTATAGAAGAAGGTGTAGAGAAATCATTGAAAATGCTATAGAAGAGGATGTAGAGAAATCATTGAAAATGCTATAGAAGAAGGTGTAGAGAAAGCATTGAAAATGCTATAGAAGAGGTTGTAGAGAAACTATTGAAAATGCTATAGAAGAAGGTGTAGAGAAATCATTGAAAATGCTATAGAAGAAGGTGTAGAGAAATCATTGAAAATGCTATAGAAGAGGATGTAGAGAAACTATTGAAAATGCTATAGAAGAGGGTTAGAGAAACCATTAAAAATGCTATAGAAGAAGGTGTAGAGAAAGCATTGAAAATGCTATAGAAGAAGGTGTAGAGAAAGCATTGAAAATGCTATAGAAGAAGGTGTAGAGAAAGCATTGAAAATGCATAGAAGAGGGTGTAGAGAAACCATTAAAAATGCTATAGAAGAAGGTGTAGAGAAATCATTGAAAATGCTATAGAAGAAGGTGTAGAGAAACTATTGAAAATGCTATAGAAGAAGGTGTAGAGAAACTATTGAAAATGCTATAGAAGAGGGTGTAGAGAAACCATTAAAAATGCTATAGAAGAAGGTGTAGAGAAAGCATTGAAAATGCTATAGAAGAAGGTGTAGAGAAAGCATTGAAAATGCGATTTGGCTGATACAATCATTAATTTGCTGGTGATAAATAGATTGTCAAAGCCATTTTTAAATGATAAAAGTTTTGCTTGTTTTTATGCATTACGTATGCTGATAACTGAAATATATATATTTTGCATCTCAGTTATGGAATATAATATTATTGACAAATTTCTCTCCCGTAAAAGCTCGTCAGGAAACAGCCCCCAAAGGGAACACGATTTCAAAATCTCATTCCAATTACAGAATTTCCACCGGTAAAGTTGTATTATTTAAAGCGTTTATAAAATTGTGTATTTATATTTCATTTCAGAATTAATATATTTTGCGCTTCCATAAAAATCCAACAAAATTACGTTAGGATTTTTTTTTTAATTAACTGTCATCAATTTTTGTAAAGCTTTATTTATGATGGTTAGAGCACAAAGTAATTGATCTAGGATCAATATGTCCATAATCTATATTTATGCCTAAGATATAAAAAAATAACGTTTAAAAAGTTAAGAAATAAGAAATGTCATCTCAAATATTATCCATCAAAACCGATTTTGGCCAAGAAGCGCTACGCAGCGTGCGTTCAGCAAGTTCTTAATCATGAAATATAATCATTCATTTAGGACAGTGGTTCTCAACCTTCCTAATGCCGCGACCCTTTAATGCATTTCCTCATGTTGTGGTGACCCCAGCCACAAAATTATTTGCGTAGCTACTTCATAACTGTAGAGTATATGTGTTTTCCGATGGTCTTCGGCGAATCCTGTGAAAGGGTCGTTCGACCCCCGAAGGGGTCGCGACCCACAGTTTGAGAGACGCTGATTTAGGATGACATTCAAAAAAACTGTTTACATCCAAACTATTCAAGTGGAAAAGACGTTTATTCGCTTTAAGATCTTGTGACGTATCGACAAGCAAACCATAATTGCTTAGCGGAAGTATACTAATTCCGATTCAGCCTTGTCATTTTGTCCGGGCCAAGTCATCACACCAAGTCATCACACCAAGTCATCACACCAAGTCATCACGCCAAGTCATCACACCAAGTCATCACACCAAGTCATCACACCAAGTCACCACACCAAGTCATCACACCAAGTCATCACACCAAGTCATCACACCAAGTCATCACACCAAGTCATCACACCAAGTCATCACAGCAAGTCATCACACCAAGTCACCACACCAAGTCATCACACCAAGTCATCACACCAAGTCACCACACCAAGTCATCACACCAAGTCATCACACCAAGTCATTACACCAAGTCATCACACCAAGTCATCACAGTTGATTCAAATTTCCACAAGAAAGTAAAACACATAAGAAAAGATCAAGGGATAAGGATGTACGAGTGGGGGAGAAGGTGGGGGGGGGGAAATTTCTGTCCAAATTTGTCCTAACAGAAATATTTGCTTTAAAAAGTTCCTTCTCATTGTGATATTTTTAAAGCACCTCCCAGAAAGAATTGCGCGTTCATTACAGAGATATTTTCCAGAGTGCTATTTATTCCACAAATTCGTTCATTCGTCAAAATACCAAGTTAACAGGTTTTTAAAATTAAAATAATTTTTTTTTTAAATCTCATTAGGACATAATAGTAAAGTGGCTAAGGTTTCTCTCAGCCGTTGGAGGTATTTCATCATCCTTATCTGGTGATTTATGGTCAACAAAGCTCTTCGTAATAACAGTTCGTATAGGTGGATCTCGAGGGTCATGATTTACAAAAATAATAAATAGTTTCTCGAACACACTTTTTTTTTTGGGCGCTAATCATTGTTTGTTATAGACCAATACGTCTTATCTCACCAGACTGTGTTGCGAAATGTCCTTAGTGCACTGAAAAAACATAAGCTCATGAGCAACAAAAACGGTTCCAGCCCAGTCTCTAGAACATTCATGTCTGTGACACAGAGCCAAAAAAAAGTAAGCGTTGTGAGGCTATTGGGAGTACACTTCAACCTCAAGTGCGTTCGTTGGAGAAAAAAAAGTTACACGCCTATGACATCATTCCGTACGCTATGTCTACTCTACAAGATGAAGCTAACGAACTCGCCAACTTTATAAGACACCATGACCGGTATGGAAGGTACCAGGTGCCGAGTAACAGCAATGTCCTAGAAAATCTTCAAAGTCCACGTGAATGTTTATTAAAAAGAATTATACAATCAGAAAGTGCTGGCGAGGGCCTCAACTCAATTGTATTTATTCCACATTTTTCTACTCATCAGACTTGGTGTGTGGACAAAACAATTTATTGTCTGAAAGTACGTTTACATTCTTTGACATACATTAGCCTCTAATTGAATTCAGCACACCGCATCTCTGTAAATATTCCCGCTGCGGCTTTGCCACTAGTAAGTCGTTGAATTTACTTAAGGGCACAATACAGTTTAGTTTACGGTCACCTTTTGGCGTTTGGCCGGACCCTTGTCTCTCTGTCGGTCTGTCTATTAACTCAGCTGAAGTAGTTTGTTTAGTCTGCAATGGGAGCCGCTGAGTTCTAATTACGAGTGTTTTCCTTAATATAATTTTGCCTTTCTGTAGAGCCCCCTTGTAGACGTTTTCTGTGTAGATCCTAACTGACCAATTTGCTTATATACTTCCTAGTTTTGTAGAATTCTTTTTATCTCCGTAGTGTAGCATTTCAGCATAAATCGAAATAAATTATTGTATTATTTATTTATTATTTATGTCTTTTAAATTGATTTATTTGAGGGGGTGGGTAGATTACTTTGTGGAAATTATAATCACGAATTATAAAATAGGCAGACATAAAAGAATAATAATATTTTAATTAACCCAATGAAATAAGAGGGTCTTGTGGTCACTGCAGGATGTACAGGAAATTCATGGAAGACTTTTTACCATCTGAGATTGATGGCTTGTTTTGACAACAGTAATCACTGAATACAGTGAAACTCATGCTAAGTAAATGTAGTGGTAATACAGTGATGATCATGCTAAGTAAATGTAGTGGTAATACAGTGATGATCATGCTAAGTAAATGTAGTGGTATATACATGGATAATCATGCTAAGTAAATGTAGTGGTAATACAATGATAATCATGCTAAGTAAATGTATTGGGAATACAATGATACTGATGCTAAGTAAATGTAGTGGTAATACAAGGATACCTCATGCTTGATTAAATGTACATTGACAGATGAAAGGTTGATAAAATGTACATTGACAGATGAAAGGTTGATAAAATGTACATTGACAGATGAAAGGTTGATAAAATGTACATTGACAGATGAAAGGTTGATAAAATGTACATTGACAGATGAAAGGTTGATAAAATGTACATTGACAGATCAAAGGTTGATAAAATGTACATTGACAGATGAAAGGTTGATGAAATGTACATTGAACGATGAAAGGTTCGTGAAATGTACCTGACGTTTATTTATCTAATTAATCAGCCTGACAGATGATATTTCAGTAAACGTATTCATTTTATAATTCGTCCTGCACGTTATTTTATGGATAAATCTCTGCGGGAAAGTAATGCACTAACATCGATGGATGAGGGAAAAAAACTCCTTGGGTCAGATAGCCGTGATAACGCTAAGCTGGATCAAAATATCAACTTGATCTCATAACGATTCTAGTATGACGAGGTCAATCTGAACAACAGAAAAGTTTGTGTTCAGTCCAATAAATACAGATATAATGTAGCCCCGATATGACGCGATAAATGGGGTCGATTAAACACGGCTCGTATTAAAAGCAGGTAGCGTTAACTGGGAGTTGCAGGCGACCTGCCCCCGTCGCTTCTAATGCGTCCCAGTGCGCTCAAGACGCCCAACGACGCACATCCACGACGCGGTCTCCTCCCAGAAGCCTTGATTCAGTGCGAATAGCGTTGGGATTTTTACGTTTAGCATAGCGGACACGATTTATTTTGTCTGCTTCCGTCTGATAACACCGACAGGGCCAGCGAACGTGTTGGCGGCTTTCATTCTTTGATGTTTTCTAGATTTCAAATTTCAAGAAACACACGGTGCCGTCGTATTATATTCAAATTTAATCCGCGATCTCCTTCCAAAAAAAAAAGTTAAATATATTTTAAAAAATGTTTCTTAAAGTTTATGAACAAAAATAATAATAACAATGTACAAATGAATGTAACATGACAGCCTTCTATCCAGGTTCACTTTACAGCGGGATTCCCAGGTTTGTAGTGTAACAGACCCAGAGACTTTTATAAAAATGACGCTTTTTAAGGTATTACTTTTTTTTAAAAGCAGATATACAATTTAAGAAATAAGCAATTACAAAAAAAAAAAAATTACAATATTAAAAATGAGAAAACATAGGACCAGTCAATATTTAGAAGATCAGGGGCCAGTGGGGAAGGGAGCAGTTGCTTCCAATCTGAATTGGGGATGAGGATAATATCCCACCCTCGGGAGGTGGGTGCTTTTTAAATTTCTCCAGGTAAAAATAAAAATTAATATGAGAAAGAATACAAAAGAAATAATCAAAATATATATATATTTTTATTTTTTTTGTAAGTGGGGAAAAAAAATTATATTTCAGATGTGAATTAAACTCCAACCACTAGTAAAATCCTCTAGAATGGAATGATACATGAGTTGACTGCACACCTCTCCAACACAGCAATCACATTGTGAATGTTAAGAATTATAACCTAAATAAATATTCTAGGCTTACGATATTATTTTTTTTTTAAATCATATGATTTGATCGTTTGAATTGCTGTAAAAATGTGAAGGATCGTATAGCTGCTGTCGAAATTGTCATCGATTTGTAGTCAATATTATTATGGAATTGTCAATGATTTTCTAACGATTTTTTTAAACTTAACATTTTTATATTTCTAATGTTCATAGTGAAATCTTGAATTAAACACATACACCATGACTGGCATGACCCACAAACAGAGATGTATCATGTTCAATTGTTGGCCTTAAGCCTCTAAAATCTCAGACTTTAAATAAACAACATTAATATAAGGCTGCGACTTTTGGGACCCGGGTGCGAATGGCGACGCTGCGTGTCCGGGTCCGTTTTGACACAATGCTATTCGGATGTCATTTGTGGTAGTTTAGTTTAGTTAAACTGAAGAATTACGTTTACAAACGTATAGTCGGTTCAATTATCTTTCATTTGATACCTCATTCTAACTTACAAACCCAACAATATTATTTTTAATAGTTTTTTAATCACAGCTTCTCACTTCTGGTACCCGGGTGCGAATAGCCACTTCGTTAAAATAATAGAATCGTTAGTATTTAATGTCCATTTAAAGTACTAAATATTAATCTTCTGTACCATTTCGATTTTTGCTCCCATGTTTTTTGTAGTCCATTATTTACAATGATTCTGTGGTCTTTACTCTCCAAACAGGATCTCATCTTCCAGAGGAAATTGTCAGATCAAAAAGGCCGTTCATGGCATTGATCAACGCCCTGGAATCTCAAGCCTGGACAGTCAGAGAACTGGTTTAAACTGCAGATGACTTGTGTGTGTGTGTGGGGGGGGGGGGGGGGGGGGGCAAACAGCAGTAACAAGCGGCACGGTTAGGAGACGGAGTTATTGCCCTTTTTAAAGCGCTGACGAGGTGATGGTGATGATGCTGTCAGAAACAATTGTTGTATGTTGGAGATGTGGTGGTGATGCTGTCAGAAACAATTGTTGTATGTTGAAGATGTGGTGGTGATGCTGTCAGAAACAATTGTTGTATGTTGGAGATGTGGTGATGATGCTGTCAGAAACAATTGTTGTATGTTGGAGATGTGGTGGTGATGCAGTCAGAAACAATTGCTGTATGTTGGAGATGTGGTGGTGATGCAGTCAGAAACAATTGTTGTATGTTGGAGTTGTGGTGGTGATGCAGTCAGAAGCAATTGTTGTATGTTGGGCATATTGGTCAATACATAAACTGCTGTTCTAAAGTGCTGAATACTAAAAAAAAATTAAAAATCTTGTATAACATACTCATACTGTTACTGATTATGACATACAGTTCCAAATTACCACCCCTAAACGTTCACGCCTTATAATATCCCTATGTAAACTTGAACAGTATTTTAAGTATTGTAAGTATTGTAAGTAATGTAAGTATTGTAAATATAATAAGCATTGTAGTAAGTAATGTCAGTATTGAAAGTAATGTAAGTATTGTAAGCAGCGTAAATATTGTAAGTATTCTACTTAATGTAAATATTTTAAGTATTGCAAGTATTGTAAGTAATGTAAGTATTGTAAGTAATGTAGTTAACGTAAGTATTATAAGCATTGTAATTAGTAGTTAAGTATTGTAGGTCTGGGTATCAAGTTACTTTGTACAAAACATGTTGATATATATGCAATTTTTGTAGTCTTTAACAAATTTTTTTATTAACGATGGAAATGTAATTGTTGCTTAGAAATTTAAATGTATGGTTCTAGTGTGCAGACAAAGTGTGACATTTGACACATTCTTTGGGCTGGCTACAATCTAGTCTCGAAGCAAAATCATTTTGAAATTTATTGAAACAAAAATTTTAAAATCATTTCTATCAACTAAGCTTTTGTTTGTGAGTTTCTGGCTGGGTGGGAATATCTTCGGAAGGCTAATTGACACACTTCCCGTCAACCGATCGAGCTGAAACTTAATGCACAGCCTCGTTGTCAATGACAACACCTTCTTTAAAATTTTCAGCTCCAGCCCTACCGAAAATCCGTTTTCCTTTTTTTTCAAAGGTAAAATGAGGGAAATATGACGCCACTGATTTCAAGGGGAAGATGAGGGAAATATGACGCCACTGATTTCACGAAATAAAGCGCCTTTGGTGCGAAATGTGTTTTTTTTTGTTTTTGTATTTTTTTCCAAAATAGGTGGTGAAATAAATCTGCGCTGTAAAAGCGGATGGGACATTGATATATAAAATTATTAAAAATGCATATAAAGGATGTCTACGAAAAACTTTGTTTTTAGGGTTGTTTAATTTTCCCCGTAAAATCTTAGTAGACGAACTGTCTCTAACATTATTAAAAGAAACAACATCGAAGCACACATGCAGTAACCAAAAAACATCGAAACAGACATGCAATTACCAAACAACATCGAAACAGACATGCAATTACCAAACAACATCGAAACAGACATGCAATTACCAAACAACATCGAAACAGACATGCAATTACCAAACAACATCGAAACAGACATGCAATTACCAAACAACATCGAAACAGACATGCAATTAACAAACAACATCGAAACAGACATGCAATTACTAAACAACATCGAAACAGACATGCAATTACCAAACAACATCGAAACAGACATGCAATTACCAAACAACATCGAAACAGACATGCAATTACCAAAATTAGTAAACGCATTAAGATTTCAAGCGTCGTAGTGGAAAAAGTAGATTTTTAAATTTAACAACAAAATGTGCCTGCAAGTGCTAACAGATGCTGGGCTACGTACCAGGAGAGTGATATGCCAGATTTGGGGACTCAAGACTTTACCAGACTAGCGTTTGGGCTGCTGGCAATTATTTTGTTTGTTAACTGAAAGATTTGAGTTTATATTTTAAAAACAACAACAACAAAAACAATGTAACAGCAATTAATTTGTTTGTATGTGCGCGTATAAATGCGTGTATAAATGTATGTATAAATGTGTGTGTAAATGTATGTATAAATGCGTGTATAAGTGTGTACATAAATGTGTGTGTAAATGTGCGTACAAATGTGTGTATAAATGCGTGTATAAATGCGTGTATAAATGCGTGTATAAATATGTGTATAAATGTGTGTATAAATGTGTGTGTATCGTAAAAGAAACTGGGTATAATAACGCGTGAAAACAACAATCTTAGAACCTTCCACAGATATCGATCACTTTTTTTTTTTAAATGTAGCCCTTTTCAAACCCGCCTCCCTACTCCTGTAACTTTCAATTTAGTCCTAATTTTTCCCCCACGGTTTGTCGTGAGTTAATTGAACCGTTTTCTGCCTCCAGCCATTTGCAAACGCCCGTCGTCATGCTAAAAGCGTGTCAGTGATCTGGTCGTGCCAAATTAGTATCCTCTGATCAAAGGGGTGTGGGCGTATGGGGGGGGGGGGGGAGCCCCACAGCGCCGTTGCACGTCCAGATTAACACGGATCAGATTGTATGTCGTCACTATGGAATGAGGTCATCTTAAGCTCAGGGGTGGAGCTTTAGTGGAGTTTCTTCTGTTGTTTTTTTTTACCATTAATTCTGGAGGTGAAAAGCCAAGTAACACTGGAGTCAACGAGTGCTCAGTGACCGACCACCAATTTAATTGGAAGCTCTGGAAAGGGGGGGGGGGGAGATTTCTTTTGTTATGTCCCCCTTAGATCTCGTTGAAGTGTTTGGCCAAGAGAAGATACGCATCACTGTCAACGTGTTTAATTCATTGGCACTCTTTGTCTCCCTCTGGGTCTAATGCATAGGTAACTAACCTTCTACCCATCATGCATTGTAAAAAAGAAAAAAGAAGTTTCAAAACTTTCGGTCTAAATCCTCGGTCAACAAAGCGGATGAAGGCAAACTGGGGTAATATGTTATTGAAAGCAGTAGTCAGCATTGTCGTCCACAAATCAACACATCAGCAAATAACGAATCCAAATTTCACTGTCGTCAGAGTATCAACAACAACAACAACAAAAAAGAAACAAAAACAAAAAAAAAAAAATTTTTTAACAAAATAACAAAAAAGTCCAACGAGAATACATGTGGCCAAACATAAGAATGAGCCGTGCTGCACATACAACCCTTTTCCCCTCTGTAATCGCAAAAGGGGAAATAATTCTGACCTTAGAGTTTGTTTTCCTTTCCGGAAAATTCAAACGCGTTTTCGTGCAATATTTTGTTAAAATATTGCATGTTTTTATTTCGACATATACTTATGCTAAACAGGGTTCTTACGAGCATACAGATGGCCAAACACAGGGTTCTAAGGAGCATACAGATGGCTAAACGCAGGGTTCTAAAGAGCGTACAGATGGTTAAACACGTAGGCCTGATGAGCAAACAGATGGTTATTATTATTATTATTATCATTATTATAGCGACCTTATATAGCGTGGTACCACAGCCTAGAGTTGGGCTCACCACGCTGCACATAAAATGTGAGAAAACATAATCATGACATTAAAAAATTACATATATTTATTAAATTAAAAAATTACTGTATAAAAACAAAAAAAAACAAGAAATATGTATTAACCCCGCCCACCCCAGAACTCTTTACTTGTCAAGCAGCATAGTTTATTGGTCAGAGGGGGTGGGAGTCAGTCGGGATAGCAGAGTTTGAAGAGATGTGTCTTGAGTGCAGTTTTAAAGGCCTGAATGGTCGGTATATTACGGATGTGTAGTGGGAGAAAATTCCATTGTTTGGAGGCGCAGAAAGAGAAAGCTCGTTCACTGTATGTTTTAGTGCGTGTTTGGGAACAGAAAGAATGCGCGTGTCTGCGGAGGAGCGCAGCTGTCGGAGGGGTGAATAGACAGAAAGAAGTTCGGTTTGACAGGAAGAGCAGAATCCGAGAGTTTTACGAGAATGCAGATGACCAAGCACAGGGGTCTAATGAGCATACAAATGGTTGAACACAGGGGCACAACGAGAATACATGTGGCCAGACATAAGAATGAGCCGTGCTGCACATACAACCCTTTTCCCCTCCAACCCCCCTCCCTCCCTTTCTACGTCAGCACACCCCCTTTCTCCTCCAGCACACCCCTTTCCCCTCCAGCACACCCCCTTTCCCCTACAGCACACACCCTTCCCCTCCGGCACACCCCCTTTCCCTCCAGCACACCCCCCTTTCTCCTCCAGCACACCCCCTTTCTCCTCCAACACACCCCCTTTCTCCTCCAGCACACCCCCTTTCTCCTCCAGCACACCCCCTTTCCCCTCCAGCACACCCCCTTTCTCCTCCAGCACACCCCCCTTCCCCTCCAGCACACCCCCTTCCCCTCCAGCACACCCCCTTCCCCTCCAGCACACCCCCTTCCCCTCCAGCACACCCCCCTTCCCCTCCAGCACACCCCCTTCGCCTCCAGCACACCCCCTTCCCCTCCAGCACACCCCCTCCCCTCCAGCACACCCCCTTCCCCTCCAGAACACCCCCTTCCCTCCAGCACACCCCCTTCGCCTCCAGAACACCCCCTTCCCCTCCAGCACACCCCCTTCCCCTCCAGCACACCCCCTTCCCCTCCAGCACACCCCCTTCCCCTCCAGCACACCCCCTTCCCCTCCAGCACACCCCCTTCCCCTCCAGCACACCCCCTTCCCCTCCAGCACACCCCCTTCCCCTCCAGCACACACCCCCCCCCCATGCCTTCTATTGTTCCACCCTTTGAGTTTTGGGTTATTCTTTATCATTTTACACGTCACGTGATTCACACTTAAAATTAAATTGTAACAAATTTTCTTTAAAAAACCAACAATCTCATACACATTGTTACAATTATATTTATCCATCTCGTTCAAGGGTAATATCTAGTACAGTCGTGCGCACACCCCACCCCCCCCCCCCAAAAAAAATGTCTTAAATAGCAACAATTGTCAATCAAAAGTTTCATATGTTACAGGTCCAATGTTAACGTTCCCATCTGTGTACACTAAGTTTGTAATATTCATTGTTAAAGGTCTAATTTTAACTTTCCCATCGTGTAAAGTGCACACCATAAGATAGCTATATTCATTCTTTACCGGCCTAATGTTAACTTTCCCATCTTCGTACACTGAGTTTGTTATATTCCATCGACACTGGTATCAGTCACCTGAACCAGCGGGTTACGGTCATCATTCAGTGTTAAAGATCACCTCGGTGGATCTTCCCCGACCACGCCCCCCCCTTCACGTCCAATCCTCTTCCAGGGGTCCCATGGAGCAGCAAGGAAACTGTCGGCGCGAACTAACATTATAACACCGTTGATAACACAGACCGTCCGCTCATCACACGATTACTGACATTCAGTGTCAGGCCATAAATGATTAGTCTTAGATGCGTTGGTATTTTTTTTTCCTATCAGGGATTACAATTTCTGGACCGGGAAGTGGGACATTTTATATACAAGCTGATTATGTCGGTGTTTAATTATCTAAAGAATACGTTGTGTGATTGTGTGTCGTCTTCTTCTTTCCCCCCCCCCCTCCCCAAAACCTACAAACAATTTTTTTTTTCTTTAGACCAATTATCAAGCAATTTTATGAAATTTAGAATAAAATATTAATTTACAATACAAAATTAATTTGCCTATACAGCACAATTTCACCATATGGAATTAATCAAATCTCTGATCTCACAAGTAATCCTCAATGTTCTTGTATTTCTTTATTATTTCTTATATTTTACATATTTCCAACATATTTTTGTCCGTTAAAATCTAAATTTTCCCAGTAATAATACATACATATTATTTTTTTTTACTTCCTGTAATCTTGGTTTTGAAAAAACCCAACGTCCGGCAAAAAACATGAACGTGGCGAAAACTTTACACTTCCCATTCCTTGTTTCTTCGTTTGTCCAGTCTGCTCAGGAAGACTCTTAGCCGAGACATTCTTGTTTCATTGACTTGCATTTCTATCTCCAGCCTCCTCGTACCTCTCTCTTCTCTTCTCTATGAAATGCAGGGCCGTACATTTTCGGATGACCACAATGTGCTCAAACCCCAGGCTATAATATTAAGCGTTTTAGTATGGTAGTAGGTAGTCTAAAAGCGTTTAGGGCAACACGGGGGGGGGGGGGGGGGGGGGAGAGAAAGTTACATTATTTCAAACTATTCTAGATGAGTAGTGTTTGTAGTGTTTGTAGTGTTTGTAGTTTTTGTGGAATCAACAAAACTACGCTATTTTGTGAATTTATCATGTTTTGTTTAGAGAACAATAAGAGAATTTAATTCTTCTCTATTTCTTTGGATTTTTGGAGATTTTTCTTTTGTTAGTCCCATACTCACATGCTCACTCTATCTACACATTCAAACTCTATATACACATTCTAAATATATCTACAAATTAACAGTCTGTCTCCACATTCTAAATATATCGACACTTTCTCACACTTTCAACCCAGTGACCCCCCCCCCCCCTTTTCTTCAGTCAATCCAATCAACTCCTACTAACCAAGTCCAGCACACTAAAACCACCTTTCCAACACGACCCCCCCCCCCCTTTTCCTTTTACTATTATCCTAAGCCACCCTGCATACCCCTCCCCAAGTTCATTACCATGTCGTTATCCGACAACTTGGCTTTTTAATGCAAGTGTGCCGCGGCTAGTTTAATGCAAGTGTGCCGTGGCTAGTTTAATGCAAGTGTGCCGTGGCTAGTTTAATGCAAGTGTGCCGCGGCTAGTTTAATGCAAGTGTGCCGTGGCTAGTTTAATGCAAGTGTGCACGACTAGTTTAATGCAAGTGTGCCGCGGCTAGTTTAATGCAAGTGTGCCGTGGCTAGTTTAATGCAAGTGTGTCGTGGCTAGTTTAATGCAAGTGTGCCGCGTCTAGTTTAATGCAAGTGTGCCGTGGCTAGTTTAATGCAAGTGTGCCGCGGCTAGTTTAATGCAAGTGTGCCGTGGCTAGTTTAATGCAAGTGTGCCGTGGCTAGTTTAATGCAAGTGTGCCGCGGCTAGTTTAATGCAAGTGTGCCGCGGCTAGTTTAATGCAAGTGTGCCGTGGCTAGTTTAATGCAAGTGTGCCACGGCAAGTTTAATGCAAGTGTGCCGTGGCTAGTTTAATGCAAGTGTGCCGTGGCTAGTTTAATGCAAGTGTGCCGTGGCTAGTTTAATGCAAGTGTGCTGTGGCTAGTTTAATGCAAGTGTGCCGTGGCTAGTTTAATGCAAGTGTGCCGCGGCTAGTTTAATGCAAGTGTGCCGCCACTAATTTGATGCAAATCACGCTTCCTATTGGCTGTAAATACCAGGAAATGTTTCATAAAGGGTCTCTGTTTTCAATCATCAATATGTAATGGCCGCCCCTAGTCTCTGTTTTCAATCATCAGTATGTAATGGCCGCCCTAACTAATTCGTAATCTCGGGCTAGCAGCCAAGTCGTGAAGCTTTTTTTAAAATAATTGTTTAATATGTATAGAGTATTTTAAGCAACAAAACGATAACAAAATCTTGACCTAATTTGTTTCACGAAAGAAAACTATGACACAGCGTGAGACTAGACAACATTCATGTCAGGTTTTCACACACGGGGGCCGGGCGAATGGAATGGGGTAGAAAGGTGCACCAGCCCCGGACGCCATCATCATAGGGTGCAAAAAATCGTCATTTTTCATGCAAAATATGTGGATAACTATACGGTGGAGAACGCCTAAATACAGGCTTCGTCTTTATTTTTCTCACATTCAACAACACAACATTTTAAAGATATTTCAGTGGCCTATGATTTGCTGGTACTATAATCACAGATACTCTTTTATATTGGTTTTCTTTTTGTGCTGTGAGCCGGCCCACACATTACTATCTAAGAAATTAGTGTTCACGGAGAAAATGATGGATTATGGTAGGGCAGGTAAATACAGTGCACCGTTTTAGACAGGGTTTGGGTGGGGGGGGGGAGGTAGCAACCTCACTAGCCTCCGCCCCTGACTAAAAAGTCAGAAAACGATCTGTGACAAGATATTAGTTGAACGACACTTCACTTGTGTTGACATACCAACAAGCCAAAGAAGTCATCCAAATAGCACATTCAATAGTCCAGACATCCATACGTGTCCGCGGGACATTCAATGTTTGCTTTGAGGCTATGGAAAGTCGTCATCCGAAAGAAAAAAAAGAAAAAAAAGTGGGGGGGTGGTGGGAGAAAAGAAGATATTGCCTTATATTTTTAACACTAAGTGTGTCAGTGGTCATTGTGTAATTCATCAATCGGGATCACACGTCATGTTAAAACTATTAGAGCAGTGGTTCTCAACTTTCCTAATGCCGCGACCCTTAATACACTTCCTTGTGTTGTGGCGACCCGCCAAGCACAAAAAAATTATTTTCGTTGATACTTCATAATTGTACAGTATATGTGTTTTCAGATGGTCTCAGACGACCCCTGGGATTGGGTCGTGCGACCCACAAAGGGGTTGCAACCCACAGGCTGAGAACCGCTGCATTAGAGTTTCGAGCAATATTTGAGTTTGAATTTCGTGAGTGTTAAGCGCAATACATATGATGGGAAACAGAAAAAAGGGAACACAAAAAAGTTACCAAACGTGGGTCAGGTGCAAGAAGATGGGAATCGCCAGATAATAGATTCAGTCCATGCAGGAAGATTTGTTAAAAAATATTAAGAATTAAGCCCATTTTAAATTGATTTGCCGTCATCTCACCGATGACAAACTATGCATCGCTATTGCAGTTGGGAGGTTATTCTAAGCAGGCGTTTTCTCATAGGCCACTACTTTTGAAGCAGTAAGGCTAACCGCATTCTCTCTTTGATTGTCGAGGGTTCACGGTTTGGGAATGGTTAGAACAGTGGTTCTCAACCTTCCTAATGCCGCGACCCTTTAATACATTTCCCCATGTTGTTGCGACCCCCAACCACACAATTATCTTCATAGCTACTTCATAACTGTATAGTATATGTGTTTTCCGATGGTCTTAGGCGACCCCTGTGAAAGGGTCGTTCGACCTTCAAAGGGGTCGCGACCCACAGATTGAGAACCGCTGGGTTAGAAGGTGGCTAACTATGCAAAATCTAATCTAAAGAAAATGGTTGCCGGAAATTTGTTTGAAAGAAATTTCGTCGACGGAAAATTTATCAAACGGAAATTTGATCGGATCTTTTTTTTTCAATTCACACGTTAAAATTTTCGTAATATTTGTTTTTGAACGCACTATTCACAAAGAAATTTGACAAAAAAGTTTAACGTGTGATCTGAAAAAAAAGATTTGACCAAATTTCCGTTCGATCAATTTTCCGTCGACGAAATTTCTTTATAAACGAATTTCCGTGTACGAAAGAAAATCTGTAGATTTGTGTCCAACCAGCAAACTCCCCCTTTCTTGAATGCCGACTGAAACGTATAGCAACACGCCACAAATACTTTGGATATACACCAAAAAAAACAACAACAGTTTTTTCAGCACGGCGTAGATTAAAAACATTTGGTCTTGGGTTGCACCGATGGATTGGCAGGCAGTTGTTAATCACCTTTTTTTTTGGATCGATTAATCGGCTAATTGGTCTACTAAAAAAATCTCTCATGACATGAGATGTAAATCAAAATAAATTTTAAAAAAAAATGTTTTATGGTCATTCAAAACAAAATTCCAGAATCGTGCCCTCGTGGACACTACTTCTCAGCTAAGTGCTATATTATAATTTTTTGATATTTTTTTATTTTATTAGTTTTTCTGTTTGTTCGCTGATGAAGGCTTCCTGCCGACACGTTCGTTGTTTTGTTGCGTTCTTTTTTTCCGGTTTAACCTTACTGTGTTTTACTAATTTCCTATTGTGCTAACCTGATTGCAGTCTCCCCCATTATTACCCTCTATTTTCATAAGACCATGCCGAAATTGCGGACGCTCGCGAACCGCTGAGCACTTTTCATCCATGTCTTCTTCTCACGGCCGACCAAACCCCCTTTTAAAACCAAGACTGCTCGGCGTGCCACTACTGGGTCATCTTGTTGACACGGCCGACCAAACCCCCTTTAAAACCAAGACTGCTCACGCCATCGGCGCGCCACTACTGGGGTCATCTTGTGGAAGGTCTCGTGTCTCCAGGTTACGGGCATTAATTGTTTCCTTCGGCGACCTGCAGCATTTTTGTTTGAATGCTGAACGTATAGGGCCGCCGCTAACAGGAAACTCATTTGACGGCGCGGTTCCATCACAGAGCCGCGCACACGCTATATAATTATAGCAGAAGAAGTTCAAACGATACAATCAATAAATGAGAGGGTTTACTCGCTTCCCTTCTGTATAATGGGTGTTGTTTTGAATGGATAAAACATTAGTGACAAACAAGTAAAGATATTAGTTCATTAAACAATCTCGCCTGCCTCGAGCCCTGCGCTCCACTTAATGTAAATACAAATAGAAAGGAATATATATATATATATATATATATATATATAAATTATTGTTGTGGCTTTCGTAACGCAGACATCCTCGGGACAAATGAATGCACCATATTTTACAGTAGCGACAACACTAAAACTCTTGGAAAAGAATTTCCTGCGAAGAAAGACGCCGTCGGTGGTTCTGTCTTGGGTTTTAAACAAGATAATGAAAGATTGAGCTCTTCACTATTTTAATATCGTGTCGTTGTGCCTTATTAAAGATCTTTTTCCAGCGTCTCATAAAAGGATCCCTTTCTCTGACCTTCTGTATCTTCGTTGGGAGCATGAACAGGACAGAAACAGCTTAACGACCACCCTAATCGCGTAAAACTCGTTGGGAGCATGAACAGGACACAAACAGCTTAATGACCCCCCTAATCGCGTAAAACCAGATTTAAACTTAACAACCCTTAAAAACACAGTTTTTGGTTAAAAAAAAATCCTTTATAAAATGTAATATCGAGCACTGAAGGGCGGGGCGGAAAATTTGACAAAACATGCATGCTATATATAGTAACGCACTTGATAAGAAGCTCAATTAGTGATCCCCGACTCCCAACGGCTCCCAACCGCAATTTTTTTTCCACGCCCCTGAACGATATAAATATTTTAATGACCCACCCGCTTTAACACCGCAGATTTATTTCGCCAACATTTTCAGAAATACAAAAGGATATATTACAGACCAAACGCACTCGCGATGTTATTTTAAAGAATCTCTTTTAGCGCAGTTATCGGGAATTTTATTTTATCTTCCCCTTGAAAAACAAGAAAACGGGCTTTTATTATTTTTTTTTTGGGGGGGGGGCGGGGGTAGGGGTGGAGGCGGGGGTAGGGGTGGAGGCGGGGGTAGGGGTGGAGGCGGGGGTAGGGGTGGAGGCGGGGGTAGGGGTGGAGGCGGGGGTAGGGGTGGAGGCGGGGGTAGGGGTGGAGGCGGGGGTAGGGGTGGAGGCGGGGGTAGGGGTGGAGGCGGGGGTAGGGGTGGAGGCGGGGGTAGGGTGGAGGCGGGGGTAGGGGTGGAGGCGGGGGTAGGGGTGGAGCTGAAAATTTTAAAGAATGTGTTGTCATCGGCAAATAGTCTATGTGCCAAGTTTCAGTTCGATAGGATGACGGGAAATGGGTCAATTAGCCGCCCGAAGATTTCGCTAGAAACTCGCGAACGAAAGCGACGTTGATATAAAAGATTTAAAAAAACGTCTGTGTCATTGTGTACTCACTGACAACGTAAAAACAGGGAACGACTCATTTGGGTGTGTGGAGTTTTGTAATGGCATGGTAAGATTCTGGAGTTCTGTTTTTTATGACCATAAAACATTCCATTTTTTTTTTTTTTTTTTTTTAAATTTATTTTGATTTACATCTCATGTCATGAGAGATTTTTTCAGTAGACCAATTAGCCGATTAATCTGTCCAAAAAAAAAAAAGTTGATTACCAATTACCTGCCAATCCATCGGTGCAAACCCAAGACCAAATGGTTTTAATCTACGCTGTGCTGAAGAAACTGATTTTTTTTTAAAAGTGTATATCCAATGTATTTGTGGCGTGTTGCCATACGTTTCATTCGTCGTCATTCAAGAAATTATTATTTGACTCGATGTCTGGTTACCCGTAGATTCTGTCAATAAATCGGCTTCACGTTAATCCAATGGTCGACCATAAACAGCTGCCTGAACAAAACGTGTCAACTCTCATCCTTCAGAGTGTCCATCTGAACGAGGGTTCTGCTGAATGGCGCGCTCTGGTACTATGGCTTAATAACGAAAGAATGTTGTAAAATACCGAGAGTAATAAACAATTTTTTTTTTAAAGAATTGAAGATGACGCCAAAATACCCCAGAAATGACGTGAACGTATATGAATCGAGTCTACCGAGTCATCGTCTATATTCCATATTTTCACATCTTAGAATATTTCTGTGTGTAATAATTTGTCCGTGCCATCAAAATGGTCGATCATTTTAACAATGGCACTCCCTCTGATCAGCTACTGTTATGATACATGTTTGATGTATTCCATACAGTGAAAATTTTACTAGTTATGCTTGCATTCCCCATGTCTCACTCCCCAGTGGCGTAGTGAGGGGGGGGGCAAGGGGGGCATCATGCCCCGGGCGCTACTCACAAAGGGGCGCCAAATGGTATATTTTACTATAATATTGTATGGTTTTCGAACAGGGGGGCGCTAAAAAGGTATTGGGGGGCGCTAAAAAGGTATTGTGCCCCGTGCGCGAGTTAAGCTCGCTACGCCACTGTCAGTCCCCACACCAACCTCACCCTCATAAAAAAACGCATCTTCTGGTCAGCGTCTTCGAGAAGTAAACATCTGCTGAAAAAAGAAATATTTACTCTTGGCACCATACGATACCCCCCACCCTCAAGCCCCGCCTCCCCCGGCTGATTCAGTAGCCATTGCACGTGTGTGTGTTTGGCGTGTAAGTGTGTGTGTGTGTGTGAGCGCGCATGCGCGTGTAGACACATTTGTGAGGGCGGCTTTTGATACAGTTCACAACATATTTTGTTGGAGATATTCCAGCTGTCATGTCCTACATTACTTAATGGAGATCTGATTACGTCACATATCTTGGCGAGCATTTGGTTGGACATGTACACTTAAAGGTACAACTGGATAGCACTTACGCTTTATGGCTGGATAACACTGTAGCTTTATGGCTGGATAGCACTGCAGCTTTATGGCTGGATAGCACTTACGCTTTATGGCTGGATAGCACTGTAGCTTTATGGCTGGATAGCACTGTAGCTTTATGGCTGGATAGCACTGTAGCTTTATGGCTGGATAGCACTGTAGCTTTATGGCTGGATAGCACTGTAGCTTTATGGCTGGATAGCACTGTAACTCTAAGGCTGGATAGCACTGTAGCTTTATGTCTAGATATCACTGTAACTCTAAGGCTAGATAGCACTGTAGCTTGATGGCTAGATGGCACTGTAGCTTTTTGGCTAGCACTGTAGCTTTAAGGCTAGATAGCACTGTAGCTTTATGGCTAGATAGCACTGTAGCTTTATGGCTAGATAACACTGTTGCTTGTTAGCTAGATAACGCTGTAGCTTTATCGCTAGATAGTACTAAAGCTGTATTATGTGATTCCCCAAATACATAGAAAGTAAATCATATGACCACCTGCTAATACATATGTATGGGGGCGAGGACTCCCTGTCGAACATATTAATGTATAGAGAGTAGAACATTTAAATGAAAGGTAAATATTTCACTTAGCATTGTTATGCCACCCTATTTTAATTAAGCCACCATTAACTATTTAAAAAGAAATCTTTAAAAAATCAATTATCCTGTAGTTGATGAACACTAGACCTTCGATAGCACATGGCCATTGATAGCACTAGACCGTCGATGAACACTAGACCTTCGATAGCACATGGCGGTTAATAGCACTAGACCATCGATGAACACTAGAAATTCATAGCACATGACCATTGATTTGATACACTATAAACTGTATAAAAAACAATGCGTTAGCAGGGGCGTAACTTGGTTTGGTGCCACCCTACGTGGACCCCCCCCCCCCCAACTTTCCTAGAAAAATCCCTTCTGAAGCTGACCAAAAATGCTGCCCCTTCATACAAATGGAAAATATCCCCCTTTCTGCTCCACTGTAACTATAGCTTTAATTGGACACATTAAATTAACAAAATATTATGTCGTGAAATGCAAATTAAAATAGTATTGCTATGGTTGGGGTTGCAATTTTCTATTTCTCATTTAAGACTATGGATTAACTAGCAATTTTAGGTGTACCATTATTTCTGGATTTTAACAAATAAAAAATAATAAAAATTGATTGATAAAACAAATATCGTCATAACCATGTGTCACTTTGTTCATATTTAAATGTCACGTTCTGATAATCAAAATCTCACGAAACAATTCTACATCATCATTTATTCAACATAATATTCTACGGTGTGTGCGAGAGGGGGGGGGGGGAATTGGGGGGGGGGGGGAGAGGATTTAACCACGGCATTACGTGAAAACTGAGGAACTGGGGTAGATAATAATAATAATCCACAAACAAGAATCGAGTTATTTCTCTTGTCGAAGTCTTTCTGTTTGTTTTTATGTCAGATATAAAACTGTATTTGGTACCGCAACAACTGTTGCAAAGATATAAGGGCTGGGTGAAAAAAATAGACAAGTGCAGATAGCAGCGATGTGATAGCGCTGCTTCCATTAGTACTTTCTATTTCACTCTTACTCTTGTATTAATTTATAACAACAACAAATGCGTTTTCATCAATCAATCGAGCTAAGTAAAATGTGTACAATGAATTCACTTGTAATTTACTCATTACTGTGAGCGTATTTTACTACTTTGGACTTATAAATTCCTTGATGGTATACTTTATCAGAGTTTTTAAATAATAAAAAAACGTTGTATTTAGCGGTGCATCAACATACAAAGAAAATGCATTTCCCCCATCCAGTTCCCTTACCCAGCTCCTTAACCTATAACCACACCCAGTTCCCAAAACCATGTTCCCGTAAGCAGTTCCCAAAGTGAAAACCAAGTCCAGTTCCAAAAACATGTTTTCTCCCTCGATTTCCATACCCAGGCCCATACCCAGATCCCTAACTATGTTCCCAAACTCTGGTCTTTTGGCCAGTTTCCATAACCAAATCCTTTTACCTTGTTCTCTTTTTCAGTTCCTTATATGTTCTTTACCAAAAGTCTCATACCCAGTTCCATTGTCCACTTCCCATTCCCAGTTCCCATACCCAGTTTCCATATCCAGTTCCGACAATCAGTTCCAATACCCCGTTCACTTACTCAGTTCCATTTCCCATTTCACTTGCCTAGTTTCAATACTGAGTTCCCTTGTCCAGTTCCCATACCCAGTTCCCGTACCTAATTCCTATTCTTGGATTTTTTAGACCAGCAACTTTTTTTTTTTTTTTTAAATGTAGTTGTTGAAAGAAAGAGCTCGCTAGGCTTACTGCGGAACTAAAGGTTTATATTAGAGGAAAATGCTGTAATTAAGGTCATTTTTTAAACACGAGATGGATAGAAGAAAAAAATATTTCATAAAAGAGAAGAAAGCTCTACTGAGATCTTTCATGAATAGAGCAGGATGGCCATCTTATTTATAAACAACTTCTTCTCTTAATTCTCTCAGTTTATGTCCGAGGTATGAGCTCTTAGTAAGGCCAGCAAGCCTCTTAATAGAGCTCTTAGTAAGGCCAGCAAGCCTCTTAATAGAGCTCTTAGTAAGGCCAGCAAGCCTCTTAATAGAGCTCTTAGTAAGGCCAGCAAGCCTCTTAATAGAGCTCTTAGTAAGGCCAGCAAGCCTCTTAATAGAGCTCTTAGTAAGGCCAGCAAGCCTCTTAATAGAGCTCTTAGTAAGGCCAGCAAGCTTCTTAATAGAGCTCTTAGTAAGGCCAGCAAGCCCCTTAATAGAGCTCTTAGTAAGGCCAGCAAGCCCCTTAATAGAGCTCTTAGTAAGGTCAGCAAGCCTCTTAATAGAGCTCTTAGTAAGGCCAGCAAGCCTCTTAATAGAGCTCTTAGTAAGGTCAGCAAGCCTCTTAATAGAGCTCCTAGTAAGGCCAGCAAGCCTCTTAATAGAGCTCTTAGTAAGGTCAACAGTCCTCAAGATCTTAAAATTTTTATTTTGAACAGAACTAAGCAGCTAAGAAGAAATGCATGGTTCTAAAATGACTGTTACATTTCGGAAGTTAGAAAGCAACCAAAAAAAAAGATGATAAGAGATGTGTGTCTTAGCGGTTTTTGCTCTCCTTGGTTTCAACAAAGATTTCAAAATCTGGTCAAGCTACAGGGCGGTGGTGTATGTAATTGTATTTGTGGGAAACAGCCACAGGCTATTTGTTTAATGGGGTGAGGTTAAGTTGTGCAGTGAACAATAATTTACTAAACAATTTAATAAATAAACGTTAAATAACGTGGGCCCTCTTCCGACGCTAGCCAGAAAATACAGTATAATAAAGTATTTAAAAATGTGAAGTAATTTAGTCCCACTGTAGACACATACAATTAAACTCTTCACAATTTACAATATATTTTTTCCTTTATGCAAAAAAAAATAATTAATTAACCGTACGGTATATAAACACTTTTTTTTCTGAAAGCTATTGAGTACTTCGAATATTCCCAATTTAAGAATTACAATATAAGTTATGATCTTTGTAAAAATAATCAGCATTGGGTATTGAAAGTAAGCAATAAATTTTCAACCAACGTGCCTTGTACGAAAAATGTGATAAATGTGATAAATATAGTCGGTTGTAGCTGGTGCAGTCTAAAAAACACACACAAAAAGACTGTTGAATCGCGAAATATGAATATTATTGCTAAAATTTGTTTTATTTTAGTATGGACTTTCGCTATGATAAGCGTGACTGAGTGTTTATATAACTAATATCTCTACGTCTATATTTTATACACTTCTAGTTTACGCCACCTACCTGAAGCAGAAATGGAGAAAATAAGTTGATTTTGTAGAATTCTGAGAGATGAGGTATACAAATTTGGACACAAGTTAATCACATGTTGTTCATTCCTTTGTCTCAACTATCTTTTCTTTTAAAGACGTGTTTGCACACCATTCACTTTGCACACCACTATTACTATTATCACAGAATTATTATTAGTGGAACAATATCACTAGGCTACAGATGTATTCCTTTCCAGCTGGCTAAATTTCATCTTGTAGATCCAATGACCCCAAAATTACAACCGCCGTTGTGCAGTCTATAATAAATTAAATTTAACAGACAACTAAAAGACACACGTTTTGTTTAAAAAGATTTGTGTCCACTTCTTTTTTCCCCCCTCCCTCTCGATGCACTGAATCCCCCTATTATCGCTATCCAACATGCGATATCCACTAGTTGCACAGCAGTTTGCGATATCCACTAGTTGCACAGCAGTTTGCGATATCCACTAGTTTCACAGCAGTTTGCGATATCCACTAGTTGCACGGAAGTTGATCGAAGCAAATGAAGCCACACCAGTGCTGTTAGTGGCTTGCCTCGCGCTCTCGTCAATAAATTTGCTCAATTGTGATGACAGAAGCGGTGGATGAACTCAGCTACCACTGCCAGGACGAAAGAGATCGACCTAACTACGGCGGGGGGGGGGGGGGGGGGGAGGGTGCAGGCGACCGGGGACCCATTGTGGTGAGGGGTGTGAATTGATGTGTGGGGGAGGGGTGTGGGGTCATAATTTTGGAGTTCTTTAGAGACACAAATATCCTAATAAATAACTGATGACCAGCCCTTAAAAAAATTAGTTTGTATTAAAAGGATAAATTAAACTTTTATGTTTAAAAAATTTAAAAAACACAACAATAGGGGCTGTCCATAAACTATGTCAACAAAATAGGGGGAGGGTGGTCTGAAAATTTTTGACAATAGTTGACAAGGGGGAGGGGGGTGGGAGGTCAAGAAAAGTTGACGTCAACAATGTTACTTTTTTTTAATAACTTTAATTTCATAATTTAAAGTTTATTAAACGTTTTTTTCTAAACATTTTACTTTTATTAACTTTTTTTGTTGTAGCTGTAAACTAGTCTATTTAAAATATTGTTTTTGTTTCCCCCATTTTATCTTTATTTTGGGGGGGGGGGGGGGGTAATCAAATGTTGACGTAATTTTATAGGGGGGGGTCTCTGGAAGTTTGACAAGTCGTTGACAAGGGGAGGGGGGGGGTAAAAATTGCCAAAAATTTGTTGACATAATTAATGGACAGCCCCATATATAAATATATATAAAAGTAAAAAATACATTAGACTTGTTAACCAGTTCGGTGAAGTAAATTAAAAATGTTTGACTTGCATTTAAAACATAACTACAGCGATTCAGTTATTTCTTTAAAAAGCTCGTGGGTGTTCAGTTAACAAAACTGCTCGGTCTCCGGGGGACACTCCTCATAGAAGTACGCGTAGCTATTTGTCCAAATCGTAATGAAGAAATGATGATGACAGCCATGAAACCTAGCGATACGGCGAGGTGTTGTCTTCTACTTTCAATACACGCATAACAACGCTCGGCACGTAAGATCCGTAACGAAAGGTTGGCTCTGTTCATGTGAATGTCATGGAACATTTTTAAGACATGAAATTGTCATTTAAAAATTTATTAGACTATGATTTATTATAAGAACTACTTTTTAGAAAATAATAATAATGTAGCTTCTAACTAAAACTAACTACACTACTAACAGGCCTTCCATTTAGTACATGTACGCACTGAGAGGGTTGGGGTTTGCGAATTTAGGAGATTTTGCGTACCGGTGCGCATGGCGCGGGGGGGGGGAGTGTGTGTGTGGGGAGGGGGGTTAAGTCTCGGCAGAAAGTACGTACATTTTTTCAAAATCTACAATAATCACCTTGAAATTTTGAACGGTGCAAAAAGTAGCATATTTATATCTCGAATGCTGTACAAAAATATCATGCAATGTTTTTTTAGGAATCATCGTCATAATGTTGTCTTGTGTTTTCACAAAGGAACTGGATAGATTTCGCTCAAACACTACTTAGTAGACGCAGTGGATCCTCGGATTTTTTGTATTTCCGGTGCCTATGCCGAATTTAGGTTTCAGCAGGCACCAAATAGCTAATGCATAAACAAAGTAAAATAAAGGGTTGGGTAAAAATCTAGAACCGTATTTTACGGACGATAAGACGCACCTTAATTTTAAGCAATTAAAAAAAAAAAAAACATTTTTACCATTTTTATATTAAGTTCGAGTGTAAGACGCAGCTTAATTCTGGAAGCAATTTTTCGAAGAAAAGGTGCGTCTTATGGTCCGTAAAATACGGTAAGTGCAAACATTAGTTCCCCAAGTGTTTGAACCTCGACCGCTAGGTGTCACATAGGAATACAAGTTGATATAAAATTATGAGAAGTGTAATATTTAGCGGCGCCCCTGTAAGGAAGCCGAAGCAACCCAGGGACTGCGTCATGCCGAGGAAAGGCTCCACTTGGGGCGAAGCCGGAAAATGGTGCCACTTAATGTGTAGAAAAAATGTCCCCCGTGGCGGACCAGTAAAAAGACGATTTTGGCACTCTTGTGCTTCAGAAGTATAGTTTTTTTTTTTTTTTTTTTAATTCACAATTAACTTTTATCTAAAGATGATTTTGCCACCCCTAATGTTGGCGCCTGGTGTGACTGCCCTCTTTGCGCAATTCACATGACACTCCCTAAGGGCAGCGTGGCACCCATGGAGACGTGCTATATATTATGGGAACCACTGGGCTGGCCAAACATTCAGCGGTTTAAACCCGTCACACAATTTTTTTCGTTACGTCACAATTATCTATACTTTATTTGATTTCTTTGGTGTTTTGTGTGTGTGGTTTGGGGGGGGGGAGTCGAAAGCTTCTCCTTCTTGTACGTACGCACTGGGGTTGTCCAAAAAGTACGGGTGGAACGGGGGGGGGGGGGGGTCGAAACTTTGCGTACCGTACGTGATAAATGGATATCCCTAAACGTGAAAGCCCCAAGCATTTGATCCTTATACGGCGGACGGATGTTCGGACAGTTATGATTATTACCAGTATATGTTTTTTGAAATGATAAATTGCTTGGTGATATTTTCAAATTGACGTCAAACAGCAAATAATGATGTGCCACTGCTAAAAATGGTCGGCTGTAAAACTAAACAGATTAGACCCCAAAATGTGCCCAGAGCAATCAAATGCCCAACTAGTAAATGCAACTGGTAGTTTTGTTTGTTCCCTCGTTTTGGTGTGAAGTGGAAGAGGCTGTGATTGGATTTTGGAAACCAATCAAGTTAATTACTTCTATTTATATAGCAGTTTAATGGACCCTAAGCATTCGCCCCAATCAGTTACACCCCTGGATGCTAGACGAGGCAGTTCACTTGCACTCCGCTTAATGAACAGCTTATCGTGCCGATGTTATCCCCAATCTTGGCACACACAAACTCAAGTGCTAATTAGAGAGGATTCCCTAAACACATTCCATTAGCTGTTGAAAACAACTTGATAGTTCAAGCAATGGAGGGGGGAAAAGGGGGAATTCCAAGAAACTTATTTTCTCTTCGAAATTACCAGTGTAGCTTCCATTTGTCAAATATAAGGGCCATAAACCTAGATTAATTGTTTTGTTATAATTATAAATAAATACATTGTCAAACTGGCAAAGGAGTGTTTGTCTGGAAAATGTGAATAAGTTAATCAACATTCCTTTTTGAAAACTGAGATAATCCATTTATGAAAATTTTTTTTTAAATCTGCTCCGTCGCTTATAACAGATCTGAGTGGCCGAGTGGTATAAACTGAGCAAATCTCATGTTGATGGTCTGGAGTTCAATCCCCACCAAAGCCCAGTCAAGCAAACACACCACCAGCAGCCCGGGTGGATGGGACTCGTTAACCTTGGACGGCAACTCATCTAAGAGAAGGCAAACTTTGAGTTCAAACCAGGAGCCAGAATGATCAATAAATTGATCGTGGGCCCTCAAACATAAGAAGAAGAAGAAATGACTGGAAAAAAAAAACAACTAAAAATACAAAGCCATTTTATTTCATATCGATAAGGGTTTTGTATAGGCATAGGCTGCACCTATTGGTACCCGGGTACCAGAAGTGAGATGTTGGGATTAATAAACTATTAAAAATACTATTGTTGGGTTTGTAAGATGAAATGGGGTATCAATGAAAGATAATTGAATGGACTATACGTTTGTAAAATTAATTTTAGTTTTAACTACTACAAATGACATCCGAATAGCATTGAGGCTAATGGGACCCGGATGGGAATGGCGGCGCTGCGTATCCTGGTCCATTTTGACTCAATTTATTTTTTGGCCGAATGCAGCAAATGATAATCATAAAAAACACAAGTCTTTAGTTTACAGGAGTACTGTTCATATTTGCACTGAAGTACAATCAAGCTGTTAGTACCAAGTAAAATGCACAAAAGACTAGAGACAAAATTGGAATATATATTTTTGGATAAGTTATAATTGAACAAGTTCATTTAGAGAATAAAATGAAACGGAATAGCTCCTTATACAGCCATCATATCCAATAATCTTATATTCCTACAACTATAGTTCCTACCCCATGTCTTGTGAGCATGGGCCAAACATGAGGATGTGCCTACCTCGCATATGAAGACTGGACCTGGTGGATCACGGTACAACTAGACCTGGTGGACCACATTGCGACTTAACATGGTGGACCACGTTACAACTAGACATGGTGGACCATGTTACGACTAGACCTGGTGGACCACATTGCGACTTAACATGGTGGACCACATTACAACTAGACATGGTGGACCACGTTACAACTAGACATGGTGGACCACGTTACGACTGGACATGGTGGACCATGTTAACACTGGACCTGGTTGACCACGTGAAGAATGGTTATGAAACCTGGTAAACCACGTGAAGACTGGTCCTGGTGGACCATACAAAAGAGATCTTTACATGATCCAATGAATGAAAAAGCAGGTGTGGAAAGTGTAAAGAACACAGTGAGACACACAAACAAACTGCTACTCATCCCTTGCATCCTTACTTATTTCCCCAGTCGTCTTGATCAAGTCTCACCTCTGGATCAAAATAGGAAGGGATGAGAGTGAGGCTAATGGATTGCTCAACTCTTCCTCAAAATAAAGCGCATGTCAGGGCTATTTCCTCTAGGTGTCTTAGCTACTTTATTTGCAGCCCTCTTTGTTCACTTATATGGAGATGGAAGGTAACAAAAGTGCTTTAAACACCCAAAGAAGGTGCATAGCAAGGAAAAG
The DNA here is from genome assembly GCA_964017045.1 of Omphiscola glabra. Taxonomy (NCBI): domain Eukaryota; kingdom Metazoa; phylum Mollusca; class Gastropoda; family Lymnaeidae; genus Omphiscola; species Omphiscola glabra. The sequence continues at coordinate 51,344,010 of OZ024794.1, read as the reverse complement.
CAGAATCGACTCCAATCCAACTAGGACCCCAAAAAAAAAAAAAACCATGTCCTACATGCAGAAAGCTTTCTAGGAACAAATGGGATCAGCACGCCAACTGTGCACTCAAAGCCCTGGTCATCTCCGCATGCAAAGGACGAAGAAAAACAGTACCAAGAAGAACAAAAATTATTTTACTGATCTTGTAACCATTGAAGATTCAGTGGAATAGATTTTTAAAAAATTTTAAGTTTAAATACTGAATATCGTCTTTTTAAATATACAACATTTATCAAATATAACATCACACAAAACATTCAATTCAATTACTTATTTTAATGATCATGGCATCATAACATAATGTAGGTTAAACTCACTTTTAAGCTGTGTCCAATCCATCTTTTGGAGTTACAACATACATTAGAGAACACAGAAACATGGGCATATTCTTCTAAAATTTAACATGCTAACATCATAACAATTCTAAAAGGTTAAATTTGCTTTTATGTTATAATGAAACACTTACATAAAAATTTGAAATGAATCTTAAGAAATTAACTCATTTTCCTTCAACACAGGACATGATACTGAACCTAAACATTTTATATTGTCAAATATGTTAAGATGACAAGGTTTAAGTACATCATGACAGAAAATTTAATTTTACTACGTCAGTCTAAAACGACAAGTTTGCATTTACTTTATGTCCCACAATAATCATATTGCTTATAATTTGACTACCAAATTGTTATGCTGTCCATTGTAGCATAAAACTACTAGTAGTAGTAGTATACTGCTTTTCACAACATATTTGTTAGCAAGTTCTATAGAGATCTAAAAAGTGTTCGAAGTTCAACACAACTTGCTCATTATAGCATTAATTAGCATACTGGATTTCTTCATTACACTTCCATCAGCTCTTTGTTTTAGAGGTATGCCATAGAACTTTCAACTTTTACAATTTTTTAAATTTAAAATTAAAAAAGATAAATAAAAAAGCACTGGCAATGTCAATTTATCAGAGACAACTGTAGACGTGTATACGATTCTTTGAAACAATTCAATGAGCAGTTATTTAACATTGTGCATTCAAGAGAGAATGAGACGTGTGTATTGAGGCTGGGAAACCCTGGATGACTGAAATATAGGGGGGGAGTTAGTGCAATTCTAACACACGTTGGTCAAATAACATAGTATACTAATTTATTTATACGGATCTCCTATATAAATATGGCTGTAATCAAGATTTTTTTAATGCAATTATTTGAGCAGAAAACGGTTTATCCAAGTGTGTTTCTCATGGGAATTACTCCTCAAATGAAATAAGACTAATGTATCAAATATTTCAAGCTTAAGAACAGTGGTCATGCTCACAGTAGATAATGGCAATATCAAAGACTCATAAACAAAAAAATACTAACAGCAGGTACCGAGATATAACTTACATCTAACAAAATCACAGTTCTTGGACAAGGTCCACATCATTTTAATTGCTCATCTCCTACATTTTTCAAACTTAAAAAAAAATTAAATTTCTCAGATGAGATTTAGGATAACAGAGGTAGCACAGTGTTCATTAGAAAGGGAATTATGGGCTTGGATTTGTTTAAACTTAGGAAGACAAGAATTAGAAAGGAAATGAATGTACATATGTTTTTCTGATTTCATCATAATTCATAATTACCCATGAAGCAATTTATTTGTACAACCTCAAACAACATAAATGATATAAGAACAAATAATTATCCTGATAAATCATTAGCGTCGTACATATCTTGTTCATACTTTTCAGCAGTTACAACACGTCCACCAAAAAATCGGGCATTCAGAGAATTGCAGGCACGCTCAACTTCTGTAAATAAGAAATCAAAAAAGCATGAATAAAAAAAGTTTTAAATTAGAATAAGGTAAGTACTAACATAGCAAATAATTTTTTACTATATGTGCTTAAGGACTTCCATGCTCAAATCGTACTCTAAAGTTAAAACAGTCATGAACCACTTGTTTAGTCTTCATGCAAACTTTGATGTAAATAGCTGACACTCACCCTCTTGAGTTGAGAATTCCACAAATATTTTGACAATAACCTCAGCATCATCCTCTTCACTTTGCCTTTCCTGGTAGATAATTACTCTGTTGACATTACCAAATTTTCCACATTCATCCGTGACTTCGCTTTCCAGCTCATCATCTAAGTCTTCAGGACCAACCATGTTTCTTAATACCATCACTCGACACTGTGGTGAGGAAAAATAAGCAGGCTGTCAAATATTTATAGGTGTGAAAATTGAAGTGGTGTAAAATTAATGAATATAACTTGTTGGATAAAAACACACACACACATACTTATGTATCTAAAGATTTAATAGCAGACTAAGAAAACACAATAAAATGTTACCAACAAAATAATACGGTACCTCTGATTTCCTCATTAACTTCTGCATGACCATATGACGAGCACTACTGCCACTAATCTTCATGCTCTCCTGCTGTTCAAGTGTCTGGGGTAACTCCTCCAAGGCAGGTAACTCCTCTACCTTTTCTGTAGTAATACTAGATGTTGCAGTTGATAGACTGGTCCCAAAATTGAAACTGGCTGCACTTCCAATCATACCAGGAAGTGAAGACAGCTGACTTGCTGAGGGCTCTTTCTTTAAAGCCATTGCTGATACAACTGCAGCTGCTAATGCTATTAAAAAAAAGTTAGAAAACATAAAAATTGTTAATTTTTTTGTTGTTTAAATCCAAAGATTAATTAATTAAAACTTAAAACCGTGCAAATCCTGTTAATATTTTTAAAATAAAATTGCTACAATTCTAAATATAAAATAAGATTACAAGCAATGTCTTACAGGTCATACAATATAGAGAAAGACTTAAAATTATAAAAATAAAAACTGAAGATAAATTTATAAAAAATATAAACATATTGAACTAACCTGGGCTCTGTGTTGGAACAAGACTCATCGGAAGGGAGGTGAGGCCAATAGCTGGGGGATTAGCCGCCGGAAGTATTGGCAAAACCGGAGATGTCTGAAGAGACATTAAAGGAACAGGGGGTTGTGTTGGAGGTTTGGGCATTGATGGGTGTGGAGGTGCCATTGGAGGTAGTGTAACGACACTTGAGCTAATTGTGTTTAAAAGTGGAGTGGTGCCCTTGATAACTGTGCTTGTTCCTCCTAAAGTAGGTAATGCCAGGCCAGGTGGTGCCTATGAAAGCAAAAATGAACAAGGAAATGTGTTAGATGAACTTTTAAAGCATCAATGATTTTTAAAAAGTTATCAGCTTGAGCTTTTAAACACTTTTTTGTCAAACCAAATTTTAGAACCCAAAATTTTAATTCACTTATTACATTTTCCGAAGTTTTAATTGACTGAGTTCAGCATGATGAGAAATGACATGGATAGGGCTGGCATTTTCCCCAGAAAAATAATCTTTTTTTAACTAAAGTCCTTTGATTTAGATTATTTGGCAGTGTTATCAACTATAGTAAAAGTGTTGAAAGCTCGAGTAAGGTTTAATAAAAAATTTAGATGTTAGGTAAAGATAATTAAGGCAAACTGTTATTTGGCATCAAAAGGGCAACATACCAACACTTGCTGTTGTGCATCCATTGCTGTGAGTTTTGCAGTTATGGCTGCAGCAGCTACTGCAGATGCGGTGGGCATTGCAGTTGGTGGGATTGATGGTGTAAAAGCTGTATCTGGGGGAGTTATGGCCTGAAATTAAAATGTTTATTTTAACATTTATTCCAAAGGGAGAGATAGGTTTCAATGACAGATGCTTTTAAGAACCTTCAAAGTTATATTTTCATTTTAATATCAGATATCCTTTACATGAATAGATTTATATATTTTTATTTTTAAAAATTCTTTCTGCCATTCTGTCTCCTATAATAACAGTGAAGGGTTTTACGGGACAATTTTTAAATCTTTCAATTTAATGTATTTACATAAATATTAATACACTAGAATATGACCTTATGCTATAATGAAAGGCATACTGTGCTACTTTTTACATACTATTGCAAAGTCTCAACATCTAAAAATCCATTTTTTATGTATGTTACTGAATCAGATTTTGATTTATCCTCAAAATAATTAGGTAATTATCCAAGCCATTGAAATGTATATTTCTAACATCACCGGATTTTGAAAAATATTTATTTTCTATATGATTTATCCCTACCCAACCCTTTTATACAACTGTAAGTACAAAGAAAAAATATTTTCAAAAAATTGTAAAATCATGTCCTAATTTTAAAAAATTATGTACCATTTTCAATATCTGTCTTATATTAATATATTCATAAAAAATTTACACAAGCATTTGCCTCGCTCCTAAGTTATATTATCAGAAAATTGTAAAGCATAGAATTTTTATAATTTTAGAAAAATATCTGAACCAATTTCTTTGACAAAGAAATATTAAACTCAGAAAAATGTACTTTTCCAAAATGGAAAAACAAATATTTGCTTATTTTTGCATTAAACCGCAACTCATCGTTGTTCATGTCAATCAACTGTATTTTCAGGAAATGAATAAAATATCCTCCCACCAGAACTGTATGTTTGGAAAAATCTCTATGTCCTATTATTTTCCCTTTTCCAACTTCACTGACTTTGTGGGATAATTAATATACCCCTCCCCACAAATACCTCAACCAATTTTTTTCCTTGACCCTGATGTGTAAAACATAAAATGGTAAAATATATAGCTCAAATTTTGTTAAAACAAATATCTACACCAATTTTCATGCAATTTTGAAAAAATATTGCTCGATGTGCATTTTGTTATTTAAACAATTGTTAACATTAAGTTCCAATTTATTCCGTAAAAAAAATTTAGTAAATTTCAAATTTTAAATTTTTTTAAAAAGTACAACTGTTAACCCTTCCGGTACCGACCTACTTTTAGCTAACTTTCCCGGTGGCCCAGACATTATTTTGAAATGAGCCAAAATTTGATAGGTTTGTAAATTATTTTTTTTTAAATTTTGTTTTAAACAATTAATAATAACATGTAGAGAATTATCTGTTGAGAAATGGATAAGGTTGTTTAAAATAAGAATAATCTAATCCCAATTAAAGCTCAATAATAGTTTCAGAATAAAAGGTTTCATCAAGTGGGCGTAAGTCGTCATCAACAATAGTGCTAGGTAGCGCCATGGAAACAACAAATACAGATCAGCACAAAAAAATCAGTAATTGGTTTATTTTCATAATTTAAAAGGTAAAATAATATTCGACCATTCTCGTAACAAATAAACATTCTGCCCGAGACTATGTTGAAAGGTTATATCTTCGTTTTCTAATTATAATAGATACCTCCTCTATGTGGGCGTAAGTCATCATCAATAGCGCCAAGGAAACAACAAATACAGATCGGCACAAAAAATTCAGTAATTGGTTGATTTTCATAATTTAAAAGGCAAAATAAAATTCGACTATTCCCCTAATGAATAAACATTCTGCCCGAGACTAAGGTGAAAGGTTATAGCCTCGTTTTCTGTGTTTATATTGGATACCCCTCTATGTGGCATATAGACGCGCTTGGGCCACAGGGAAAAAGTAGGTCACTGCAAAAAGACGCGCCTGGTACCGGAAGGGTTAAATAAATGTTAACGCAGCTAAGTTTAAATTTTGTGTGCCGTTTTAAAATAATATATACTTTAGCTTACAAATTAATTATAGCGATACATAGATGATCAGTGATTGTTAATAAAAAGAATGTAAATCTCCTCTTATACAACATCTTAACTCTTACATTCAGATAAAATACTTAAAATTATCCTTTAATTATTTTATTAAATGTATTTCTAATTTCCAATAATAGTATTGATTCGATTTTCTTAATTAAAAAAATATATATATAATTGATTAGATTTCTGTAAAATAAAAAAAAATACACTATCAATGTTTTTAAGAATCCCAATTAGATTTAGGAATTTTATCTTGAACACAAATTTGCACACTGTTTGGTGCAGTCATAAGGAGTTTGTATTTTGTTTCATGGTGACATTAGCTTATTCTTATATATATATATATACATATATACTATATATATAGTATATATATATATATATAGTATATATGTATATATATATATATAAGAATAAGCTAATATATATATATACTAACAATTTGGGTATAATAATTTGGGTGATAATTGTGTAAAAAAAATTTGTTGAAATGAGTTTATAAAAAAAAATTCAAACTTACCCTGCCAACTCTAAGATACTGTCCACCAAGGTCAAACAAATTCATTGAAGTGACTGCATCTAATGCAGACTGGAGCGTGTCATATTCAATAAACCCATAGCCCCTGGAGGAAATATTAAATGCATTAAGCTTTATGAATATATAATTACAATGTAACAAAAAAGTGTTTTAGAATCTCAAAATTACTCATTCATACAAGCAAAAAAGATTTAATACACTATTACTATTTCAAACAACTTACTTGTGCTTTCCTTGTTTAGCAGGATCTTGAGCTAGTTCACAAGTCATTATTTTACCAAAGGCTTCAAAAACACTGAAAATAAATTTAAAAATTAGTTCAATTTGGCTATTAAACTGTTGACAACATCAGTGCTCTTTAACTTTTTGGTTACCAGCAACAAAAAAACTTTTAAAATTTACAATGCTTGAATAAATAATTACAATTTTATTGGTTAGGATAAAAAAACGCCCAACTTTAGATACCACTTATTTAGATACCACTTATTAATGTGACATAACTTTTCAAATACTTTTATTAGTTATTCTTTACCTTTTAATATCATTTTCTGTTAAATCTGGGTGAATTGATGTAATATAGATGCGGTTGTAATTTTTAGCCTCTTGTCCTAACTGCTCAATGATTGGTTGGGCTTGTGGCATGTTACTTGGTCTGCCTACCTGTAAATTGCAGTGAGAAAACTTTACAAAATTTTACTGTAGAAAAAGCCATTTATGACACATTACTATTTGAATTCATTAAAAAAATTCAATCTCATAAAATTCAATATATTGATTTGGTAATGATGGAACTATTCAATTTCTTGTGATTGTAAATATGTTACTAAAAACCTTTATATTAACTTCACTTTTGTTCGTGAATGGGTGGCTGGTTGGAAATCTTCGGATAGCTATTTGACCCACTTCCCGTCCAGCTATCCAGCTGAAACATGGCACATTGCCGATGACAACACATTCTATTAAATTTAAGGTCCCCCCCCCACCCCAAAGTTTTTCCAGCCTTTGAAGTGGAATATGAAGAAAATTCCAGTAACTGCACTAAATATTCTTTAAGAAAAATATTGCATGTCCATTTGGTGCTTAATATTTTCTTTTGCTTTTCTAAACTAGTTGTTGAAATACAAATACGGTGTAAAAGCGGGTGGGTCATTAGAATATTAGTTCAGGGGCATGAAAATAATGCGGTTACGAGCCTTGGAAGGCTGAGCTCTAATTGGGATTCTTATAGTGTGTTACTTTGTATGTTATGTCAAATTTTCAGCTGCAGCCCCAATTTCTGGATACCCGGTATTACATTTTATAAAGGATTTGTACAAAAAACTTTGTTTTTAGGGGTTGTTTATTTTTTCTAACCTTGATATTTCTGCCACCTATCATAACACCATTCATCTGTTCAAGTGCTAGCTGTGCAGCTTCCGGAACTTCATACTCGATGAATGCAAACCCTTTGTGTTTGTTTGTGATTGGATCCCATGACAAATTGACAGACTTCACTGGTCCAAATGGTAGAAATGCTTGCTTAATTGTATCTTCTTTGATCTCAAAATTGATACTGCCCACATAAATTCTGCAAATAAATGATTCAGTTTAGAAAAATTGTATAAAAATAAAATATCTGTCATTGAAATTGTTTTTTTTTCTTCTCAAATATTTTCAATTTTTCAAAGATAATTTTAGAAGAAAATTAATGTGCCATTATAAAAATGGCTGACAATTTTACACTAGGGTTCCCAAAATATTTCTCAGAATTCCCAACCCTCACTTGTTTAATAGATATTCTGTAGAGGCTCACGGCATTAGCACACCATTCCACAAACCACAGATGGAGCATTAGCAGTACATATTTTTTAAAAAGTTATAACTTGGGATATTTCATCTACATTAGAAATCTTTTTAAATTCTATAATACACACTGACAATCATTTGGTATCTCAACCTTTTTTGTTATTTAAAATGAACTTCAAACTATGACATTGAAGATAAATATTTTTCCTTAATCCACATGAATCATAATTTTTTTTTTATAATGTCATAAAAAAACAACTTATAAAGCATTGCAAGAAACTGCTATTCGATGCTAATGTTTGCTTCTTGCTCATTGTTATTATTTGTTTCATAAATTTTCAATCATTCGCTTATAAACCATCAATCTTATAGCACAGAAAAGCCTAATCATATGCTCTCCACCTTTCCCAAAACAAAACTAGTTACAGAAAAATACCTATTGTTCATAAAATTTGATATTGATAATGAAATAAACTGCTTTTTAAATAATTTTGTTAAATAATGTTTTTAATTGTATAATAAATTTAAAGCAAACAATACCCACCTGCACATTAGTGCTAAAGCTTGCTGGCGCTGTACTGTATTTTGGAATTGCTGCATTTGCTATAATATCAAAATAAAATTTATTTAAAATAATGAATATATTATTGTATTGTAATGATGGCATGATTACAATAAAGAAAACAGGCATTTTTTCAAATCTGGTATTGTTTCTTTATCTATTAATATACATGTTAAAATGGATTGTCATGTAACTAGCACATGTCAATGTGAGGTGCTTACAAATAATTTTTTATTATTACTTGATGGAACAAGCGGAAATCACCTCAGACATTCCCCGGCCAAATTCACCTTGGCAAATAATACTTTTCCTACCCATGTGGATCTGAATATTTTAAGATATTAAAAAAACTTTGCCTTCTTAATTATGTTAATTTCACTTTGCCTTCTAAAGTATGTCAATTTTGAGCTACTTGTTGATTGGAATTCAAAACACAGAAGAAAAATAACAGGAGCACCCCATAGTTTTTCTAGAAATAAATGCTTTTTCAACGTTAACTTTATATCCACAAGATATAACAGAGCAATGAGAGAAATTCATCAACAATCTTCCCTGTAACACAATAACATCCTAGCTCTTTATAAGTCAGATTTTTGTTATGTTCATTTTACAATCATTAATTCTACATTTTTAAAAAATGGAGTCATAAGATGAATTAGATAGCAAATATATATAATTCATTGTTTAATTCTGCTAGCAGTAGTAATAAGATTTGTGTATTTCAATCAACAAAGTAATATCAATATAGTCAGCCTTGACAAAAAGTTATTGAGTTTACCATCTTGTAATATGCAACCTTATTTTCACCATGAAAGTGGTGGTGGGGGTGGGGGAGTAAACAGAGGTGTTGTTTTTTATAAAAACTCTATGTGCTATGTAGATAATTAGTTTTATTTTATTATTTGTACTTCATGGATATTTTAATTTTCTAACTTAAGTTGACTGTACAATGGTTAATGGAATTTTTTTTTACTACATCTCTCCAAACCTAAGTGCACAAGTTCATGAAATAAATCCAGAATTCTAGATAAAAAGTAAAGTAATATTAAATTAAATTAAGAAATTAAATTGAAAAAAAAAATTAAAATTACAACATAAATCAATTAATTAAATTAACACAAATAGCAAGAATAAATAATTTACTAGTGAAATTAATTGGATGTGTCATAGTCTTTTTGTTAATATTTTATACAATAGCAAAAATACTTCAGGAGAAATCATGAATAATGTGTATATTGAACAAATAGTACTTGGATTAGTCATATTTGGAAAATAGTGGTCCCAAAAACCTTGGATGGTATACTTTGGTGAAAATGTCTACCTGTTTGTTACCAAGTGACTAGCTATTTTTTTGGCCATTAACTATAAATTTTCTTAAACCTAATCCATTCCTGAATGCATTTGTCTGTAAAAATTAATACATATTTAGGAGTAAAAAAAAATTATTTTAATTCCAAATTTAATATATTGAAAATCTATTGAAAATCAGAATTAGTTTCATTTGTTCAGGAATAAGAGAGCAATTTGGTCAGCCGGGAATGGGCTAAAACTAAAAGTGGCCTATTGCTAAACTCTAAATAAAAACTTAAACTGCAATAGAGATACAATCTGACACAAGATAAAATAAATTTACTATCTTTGTTAATCAGCTATGAATATTTGTCTCATTTGAATAATCAGATGTACTATTTAATGTGCCTGAGACTGATTTTGATGTTGAGAAAATAAATTGGTCAATAGTTCTACCAATTATCATAAGCTAAGACATCTAGGACAGGAGCTACATATTTTTTAATAAGTGACCATATCCATTTTTACAAACACAAAACCTAAAAATTCACTATGCAACAGCGAATATAAAGGAGTTTATAATGAATAATTTTGTATACTTGTGGTGACATCATTTTGTTGTTATGGTTAGTTAGTTAGAATAGCCTATTATAGTAAGCAAGACCTATTTTATAGTGAGAAGATGGATATCATTTTGTAGTAATAAAATATTTGTATTGTTATATGTCCGGTTATTGATTAAAATAAACACCTAGACAGACCTATTTACCCTCGTACTCCTAAAATCGTACAATATCATCTCAAAATTGTACAATACAGTATCTGTATCTTAATAGTAAATACATAAACATACAGTATACATAAACATACAGTATACATAATGCATACAATAACTACTGGCATCACATCGGGGTGAAAGGAAGAGGAGGGTGTCAAAAATCATAAAGCTGTAATGTATTCTAAATAGATTTCAAAGGTACTCTCAGATCCTATAAAATATGTCGAAGTCATGGATTGACAATCTATGTAATACTTTTGCATAAAAAGTGACATTTCCGACCCACTCCCCTATTTCACTCATATTTTTTTTGACAACCCCCTCCCCTTTTTCTATATGGGTTGCTGCTGCTTGCTCACAGTGGCGTTGCGAAATATTACCCAATTTTCATAATTTTATTTCCACTTTTCATCCAATCTGACATCTACTGGTCGTGGTGCAAACAGCAACTCACTGAGTAACTATTGTTTGCAGTTTCTAGATGGTGCTTAGTCTTAGATACCAAAATATGTTTTATATTTATTTTACCCAACCCTTTTATTTTATTTATGTATTCGCTATTTCGAAGTGTTCTTGTAAGAATTTAACACAGGGTACCTGGTAAAAACATGACTTTGGCCTAGGTGCCGGGAAACGAAAATTTTTAAATCACTAGCAAAGCCCTACAAAATATATGTCACATGCACGCTGAACATACAGTGGACACAAAATTGCTGTAATATTGCTACTACTAAGTACGATTTGAGCAATATCTAACGAGTTCATTTATGATAACACAAGGCAGCATTCCAAACGTTAATTCCCACCAAAAATTGTGTGATATTGTTACAGCATTTGAAATTTACATATGCTATTTTTTTAACTTTCAGGATGAATATTGTAGAATAATGACATACTTTCTGCTGAGATAATTACCCCCACTTCCCTAGCACTATGCACGCATAGGAAAATCTTTAAAATCGAAAACTCACATCCCCACTCAGTGTGTGGTGTAGTACTAAAAGGATGGCCCCGGATTTACTAAAATTGTCACTAGGGTGACTACGCTAAAATTACTGTTGCCATGTCTAGCAAGTTCATTATGAAAACACAAAGCAACAATATGAACATAAGCACTTTCATTACGAAAACGTGGCTGAGTTAATTTTATAGAATTTTATTAACATTTAGACCCTGCCCCTTCGCACACACACCCATACACAAAATCTCTCAAATCAACACCACTCCATACCCCTTTCAGGGCAAACGTAATATAATTATAGATGGTCCCCAACCAATCATATTTCTTCATCCATTCACCACTGGATGTAGAATGCAAATGCGAGTTAAAACTAACAACCGAAAATGTACTTTTTTAATTAGTTAATTATTTTTGTTATAAATACTGTATATATTTTCAACCCGGTCTCTTAAAATCGTAGTTCTGATGGGTCTCTGCGTTCAATTGTAAAAGACATCTCAAAATGGTAAGAGTAAACAGGTCTGCCTAGACAATTTCAACATTTCAATTTCAAATTGTTAGTTTGTAACAGCCACAATGCTAATAGATGTTTTATTAATTATTAAACATGAAAAATTCAAGGATTTTTTAAATTTTCACTATAATTAAAATAATTTAATAATAAACAAGCGAAAGTGTTTAAAAAATATCTGATTTGAATATAACATTACATATTTTTAGACAGACTATATGAAAAAGAATTTAACTATTTTTACAAAGTAAAATGGGAATAAAGATTTCTAAAGCAAAAAGGGTATGTGATATTAATTGTAACCCTATCATGCTGAAGGTTGTAACTTTTCTTTCATGAAATTTATACAGGTTAGCTAGCAACATTCACAAAATGAGAATTGGAAGAGAGGAATGTTTTATTATATCATGTTGCAGAGTTATGGGGTGTTCCAAAAATGGGACACTAGGCAAATCATCTGCTGCATCTTTGTCACTCTTCTATTATTAATGTCCCATTAAATTAGGCTTCTCAAGAAGTGAAAAATTTGTGAAAAAGTTATCTAATACAAAAATGGTATTGTCCAGACTGAGTGTTCCCCTGTGAGTGTCTCACTAAACTGAAGGACACTGTATTTCTCATGTTTATATCTGGTTTTTATCCTGATATTGCTGAAACCTGCAAATGTAGCTTAGGCGTGCTACAGCACACAAAAGCTTATAACCAATGGGCTTTCCTCTAATACATAGCACTGTGATGACATTACAGAACTATGGATTTATCAAAGCTGAATTTTTTCATTTGGAAAAATTTCATGAAGTTTCATTGAGTTTGTTTGCGAGGCTGAACCTTGGAAAACTTGACTTATCTTGTTTCACAGGGATCAAGTCTTATGACACATCAAGAAGTGCATTATGCGCATATATTTTTAGTTCTTGTAACAAATACCTTCAGGGATTTTAGATGTAGATTTTTTTTTTTAATTCAGGGCAAGTCAAGCTGAGATTACTTCCATTTATTGAAGCATATAAATTATTGTAAATGACAATGAGTTAAGCATCATCATCAACAAAAAGTTGAGGAATTTCTGTGGGAGTTCATATTTCGGCGAAGAAATGGTTTGGTGATACTCTACCTCCTGCAGGTTGTGCGGATAGATCACACTTTTTCCATTTTTGAACATTTGTCACCCTCTCTTTGATGCCTAGTCAAGATGGTAGAACTTCATCATAAAGAGGATAATCTTAAAATGCATATGAGTGATCTCTAGGTCAGAAAAATGAACAGTCATTTTGAATAACATAGGCAGATGCTTGCAACAAAGACCATCTATCAATTGAAAGTCCTTTAAAGAATTATTAATCACCCAACCTTGTCCTGAGTGTTATCACATAGTTTTATCCCCATAGCACTTGCTTCAATGGTGCCATCTATCTCTAAAAGTACAGTTAGTGCATGTAACTTTAAAGGTCAAGGCAACTTCAAAGTTTCTAAAAAAATTTCAACTAAAATAATATTAGTCCTAGCTATAAGGAATTTGCCTAGTGTTCCAAACTGTGTACCATGTGACAATATGTACCCTTAAGGGTCAGATGAGTGTGAAAAATCAGACCAGTCTGTAAGCAGAATGATATAAATTGTTAGCATGTGTCAACTGTTGAAATAATGCAACACAAGGCATAAATGATTTCTTACCTGTTGTTGATGAGCTATTGTCTGGCGGACTAAAACACTCTTGATGCTTTGTTCCATTGCAAACTTCTTTGCCCTTTGGATATCTTCCTGCTGTGCGGCTGACAGCTTTGGGGGTGTGAATGGTTTGATGTCCCGTTTGGCACCAGGGCCCTCCAACAAGGGTCCACTTTGGTCAGACTGGGGAAAGTAGGGTTCTTGAGAGTCTCCAGAGCCTGCAACAAGGGCAAAAGTTTCCAAATAAGCATACTGCTCCTTTGCATATCAATGTTAAGTGACTAATAAAACCTTAAACAAAGCTGTTTCAAACTTACCATCAGTTTGCCAATATGTGGGTGCATAAAAAGGGGGATAATTTGTTATATATAAAAAGTGGTCCATGTAATTCATTCTCAGACTTTTTAACTGGCAGTGCAAACAAGAATCTTAGGAAAAGCCCAGGATTAGTTTTACTAACATTTCGCAGGAGGATGCTCGAGTATTATGACAACAGTTGGCATTAAATGAAGACATGAATACTGCAAATTTTCAAAATATCTTGCCTTAGGGTATAAAGAACATCAACGACATGAAGGCAACACAAAAGTCTAGCTGTCGAATTGCTATTTAAGTTTTGAAAATTTGCAGACAGTATCTTTGTAAGGTTCCAAAACATATTGGACATCAAATTCTAATGTTTACCGCATCCTTGTGTGAAATTCCGCCGCACATTCTTTACATTGAGTTATGGCGGATGCCGTAGATGCATGCCCTCCCATACAAAATGCTGGTTGTTTGTGGTATGGTATGGTGCAAAATGCCCTTCTCTTAAGACTGTATGAAACACACAGAAAAAAGAAGAGAAAAACACAACGTTACTAATGTAGCTTTCACCATTGTTTTCATTCCATGAGAAGGTGTAAAGCCACTTTGAAACCCTTAGCTGCTCTCTACAAAATACAAACCTTTTCCATGATATGTGTCCTATATTTATTTAAGCATCAATAGAATGTGTACCAAGCTTTTACTATTTTTAAGCTTGATTTATACATCAGTAAACAAATGAAAAAATAATAACTGAATGTATTACTGAAAAAGTTCTGCATATCAGACTATTCAACAAATTTCTAGAAAGCAAACAAGCAAATGATGTGATATGGAGACAAACAAATTATTATATATATATATATATATAAAAATAAAACCACAAGATAAAAAGTATTCTTGATCGCACTTAAACCTCTTTAGTTAGGCTTCTTAGTATCAAAATGGAATGTTCACACATCTAATCACAGAATGGTGCTGAAATACAGAAGAAATGGAAAAAAAAGGGAAAATTGACCTGGAAAAAACAAAACAACACAATTCCAAGAAAATACTCGTTACAAATTTGATGACAATTTTAGCCCACATCATCCCTGGCAATAGTTATTTTTTAAAGTACAATTCTTTTGCATAATTTGACCAGTATACAAAACCTACCCTCTCTAAATCCCAAACTTTGAAATCCAGCATATCTTTTTATAATGTAGCACCACCAGAGATAATATTTTTACCCTGTTTGAGATAGCATGAAGTGAACATTTCTTCTATAAATTGTTGTTTTCTATTTATTTTACAGAAAGATCAATAGAAGTATGCTTTGATAAACACTTAAGTGATGGTGTGAATATGAGGACTTCTCTTGAAGTTGGCATGATCTCATTTTGTATCCACACTCAGGGCTTAGAAGATTGCACTCTTCTCCTCAAATCTGATGGCTTTGGCTGAAAGTACATAGAAAGAAGACCAAAAACTTCACTCCGAAAATACAGGTAGTGGCCAAGCAATGCTATACGTTGGTAACAGAGATCAACAGTTCTGTGTAAAATTTAACAGCTCCTACCGTATTACTCATTTATTTGGTTTATGAAAGGCTAAATTTAAGTATCCTTTTGGAGAAAAAAAATTAATTTCAATGAATTTTGAAAATGGAACAACATCTTTCTAAAGGAACAAATTATAAACGAAATTAATTCAATTTCCATTTAACTAATCATGACCATTAATAGGATGCTGTTAGCTTTCAACATATGAAATTTGAATTTCAAAATATTTAATACAAAGCACTACTTTTTACATATATATATTCCAGCTTTTCAATGATATTTGCACTTCTTTAAACTGTGACATCAGCATCGCAATTAACTGAAAATTGTCATTTAAAAAACAATATTTTGAGACTATTAAAACTGAATAGAATTAAAGTATAAGTCTAAAGGAATCTTTCAATCCAGTTGAAAAATCATTTATTCTTAATATGGTTTCTAAATAATACATTTCATTTATACTTAGAAATATTATTTAGAAACTATCTTGGTTTGAAAAGGAAAAGGGTTAAATAAAACTATATAAACAATAAAATTACATTGACCCACAGTCAAATTATCCAGGATTCATTTTTAATTATTTGCTATAATGTGATGTGTGAATTCACAAATAAAATAAAAAGCTTTATCCTATTTCTAAAAATATGTTGTGGGAATTTTTTTAAAAAGTTGTTTGAAGCAGTTAAAACTTAAAGAAGCACATACACACACTGCAAAATGACAGGTATTGTTTTAACTGATATACAAAATATAGCCTCATGTTGGCCTAATATACATGAGTCACAAATTCAAGGTTAACCATTTAGCATTAGCAACACACATCATCACTGGTGATAACATAGGCTGCATCTTTCTGTTACTCCTGTAGCATACTTTAAAAGAAAATACAGAAGAAAGAAAATGTAAAAAGTTAATAATTACATAGGTCAATATTCTTTATTAGATTTGTATAACACAGTACACAGGGGAAATTTGTTAGTTCAAAATAAATAAGTAATTTTGACTTTGGAAAATCAAACAACCTCATTTAAAACTCATGATTTTGTATTAAATATCATTTGAGCCTTGAGCATAGGAATCATTTTGATTGCAAACTTGGTGACTATTGAAATTAAGTGTTCAATGACTATGTCAGAACTTTGGCATGTGTTTAAAAAATAAATTAATTTAACGTAAGTTAATACGCAAACAAAATGACTGCTATGCTCATTCATTTATTAGGAACACATGTTATCTTACCATTTTCTAATTTTAACCGCTTAGTCAGTGGATCTCCTGATGCATCCATACTCTGTAACCAGAAAGATAAATAAAGTTAATAAATATGTTAGGAAAAGAGCCAAACACAACCAATGAAAGAGTGTTGGCAACAAAATTTCACTAGAGGACAGAATGTTTATAAATTGACAATATTACCAGGTGCAGGTCAAGTTATATACTGTTATAATAAAATATGGGAAGCGTTATCCGCACAGCTCTGCGAATAATGCCGAGTGTTATCGGCAGATCGAAATCTTCGAATAATGCAGGGCGTTATCTGCAGACATAAATATTTGCATAATTACGCAAAATCTAATAGGATTTAGGATCATATTCCAAGTTGGGGGGAGGGGTGTAGTGTGATTTCATTGAATGAATGTGTTGACAAAAATAATTGCCGGCACTACGTCGGTATACCTAGCAAAACCATGGTCATTGGCCTGCATACACCGCGGCGGTAAAAGCAGCTAAACCCTGGTCTTTGCCAGTCTTTAACTCTATGCGGTACTTTTAATATTAATGTTAAACTCTTGTTACAACTGAAAACTATTTATTTAAAAAAATTATTTGATACCTGCAAGATCAAACAAAAGTAGAACTGATATTTTCATTGTTCGCAGGGCTTGAGTCCTGCATGAACACAAGCGAACGACGTTCCTGTAAAACTAATTTAAATATTTTTTTTAAAATTTGGTAATATAAATTTTTATTTTATTTTGGGGGTTGGGAGGAAGATATTTGGGTAAGTTCCACACCACTTTTGTAAAGGGCAAGCATTTCTGTTCTTAGTATTTTATTGGTCATATATCTGGCTTCTTTGTAAGTGAAACGCATTTTATATCATAACCTGTGGCGTACCCCCACAAATGTTATTGATTGCACAGATTTCTAGGTTAAAATTAGCTTTAATAGATGTATTTGAGTGTAGAAAATGCAAGATAATTATTAAATGTACGTTCTTTCTGCCGAACCCACCTTCCCTCCGACAACCGATGTACGCAGCAGTATGCAAAATATCCCACATAAACAACTTCCTCCTCCTTCCATAGTGCGTAAATGGATGGACTTATACATCATACTTTCTATTTGTTTTCTCATTTCTTATTATTTTCAAATTCAACATATACTTAAAATATTTCAATTGCTACAAAATATTTTTAAAATTCTCATAAAACTACTGTTACAAATGAACATAATTATTATATATAAAATATACTTTTAATTAAAATGAAGAAGAAAAAAAAAAGGGTAAAATTCGATCCACAACTAGTAAATGATCACATAATATAAGATCGCATAGCGTCTACTCTACCACAAGACCACACAAGTTCACATCCAACTGCCTTATCTTAAAACCAGAACAATGGTACATTTTTGCCATGGTGTACGCAGACATAGGTCCATGGTATACACCGCCAAGGTGTACGCAGGCCTAGATCTAAGTCCATGATGGTTTTATTGAAATTCGTTATTTTTTTTTAAAAATTATTCATTTATTAGTGAAGTAATGTAAAAAAGAATAAATAGTTGAGTTCTAAAATAATGCAGACCGAAATCTTAGAATAACGGCGAACGTTATTCTCAGAGCTGTGGGAATAATCACTTCGAAGATTCGCTTAAAACAAATTCATTGAATTTTTTCATTTTATTGTACCGGTATTAAAAAGATAGCTGCTCAAACAAAATTGTTACAGAAATAAATTATAATTTTTTTTATAATACTTCTTAAAATATAGAATCTTTTTAAATTGACCATCATTTCCTATTTCTGGTCTTTCGCAGACAACACACCATAGTCTTCAGGTTGCAAAATTATTTATTAAATATTGATCTTTTACTTTTAGTCTTTTATTTCAGTGTGCAGTACGTTTGTCGATTTTTAGATCTTCAGAATTGTTGGGTATACTTATTTCGTTTGTAGATCTGTTTCTTTTCCTTTCAAATGGTTTTGGATTCATAATTAAAGTATCCAACTATCAGGATACCACCAGTTAAAGTTGTGAAAATGTTTGGATCACAGACAAACGTGGAAATCTCAATACAAGTTGCTTTGACTTCTTACTCAGAATACTCATACTGGATCATTTTGAGGTAAAAGTTTTACTTCTCACAATTTTCAGCATCCACCAGGGAAAATTTTTTAAAATATTAATACGCCGATGGAATGTTGTAAATTAATATTTCATTGGGTGGTTAATTATAATTTTTAAAATGAGATTTAAAACAGCTAATTTTTGCAGCACACATTTCAGTTAAGGGAAGGCTTGGATGAGATCGCCTGCAGGTCATTGACACTTCTTGTTTGCCACATATCTAAAGTCTAGAGGGATATAATTTAAAGTTGCTTCATTCGCACCGAAATTAATATTAATGTCTAGCTGAAATTATTTCATTAAATTTAAATGAATTGAATGCTTTGATCCTATTTTTGTTTCTCTCAGGAAGTAGCTAAAACAGCACCTTCTCTCTTTCTCCTCCCCCTTTTAGCAGATATTGTAGTAGTGGACATCATTTTATCAAATTGTAGGCACAGGTGGGGTAATTTTTAGAAAAAAAGATTCTGTAATTAAAACTGGAAGATTTAAGCAAAAAAAGAGTGAAATTAAAATTATCACAAAAGAAGACTATACTATGCAAACCTGAAAACCGTTGCCATTCATCATTTCAAATGTACTTAACGGCGAAGACATGCTCTGTCAGGATTATGTCGTTGAATTTCAGGACTTCCAAATTATATATCGTACAAATCTGTTTTTAATATTTATTTTCCAATTTTTCCTTTATATATTAGAAATAAATGCAGCCCGACAGGACGGTGCAGAGATGAATTGACCAGACTTTTTGTTAAAATGTTTTACATTAAATTTACTTGCACAATGTTTAGATGGGATGAATCGTGAGTGAAATAAGATGGTCAAATAAAGGGAAACATAATTTTAAAAATAATAATTTTAATTATATATTCTTTACAACAACTAAATATTTTTTATCTTAGACAGTAAACCATAAAAATATTATTTTCAAATTGGCATATAGGTCCTTTCATGCCAGAATGAGATTCGACAAATTAAAAACTGTGACTAGAGATTAGTGGCGAATTCAGTCCATTCATTCAATTCGTAAAATAAACATCTTAAATCTTAATAGCACATTTAAATTTTGTTATTTGGAAAGACGTGAAATGAAATAAGTTCTTACACCCCCCCCCCCCGAAACACCTTGAGTTTGTCATTTTTAAAAGTGAAAAATTATACAAATGTAATAATAAGATAATGATAATGGTAATAATATTTTTTTTTTGAATTTTACAAGTGACAGAGAGAGGTAGATCTATAACTATTATTACTATACTAAATATAATATATTTCTTTTGTGATTTTAAGTAAAATTTTAAGTTTAATTAAGCATGTTCATGTAATATATTGACTGAGCATAGTAATAATATAATATTTATTTAATATTACTATAGTAGTATGCCTACTCTATATAGGCTATAGAAATATAGTAGTGTAGTGTAGTAATACTAATAGTAATAGTAAGGAAAAGAACGTTCACTTGACGCATGACATATCTGACAGTGTACAACTATTTTTAATGTCTCTCCTTTGTCTTACTTCTTTATTGGACGAAGAAGCTTTTAGTCGACACGGTCGATATTTGGTTGTAACTCATTTAACACACATTGTGTTTTAGTGAACGTTTAAAAAAATGTTCTTAACTATCCACGGTGTAATCTCCCATCGCGGGATGTCACTAGTTCCTATAAGTTACAACGGTTACTAAAAAGCCTTATATAAACATGTAATTATTAATTTTAGGGTGTGTGTGTGCTAAGCTCATTTGTAAGCTTCCTTTGCATATTAAGTGTGTGTTTGTTGGGGGCGGGGAGGGGGGTGGTCCAGTAAATCTACTTGATTCAACGCTCGATACGGAGTATAACATAAATTTGTTGGCGCATTTAAATTTAGACGAGTATATGGAGCGCCCCTAATGACCTTGGCAAGGAATAATATGTGTCTGTGACTATTTTTAATTGTATGTTTCATTAGCTTTAACATCTAAGATTTTTTTTAAAATTACATCTGACATCCACGGTGGTCCACCCCGCCCCCCCCCCCCCCCCAAAACAAAAAAAAACAAGCTTTTTTAAAATAAAAATATTTGACAGTTATTGCTGTCAAACGTATAGTTGAAAAAAAGGATCATGATCCAATTACTAATTTGATAAAAGTTAACGTATTGTGTTTCTAGAGTTAAAAAAAAGCAATTTGTCGATCGTTAAATGGTTGTACATTCCTGTGAGAATTTGACGCCCACCTGACTTTGAAGGTGATTGGCTCGCCCCTGACCCCCCATTCCTTGTAGTAGGCCCGTTTTGTGGTGAAACACAAATTGAATAAATGTAGCAGTAGTGGTAGTGTCTCACCACCCCATGTTGTATTGCAGAATAGGGCCTACCAATATACACTCCGATCCAAAACTTTTACTTGAGGATCGTTAGGATTCTTATTATGAGACGGCGCGTCGCTTCAGTAGCCTGCCATTCACTGGTTCCACATTGAATGCGTAAAGTCAGCGCCCAGACATGTCAACTAGCCAGGAAGGAAATATGACGCGAGTCGCTTATCTATTCGACAACACCACTGTGGCGGGATCTGTTGGTGGTGTACGCTGATCGAGGTTAGTGTGTTAGTTATATTTAAACTTAGCAGCAGGTCATCATTTTTATTTTATGCACCAATGTTGCCTAAATATTAATCTTGCAAATCTTTTTTAAAAATCTGTTTTTATTACATGAAATTATTCAGTTTGAAAGTTCACTTAAAACACTAGCCTATAAATTCTGCAAATTTGTTGAACACAAAAGAAGTAGAGAAATATTATTTACATCATTCAAGTCTTGTAAAATAATAGTTTACTTGACTCCCGTCGAACTGTTTAGTCTATATTAAAGATAAATTTATTATTTTTTTTAAAAAACCTTTACTTCAGCGTTTCTAATTTAATAATCAACCTTTGACACAAACGTCAACAATTGTAAAGCTCGCAAACACCTGGTTGAGTACCCCAACGCTCGTTTTCACATGCATGTGTTCAGCTATTGAAAGTCCCTTGGTGATGCCAAAGAGCCCGGATTGGTTGCACAATCAGCAGCATTCCATAAGAGTAAAAGCCTTGGGCTGATTCCTCACGTCTATATAAACGCATTTTGTGCCCACGTTTCCTCTATTTGGGGGGGGGGGGTGTCAAAATGGTACATATTTCTATACACCCCACCCCCAAACCACTCACCTATTTATGACATTACAACTCATGAGATGATACTAAGTTTCCATGATCCCCTAAGCCACTGTATATAAAATCTTGTATATCTCTGAATTATAAGGAGAAGTATTCAGCTGAACGCATTGCGGAGCTAGGACTGGATGGGGGTGGGGAGGGGGGCAGAGTGCCGCCCAGGTTGAGCAATGAATTTTTGCCGCCCATCCCCACAAAAAAATCTTCCGTTGACCGAAAATACCGCTCCAAAATAGAGAGGGACAAAAGTGTGCAGCCTGGGGCGGACTGCCCCCACCCTCTTTACCACTGTTCCTACGCCAGTGGGAGTGAGTACAATAGAACACCAAACCACAGAATGAAAGAACGAAGCATTTTTATATATAATTAACTTATCAATCTATTGTATGTCTAAAACTTTTTTTTTTTAATTAAAAAAGAATCAAAGAACACAAGATCGGAGGCAGGGCCCATGCTCAGGGGTGGCCACCTTACTGAATCTGTGAATGACTTAACTTTAAAAAAAAATTTCTATGAATGTTTCGGGATGCCCACCTATGCCACCATGAAAGTATTCCCGACTCGTGACAACTGATATGACATGTAAGACTTTGTAGCCTACATCACAGGTCGACAGAACAGACACTGCTAGACTCTACGTAGCACTAAACGTTCCAAAACACATGTAGGCCAGTAGTACCCGGTCGACTTGTGACCTTTTCCTCAAGTATTAAAATCCCAGGCGATAACGGGTTTCCGATAAAAAAAATAAATAAAAAGGGGCCATGAAATAAGCATACTTAGGCTATAATTTAAGGTATTTAGTTCGGAGATCGTCTTTCCTGCACATTGGCCATAGCCAGATTACAGTTTCCTTGTTGCAAAGTATTTAGTTGACAATAAAGGGAACATTTATATTAATTTTCAATCTGATGCTCTGACGCTGTTGACAGTGGCGTAGCTAGGGTTAGTGCCGCCAGGGACAGGTCATGATTTTTGCCGCCATCTCCCATAACCCCCCCCCTCAGAGGCGTAACAACGGCTTGGCTTTGGGGCAGTTGCCAAGGGCGCTGGCCTGCGCCAGTTCAAAAGGGCGCTGCTAAATCTCTAATTTTTAAATTTTTATTTATATATCAAGATCGCCAAAAATGGGATGCAGAGGGGAGGTCCAGCCCGAGTAGCACTTTTTTCTCTTTATATAGAGGAGCGGCATTTTTTGGAAAACTGCCCAGGTTTTTTTTTTTTTTTGGTGGGGGTGGGGAGCGGCAAAAATCTTGGCCCGCTCTAATCCTAGCAGAGGCGTAGCTAGAGTGTTGGGCGCCCGGGGACAAGATTCATTTTAAAGACCCCCCCCCCTTTTCTTTTTTTTCAACTCTCAAACCCATTTTTTTCATCAATAAAATAATAACAAAGCACAGTCTGGCGCCCAGGAACATATGCCCCATTTGACCCCTTTAGCTACGCCTCTGAACCCTAGCAACGCCACCTTTCATACTTTGGGGCATTCAAATTCTCAATTTATAGAACAGGTGTAGTCTTTGAAGCATACCCCCAAGACTCTAGTTTTAAATAGTGCCTTAAGTCTTAAGCCTAGTGTCTGTTGAAAAGCATAAATAGTTTGCTCACTTGGAATATTATTTTTTTTTTAAAAGAAAAGTCTCATTGCAACAGTTTGAAATAAAAATATGAAACCAGCATAATTTTTCGAGCCGTGGATTTACTTAATGAGAAAATAAATCCTATAATATCACTTTATCTTTCATGTATCGAATATCAAATGATGATTAGGACCTATAAAATTTCATAGTTTTATGATAATTTGAAACTCGGGTGTTATGTAAAATTAATCGTCTGTATCTTTAGAATTATGTAGAAGTCTCGAGAAGGGAATACAAGGCGTAGTCTCTTCTAGTAGTATCTATGAAACAGGCTATATAAACGCCTAGAGAGATTGAGAGGGAAAATCATTTTATCACGAGATATTTTGAGCGTGTTTTAGTTGTGCTACGAGACTGAGATTTGTTTACTGTGTGTGTGTAGATTCCTTTTCATCATTGTACCTTTTTACAACATTGTACCTTATTCAACATTGTACCGGCACACGCCAATCATTATTCTGTGAGTTGATAGCTTTAATTTTATTTCTTTTTGATTTTGTAATTCATAATTAACATAATAAAACTCATTAATTTTAATTAGCCCTGGTTTGAGTATCGTATTCTTTGTTATTGCAGTTTAAATATAATGGTATCGTCTTTTGTCGTGTACTGTTTTAGAACGAGCCATATACTTAAATAAGATATTAATTTCTCCCTACTGATACGTAACATCGGAATACACAAATATGTGGAAATTAGGCTCAAAGTCCACGATTTTAATAAACAACTTGTAAAATATTTATTTCACACACTAACCTATGTGACTAAAATTCAATGAGTGCATGTCATTCCACACATTTTTTTTACATTGTAACTTAATAATTGAAAATGTACACGTCGTTCACGAAACTCGATGTTAGTGCGGAACATTCTCTGGTCTATTATCAATCACAAGATATAAATCTATAATGGTAACCGATAACTTGTATGATCTAATGCTTATTATTTAATACAATCGGTCCTTTGATTATAAGCCAGCCAATCTAATCTACCGAGTGCAGGGTGTTGTTTCAGAGCCGGTTGTTCGTTGGTCACTCACATTGAGACCTTGCAGTGTGCAGTGGTAAGTGGATGCGTTGAGGATTATGCCTCAACAATGCCCTTAATTCAAAACTCATATGATTTTCTGTGTAGCTCTGGATATAGCACCGCGGTTTCAAAAAGTTTCAAAATGTAAACATTGGCGTTGTATTGATGAAAGTTTATATTCTAAATTATTTATTTGAAAAAAAACACCAATATATATATATATATATATATATTTATATTGTACATGGACAACACTTTGTTGCCTTAGCTACAGAGGGTGACAGCATGAACATTTAAAGGTGTCAATTAAAAATACGCCTTTATATTTTTATTTATATATGTTACGAGCAAAATGTGAAATCCAGGCATTCTATAGTGCCTGTATTTCACACTTAGCCTGTAACATATATATATATATATATATATATATATAGTTTTATGATACAAATAAATGTAATTTTGTTAAAATCCCCACTTTTTAACGTCTGCTAATTAATACTGAATGCGTAGACTAAATATTTTGAAAGCAATTTATCATAATTGCTTAATTAATTATTCCATTTATTTAGGTATTTTACTTACACATTTATAATTTATCAAATTTTTACATCTAGCAAACGACTAATTGATGTCCATCGTAGTTAACCTTACGAGCCATTTACATGGTACATTGTGGTGCGCTAGTTTACCGTAGCCTTAATATCAGTAGCCTTAATATCATTCAAATGCTTTTTAAGGCAAAAATAATAAGTTATCTTTATCTATCCGTGCAGTGTCTGTATGTTTGTGATCGCTGTGCACATTGCTAGCGTTTATAATTATGAAAACTGTGCTTCTTCCCGATAAACTCGAGGGCTGATATTTGGAGCACTGATAAGACTCAAGGCACCTTTCAAACTCGCAGTCGATCTCCGAGTTAACTGTACGAAATAAATGTAGCTATCTTTCAAAAGGTCAAATCAAGTGCTACTATCCCAAAGCAAATGCATTAATAATTGCGTAGAAATTCTAATTTAAGCAAAGGCTAGTTCGCTATAAGGACAGAATAATTTATAACGGCTTTTGCAGTTATGTTAGTTATATATTATTTATATAATTAAGAAATATATATTTTTGTTGGTATTAATGTGAATGGTGAAAGTTATAGGCTCGATTCTAATTCAGCGACTTTAAAAAGAAGTATTTAAAAATGTATTCATGAATGGAAAAGAAAAAAATAATGGATTAAGGATACAAATATATGTGTCTGCATTAAATTTAACATATGAAGAAAAAAGTTAGAAAACACGGAAATAGCTTTGCCTTTGAAGTCTACGCCACCGATACTAACCGACCACCACCACTCCCAGTGGTGGTTGGAGCCGGTTCGGTCAGGTTCGTGCGAACCGTTAGTTCAAAATAATAAATATGCCTGACTGTGGCGGTGACCAATA
Organism: Omphiscola glabra; assembly: GCA_964017045.1. Lineage (NCBI taxonomy): Eukaryota > Metazoa > Mollusca > Gastropoda > Lymnaeidae > Omphiscola > Omphiscola glabra. Next base: position 51,317,729 of record OZ024794.1, on the reverse strand, counting down.
TGGCATAAGGGGACATACTAACTGCGAACCCTTTGTTACGAATTTGGCAATACACCGCTGACCACTCCCAATAATTAATTAAAATAACTGGTATAAAAATAATATAGGCTAAACGACATATTCATTTATTAAAAAAAAAATGTTTAGTCCAAGAAATGTAAGTGGTCATCAGTTTAACAGTAACCCACTTACTTTGCTTGATGTACCCGTACAGGCAACCAAGCTCTGAGTGTAGACGCCCTGTTCTAAAAAATAGGGGTAATGGATACCCATTTGTTTGCACGAAAAGTTACGATTTTGATGTTTTCTGTAGACGGCACCTGGTGTGATTGGGCACCTGGTGGGGTTGGGCACCTGGTACGGTTGGGCACCTGATGTTGTTGTGCACATGGTGAGGGTGGGCACCTGGTGTGGTTGTCCCTTTCTCCTCCCCTTCGCATGACTCTGTACGAGAATCTAACATTTCGTTACCTTTAATTAAAAAACACACACAAAAAACAAAAAAAAAACCCTATCATATCAATTAAACTTAAAATATAAATAAATATATATTTTGGCTGCTATTATTGACTAAATGAAAGTTATTGAAGTAGTTTCAGAACGTTTCACACGTGACTAAATGAACTTTCTCGTAGTTCAAGGTCACTTCTTCTCACGTGTATGTACATGTCTAACATTGCGGGTATTTGCTCTTTCTGCAGTAGCTTTAAACATCACGTCTCAATCTAACTTTTCAATTACTTCTTGATGAACTCTTACAGAAAACTGCCCCCCAAAAAATTATAATAATTTAAAAAATGGAAAACTCCACTATCGTCAATGCCTCCACACAGAATCAAACGGACTTCTTTGGCGATTTCTTGACATGGACATTTACAGAGAAGGATCCGCGATATTTGCAGGTCAGACTTTGTGTGTGTGTGTGTGCACCATATTCTATTTCATATCGATTTTTTTGTGCTTAGCGAGAAAAGAATGAGGAGGTGTGGATAGTGGCGATCGCCCAAACACGTGGTCGGCAAGCTGTTTTAAGCGAAGAACCATTTCACAAATTATTATTATTATTAAGGTGGTTTTATATAGCGCAGTGCCCCATGCTAGGGCTAGGCTCACTGCGCTTGGCATAAAAAGTAGCTATTACAGAATATTATGCGTTTAAAAACAATTGGTTAAAGGCTTGACCTCACCACCCATGTACTATCTACCCCTGTCTAGAATGAACAGCACCCATCAGACTCGAGCGTTGTTTATCAGTTAGAGGGCTGTGCTGCGTAAGCGGCAGCGCCCCGAGGAGACTTGGGGGCGTCCACATGGGGTTTGCCTCTTCGTGGCGTGGCAGACTAGTAGGGGGGACTTGTCCACCCGAAGCTAAAAACCCCGGCCAAACGCATGACTCCCAACGCAACGGGAGCTGCAACTAACATGATTACTAGTTGCTGTTGATGGATATGAGGCTTGGGTGGCGATCAAAACTCATGCCGATGATTTTAGCTACGCGGCCGTGAGAAAGCCGCTCCTAGGCAACCGTTTCGTCCCGCCACTACTAACGTCCCGACCGAAAGACTCCTTGGGTGGTGGGGGGAGGTAACGCAACACTTACTCTCCGGAGTGGAAGCAAAGCCGTCCTGACCACGGAGATTGGACTGCGGACGCTTTAAACGCAGCGTCAACAGTCGACTGGGCTCCCACTAGGCATGGGGGGGGGGGGAGTTCCCGGCGTCCTTCCGCACGGGCTGGCGTCGGGGAAACCTTCAGTGCGCTGGATTGTGTGGGGGGGGGGGGCGCCGGGGGGGGGCATTAAGAGCTCGCGCTCGACGGCCCACCGACGCCATCTCTAATGCGACATCAGTTAGAGGGGGTTGAGAATGAGTCTGTTTGGAAAATATTTAGGGAACCGCAGAATGGGCTCTTTTTAATATTTTACTTCTGATACTTTTGATTTAGAAACGACATTATATTTACCTTATATACAGCAAGAATGCAGAAACAGTTATGACGTCTTAATTCGAAAAAGGTCTTGAAAAATTTCATTTATGTTTAAATATTGTTTAAAAAAGGTTTTTTTAAAAAATGTTTAAAAAATGGCAGGAGACACTTTTATTGAAAGAGCCTCAGGTTGCCGACATGCATCACCCCACTAGGACAAAATCCCATTTCCATCTATTACTTATAAGACTTTGTTACATAATTATTCTAGAAAATAAGAAATAATATATTAAAAAAATAGACATGCAATATTATGAATGTAACGTATAATATGTTAAAATGCACGTTAAGTCTTGCATAATCTATTCCCATGGAAAGAAACACGTACCATGTCTAAAACTGTGATGTATCCCCTTAAAAAAACCATGGACCAAGTCTAACACTGTGATGTATCCCCATAAAAACCACGTACCATGTCTAACTGTGATGTATCCCCATAACAAACACGTACCATCTCTAACACTGCGATGTATCCCCATAACAAACACGTACCATCTCTAACACTGTGATGTATCCAACAGCCATTCTGGGATCTACGTCTTGGTTACGAGCAGTACCTCGAGTCTCCGCTGTTCCCGGTCTTCATCTCGGTCGTCTTTTATTTCGGGCTGTGCCTCCCCTTCTGTCTGTGTGATATATTCTGTACGAACCAGGGATGGTACAAGAAATACAAGATCCAGCCGGACAAAGAGGTAACCGGGTAGATGTTCATTATAAGAAACATCTTAAATCTCCGCATCAGAACGTTACACATTATACTTTTGTTTTTGTTGACACATCTTAGCATGCATGAAGCCAAACATTGCAATTTATCCTCTAATGAAGTTTAATTTTGATAACATATACAATAGCGTGGACACAATCGTTATAAAAGTATTAAATCCTCCAAAAAAGGTAAGTGTAAGTCAGAAGCGTAGCTAGAGTATTTGGTGCCCGGGGACAAGATTCATTTTAAAGAGCCTCCCTTTCTTTTTTTTAGAGCTCTCCAAACCATTATTTTCAACAATAAAATAATATCAAAGCACATTTTTGCGCCCCTAACTAGTCTGGCCCCTGCTCTCCTTAGCTACGCTTCTGGTGTAAGTTAAATGTCGCAGTTGGAAAGCACAGTTCCGGTATGTATGTATAAGCATGTGACAGGTGCACCCGAAGAGTTTGTCAGAACAGAATAAACTGTATAATTTGTTGGGCACAAACGGATGATTCTACGGAACTTATATTACAATAATTTACAAGTAGGATTTATGCTTTTATACAATTATCCACAACTTACTATTGCTACAACGTTAATGGATTCTGCGGGGGGAGATAATGCTGAATTTTAATGATGGTTTCCCTTTACAATTTGCAATATACGCGCCTGAGCAAGGGTTCGGTGCCTGGTCACTTTATCGCTTCAATTGAAGTTTTGAAAGACAGCAACATAAAGCTCAAATATATTTTATGCATAGCAACACACATATCTGTATAAAAATATGAAGAATTCTTTTCATGGGTTTATATGCAGGCCCGCACAACTCAAAATGTAAGGCGGGCCGTAATACTTCATGAAAAACTTACGCGGGCCGAAAGATAATAGGACAGGGGAGAAAGATATTATGAAAAGAATAATAAAAACGAATATTTCGTTACTTCGCGGGCCACAAAGTGGGTGCTGACGGGCCGCATGTTGTGCAGGCCTGGTTTATAAGAATAAAGAAAACCCAGAAAACCTTTATATTAACTTCGCTTTCGTTTGTGACTGGCTGAGTGGCAAAATTTTCGGTTCGCTAATTGACCCACTTTCCGTCAAGCTTTCTAGCTGAAACTTGGCACATCGACTCGTTGCCGATGACAACACATTCTTTCAAATTTTCAGCCCCATCCCCAACCACTACCCCCCCCCCCCAAAAAAAAAATAAATTTAAAAAAAAAATAAAAAAAATCTTGTTTTTCCCCGATAACTGCACTAAATGAGATTCTTGTTTTTTTTTTTGCGTAATATTTTCTTTTGTTTTTCTAAAATAGTTGGTGAAATAAATTTGCAGTGTAAAAGCGGGTGGGTCATTAAAATATTAATATAGAACATGGGCGTGAAAAAAATGTGCGGTTGTGAGCCTTGTGGGGAAAAGGGAGGGGGGCTAATTGGGATTCTTATAAAGTTCGTTACTTGTATGTATGTTTCGTCAAATTTTCAACCCCGCTTCCATTGCATGATATTACATTTTATAAAGGATTTATACGAAAAACTATGTTTTTAGGGTTTGTTTAAGTATATGATAAACACCTTATATAGATAAAATTAATTTTTTCAGCTAATGCATACACAAAACTTTTTTTTTTACTAATACAGCTTCACGTACATCTTAGGTCACTAAGGCGCATTACTACGACACGTTAAGTCTGACCTTCTGGAACCACATCCTGTTCATCATGCCTGCCGCTGTCGGTCAGTGGATCTGGACACCGGCAACACCGCTCCCAGAACTCGCCCCGACGTTATTCGACTTCCTCTGGCACCAGCTGGCTGGTCTGTTTATATTCGACTTTCAATATTTCGTCTGGCATATGAGCCACCATAAGGTGAGATATTACGTTAAACTTCTAATGCCACGTTTGGCCCATGAGCCATCATAAGGCTATAGTTTTTATGTTAGACTTTTTAAAACTTTGTCTGGCTCATGAGCCAAGATAAGGAGAGTTTTCATTTTAAATTTCTAATTCTAAATTTGGTCTAGAGTTCAGTCCCCCACCGAGGCAAAAACATCCCCAACCCAGGGTGGATGGGACTCGCTAGCCCTCGATGGCGACTCATCTAAGACGAGACAAACTCTGAATGTAAGACACGAGCCAGAATGATCAATAAATTGATCGTGGGCCTACAAAATATAGAAAAAATTTATATAAAAAATTATAGAGAAGGTCTTTATGTTAGACTTCTAATACTAGGTATGGCTCACAAGCCAGCATAAGGAGATTCTTTCTGTTAGATTTCAGCCATCACAAAGCGCCTTAAAGTTATGACATCATTTCAATTTTTATGAAACGGGAGACATTGGCAGTGTTAGCGCGTTTAATCTTGTCACGGGAGACATTGGCAGTGTTGGCGCGTTTAATCTTGTCACGGGAGACATTGGCAGTGTTGGCGCATTTAATCTTGTCACGGGAGACATTGACAATGTTGGCGCGTTTAATCTTGTCACGGGAGACATTGGCAGTGTTGGCACGTTGAATCTCGTCATGGGAGACATTGGTAGTGTTGGCGCGTTGAATCTTGTCACGAGAGACATTGGTAGTGTTGGCGCGTTTAATCTCGTCATGGGAGACATTGGCAGTGTTGGCGCGTTGAATCTTGTCACGGGAGACATTGGTAGTGTTGGCGCGTTGAATCTTGTCATGAGAGACATTGGTAGTGTTGGCGCGTTGAATCTTGTCATGGGAGACATTGGTAGTGTTGGCGCGTTTAATCTTGTCATGGGAGACATTGGTAGTGTTGGCGCGTTTAATCTTGTCATGGGAGACATTGGTAGTGTTGGCGCGTTGAATCTTGTCATGGGAGACATTGGTAGTGTTGGCGCGTTGAATCTTGTCACGGGAGACATTGGTAGTGTTGGCGCGTTTAATCTTGTCATGGGAGACATTGGCAGTGTTGGCGCGTTTAATCTTGTCACGGGAGACATTGGCAGTGTTGGCGCGTTGAATCTCGTCATGGGAGACATTGGTAGTGTTGGCGCGTTGAATCTTGTCATGGGAGACATTGGTAGTGTTGGCGCGTTGAATCTTGTCACGGGAGACATTGGTAGTGTTGGCGCGTTGAATCTCGTCACGCGTAAAATGTTAAAGGTTATATCTGTTATATAGAATATAGATGCTCTTATTGATTCAAGTTAGGTGCAAATGGGCTCTCTGTCGAATGAATTGTGTATAAACAAATTTCATATTTCTATATAATCTATATCGGGGAAAAGGAAAGGGGTGGGGGAGTCGGCAAACTACGACACGCGTGCCCTACGTGGCACGAAGACTAATAATAATTATAATGCATGACTAAAATGCGTCTTACAAGATAGACGTGTCAATTTGTATGCACCCCCGAATTAATTAGAAATCTTAATTTGGCGAAATATTGCACACGGCTGCCGACCCAGTGATCAATATCTGATTAGGAAACTATGAAGAGCTGGCCCAACACCAGTTGTTTGACTAAATTTAAATTATAAAAGTTAATTTTTGTTGGTCAGTTTTAGAGAAATATTAAAATTTCATGGCATATTTAATAATAAGAAAGGAAGGAGTGCTTTCAAGCTGTGTGAAAGAAATAGGTATGTGGAAGATTGAAGTATAGAAAGACAGAAAAAAAAAAAAGAAGATCATTTCGGTTAATGTAATGATTACGTTGGATCACGTTCTTGGAAAAAGCTAAAACAACACACACACTGGCACATTATGTGTATGGATCAAATGTGGAGCGTAGAGATAGCGAACATAATGACCGTCAAAACAGATTGTGTCAATCGATGACATGATGTAACCGTTCGTTATCGCAAATGACCTACTAAGCGTTTTATTTAGTGTTGCGTTTGATAACACATTGCTAACGTCAACAAAACGACGCGTTTTATATATATATATATATATATATATATATATATATATATATATATATATATATTGTTTTGTAATGCCAAGGGCCTTAATTTCGACTCGCTCTGAGCCTCTATCTGTTTTGTTTTGGTGAGTTAACTCTCCTTTAAAGAATTTATATATATATATAATTATGTCGTGTATGAATATGTGTGACACAGTGACTCTTGCTCCGTTTTTGACCCCTTGTTATATATATATATATAAATTTGTTTAGCTTATCAAATATTGTTTGATTTTACCAGTAGCCTTGTTCTTTATCATGTAGTGTTCGATTTGATAAGCCACACAAAAAAGGAAACACACACACATGACCTCACACACTGACAATTAATAGAAACGTCCCTGGTTGACAGAGATTAGTTTTTGATTATGGACAATACTAATTAATACAGCAAGCGCCAAAACTATCGGTCCTGAAACTCTCGCCTCTTGCTGGAATGCGTACATGCTTTTGTCAACGGTGCGTACGTCAAACTGCCACGTGCACAAGGCAGTGACGAGGATGATATGTTTGGTCGTTATTAAATCCTTCCTATTAACTTCGCTTTAAGTGTGTGTGTTTCTTTATGGGTGTGTGTGCAAAATGTCTGGACGGCTATTTGATCCACCGATTGAGCTGAAACTTAGCTCATAAACAGGGCCGGATTTACAGACAGGCCGACTAGGCCGTGGCCTAGGGGCCCCGCGAAATAAGGGGGCCCCCAAATTGGGAGCAGTATATAAAAAAAAATATTTTTGAATGTAAAAAAACCTAGCAATATTTATTATTTTTCAAAATGGGGCCTCAAATTTTTTTTGGCCTAGGGCCCCTAAAGTTGTAAATCCGGCCCTGCTCATAAATGCATTCTATGAAATCGTCAGCCCCCACCTCCAACCCCCAAAAATCAATTTTTCCCGTTTAGCGAAGGGGAGATTACACCAAATAAAATTCCCGATAGCTGCGCTCAAACAGTCTCTTTAAAAAAATATCGCAAGTGCATTTGGTGCATTATATTAGTCTTTTGTTTTTCTGAACTAGTTGGTGAAATAAATATGCGGTGTAAAAGCGGATGGGTCATTAGAATATTAATATAATTCAGGGGCGTGAAACAAATGTGCGGCTGCGAGCCTTGGGGTGGGGGGGGGGGAGGGTAGCACTAATAGGGATTCTTATTAAGTTCGTTACTTGTATGCTAACTTTGTCAATTTTTTTAAGGGTTCTTAAATTTTTTCGAAATGGGTCCCTCCACGAAGGAAAAAGTATTTGGCTGCACCTATTGGTACCCGGGTACCAGATTTGAGAGGTTTGGATTTTTAAAAAAACGATTTAAAATATTTTTGTTAGGTTTGTAAGACAAAGTGAGGTATCGAATGAAAGATAATTGAATGCACTATACGTTTGCAACCTCAATTCTTCAGTTTTACTAAAATAAACTACCACAAACGACATCCCAATAGCATTGAGCCTAATGGTACCCGGGTGCGAATGGCGGCGCTGCGTGTCACGACGAAATTTCTTTCAAACAAATTACCGGATACGACTTTTGGCACATAATGTAAAAAAAAAAATTAATAAATTGAAGAAGACAGCTTAAAGTCTACTGGCCAAACTTTGAATATGTCAGCCTCAGCCGAATCAGACTAACTTATATACGTCATTATTGAGCAAATAGCGCGTTAATTGTCAAAAAACGTTAACTCTTCTATCATACATGATTATACATGATTACATTGATTATTGGCAGTTGTTATTTTTACTGTAAAATTTACACCAGTTTTAAAACTAAAAATAATCAGGACTTGAAAAAAAAGGCGTGCCCCTCAATGTCGACCGCAAGATAAGGTTTGGTGGGCCACTTAGGTCTATAATTGTTAATAATCATTTCATTATTAGGCCTACTCAGCCTACAAATTACGCAATTAAAAAAAAAACAACAACAAAAAAAAAAAACCAAAATTTAATTATATATATACTTTTAAAATCCTTATGAAGATATTATAGAGATATAACCCGCCACCACCCCGCTCTCCCTCCACCTATTTCTGTCCCTGTTTAAAATCATTTCTTTAGTGACCACACCACCATTTGCCAGTAATCATTTCCAATAATCATAGCTGAATAGACATTGTTTTACAGTCGCATTCATTTAGTACAAAAGATCTCTGTTACACAACTGCATCGTGGTGATTGGGTGGGGGGGGGGGGGGGTGAGCATAATCCATCAAAAACGTCACGCTAATTTGTCGATTATGGACACCAACTCTCCCCATTTTCACAAAAAGTTTGACACTACTCTTAAATATGACGTCACAAAACTTTGCTCCTCCCCCCTCCACCTTTTTTCCAATAAATAAATAAAATACATAAATGATGATATAAATGGCTGTATTCACTGCAAATTGTTTCAGTTAAGTTACACTTTTTATGTGACATCACATTGCTTAGCGCTCCCCCTCCTCTTTTTTTTTAGGCGCGTAACGTCTTTTATGGATTGCCCCTAATTAGGTTCTTAACGCATATCTTCATTAATTGTCTACCCCCCACCCCCCCATTATTATCTTAACCGTATATATATAGTTAAAGGACAATGTAGGTTAAAGGCTTATTACGAAATCCAGGCATTCTATAGATTGTGAACGCATGGGGATTTAAGTTTGATCCCTTTATGTGCTATTATACATATAGGCCTTCTTTGCCTAGGTCCAGGCAATGCATCATGTGCTATTATTATATTGGCCTTCTTTGCCTAAGTCCAGGCAATGTATTATGTGCTATTATATAGGCCTTCTTTGCATAGGTCCAGGAAATGTATCATGTGCTATTATTATATTGGCCTTGTTTGCCTAGGTCCAGGCAATGTATATAATGTCTCATGTATTTCATACTGACTGAAATCGTCAGGCGTTCTTCTCTAGAATGTCTAGAATTCACACTCTGCCTGCAGCATAAACATAGACAATGAAGTATTTAATTTACTTTTGCCTGTCCTAGGGTTGACGCACGGTTCACTTACTTGAAACTGATGGTGTTGAAAGTCCTTCAAACTGATGTTATTGAAAGTACTTGAAATTGATGCTGTTGAAAGTACTTGAAACTGATGCTATTGAAAGTCCTTGAAATTGATGTTATTGAAAGTACTTGAAATTGATGCTGTTGAAAGTACTTGAAACTGATGCTATGCCGATTTCTCATTGTTTCAGATACGCTTCCTGTACCGCCACATCCACTCTGTCCACCACCGCTACAACAGCCCGTTTGTGTGGGTCACCCAGTACCTCCACCCGTGGGAGCTGGTTGTAGTCGGCTTCCTCACCACCACCAACACCTGGTTCTTCAACTCGCATCCCTTGACGGTCTGGAGGTGAGTGCATTAATAGGGTATCATTCGTTTTGGGTTAAAATATATTTTTTTTGGGTCTATATTATTATTGTATGAGCCACTAGAAATGATAATCTATGTGACCATACTATTGGTTTACAAGCCGTTATTTGCAGCAGTGTGTTGGAGCCGATTCAGGCCGGTTCGGGGGAACCGGTTGTTAATTTCGACTTTTCCATCGAACCGGTTGTTAAATTTCGAAGATTCCACCGAACCGGTTATTAAAAAACAAAAAAACTACCTTTACGTTTTTTTCTAACCGTCAAGTACCAAACTGGCTTCACTGGCAGCAAACCTCTGGGTTTACGTGGTAATTTGTGTGTCCGTATTATAATGGTATGAGCTAGTTAAAGCGAACATCCATGTGCCAACAGTTTGAAACGATAATTAATTTTAATGTGATAAAGCTTTTTTTTTTTAGTTTCTAACCATGTCTCAATGAATATATCCTTAAATGACACGCCCACAGAGAACATAGAACATTTAAGTTAACCAGAAATAGTTGTACTTAGCGGAGAACATTTAAGTTAACCAGAAATAGTTGTACTTAGCGGAGAACATTTAAGTTAACCAGAAATAGTTGTACTTAGCGGAGAATATTTAAGTTAACCAGAAATAGTTGTACTTAGCGGAGAACATTTAAGTTAACCAGAAATAGTTGTACTTAGCGGAGAACATTTAAGTTAACCAAAAATAGATGTACTTAGCGGAGAACATTTAAGTTAACCAGAAATAGTTGTACTTATCGGAGAACATTTAAGTTAACCAAAAATAGATGTACTTAGCGGAGAACATTTAAGTTAACCAGAAATAGTTGTACTTAACGGAGAACATTTAAGTTAACCAGAAATAGTTGTACTTAACAGAGAACATTTAAGTTAACCAGAAATAGTTGTACTTAGCGGAGAACATTTAAGTTAACCAGAAATAGTTGTACTTAGCGGAGAGCATTTAAGTTAACCAGAAATAGTTGTACTTAACAGAGAACATTTAAGTTAACCAGAAATAGTTGTACTTAGCGGAGAGCATTTAAGTTAACAAGAAATAGTTGTACTTATCGGAGAACATTTAAGTTAACCAAAAATAGATGTACTTAGCGGAGAACATTTAAGTTAACCAGAAATAGTTGTACTTATCGGAGAACATTTAAGTTAACCAAAAATAGATGTACTTAGCGGAGAACATTTAAGTTAACCAGAAATAGTTGTACTTAACGGAGAACATTTAAGTTAACCATAAATAGTTGTACTTAACAGAGAACATTTAAGTTAACCAGAAATAGTTGTACTTAGCGGAGAACATTTAAGTTAACCAGAAATAGTTGTACTTAGCGGAGAGCATTTAAGTTAACCAGAAATAGTTGTACTTAGCGGAGAACATTTAAGTTAACCAGAAATAGTAGTACGTAACGGATTTCGTGAAATCTAGACTTTTTAAATGCTAACAGAACCCACTCATCCCCCCCCCCTTTTTTTTTAAAAAAGGCATGTGTGTATGTGCACCAGTTTTTCCCTACGTGTATTGGCAATCTCTAAAAAAAAATAATACCCCCCCTCTCACTGAAACGCCCCTGTTTGCTTTAACCTAACGTCTACTCTAGCTAATCAGTGAAAGTGTTGCCCTGTTATGAACCCCACGCGTGCTGCACGTGTGTGGCGGGCGTTATCACTTGCTGATTGTTTAAAATGTAGCGGCTCGGTGCAATCTTGTCCCGTCATTATCAGCCTGGTCGGTAACACCCCCAAAAAATGTTCAAATATTATTTTAATCAATAGGGTTTGAATTTGATTAGTAAGCATATCCTATTATCGAGGCTACGGTTAATCTTTGCACACCCAATCCGGGGTAAAGTCATACAACAGCCGGCCGTGAACCTGTGACGTCGGTGGCGAATGGCGTACCGAAGTTTCAAGGGAAGGAATCCAGTGGTTTAAAAGGCTATTTACTCGGTTATATCTTCTTGATGACCGATCTCAAAATTAATTTTGCTACCACTCTTGAGTCCCACCATGCACACAAAAAAAAAACAAAAAAAACCCCTCTAAATTTTATTTTCTAAAGACAAATTATACAGACAAAAATTTACAAATTTCATAATGTTCAAATTTTAATGTAAGGGGAAAAAAGTGGTTTATGGGGGGAGGGGGGTTTACATTTTAAAATCAGTTTATAAAATATAAGCTATTTTCTCCTCAGAGACTGAGAGAGCTACTGTTAGTGTTTGATCTGGGAACACTTCAGTTTTTTTAAAAACTCCAAATTATTTCTTTTTTCTTTAAATATGTGTTCTTTTTTTTAGATAAATGGATATAGCGTGTTTTTAGGATTTAAAAAAAAAAAAAATTTAGACTGTGAAAAAAAAATTTGGTAGGCCTATATCGTATAGGAGAAAAAGAAATCCTTTCACCTAATGATTTTAGAAACGTTAACAAACATACACAGATACTTCTTTTAAAATAACGCAAGTCCTTTTTTTTTTTTTTAGTATTTCTTAAAATTACATTTTAAAGCCATTGAAAAATGTATTTAAAAAAAAATATTTTGTGGATACAATACATCAAAACGTGATTCAGTTGCATACGTAAAAAAAATGAGATTTTTAGATGTTGAGACTTCTCTATATCAGGAGGAAACTAGAGCAATATTCCTTCTGTTATTATCCCGATAACACAGGACCAAATCTTCTAGTAAATGAATACTGTTCTTTAACTACTTCAAACTTTTTTGAAAAAATGAAACTTTTTTTTTTTTTTTACTGCGCCTTTGCGCCAGAACTATTTCTTACATTTCTTTACGACCATTTAAACACCACTTTGCCATTTTGTTTTTTCAAACAGCTACATGATCGTAAGCATCGTCGTCAGCGTGGAGGCCCACATCGGGTTCGACTTCCCGTTTCTGCTCCACAACCTTGACCTGACCGGCAACATAGGCGGCTCCCCCAAGCACGACATGCATCACCAGAAGCCGCTGACCAACTACCAGCCGTTCTTTAACCACTTCGACAAGCTGTTCGGCTCCTTCTGTCCGCCCATGAGTGCAGGCGGCAAGAAGAGCAAAGAACTGCAGGAGTACGAGCAAATAGCCAAGGACTGCAAGAAAAACTTGTAGTTTTGTAAAGCGCTCATCGACTGTTGAGTTATTTACTGATACGAATTTGGTAATGACTTACTTAAAAAAAAAATTTTTTTTTGTACATCGGTTTGTTGTATGTTGTGAGAAAACGATCTACTGAAACTATGTTTGTACTACGTAAACATCCTGATAGAAAACAAGTAGGGGTATTTTTAGCAAAACAGCATCATATTAATTGACTGGGGTTCGGGGGGGGGGGAGTACGTCCATAAAGTACGTCACGCTCCGGTGTGGGGGAGGGAGAGGGTCTAAGAAAATATGACAGTTTGTGACGCTAAAGAGGTGGGGGTGTAAATCCTTGTGTGAGGTCAAATTTTTTTTTTTTTAAATCATACTAATAAAACCTGAAATATTGACGGTGATGTTATAATCTTTCTTTTGTGATCGATGTACTCTGGCAGACGATTTCACTTTTATGCCTTTACTAATTTAATAGTGAAGTGTGTTTTAGATTAAATTTTCATTAAATGTTAATTGTTAAAATAATATTTAATTTCGAAAGTGTGACGTACTTTATTAGGAGGGAGGGGATAGAGATTTGTGATATATTGTGACGAGGGGAGGAAGGGAGGGGGTAAATCTTTTCCAAAAATAGTATGATGTTCTTCATGGATGCCCCCCCCCCCCGACCTTTTTTTTGGATCAATCGGTCTAAGAGGAAGGGAAGAGCCCATTAAAAAGCCCCTGTTACATTACAAATACATTTGAACGCGTTCAATTATTTCTAATATATATTTTGCTTCTGCTGTGGCAGCTTCCTTTTCCACAACCGACACTCCCCCTACTCAACATACTTTATATTAATAGTGCTGAGTTTAAAAAAAAAAAAAAAAAAAGCTGACAGGCAGCGAACTTAATGCTTTACGGTTGAACTCAGGTAACAAGGTTGAATTGTTACGGAGGTGACCCTGTTATATTAATGAATAAATAGTCACGGATATAGTGTAGGACTGTCTGTAGGACTGTCTGTAGGACTGTCTGTAGGCCTGTCTGTAGGACTGTCTGTAGGACTGTCTGTAGGACTGTCTGTAGGACTGTCTGTAGGCATGTCTGTAGGTATGTCTGTAGGCCTGTCTGTAGGACTGTCTGTAGGCCTGTCTGTAGGACTGTCTGTAGGCCTGTCTGTAGGTCGGTCTGTAAGACTGTCTGTAGGACTGTCTGTAGGCCTGTTGTTTATAGAAAATGAGAAGTTAACTTTTTTTGTTGAACCCCAGTATAAAAAGACTGCGCCCGGTTACGCCCTTGTCTCATAATATGTTTATTAGCAGTTGATATTTGGCGAAAATGTTTGGAGACCATTATTTGGCAAGATCATGGTCCCAGAGACACTACAGCAGCTGTTGTCCTTGGGTTACACCATACGCTCGGCCAGTTAGTTATTTCCTTTGTGTGTTTATTTACCCAATTGAATCCAATGAATCGCAGTTTTTACTGACGCCTTCATTGTTGCCCCACGTGATATCTATGACGCTTGAGTTTCATGACCAAAAAAAAAAAAGCCGATGTAAGTGTGTGGGGGAAAATGAGGACATCTTTTTATGCATGTGGCCCCTTCGCGAGTGTCGCGATAGAGCTTAGGTAGTGTGACGTAATGATGCTGCGGTAATCTCCCCTGCAGTGGATCGGCTCACCTATCTGCCTATCTATTTCATAGATGTATTCATTCTGCCTATCTATTTCATAGATGTATTCATTCTGCCTATCTATTTCATAGATGTATTCATTCTGCCTATCTATTTCATAGATGTATTCATTCTGCCTATCTATTTCATAGATGTATTCATTCTGCCTATCTATTTCATAGATGTATTCATTCTGCCTATCTATTTCATAGATGTATTCATTCTGCCTATCTATTTCATAGATGCATTCATTCTGCCTATCTATTTCATAGATGCATTCATTCTGCCTATCTATTTCATAGATGTATTCATTCTGCCTATCTATTTCATAGATGTATTCATTCTGCCTATCTATTTCATAGATGTATTCATTCTGCCTATCTATTTCATAGATGTATTCATTCTGCCTATCTATTTCATAGATGTATTCACTCAAAGCATTGGTGCTTTTTTTTAATAAGACAATCTTACACAGTGATCATATTTTATATACTCGAATGTGTCATCCACTTAACCTTTGAATATATTAAGATGATGCGTTTACACCAAATTTCAGTTATCTGTTGTGATTTGTAGATCGAATCCACATATACTGAATACTAGTCCAATGGTAGAGAAAAAAACTACTTGGCTTTCTGAAAGCAATGTTTCAGACTTTAGACTTCTGTCTAGCCGGTGATTTACGTGGTATAATTTATTTATAAACATCATTCATATTTCATACTTTGATCAATATGAAATGCTTATCCGGTGAAATCTAATTTACAACTTATATAAAATATACAATAATGCTGTATTAACTCTTACCACAGAAATCGGATCACTTCGTTTTCTGGTTATCAATGTACTGAAAATAAAACACGAATAGAAGTCATTGCTTTTTTCTAAATATTTAACTTGATTTCGTTGTGTTATTGTTATGGCATAATGTGAGTTATTGGTTTTTTTTTTTCCTTTTACCACCTGATGAATCTCACTCCACCGGTCGCTCACTCCAAACATCTCTCACGCCACCATCACTCACTCCAGCCACCCCTTACTCCACCCATCTATCACTCCACCCGTCTCTCAATCCACTCATCTCTACCCCCACCCCCCGTTTCAAAACGCATTGTCTCAAACACCACCCATCTCTCACCCCAACCATGTCTCACTCCACCCATCTCTAAATCCACCTCTCTTTCCATCCCGCAACCACTAACCCACTGTCAAAGGTATGAGAATCACTGTGTTGCTGTGAACTGGTCTTCACCCTGAATTGTGAGCGTTATGGGCATTCGTGTGGCTGTGACAGGATGAAAGGAAAAGGATATATATAACAAGTGTGTTGCGTATGCGGCGTGTGAATTCAAGATGATACTTATAGCAGAGGCGTAGCTAAGGGGGCGTGGGGGGGGCAGATGTCCATGGGCGCCAGACGTTAAGGGCGCCCAAATGTGCTTTGATATTATTTTATTGATGAAAATAATGGCTTTGAGAGTTGAACAAAGAAAGGGAGTCTCTTTAAAATGAATATTGTCCCTGGGCGCCAAACACTCTAGCTGCGCCTCTGAGTTAAATTTGAGATTTTGCACACGTGGCGTTCACGTTTAGTTACGGGAGTAGTCCAGTAGTTGATGTACAGTAGTCAGAAATATGTGATTAGTCAAAGTTAGTTCCTGTTGCGTCTTCGTGGCCTAATATGATGTTAGTACCCGCGACGAGCGTTGTGTACTGTGTTGTATCGATGTCTTGCCAGTACCATGACTAAAGATGAACAGTATTATTTTAATGACGTTTTCTTGCCTCTAGTATTGAGCGTGCCTGACTCTTGGTGCAGAGGGCTGCATGCTGCGTGTTATAGCTGAACCTAGACAACGGTGCCAGTAGCAGATGAAGGGGTCGGTCAAGAACCTAGAAAACGGTGCCAGTAGCAGATGAAGGGACTGGTCAAGAACCTAGAAAACGGTGCCAGTAGCAGATGAAGGGGTCGGTCAAGAACCTAGAAAACGGTGCCAGTAGCAGATGAAGGGACTGGTCAAGAACCTAGAAAACGGTGCCAGTAGCAGATGAAGGGGTCGGTCAAGAACCTAGAAAACGGTGCCAGTAGCAGATGAAGGGGTCGGTCAAGAACCTAGAAAACGGTGCCAGTAGCAGATGAAGGGGTCGGTCAAGAACCTAGAAAACGGTGCCAGTAGCAAATGAAGGGGCCGGTCAAGAACCTAGAAAACGCTGCCAGTAGCAGATGAAGGGGTCGGTCAAGAACCTAGAAAACGGTGCCAGTAGCAAATGAAGGGGCCGGTCAAGAACCTAGAAAACGGTGCCAGTAGCAGATGAAGGGACTGGTCAAGAACCTAGAAAACGCTGCCAGTAGCAGATGAAGGGACTGGTCAAGAACCTAGAAAACGGTGCCAGTAGCAGATGAAGGGGTCGGTCAAGAACCTAGAAAACGGTGCCAGTAGCAAATGAAGGGGCCGGTCAAGAACCTAGAAAACGGTGCCAGTAGCAGATGAAGGGGCCGGTCAAGAACCTAGAAAACGGTGCCAGTAGCAGATGAAGGGACTGGTCAAGAACCTAGAAAACGGTGCCAGTAGCAGATGAAGGGACTGGTCAAGAACCTAGAAAACGGTGCCAGTAGCAGATGAAGGGACTGGTCAAGAACCTAGAAAACGGTGCCAGTAGCAGATGAAGGGACTGGTCAAGAACCTAGAAAACGGTGCCATTAGCAGATGAAGGGACTGGTCAAGAACCTAGAAAACGGTGCCAGTAGCAGATGAAGGGGTCGGTCAAGAACCTAGAAAACGGTGCCAGTAGCAGATGAAGGGGCCGGTCAAGAACCTAGAAAACGGTGCCAGTAGCAGATGAAGGGGCCGGTCAAGAACCTAGAAAACGGTGCCAGTAGCAGATGAAGGGGCCGGTCAAGAACCTAGAAAACGGTGCCAGTAGCAGATGAAGGGGTCGGTCAAGAACCTAGAAAACGCTGCCAGTAGCAGATGAAGGGGTCGGTCAAGAAGAATCAAGAACTAGTAGTTCGCTAGCATCTTTAGAAAATAATGACGTATCTGAAGTTATCTAATTTTGACACTCACAACATCGCAACTCACCAAACTCTCCAATCTAATCGTCTCCATTGCACCAAACTGTCATTCCATCGGTCTCTAACTTCACCAAGCTGTCATTCCATCGGTCTCTAGTTTCACCAAACTGTCATTCCACCTGTCTCTAGTTTCACCAAACTGTCATTCCATCGGTCTCTAACTTCACCAAGCTGTCATTCCATCGGTCTCTAACTTCACCTATTGTATAAGAAAATTTACTCAAGTTATTCAGTAGTTGTTTAGGTAGATCAAAACATAAAGCCTATTAATGCTGTGTATCCTATACGCTCAACGAAAAAAGAAAGGTTGGGGGAGGGGGGAGGTTCCTCCATTTACCATAATTTAAGAACCATCGCTTTCCATGATTTAATTGATACTGAGTAATCGTATTAGAATATTTTTCAGCTAGAATCTTTCTAAAATTATTTTTTTTTCCCCCTCACGCATAACTTTAATTTAATTTTTTTTTTAAACTGAAGGAACAAATGGAGATTTACCGCACTTTGTCCAACGAGAATTCCAGGACCATCTACGCGAACCTACGGTTATTGCTACTCATCCTTTTACCTCGATTACTTCCCTCCGCGGTCCCCCCCCCCACTACCCCCCCCCCAACCGGGCCGTGCTGTGAAGGGATCTCCAGCCGGGTTTCAATAATCGGTGCTAATTTCAGTAACACTTCGTCATAACATGCGCAGTCCCTCGACAAATCCATTCCGCGGAAAAGAAGGTGGCGCCAATTTCTGGCACGACGCCCCACCTACTTTCCTGTAGGCGGGTCTGGAACCGTCTCCGAGAAGGTTACTGACAGGCGCTCTCTCTCCCCCCTCTCCTCTCTACCTGTGGAATAAATTCGCTGGGGCGCTCGTGCTGGATCGTGATAGCGCGTATGGCAAAGGTCACCGGGAGAGCTACTATAGCATGTCCGTCTCATGACATTGACACAGCGTACACTGTTTGTGGTACTCGGTCAACGATGTCCTCTTGTGGCAGCAGATTAAAAAATGTATTTGCTTAGCCTGTTGTGCTAGGCTTTTGAAAAGAAAATACATCGGCGAAGATTTAAGTGAAAAAAGTATTCGGAAGACTTGTATTTGTTGCACCTCCTCGCAAGGTTGACATTGTGCTGGCATTTCAGACAGGATCGTGTGTTCGATTGAAATAAATGCTTAGTAAAAAAATCATTGCGGTGAATGCATTGGCAGAGATCTTTTTTTGTTCTTAAAAGAAGATATATTCGCTGTTAGAAAAAATAAAAAAATACCGTAAAGAAGCTATATAAAAATGACACTATAGAACAGGGTGGTCGGTCCGTTTAAAATCAGATCTTCATTTAGAAAGAATTGTTGGTGCTTCTTCAAGTAGCAGGATTTCAGGATTTTGTTGCCCAGCTCAGTCAACCTTTTCTGCGCACTGAGGTAAGAACAAACTTTTAAATTCCGTTTTTAGTTACTTTAAAAAAAAATATTTTCATAACTGAACATAAATATAACCTTCTTTTACTTATTGCTTATAGAAACATGCCGGCTGAAGGCCTACGCATTAAAAAAAAATGTTTTAAAAAACTAAAATAAACTTTCTCAGTTTCTACCAATAATTAAATATTTCCACAATTGCTTGCCCTTGACAGCTTAAACATGACGTCGGAGGAGTCGTCAGAAAGGCAAAGCGGCACTCCCGATCTAAGTTTGCCATCCAACCCGTACAACAGTCCACAGTCCTCCCCAAACTTCAAGGTTACACCACCATCGACAGGCTCGGCCCAGGCTCCCAAGCTCAAATTCTCCATTGACAGCATATTGTCCACGCCGTACGTCGCTACCAAGAAACTCTCAAAGTCTCACGTCAACTGGGCCGGTGCCGGCACGACGTCTACGTCATCCACACCGGAATCAGGTGATGATTCGGAAGGCCGAGCCCTCCCACGAGTTTGTCCGATCTCTCGATTAGAAAAATCAGAACTCGGCGACGATGAAAAAGAAGCAGAGGTGGAGAAACGTGGTCAAGAAAACGGCAAAGTTAATCACGATTTTCTTAAAACAGCGTACGCCAATGTCGAGAATGATGCCACTACTGGTGATAAAGACAAATCGAGATGCGGTCAAAAACGTGGCAGTGAAAACAGTGACGATAACGGCGCGGCACACGAAGACTTTTTAAGAAAACTGAGCAAGAGTTCACAATTCGTCGCGGCAAATGCCAGAATCTCAGAACTTGTATACAGAACATCCGACTCGGACTTGGCGTGTAAATATGGATTCGGTCCAGCCGCTTCCTCTGGTAGGAAACCTAACTTCGAGTCGGAGCAGAGCTCCAGGTCGTCGCCGCTGTACAGGAAGTACATGGGCGGGTGTCCGTCAACGTCGTCTTCATTCTCCTCACCCAACGGCCTGGACACTGGTAACGTGGAGATAAGTCACGCCCTTGATTACAGGTGGGTAACCGTTCATTTACAGTCGTTAATTAAACTGTTACAGTATTCACGCGTTTGAGTAAATGAAGTCATTTTATTCCAAACAATGTAAAACTTATGTTTACAATATTATGTCAGTAAATTTATATCTGTTGAAAATATGAATTAATTCATTGTAATGATTAAATCAATAGGGATATTGAAATATACTTTTTAAAGGAAATATCTCCGTCTTTATGTCAGGGATCGCCAAATGTAAGTCGTGATGGTAAACAGGAGATGCTTAGGAACTAAGGATTTAAAACACAACAAAAAACACTGTCATAGAGCTAAAACGACATTTTTTTGGTATTAAAATTTGAGAGCCCCTTTGACTGATAAGATACTTTTTCTTAGTACTGTTTTATTTTTTGCATTACTAACATAACAATTTAATTTCTAAAAAATAGAATTGATTTAAATATTTGTATACTACTTTTTTAGGGGTGGGGTTGGGGGACTTCTATAGTAGGTTACTATAAACCATGAAGGTTTGCAATGTTAAAAAACGCAACTGGTTGATAAATTTAGTAAACTTAATAGAGATCAAAACAATTTTCAATATTGAAAGTAGTTGATAATATTTTTTTTTTAATTTTAACAACACAAACTGGAAGAAATGTCACGCAATAGAAACTATAATGTGACATTGTCAAACAGTTACAGAAACTTTATAGAAAAGTTTAAATATTTCTTATATTTGAAAGAACTACGTCTAAGCGTTATTAAACTTTGAACTTAGGGTAATGTTTACCAAATGCATTACATAAGGGCTCTTTAAGCGGCACATTTCTCCCATCAATTCCTTAACGTGAAGACTCCCCATCGTTTGTGACTTTAAATATAAAACCCTATATATAAAACCCTATATATAAAACCCTATATATAAAACCCTATATATAAAACTCTATATATAAAACCCTATATATAAAGCCCTATATATAAAACCCTATATATAAAACTCTATATGTAAAACCCTATAAATAAAACCCTATATATAAAACTATATATATAAAACCCTATATATAAAACTCTATATGTAAAACCCTATATATATAAAACCTCATTGAGTTAAAAAAACATGCGTGTCTAATCATCATTGAACTATGGTTTCCACTACAAATGAACTTCTTTTTTTTAAAATAAAAAAGGAATTTGAACCATTTTAAATTAAGCTGCTGTTGTTTGACTCGAGATGACGGCGAGAGTAATCTCGTTAGAATGACCCCCCCCCCCCCAACCCTCTCCCTTCCAAATTACCCCTACCCCACATTTAGAAAAGAAACTCTAAAGAAACAAAATGGAAATTTGATCATTAGAAAACTGAAAAAAAAAAGAATTCTCTTAGAATTTTTAGGAAATTAATTTCTTTTGTGTTAATGATCTGATTATTTTAAAATGTGCTAAAATAATGCGAATAATCTAAGGTGACAAACAGTGTTGTGTTTGGCTTAGCACATGTAATCCACCCCCATACATAAAAGAGAAAAAAACACATAAATCAGCTGTTCCGCTATTTAGTGAAAGAAGAAAATATCAGCCAGGAAATAGGGAGAAAATACATCGTCGAGAAATAGAAAGAAAATACATCGTCGAGAAATAGAAAGAAAATACATCGTCGAGAAATAGAAAGAAAATACATCGTCAAGAAATAGAGAAAAAATACATGAGATGTTCACAAGATTTTTAGCATAGATATACGTTAACGATGAAAAACGATCATGGCCAGATTTTTTTTATTAATAAAGTACACATTCGGAAATTATTGGAAAAATATTGTGTTGGGTTAAGAAAATTAAAATGGAATTTAGACAGTGCGAGAATGATCGATATTAGAATATAGATTAATTAGGGATATGACTCAAATTCGTTAAGCAATCGTAAACAAAATTTAAAAGGAAAGTTTGCATACCGAAGGCCTTAGCAGATTTCATAATAAGATATAATTGGAAAAAGTTTAAAATCTTTTTGAACATTTTTTTATTGTCTAAATGATGAACCTTATTATATAGGGCATGATTAGAATTGTAAAACACTTTATGTATATATATATATGTATATATATATATATATATATATATATATATATTATATTTCTTTTATAAATTTTTTTTCCAAGCTAACTATGCCTCTCTGTTAAATTGTCTTTGACTGCAAATATCACAACACAGAACATCCATACACAAAGTGATTACATATATCTTCTTTAGAATTACAAACGTAACACAACCACGGATGATTCAGGATATCATTTATACATAAAATTGTTGTTGTTTTTTTGTTTTTTTTAAAAAAAGAAAGTAAAGCTAGAACACAAAATAATTTGAAGTCCTATATCTTTGTGTCCTGTGGCGAGCTCTTGTATAAAAGAGGACAAAGTACAGTAACGTCTCGAGGCTGAGACCAGCTAGGGAGATAGGCTCACCCCAAACTTGTCTCCATAAAAGAAGAAATACATATTAAAAAAAAAAAAAACTCACGACAATCATTTCACTCGTTAGTAACCGAGACTATGAGGCCATTGGAATGCTGTTTCCAAAACTTTTTTTGTCCCACCTGAGCACTTTAAGAGGTATAATGCCACTCCTCACCATCCCTTGAATTAATGCCACCCCTCACCACCCCTTGAATTAATGCCACCCATCACCACCCCTTGAATTAATGCCACCCCTCACCACCCCTTGAATTAATGCCACCCCTCACCAGCCCTTGAATTAATGCCACCCCTCACCACCCCTTGAATTAATGCCACCCCTCACCACCCCTTGAATTAATGCCACCCCTCACCACCCATTGACTTATCTTTCAATATCGAGATCTGTTTAGTCCTCAACGTTGTAGGATAAAACTCGAAATAAGATTGATTTATATGTGTATTGTAATAAACTGCGAGAAAAAAACAGCTGTTAACGTTAAAGAATGTGTTTTGTTTAACATTGTCCCCCCCCCCCCCCCCAGACACACATACACACACACACAACAGTGTTTATGTTTTTTAAAGCATTACTTTATCTCCTATTTCCTCCTGTGCTGGGTAACAATGCATAAGAATGTCTCTTAGTGTCGGTTCACACGATCAAATTTTCCTTCAAACATTTGATGCAATTTGTGTATGAAGCCTTGTCACAACTTTCAAATTACTATTTGATCAAATTCCCCCAAAAATGGAACCACGCACAAAATAATGTGTTCATACAACAATTTGACGTGAAATTTGATCGTGTGAACCCACGCTTAGTCCCCGGAGTCTTGAAGTCAGAGGCATACTCTTTTTTTTTTCGCCGGAAGAGACTTTTAATCGTGAATTTGTTAAAGTTCTAATTGTCTCGTGGCTCCATACCAAATGTCAGCTTTACGGAACAATGGGATATTGATAAAAGATTTCCTACACTTTTCTTCAAGCATTGAACACCTCGTTTTAAATTAGAAGCTTTTTTAAAAAATGTGCACGAAAATAATCTGATTTTACAACCATCATCCGGCAGCTGGGACAAAATTTGATTGTGTGGTGAGGGGTGTGGTGAGGGATGTGGTGAGGGGTGTGGTGAGGAGTGTGGTGAGGGGTGTGGTGAGGGGTGTGGTGAGGGGTATGGTGAGGGGTATGGTGAGGGGTATGGTGAGGGGTGTGGTGAGGGGTGTGGTGAGGGGTGTGGTGAGGGGTGTGGTGAGGGGTATGGTGAGGGGTGTGGTGAGGGGTGTGGTGAGGGTATGGTGAGAGGTATGGTGAGGGGTGTGGGAGGGTCATTAACATTACGAATGGTACTGATGCCACGAAAAATGGCGTGTTCGAAACCTATAAAAAATATTTAAGATACAATGCAGCCTATTTAAATGTGCAATTGAAAAACAAAAAAAAAAGTATTTTTGTATGTACCATAATTTTGTGTGTATAAAAACATTATAAACTTTCAAAACCTTTCGTGTTACCTCAAATAAACTCTGATTCGTTTTGTGTGTGTTTTGTTGTTGTTGTTGTTGTTGTTGTTGTTGCTGTTGTTGTTGTCGTCGTTATTATTGTTGCTGTTCTTTCATGTGTGAGCCTGGTTTAAGCCAATTTCATGAAAAGTTTATAAATGACAAATATTTCCTTTCTCTTATAGCTAGCGCCATTTTTTTTTTGTTTTTAAACCTCAATTAATTTGTATGAATCTTTACGAAGTTCTATTCACTCTTCCTCCCCCCCCCCCCGCCCCACACCACATAATAATATTGATGATGTTTCTCTTAAAATTAATTTATTCTTGGAATGAAAACAAGTCTTAAACTTCTACATGCCCTAAAGGGTCGGTTCACCATCAAATTTTCCTTCAAGCATATGATGCAATTCGTGTATGAAGCCTTGTCACAACTTTCAAATTACTATTTGATCAAATTCCCTCAAAAAGAAGCCACGCACCAAACAGTGCGTTCATACAACAATTTGACACGAAATTTGATCGTGTGAACTGACGCTAAATATTTATCGTATCTTTATGGTTTTCACTCACTAAGACATTACTTGATGTACCTATTCGAGTACAGACTTTTTTTTCTTTCTTAAGTAATAGTGAAACGATAAGTCAATAATTTCTTGAAAAGAAAAATTACATTTTGTAATTAAAATAGATATACAATCGACCATACGAAACATGAAAATCAATTTAATCAATATTTAAAATGATAAAAAAGCACTTTCAAGTCCGTTAAAAAGTTATACTTTAAAATCAACCAAGTAAAGCGCGTTTAAAAAAAAAATATTTAAAAAACAATTTATATCCAGCGTTTTATTTTAAAAATCAGCCTCAACATAATGGAATTTTGATAAATCTAATTTAAATAAAATAAAGTTTCCAATATTCGCAGCAACTCAACTTTGAGTTTTAAAATTTAAAGTATTTGAAATATTTCAATTTACCTTATTTTTATCCTTTGCGTACATAATATTTATGTCTTGAACAATTCTTTATCCTTTGCGTACATAATATATAAGTCTTGAACAATTCTTTATCCTTTGCGTACATAATATTTATGTCTTGAACAATTCTTTATCCTTTGCGTACATAATATTTATGTCTTGAACAATTCTTTATCCTTTGCGTGGATACTATTTATGTCTTGAACAATTCTTTACCCTTTGCGTACATAATATTTAAGTCTTGAACAATTCTTTATCCTTTGCGTACATAATATTTAAGTCTTGAACAATTCTTTATCCTTTGCGTACATAATATTTATGTCTTGAACAATTCTTTATCCTTTGCGTACATAATATTTATGTCTTGAACAATTCTTTATCCTTTGCGTACATAATATTTAAGTCTTGAACAATTCTTTATCCTTTGTGTAAATACTATTTATGTCTTGAACAATTCTTTATCCTTTGCGTACATAATATTTAAGTCTTGAACAATTCTTTATCCTTTGTGTACATACTATTTATGTCTTGAACAATTCTTCATCACTTGTATACCCAATAATTATGTCTTGAACAATTCTTAATCACTTGTATACCCAATAATTATGTCTTGAACAATTCACAGCCTCGATCTCTCACTTCCACATTCCAAAAAACGCCTTCTGCCCCCCTGGGAACGCCTCAACACGTCCTCCCCCGGCTCCGATGATGACTACGCCCTTGACATGGCTCACCTACGCCGCCGTGATACACAGTCTGGACAACTGGACAGCGACTGCGGAGAGAGTAACTTCTCATCTAGCATGGGGAAGAAATCGTCCATGGACGGTAAGCCGCGTTAAACATCATCTATAGTTACAGGCACAAAGACAAGAGGTCGGCAACCTTACCAATGCCGCTACCCTTTAATACAGTTCCTCATGTTGTGGCGACCCCCAACCACAAAATTATTTTCGTAGCTACTTCATAACTGTAGGGTATTTGTGTTTTCCGATGGTCTTAGGCGACCCCTGTGAAAGGGTCGTTCAACCCCCAAAATGGTCGCGACCCACAAGTTGAGAACCGCTGATATATAGCGAGGAGCCATAAAAAAAAGTATAAGAAAATATTTTTTGGTAGCCGCTTCTATTGCTTCAAAGAGCGACATGCGGCTTCGGAGCCCCGAGTTGCCTACCACTGACATATACCTATGACTATAATTTCAAGCTCATAGAGCTATCACTATACTTATAAGCACAAAGACATATGTCTTAAGTGAGAAGCCGATTGACCTTTGCGGTTATTCTTATATACAAACGTCATTAAATCCATTTGTCATTGATTAACCGCATGATTGACCCATCTAGTTGGTTTGTTTGTTTTTTAAAATTTTCCATACATTTCTGACGGATTTATTGACCATCTATAATAGTTTTATTTACTTCCCCCGGTAGATGTCCCTTCCAACGTAATCAACCAGATACGTTCACCTACCCATTATCCAAATTAATTCATCCTTGCATCCATTAATTCACAGTAGAACTAATAACTGAGTGAAATGATTAACTATAAATATATTAGGACTCAGCCATCAATCCACTCATCTATCAATACATTTGTTGATCGTTCATACATTAACCCATCTATCCACCCGGCAACTCGTTTAATGGATCACCCATCATTGGTCCATCAATCTATCAATCCATCGGTCCACCCATTCACTGATCAATTCTTCCATTTTTCCATCAATCGATCCATTCACCCATTATCCACCCCTCTATCGGCCAACCCATCCGTCGGTGTGTCCATCCATTGGAATGTCAAGACACCCACTCACTGATCCATCCATCCATTATCCACGTATCCATCCCTTCAACCATTTACTTTACTCGTGCCTAAACTTCGCTGTACCCAACTGTTTCTCCAAATGCTTACATTCCACAAAGAACCATCCGCAGATTCACAAGTTCCAGAAAGCTGTATCTAAGAGGTCCTTGCCTCACACAATGATGTTTATCCTTGGCTCCACAGATACGTCACGCATCAAAAGAAAAAGGTGCCGGGCTTCGTTTACACATGCCCAAGTCTACGAGTTGGAGCGTCGCTTTCGCCATCAAAGATATTTGTCAGGACCGGAGCGGGCAGAGCTCGCCCAATCATTGAAACTCACGGAGACCCAGGTTTGTGTTTACATGGTTGGTAAAGTGGGCGCGGGGGTCGTCATGAAGAAAGCTGACCGGGGCAGTGGAGCAGTGGTGGAGCTGGGTGGAAGTGGAATTGTTGGTATTGGTGGAAGTCGTGGTGTTTTTGAGGTGATTTGTGTAGGTGGTGGTGTGATTATGGTGATTGGCGGAGGTGTTGGTGTGTTTGTGGCGACTGTGGAGGAAATTGTGTTGGTAATTGTGCATTTGCTATAATTAGTGGAGGGTGGTGTAATTGTGGTGATTGTTGTAGGTTGTGTAGTTTTGATTTCTTTGAGGTGGGGCATTTTTGTCATTATTTGAGGTGGTGCGAAGCTGTAGTGATATTTGGAGATGGTTTAGCAATGGTGATTTTTTTTTGGAGGTGGTTTAGCTGTTGTGATTGGTTGAGATAGGATCGTAGCTGTGGCGATTTGTGGAGGTAGTTTTAAGTTTTATGGTGGTCATTTGTTGAGATGGTGGTGCAATTTTGGTAATTGTTGCAGTTGGTAGTGTAATTGTTGTGATGATTGGGTTGAGTGGTTTAGCATTGGAGATGGATGGAGGTGATGCTACATTTTTGTGTAATTCCGGAGAGCTCTTAACCGTTCCTAAAGAAACAGACGCTTAAAAATAAAAAAAACATTTAAACGTATAACTTTATTTTGCCCACTTTGATTTTTTTGTGTATCTACTTGTGGCTCCTTGGATTCTCTCTACCTCAGATGTCATGGACAGTTTACAATAAAAGATGTAGCTTTGTATTCCGAAACAAAGTTCCCTTAAATGAACACCAAAATAACCTTCAAAAGAAGTTAATGTTAAGGATTTTAAACCGCTTACACCGAGGCTATCAAAAGGGATAATTGCAGGATCACACAATGGTTTTTGCTTTTACTTTAAAACACTCTCCTGCCCCGTCCTTCCGCTCCAAAGTATGGATCAATGTGGATGGCTGAATCAGGCTTAGATTGTGCTTTCTTGATAGGAATATATAATAGTCGCAATGATAAGATATTTATATATTTAAAAAAAAAAAATCAGTTGTATCTACTCACTTCTGAGATGGACGAGAAATGCGCATGCTGCTTGTGTCGCCTTGCAAGATAACCAAAGACAACTAACCTATTCATTTAGATCAACATTTAAAATGAGCTGAATAATATTCAGGAATTTGATTTTTTTTAAAATCTTATTTTTCCCAACTTGACAGGGATTTGATAAATCTCCATTATAAAGCTTTTCCAAAAGTTGTACGCTCCGAGACCACCATAAATTCCCGTATTTCAGCATAAAATATTGCCAGTACTAGGAGAAGTTATTTTCTTACCCTTTTCGCTACCGATGACGTCACGCGACGCCACGATCACCCACTTTCAATTACCGAGGACGTCACACAGTTGTCATAACAAAAATGCAAAGAACTTTTTTGAAATACCAAGGACGTCACGCTGACGTCATATTACAATGCTATACATTTCTTTATTCGTCTTTCTGTAGAGAAGTAAAAAGAGAATTGAATAGAGAATGAAAATACCGGAAATTTCTTTTTTATGTTGTATATATATATATATAAAAGTATATAAAGATTTTAATGCTGAGTCAGCAAAACTCGATGTCAAAACCCAGCGGTAATGAAAGGGTTAAAGATACTGAAAAGTCTTAAATTATAAAATTTTGTTTACAAATGTCTTACAAAATATTTGATAACGTCGTCAGAGTTCGGTAAAGAGAATATATATGTTAAATTTCCGTTAAGAATAAAACTATTTTTTTTAAAAACAAAGATTTTTAAGAGATAGTTTTAATAAAACTTTTGTAAAAGTTAGTTTTAATCTTCCAATGCAAGCTTTCTTAAAATGTTCTTATCCTATTGCAGGTTAAAATCTGGTTCCAGAATCGCCGTTACAAAACCAAAAAACGTCATCAAATCCACGAAGAGCAGATGCTTGCCGCGAACGCCAAGAAAGCGGCCGTGACCTTGCTGGTCAAAGACGGCAAGCGGCTCGGTGACCAGAGGGACTACATGAGCTCTCTACTCTACCCCCAACTGCCAGGGGTCGCCCCGGGCTATAATTACGTCTACTACTTCTGACGCCAGCAGCATGCAGTTTTGTAAAGAAGTTGTGAGAAATCCCGCCGGAAGTCCAACACGGAACTAATAAATTTATTCTAACGCTTTCTTGTCCCTAGACAAGGAAATTGAACGCTGATTTTTTTTTTTGGCCCCCCCTTGATCGCAATGATCATGGTCATCTGTGTCTAAAGTCATGAAAGCGGAAAGTGCTGTGTATTTTGAATGGTCTTGTACATATGCATATCTATATTTACACTGAAGTTTCTAGAGCGAAATGTTCTTGTGTAGAGCGTAATGTACATACTGATCGACGTAGAATTTGAAGCAAAATAAATAATTGTACTAGAAGTTTTAACAAAAATTGATTTCGATTTGTTTTAACATATTATAATTGTTTCGTTCTTTAATCAAGATTATGTAAATAATTCTAACGAGATTGTTTTTCAAAAACTAACGAAAACATTTATTTTCAAAAACAATTAACTGTATGCATATAAGATATTTGAATTAAATTTCATTCCTTAAGTACTGAGTAATTTAAAGAGTAAGGTGTCTTAATTTTTGTGTATTTCTTGTTGAAATCCCAGAGCAAGTTTATAGTCTGTCTTCAAGTTCTTAATCTTTCTTAAAATTCATAGTCTGCCTTCACGTTCGTAGTCTGTCTTCAAGTTCTCAGTCTGTCTTCAAGTTCATATTCTGTATTCAAATTCTCAGTCTGTCTTCAAGTTCATAGCCTGTCTTTATTTCATAGTCTGTATTCATTTCATAGTCTGTCTTCATGTTCATAGTTTGTCTTCACGTTCATAGCCTGTCTTCATATTCATAGTCTGTCTTAAAGTTCATAGTCTGTCTTAAAGTTCATAGTCTGGCTTCAAGTTCATGGTCTGTCTTCATGTTAATAGTCTGTCTTCAAGTTTAAAGTCTGTTTTCAAGTACATAGTCTGACTTCAAGTTCATAGTCTTCCTTTGAAATGGATGTGACTTCATTAAATAACTTTTTT
Organism: Omphiscola glabra; assembly: GCA_964017045.1. Lineage (NCBI taxonomy): Eukaryota > Metazoa > Mollusca > Gastropoda > Lymnaeidae > Omphiscola > Omphiscola glabra. The sequence continues at coordinate 51,287,341 of OZ024794.1, read as the reverse complement.
TTTCGCTTTTGATTAACAAGTACTTAATTTTATTCTAAAAGGCGTTATTATTAATATGACACAGATTAAAAGCAAATGTGTATAATAAACAAAATTATTTTCGCCTAAAGTATTTCTGTGCTTGCAGAGGTCTGACGCTTACATTACAAGAAAATAATTTTAAAATCCTGAAGTGTACATTCTACTTTCTTTGATAACAGATTAAATTGTTTTGGAGTACAGCTAGATGATAAAATATACCGTATTTTCCCGAGCAAGGCCTCGTTTTTAACCCCCAAATGTAAGTCTTTAATCCAGGGGCGACTACAGTCGGGATGTTACAACAAATTAATGAAGTAAAATTATAAAAAAAATAATTAATAGCATCAAGCGTTAAGGGTGTTGCTTATAACCAAGAGTAGAAAATACTCGGATCAATACGGTAATTCAAAGACAGTAGATGGATAATACCCGCAGATGCCGGTATACTGCCGTTAAACACATAACAGTGTTATTCACGAGACAAACAACATAATAGTACAGTTGAAGAATGTCTGTCATTTAAAACTTTAACACCGGAAATCTTCAATTGTGTTGAAGGTTCTTTTTTAAGCACTGGAGATGGTGTAGTGATGGTTATTTTTGCAGGTGGTTTAGCTGTTGTGATTGCTTGAGATAGGGTTGTAGCTGCGGTGATTTTCGGATGTGGTGTAATCCTACTTCCGGCAGCAAAAATGAAATCTCTAACGTTTTCTTTACTGTGATCTGATACTTGTTATACTTCTTGTTGTCTTGTTTTCTGATGAAGGCTCTAAGCTGAAACGTCAAAATCTTTTGTCCTGTCTATAAATTCAAGTTTAGCATACATTGTTTTTATATTTCATTTACACAACTTGAATGCAGTCCATCAAATATTATGAGATTAAAAAAAAAACAAAGGTATATCTTATAATATTTTAATGGGAAAAAATGCCCACCATGTTACTTTTTGGTGTCAAAATTTTGAAGATTTTGTGGTGTTGTTGAACAGCAGAGTCAAATCGATACCCATGAATGTCCATTAAACTAAAATGTAAATATTGGTGCGCACGTAAGGTATAGTCGACGTTCAATACGTGTGTTACCATACGTGATTTATTTGTTCTCGTGCAGCAAGTAGGTAGCCAATCTTCTTACGGCCATTCCGGTTGATGGGTGTCTGTATTACACAATTACATCCACACATTTCGGCCTCCAGTCGGTCATAAGGAATGACGTCAGCGAGCCGAGACGAAGCTCCTATGAGCGCCCCAAGATACCTAAGCCGAGATCCCCGACCCGCAGAATCTCCTCTCTCTTTGCGTAGGGGAGATGCCGCCGTCCGGCTAACCCAGGAACACTAAAGGGGTAGCTCCCTTTAAGCCTTGCATAGTAAGGGTTGCATTTCCTTATACTTCGGATAACTATTGACCTCCTCCGCCACTTTCTACGTTTTTGGCCGAGGCAGATAGGGGGATCTTCCCTGATAACTTCTGCGCAGGTTTCATCAGAGGCGTCGACCAATTTTGTCTTCAATAATTTAGTCTATTTCTGAATCTTATTTTAACTCTTTGAGGTTGTGTTTATACCAGACGTTAATATTGTAAATCTGAAATGCAAAATTTGATAAGTAAAAATTATAAAATAAATTTAATAATATTAGATTTAATGTAGTTTTGTTTTATACGTCATGTAAAATATTAAACATTTATTGGTCGAAAGATAGGTCATACAAATTTCCCTTAAATTACACTAAATTAATCGCTAAAATTATATAGCAATTAAAGGTTGGCTGCTACAGTCAAGCTTTGTTTCAAATCAAGTAAAACTCTTTAACAGACGGGCCACTCAGCAAAGAAAGGCTCTTTGAAGATACATTACAGAAACTGATCAGCTATGTTCCATAAGAAGTCGAAGACTTGGGAAAATATCCTACTTGAACCACGTATCATACGGTTGAGTTCAACCGTCGAACAAGATAGATTCTGTTAATGATAATAAAACGGTAATGAGATTCCCTACAGATAACGACTCGCGAAAGCTTCTAATAATTAAATGTGAAGTTTATGCCCCAGGTCTAAAATAATTCGTTTCAAAGGTATACATTTATAAACAATAGTGTGTGAACATTGTGTAGAACAAATATCCCTAAGCTTATCGATCAAAAATATTGTTAGAAGCCAAGGTATCATGAATGTAGTGAGGAAAAAAAACATTTCAATATCAACAACTGTACAGATCCAGGGATAAAATAGTAGTAGAGATGTACAGCAGTTAAAATAGTTGTAGGATTATCTTACAATGATTCAATTTATTGCAAATAGGTTTTTATTTTCAGAGAAATTATTTTTAGTTACTGGCATGGTCAGTTTTTTTTAACAAATATAAATCTGGACCACCAGTGTTTAGAATAAAGGAAAAATTAAATAATTAAAAAATAACATTATAGAAAGGAATTAAAGACCTACGATTATAAACACACATACAGGAGATAAACTCACACTGAAATATAAATTAAATTAAACAATCCTTAAAAACATAGTTTTTCGTATAAATCCTTTAAATGCATTATAAAATTTTTTTATTTATGTCGTATTAATATTTTAATGTCCCACCCACTTTTGCACTTCAGATGTATTATTTCACCAACTATTTCAGGAAGAAAAAAAAAGATTACGCACCAAACGCACTTGCGATATTTTTTTTTCCAGAATCTCATTTAGCGCAGTTATCGGGAATGTTATTTCGCGGAATCATATTTCCTTCATCTTCCGCTTGAAAAAAACATGAAAAACTGATTTTTTTTTAAGTTAGCGGTTGGACTGAACATTTGAAAAGAATGTCTTGTGCTTGGCAACAAGTCTATGTGCCAAGTTTCAACTCGATATGTTGACGGGAAGTGGGTCAATTAGTCATCCGAAGATATATGCTACCCAGCCAGAAAGAAACACACGAACAAAAGCGAAGTTTATGTAAAGGATTTTTAAAAACGCATTTAACAAAAAATTATTTTTTGGGGTAGTAAAATAATGAATTCATAATATATTATTTGTTTCGTTGATAATGGGAATGTTTAATATTAAAAATGGAAAATGCTGCATTGAAATTTAAGCTTTAAATAACATCTTGAAATAAAACAATCAGTTAAATAAACCTTTCACTTTCTGAAAGTAAACATTTATTGTATTTCCCACAATTTCAAACAATGAGGAAAAGATAAATGCTTCAATCACACGCATCATTCACGTGAGTTCCAATTCCTTCCTCAATGGCTAGACCCACGGCAGCCTTGTAAATGTTGGTGTATATCTTACAAATAATTAAGGTTTAATTACACCAGAAACACATGCAAGTACCTTCACCCAACCACCCACACCCACCCACACAGTTCCACCCCCCCTCACACCCCACACCGCCTCAGCCATGACTTCCCCCCACCACCATTAGCCTTATCTCCAGCATCCAGTTGCTCCGGCTCCCACCGGGGGAGAAGACCCACTCACTCTGCCTACCGCCACATCTCTATTTGAACATTGATGGCCGGCGCGAAGAGATCCCCTCAAGTCAAGCGATGGATAACGGCATTTACGTGGAAGCACGCCCAAATAAATGCGTGTAAATGTGTTCCCGTCAGGGGGGTAACCTAAACATTATCCACGGAGATGTATACAAGCAGGAATCGAAGGGATTGCTGCAAGAAAAGGTGTTCAGGACGAGGCTGTGCTGGTATACATAGTAAGAATGAATTACTGCTACTACCGTTCTTTAAAAAAAACTTCTTTTTTTTTTTTTTAAGAACAGCTTTTTGCTGTTTGAAAGAATCTAACTTGGCGCCTGGTGTCAATTAAAGAAATGGCCTCAAGAAAATTTGGGACAATTTGTTTTATATTCGTTTTTTTTGGAATCAGCGCTCTGGATTAGATCTAAGTCTGAACAAATTGAATTTTTAAACAAATTAAAAGCTTTATGCTTTTTATTAGTCATCATATCAATGACCAACATCTCAATGGCCAACATCTCAATGGCTAACATCTCAATGGCGAACATCTCAATGGCCAACATCTCAATGGCAAACATCTCAATGGCTAACATCTCAATGGCTAACATCTCAATGGCCAACATCTCAATGGCCAACAGCTCAATGGCCAACACTCAATGGCCAACATCTCAATGGCCAACATCTCAATGGCTAACATCTCAATGGCAAACATCTCAATGGCCAACATCTCAATGGCCAACATCTAAATTGCCAACATCTCAATGGCCAACATCTCAATGGCCAACATCTCAATGGCCAACATCTCAATGGCCAACATTTCAATGGCCAACATCTCAATGGCCAACATCTCAATGATCATCATCTCAATGGCAAACATCTCAATGGCAAACATCTCAATGGCCAACATCTCAATGGCCAACATCTCAATGGCCAACATCTCAATTGCAAACATCTCAATTGCAAACATCTCAATGGCCAACATCTCAATGGCCAACATCTCAATGGTCAACATCTCAATGGCCAACATCTCAATGGCCAACATCTCAATGGCCAACATCTCAATGACCAACATCTCAATGACCAACATCTCAATGGCAAACATCTCAATGGCCAACATCTCAATGGCCAACATCTCAATGACCATCATCTCAATGGCAAACATCTCAATGGCCAACATCTCAATGGCCAACATCTCAATGGCCAACATCTCAATGGCCAACATCTCAATGGCCAACATCTCAATGGCAAACATCTCAATGGCCAACATCTCAATGGCCAACATCTCAATGGCCAACATCTCAATGGCCAACATCTCAATGACCAACATCTCAATGACCAACATCTCAATGGCAAACATCTCAATGGCCAACATCTCAATGGCCAACATCTCAATGGCAAACATCTCAATGGCCAACATCTCAATGGCCAACATCTCAATGGCCAACATCTCAATGGCCAACATCTCAATGGCTAACATCACAATGGCTAACATCTCAATGGCCAACATCTCAATGGCCAACATCTCAATGGCCAACATCTCAATCCGAAAAGAAGGGGAAAACACATGTTTTAAAGATATGTTTAAAAAATAATGATCATTTTCATTTTTGACCCGATAAAATGCGTGTGTACAGTAAAATATCATTGCTTTATATATCAGAGATTTGAATCAAAGCTTGAAGGATCGTGTTTAGACACGTTGTAATTCGTTGCCACCTTTTCGTCACGTTGTTGCACTGAAAACTTTTCGAACATGTTGGCTCATTTCGACGTAAGGTGGAATTTGGGGGGGGGGGGGGGGATGCAAATGGCAGGACCTTCAACCGTTCGGACGCAAAGTAAAATTTAATTAGAATTGTAATTTTGGCGCCGGAAATACCTCTTCCCAGACCAGGAAGTGCAGGGATGTCATTATGTGGGATAGTTTGATTTTGATGAGGCACGTTTGGGATGCCATTATGTGGGATAGTTTGGTTTTGATGAGGCGCGTTTGAGATGTCATTATGTTGGATAGTTTGGTTTTTAATGAGGCACATTTGAGATGCCATTATGTGGGGATAGTATGGTTTTGATGAGGCCCGTTTGAGATGTCATTATGTGGGGATAGTATGGTTTTGATGAGGCACATTTGAGATGCCATTATGTGGGGATAGTATGGTTTTGATGAGGCACGTTTGAGATGTCATTATGTGGGGAAAGTATGGTTTTGATGAGGCACGTTTGAGATGTCATTATGTGGGGATAGTATGGTTTTGATGAGGCACGTTTGAGATGTCATTATGTGGGGATAGTTTGGTATCAGGCAAATAAGAAATTATTTTCTTTGTCTTTTTTCTTAAAAATTTTAAAAACTAAAGACGTGTGAAAATGCGTCAAGATAATAATGTGTACTGGCTCAGCGCTCTATGTTGTGCTTGATAAGTTCAAAAGATGTTGTGTGTACTGGCTCAGCGCTCTATGTTGAGATTGATAAGTTCAAAAGATGCTGTGTGTACTGGCTCAGCTCTCTATGTTGAGATTGATAAGTTCAAAAGATGCTGTGTGTACTGGCTCAGCGCTCTATGTTGAGATTGATAAGTTCAAAAGATGCTGTGTGTACTGGCTCAGCGCTCTATGTTGTGATTGATAAGTTCAAAAGATGTTCAGTGTACTGGCTCAGCGCTCTATGTTGTGATTGATAAGTTCAAAAGATGTTGTGTGTACTGGCTCAGCGCTCTGTTGTGATTGATAAGTTCAAAAGATATTCATCTTTTAAGCCTTAAGAAGTTTCTTTAAGATTTCCTAGAGAAATCCATTTGGTTAGTGAACATCTCAGACGACCAGGTGTTTTCTCTGAGAGCATTTGTAGGAATGATTCAATTCATTGTAAGGCACATTTTTCAGATGAGCCAGATAACTGTCATTTAACTATTTTTAACCTGATAACCATTTGGAGATAATAAAAAAAAATTAAAAAATCAGATTGAGACGCAATCATTGAAACAAAGTTGGGGAAAATTGTCAAAGTAAATTTAAAGCAACTTATAAACTATAATCGCTTTGGTGCCTTTTCACACATATTTGACCATCACCATTTTTGCAGGCGAGACGACAGAAGAACTGAGACAAAATATATACAGCTTGTTCCTACGGACATAATCATTGATGACTGGGGAGCTTATTTTTCTAAACGATAAATTCAATGCGCATTTCTTCACAGTTTGAGAAGAAAAATATGTTGGACGCCGTACCAGCTTAGTGGTGCCGACAAGAACGCACACATTATTTTAATATCAAATTGAATTTTTTAAACTTTGGGTTGGGGGGGTTGTTTGGGGGGGGGGGAAGGGGGCAGCGAGGTAAGGGTTTGAACCCGATACAAAATGAAGAAGTCTTGAATCACTGGCACTTAGCAACTACCCCGTAGCAGTAATCTGTAAAGGCGCCCCGATGGTAATCACGGGCATGCAATTCAACTTGTGCCCCAAAGGATCAGCACTGCGTTGGCCAGTGATAGAATGTGACAGTTGTCAAAATACCTGCCCCGCGCGTGGTTGGCTGGTGACAGCACGATCAGATCAACCTCCAGAAAAGACATTCTTAAAGCCTGCGTTGTACATTTTCTCTCTGTGTGCGTGTGTGTGTGTGTGTGTGTGCATTTCCACTTAATTAATTAACTTTGTGTGTGATGAGAAATCAAGGTCAATATCAAGATATTGTACTTTGACATTTCTTTTGGGGGACCTATTGAGACATTTCAGGAGTGTTTTTATTATTATTATTTTTTGTTGTTAGAGTAACAAAATGCTTTATCAGGCCAACAAAACTTTAGTTTTTAAGTCTCATTGTAATTATAATGATTTTAAATGAACATTTTATAAAAACCAAAGAAAATATTTCACCTGAATAATGGTTGTTGTCTTGTTTTTATTAGAAAATCATCTAGGACAAAAACGTCCAAATACCCTCGACCCGTCACAGTCCAAAAAATTACTATATGGAATAATGACAATCCATCAACTTTTTAAACTTTTAAGGATTCAGCAAAGTCTTTAAAATGATAAAACTTCTCACCCAAAGCCTGGATCATATGTCGTGCGTATTGTTGTCCTATATTCTTATACGAATGCCACTTGCATAACAAACGTTATCTGGATGGTGAGTTTATATTGAACGTTTTAAATAACTTACAAAATTTGCCATTCAGAATAAATATTTCTCCCCGATGGTATCGGACCCTCCTTGGGTTACGGTATCGTTTCAAATCTTGGACCCCTCTCATGGTTGAAGTGTGCTGCAATCAAACAATGAAATGAGATATTTCACTGAATGGTAAACACATCTCCCCCTCACCCTCCCCACACCTTTTCTTCGTATTCTATCAAGTCATACCTAAGTCATGAGTCACACGATGGTTAAATCGCATTTATTTTAAAGCGATTTACCAAACTCATCTTGCTGTTAATAAGAGAATATTTGCCCCCATGGGGCTCTCTAAGATGGTCTAACTATAATGCCCCATAAGTACCGCAAACAGAGTTTTTTTTTTAAAGTCTTTCTGCTGCCCCCTTGTTCCTGTCTTATCTCTACCTCCTGCCAGTGGCGTGTCAGGGCTTAACTCACCGGAGGGCGCACGGCGTCGTACATATCAGTATTATAATACCCACTTCCGCCATTTCATGTTTTCTTCAATTGAGTATATTTTTAAAAAAAAAAGTATTATCTCTTAAAGTGTAATTGTTTAAGGGGGTAAAATATATTAGATTTCGGTTGATTTGATAAGAGAGCGGGGATTTATTCAGGTTCCTGCATAAATGTTGGCGCCTACAGTATACCTTAAAAATCTGGATTAGTCACTGGACCTAAGCCTCGGTGGTTGGTCGACACACTCTAACATGATTCTTCTCAACAACAAAAAAGTCCAGCGAGATACAACGGCAAGTCGAAACCTGGCAACCTCATAAACGTGCTGAGTTTGATTTTAAACTTGGACGGGACTTGCACAAGTGGAGTGTCAAAGTACTTGCCGGTGTACCTCATGGAGTCCTTATAAGTGGATTCTTACACATCAGGGACTCTCAAAATAGAATGAAGAACTCTACGCAGAGTTTGAATTTGGAGCTGTGTACATGCGCTTTAGTTTTGTTTCTGAAAAGTGTGGTGGGGGGGGGGAGGGGGCACGCCCGATGTGTTTTGTTTCTGAAAAGTGTGGTGGGGGGAGGGAGGGGGCACGCCCGATGTGTTTTGTTTCTGAAAAGTGTGGTGGGGGGGGGGGAGGGAGGGGACACGCCCGATGTGTTTTGTTTCTGAAAAGTGTGGTGGGGGGGGAGGGAGGGGGCACGCCCGATGTGTTTTGTTTCTGAAAAGTGTGGTGGGGGGGGGGGAGGGGGCACGCCCGATGTGTTTTGTTTCTGAAAAGTGTGGTGGGGGGGAGGGAGGGGGCACGCCCGATGTGTTTTGTTTCTGAAAAGTGTGGTGGGGGGGGGAGGGAGGGGGCACGCCCGATGTGTTTTGTTTCTGAAAAGTGTGGCTTCTATTGTGATTTCGGAATGGGGGGGGGGGGCACGACCGATGTGTTTTGTTTCTGAAAAGTGTGGCTTCTATTGTGATTTAGGGATGGGGGGGGGGCACGCCCGATGTGTTTTGTTTTTGAAAAGTGTGGCTTCTATTGTGATTTCGGGATGGGAGGGAGGGGGCACGCCCGATGTGTTTTGTTTCTGAAAAGTGTGGCTTCTATTGTGATTTCGGGATGGGGGGGGGGCACGCCCAATGTGTTTTGTTTAAGGTTTGCGTCTCGTGTTGATGATGGTAATTTTATGATGTTTAAGTTGGACTTTGTGACCAACCCTAACTAATTCCCAACATAATTCTTGTCATGGGATCTAGTGTTCCAGGGAGACAATTGAACATATTAAACATAACATTAAGATAGCTATATGAATTCGATGATAACCAACGGATAACAACTGACAACAAGTTACTAATTAATCGTAAAGATATCATGTTAATGATTAGTTACATAGTCTACAAACATGTAATGCTATTTATTTAGATCAAAATAGTTGTCAACTAAGTTCTGTCACTTTTACACTTTGGTTATTCATTTTTAAATGTTTGTACATATAATCATCCCCAATCTGTACATTTCGGGCAAACAGTAATCTATTTCCCTGCAGGTGTGGGGATTTGGGGGGGAAGGGGGGATGCGGTTCAAAACGTTTCAACAGGCCGTAGGTTGAGATGCATACATTTAGTTCAAGTAAAAGATAATTTTAAAAAATGCAATTGCAAATTTTGACTTCCCGAGATATAAATAAAGTTAGATGTTACTTTTAGAGATAAAACTAAAGTTAGATATTAATTTTAGAGATAAAAATAAAGTTAGATGTTACTTTTAGAGATAAAACTACTGTTGTATGTGTCTTTTAGACATAGCTTTTATGTCTGAGTTTATAATGTACCGCCAAGTAATGTAAGTGGACATCTACGGACTGCCATACTGAATTCAAACGGTAAAATCCCCCCCCCCCAACTTGTCGCTTTCATGTGGTCTGAGATGTTGGGTTTTGTTCTCAGGAATGAAAGTTCTACTTCATAAACCTTCTGATACCCGCCTCCAGTCTCATAATCAGATTGGGACGCTGTAAACTTGAATATCAACATTTTGTCGAAGTATTTCTGTATATTAATTAATGAAATTCTTCAAGGAGACGTTATTTGATACGCGAACAACGCAGATGAAAATAATTAGTTTTTTAAATATATTACTTCAGACGATGACATGATATAGGGACATCAACTCCAAACGGTTTGGAGCCCCCTGCAGGAAGTCATGAATTTCAACAAGGGTGAAGCAAAGGATTTCCTGCTTCGTTGAAGAAATTGGCCTCCAACGGAGCCGCTGTGCAAATAAGATAAAAAGCTGTTATTAAAGGTTTACTTAATGAAAATCTTCGCGATGGTACCGTCACTTAGCTCCTGTCCTGGGCGACGATGACTCATTTCTGGGTAATCTCTGATAAGCTCAAAGATTTTTTTAAAGGAAATTTAAGTTTTAAAGTGAGTTGGTGAGGACGTTTGCTTATATTTTATTTATTGTTTTATGTTTATTATTGTAATTTTAACGTTTATGGCAAAATAGCAAGTTAGAGTTAACCAGAATTAGGGGCCGTGTGTTGTGGGTCAGTAGAAAAACTCAATCTTGTCTATTCTGTTTTTTTTTAAAAATCGTCTCTAACAACGCAAACATAGCAAGTTTTGAAAACTGATTATGTCCAAAGACCAAAATAAAATAAAAAAATGATTTTGAGAATTTTGAAAGAAGTTTCTAAAGTTGATAGTTGCACCTGTGATTCAAAGCTATGACTGGAATTGAAACTTATTTGTACCTGAAGTTGTAACTTAAGTTAAAAACTGTATCTGAGCTGTATTTGAAATTGAATGTCGGAAAGTTGAGCCTAAAGTTATTCCTGAAGTTGAAAATCATACATGGAAATGAAAGCTGTTAAGGTAGTTGAAAGTTGTACCTGAAGTTGAAAGTTGAACATGAAGGTGAAAGTTGTATCTGAAGTCGAACGTTGCACCTAAAGTTGAAAGTTGTATCTGCTGTCGAAAGCTGTACCTGAAGTCGAAAGTTGTACCGGAAGTTGAAAGTTGAACATGAAGTCGAAAGTTGTAAAGTTTTTCCTTTAGGCTTATCTCAAGTTGAGATTTTGTTCTTAATGAATTCGACTCGATTTCAATCCCTCTAAAATGTTTGATTTCACACCACACTTTGGCATAGAAGCACGCTTTAATGTAATCTTGGTTACAAAGGAATTTAAGCAACACGCAGACAACCTTGTTCGTCAGAATGAAAAGCAAACAAGCGCGACTTCAGGTAATACACCTGTAATTTAATAAAAATGGAGTAGATTTGCGTAATTAAATATATGTCATCCGTATCAAATGTACAAAAAAAGTGAAATAACATTTTTTTAACTGGCGCGCTTATCTCGTCCAGCCGAAGTGCGCTCAAGATCGCACTATACTTGTACAGCTAGGTGTCGACTTGACATTCACTGGTGAATCTTGGCTTATGGTTTTGGTTGCAAGAGACTGGTTCTAGGATCAATATAAGCGTATATAGAAAAAGCCGTTATTTGTACTTTTAAGCCAGAGAGATGCTTTTTTTTCCCCACTTCATTTGATTCTCTGCCTATAATGGAATGACTTGATTTTTCCAGAGGCTGGAGTTTTCCAGAGATTGAATTCCTCCAGAGTTTGGAGTTTTATGGAGGTTGGAGTTTTCTGGAGGTTGGATATTTTCCAGATGTTGGAGTTTTCCTGAGGCTGAGTTTGGAGTTTGCTGGAGGTTGGATATTTTCCAGATGTTGGAGTTTTCCTGAGGCTGAGTTTGGAATTTTCTGGGGGTTGGATGTTTTCAAGATGTTGGAGTTTTCCTGAGGCTTGAATTTTTCAGAGCTTGGAGTTTTCCATAGGTTCGAGTTCTCCAGCTGCTAACCTTTCCCCGAGAGACTTTCCATTTAATCCATTGTCTATACACCAGGCGCAGTTACCTACTTAGCTTTATTTTATTTTTTCCAATTAAATCAATTACTTCATTTTAAATAATCTTAGATTACGTCATCAGCTTCAGTTCGAAACCTGATCAAGCGATACGCTACGCTGCGATACCGTAACACGATTATATGATATCCTGAAAACCCGTGCATACTCTAACACGAAACCCCGTCAATCAATCCCATTTCGATTCCAAATCATGCTATCCTCACTTTGTTTAAAACGCCAAGGGGTGTATTCAGAAACAGGTTCAGTTCGTTTTTTGGTGTGCTTTTCTTTTCTTTCAAAAAAAATAAAATTTTATAGTGCTTAGCCCCATTGACTGCACGTGCATACGCAATATGGGGGAGGTGGGGGAGGGGGAATCATCTGACTGTTACTGGCCCTCCGCCTTTAAAAGCGACCACACATTTAGAGTTCCCCCTTCTTTCTCGCTCCCCCTCTCTCTCTCTCTCTCTCTCTCTCTCTCTCTCTCTCTCTCTCTGGCAGTGGAGACATTGAGGTGATTGTTTACTGCAGCTGTTTCATGTCTGCTGGAAGTCCATCCTCCTGAAGGCACTTGCATGGATCTCACAGGTGAGCGTCGTGGCCGGGCCCCTGCTCTCAGCCCCTTATTGCCCTCGGGGGCCAGCTAACCAGGAGCATCGGGGGGAAACTCTTGACGACAATTCTCCGGCCTGGCTGTTTACGTATTTTTCCTAGACACGACTCAAATAAGAGGCCAGGCGAGCATGCTTAGTGCACCACTGTTTGCTCCTGCCAAACGGCTCGTAAATACGGCTCGTCTACCCCGCCATTGATAAGATCGTCAACTTAATGGGTGGGTTGCACGAGTTTTTAGTTGAGATTTTTTAACCCACGGGTTTGGGGGGGGGGGAGAAAAAGGGTGGAAAGGCTGGGGGCGGGCGTGGGGCGGGTGCTTCCTTTAAAATAAATTCACTTGTAGAAGAATGTTTATGTTTGCAGCAGAGATTTGTGAATGATCGGATGTCTACTCTTTATCCTTGTCAGTGTAAATAATTGAATTCGTTTTTTTTTTCAAAATAATGCCAAGTTATCTTTCTCATTACACTGAAATAAAATGCAGCGCTTCCCCGGAAGTCATTTACTACTGAACGTTTATGGCTACGCCTCTGGCTTGAGGTTTTTAAATAAAATATTTGTGAATAATTTTTTGTTGTTGGCGATTGTTGGGTAATATTTTTTATTATACCATCTCTTTGAAATAGAATACTATTTATCTACTCTGTACCAGACAGGTGTAGTCTCCTACCTGGATGTGATCAAGAAGATTTTTACTTGAGAGAGGTAATACTTTCCAAATAAAAATTAGGAAAAAAACAACAATTGCTAAGTTAAAATGGTGTTTATTTATATTTCAGATTAAGTTGTGATACTTTCTTGATAAAAGATTCATCATGAAATGCACATGAGATTGACTCATAAATTTGTTTTAAGAATTGTAACGACATGGAATACGTTAGTCAGACAGCGATGTAAGAAAATAAATATAAAAATGTGCTCAATTAAATTATTAGAAAAGGTGTTGGGAATAATTATTAACATGTTTGTGTGTGGGGTGGGGGGGGAGGTTGAATTGGTGACATTAAAAGAAAGGACGTCAGCTATAAGTTGATCTCGAGGACCGAATTGTTTTGTGTTGTTTTAAAGGGGGAGCATAATATTGTCAATGTCACGATGAGCATGCGAGAAACTTTAGATAGGAAGAGGACTAGGTATAGGGAATTTAGATAGAAATAGCACTAGATAGAGGAAATTTAGATAGAAATAGAACTGGATAGAGAAAATTTAGATAGAAGTAGAACTGGATAGAGGAAATTTAGATAGAAATAGGACTAGATAGAGGAAATTTAGATAGAAATAGGACTAGATATAGGAAATTTAGATGGAAATTGAACTAGATAGAGGAAATTAGATAGAAATAGCACTAGATAGAGGAAATTTATATAGAAATAGGACTAGATAGAGGAAATGTAGATAGAAATAGGACTATAGAGAGAGGAAATTTAGATAGAAATAGGACTAGAAAGAGGAAATTTAGATAGAAATTGGACTAGATAGAGGAAATTTAAATAGAAATAGGAATAGATTAATACAGATTTTTAATGCATGCAAGTAAAACTAAAACACAAATGGGATCCACGAGTATGTTGTTCTTACAAATATGTCTAAGAAGATTTCCATTATTCAAGGCGACGCTTCTGACACAACAGTCAAAATGGATCTAGACACCGATAAGGATATCGTTGAACAAGGTATGTGGACGCTTGAATTAAGAAACAGGGCAACAAGACAGGAACGTTTCGGCCAAGAGCCTTCCTCGAGTGGACAGAGCAGACAATTTTTTAGGACAAGAAAAACTTAAGCTATAATATCGACGTTTGTTATGACAGAGCATTGTAATGTTGAAATAACTACTTCAACTTTTGTTAAGACAGAGCATTGTAATGTTGAAATAACTACTTCAACGTTTGTTAAGACAGAGCATTGTAATGTTGAAATAACTACTTCGAAGTTTGTTAAGACAGAGCATTGTAATGTTGAAATAACTACTTCGACGTTTGTTAAGACAGAGCATTGTAATGTTGAAATAACTACTTCAACGTTTGTTATGACAGAGCATTGTAATGTTGAAATAACTACTTCAACGTTTGTTAAGACAGAGCATTGTAATGTTGAAATAACTACTTCGACGTTTGTTAAGACAGAGCATTGTAATGTTGAAATAACTACTTCGACGTTTGTTAAGACAGAGCATTGTAATGTTGAAATAACTACTTCGACGTTTGTTATGACAGAGCATTGTAATGTTGAAATAACTACTTCAACGTTTGTTAAGACAGAGCATTGTAATGTTGAAATAACTACTTCGACGTTTGTTAAGACAGAGCATTGTAATGTTGAAATAACTACTTCAACGTTTGTTAAGACAGAGCATTGTAATGTTGAAATAACTACTTCGACGTTTGTTAAGACAGAGCATTGTAATGTTGAAATAACTACTTCGACGTTTGTTAATACAGAGCATTGTAATGTTGAAATAACTACTTCGACGTTTGTTATGACAGAGCATTGTAATGTTGAAATAACTACTTCGACGTTTGTTATGACAGAGCATTGTAATGTTGAAACAACTACTTCGACGTTTGTTAAGACAGAGCATTGTAATGTTGAAATAACTACTTCGACGTTTGTTATGACAGAGCATTGTAATGTTGAAATAACTACTTCGACGTTTGTTAAGACAGAGCATTGTAATGTTGAAATAACTACTTCGACGTTTGTTATGACAGAGCATTGTAATGTTGAAATAACTACTTCGACGTTTGCTATGACAGAGCATTGTAATGTTGCAATAACTACTTCGACGTTTGTTATGACAGAGCATTGTAATGTTGAAATAACTACTTCGACGTTTGTTATGAGAGAGCATTGTAATGTTGAAATAACTACTTCGACGTGTGTTATGACAGAGCATTGTAATGTTGAAATAACTACTTCGACGTTTGTTATGACAGA
Source organism: Omphiscola glabra (assembly GCA_964017045.1). Taxonomy (NCBI): domain Eukaryota; kingdom Metazoa; phylum Mollusca; class Gastropoda; family Lymnaeidae; genus Omphiscola; species Omphiscola glabra. Next base: position 51,271,764 of record OZ024794.1, on the reverse strand, counting down.
GCATTGTAATGTTGAAATAACTACTTCGACGTTTGTTAAGACAGAGCATTGTAATGTTGAAATAACTACTTCGACGTTTGTTATGACAGAGCATTGTAATGTTGAAATAACTACTTCGACGTTTGTTATGACAGAGCATTGTAATGTTGAAATAACTACTTCGACGTTTGTTAAGACAGAGCATTGTAATGTTGAAATAACTACTTCGACGTTTGTTATGACAGAGCATTGTAATGTTGAAATAACTACTTCGACGTTTGTTATGACAGAGCATTGTAATGTTGAAATAACTACTTCGACGTTTGTTATGACAGAGCATTGTAATGTTGAAATAACTACTTTTGTGCTTTGGCATTTATCTCGGCTGAAGTGTTGACATATTTACTTACGCCGCCTTTGCGCGAGACCCACCCAGTTTGAAAAAAACGCACCCGCAAACTATTGTAACCAATCAAAGGAAGTCCGAAGAAGGTTTTTTTCCCCAGTTTGAGACGATCAATGGATGGATGAACCCCCCTCCCCCCCCCCCCTGCCGCCCAAGGCTTGTGGATGTTAGCAATGGTCATGGTGACTTTTACAGCAGCTTGACCCCAGTGCAAATCTCTGCAGTGCACCGTGGATAGTAATTTGCGCGGTTTAATTTTCCACGTGCACATGCGGCAGGCGGAACTAAAAATATTTGCATGTCAGCAGTGGCGGATTGATCGGCGACGAGGGAGCTGGGGGGGGGGGGAAGAAGTAGCTGGGCAGTGTACCCTTGGAAAGAAGACGACACCTGATAATATTTATAAAGTCGCTCCAGGTCCGTCAATTTAATCCCCCCCCCCTTTACACACACACACACACGTGTAGCTCTCATTTCTCATAATCCGTTTTTTTTTTTTACTGTGCACGTTGGCTATATACGTATGCGTTCTCTAATAACGAGAGTTGACTTGGGCTGGGGGAAAAGGGGAGGGGTGAAACTAACTCGGCTTCTAAGATGTCAGTAGCACGCACACACGTTCAGCAGACACGTTAGTGTATACAGTCTTAACCAGGCACTTGAGGGTGTGATATTCTGGCTTCTCTCGCTGGCCCGCCCCCCGAGTAGGTATTCCAGGGAACCCTCGCTTGTTGTTCGAGTCATTAAACATAACAATTTATATAAGAAAAAGAGAAAAGATGAGGGGGGGGGAGGAAATCACGTCCACGAGAACTGCAAATTAACCACGGAAGTCTCCGGCTGAACGATGGGATGTTCAAACAAAAAGACGAGAGCCGACTAAAGGCTATTAAGGTAAGCGGGAAATTGAAATAAACCAGGTGGGTGAATGGGAAATGGCAGCGTCGTGTCCCATTGTAAGAGGTCCATTTAATTTTAATGGGCCCCGACAGTGATGCAATTTAGATTGTAAGAGTCGAGGGGGGGCCATCTGGGTCTTGCTGTGGTAGGCAATGTACGCACACGGCGGAAGATAAATGGGTGCGTACACATCTGATAGGAAGAGACGTACACTAACACTCGATATGAATTTACACCTTCCAGACCGAGCTGTGGTGGGAAATGTACGCAGACTAAAGGTGTCTTTGCGTGTACCCACAGATTAGGCCAGGGGCCACCAAACTACGGCTCCGGGGGACCAATCCGGCCAGCTACGTCAGTTAATCCGGCCCGCCGACGGTACTTGAATTTGCTTGATAAAACGTTTGGAACACGAGACGTTATAAAAAAGAAATTGAATTTTAAAATTATGTCTAGAATACTAGGAGACCTTCTGACTGCTTTGCGCCATAGTTTACCATTTTCAATTTTCAATTTTTGTATTTAGATTTTCTTATTCATTTTTTTGCAGACCTGTTTACCCTCGAACGCCTAAAATCGTACAACATCGTCTCAAAATCGTACAATACAGTATCTTAATAGTAAGTAAATAAGCTTACAGTATATAATGAATACAATAACTACTCGCATTGAACCTATTCCCACTAATATATTATCGTCTGATACGTACCACCAACTGTTAATGGGTGAAACGAATAGGAGTGTTGGAAACATACGAGGGGCATTAAAAATAGTACTCCCCACGGTTGGAGCTCTCAACCTTTCGACTAGTTCAGTTGTGTGGTGAACATAACAACTTGGAGAGAACATAGTGCTACAGATACGCGAGAAAGCTAGGAACTTGTTGTGGTATTCTCTGGCACTGCTACAGATACGCGAGAAAGCTAGGAACTTTATGTCATGGTATTCTCTGGCACTGCTACAGATACGTGAGAAAGATAGGAACTTGCTGTGGTATTCTCTGGCGCTGCTACAGATACGTGAGAAAGCTACGAACTTGCTGTGGTATTCTCTGCCACTGCTACAGATACGTGAGAAAGCTGGCATCTTGCTGTGGTATTCTCTGCCACTGCTATAGATTCGTGAGAAAGCTGAGTACTTGCTGTGGTATTCGCTGGCACTGCTACAGATAAGTGAGAAAGCTAGGAACTTGCTGTGGTATTCTCTGGCACTGCTAAATATACGTGAGAAAGATGGAAACTTGCTGTGGTATTCTCTGGCGTTTGATGAGTCCTCGTATCCCTTGAGTACGTCACAACTTCTGGTGTTTATTCGTAGTTTCATGTGGACTTTCGGATTACGGAAGAGCTTAAATCCGTTTCCAGCATGCGTTGGACAACGACTTGGAAAATACATGTTAATGGAAATGCAAAACATTTGCACACTATTTACCTTCGGTGGAATCATCTTCGATGTGTTACAGTTGATGGAGGAAAAGCATGGTTGGAGTGAGGAAAGTTTTGATGGGGAAATTCAAGACTCAGAAGTTTAGCAAGTTCCGGCGCTTTGTTCTTACACTGCATCACACATCAGCAAGCACTCTGTGTGAAAGACTTAGATGTTTCTTGTGTACTGAAACCAGTCGTTTCTGCTGTGAACTTCACTCGTAGACATGAACTCAATCACCGTCAGTTCCTGGCCTTTCTTGAACAAATTGATTCTGAATTCTGTGACTTGCTTTATTTCCTTTCGGCGCGGTGGCTCAGCTGCAGTAAAATCCTGTTTCGTTTTACAAATTCAGAAACGAGATATTTTTTCTCACTGAAAAATGAAAGAGCTGATCCACAGCGTTCATATCCTACCTGGCTTTCAGATCCTAACTGGTTTTCAGATCCTACCTGGATTTCAGATCCTACTTGGCTGCCAGATCCTACTTGGCTGTCAGATCCTACCTGTATTTCAGATCCTACTTGGCTGCCAGATCCTACTTGGCTGTCAGATCCTACCTGGATTTCAGATCCTACTTGGCTGCCAGATCCTACTTGGCTGTCAGATCCTACCTGGATTTCAGATCCTACTTGGCTGCCAGATCCTACCTGGCTTTCAGATCCTACCTGGCTTTCAGATCCTGCCTGGCTGTCATGATCCAACCTGGCTTTCCGATCCTACCTGGCTGTCAGGTCCTACCTGGCTGTCAAAGTTGTCATTTTCGTCTTTATCACAGCCCACATAAATCAACTGAAATTGAAACTTCGGGGAAAGGATAACCTCATCTGTCAACTCTTTAGAAACAACACAGGATTTCCGAGAAAGCTGTCATTTTTTTTTGAAGCACAACTGGAAGGACACAACGCTTCTCATTCTCACTGTTTCAACGACTTTTGCGCTACTTATGTGATGTTGAGTTTCCTAAGCTAAAGAAATGTGCCGCTGGTATGGCGTCAGTGGTTGGGACCAACTTATGTCTGTCAGCAAACATTTATTCAAAATAAATTATTTGAAGTCAATACATCGAACGAGATTGACTAATGAACATTTGAAAGCAATTATCTTGACTGGATGCAGGAATTCCAAACCAAACATTGCTGATATCTTGAAAGCCAATTTTCAGTTTCCAAAATCTCATTAACCTTTTTTTGTTTTGCTACTTAGTTTGTGAGATTCGGATATGTGCGCATTAGGTCTGACGTAACTATCTTTTTGCTAACCTCGCCTTCCTTGGTGACGTTTTTAACCAAATATGTTGGTTGTCTTTGCTTTTTGCATTGCATGCCACTCACCCATGATTAACATGGAACACTAAACTGTCCTCTCTTTTCCCCAGAGCTTTCGTTCTGGCCTGCAAGTATAGTACAAAATGATCATACGACCGGCGCTCGTCATCTTGTCCGTTATCCGGCCTACCGCGAAAAAAAGTTTGTTTAGGCCATTGACCAAATCGAAAGATTAAAATGTAATATATATATGGAGATCTATATGTGCACAGACAAATATGTATATATATTTATTTATTTATAAATATATGTTTATGTGCGTGTGTATTTATGCGCGTTGCCTGCTGCGATAACATCTTTTGTGGATAATTTACACATTGAAATTTCATACAAAAAGTATAATAAATTAAATATGAAAGAAACTTTTCAAAGCAGATTTTTGTTCGTAGAGGAGTTTAAACCCACTAAAAATGTTCGTAAAATTTATGACGCAAAGAAGGTGCAGACTTTTATTTTTTTAAATAATGGAAAAAATATGTAAGTTTCTTCTAAATTAAAACAATCGGCCAAGATCTTCGTGCTCAGTGCGGCTTCTGTCGATTGTTTCTTTACCTTAAAATGGAATCTTTGCATCATAGAGCGCCGTACTAACCTTTTGCAAATGCTTTCTTTATGAAATAAATCTTTCGATAAGATGACGCATTTATAGTTTTTCTTTTCTTCTTTCTATCCGTTAACAAACTCTTCTACCACTTTCACCATCTTTACCATCAATAAACTCTTCTACCACTGCCACCATCTTTACCTGCAATAAAGTCTTCTACCACTGTCACAATCTTTACCACCAATAAAGTCTTCTACCACTGCCACCATCTTTACCACCAATAAACTATTTTATCACAGCCACCATCTTTACCACCAAAAAACTCTTCTACCACTGCCACCACCTTTAACAAAAATATCTCTGGCTCTATGGTATTTTTTGGGATCTAAAGTTAGGGTTACCTGACCATTGACAGACACAACTTTGACAATCACTTGAACGACCCCACTGCATGGACAAATACATTTCATCAACAAATACACTTCTTTGACAAATACACTTCTTTGACAAATAAACTTCTTTGACAAATACACTTCTTTGACAAATACACTTCTCTGACAAATACACTTCTTTGACAAATACACTTCATTGACAATTAAACTTCATTATTATGGTCCTGAGGCAGTTTAAATACAAATTTTGCATTAATGTATTTTATGGTGTTGAAAACGTATAAAATGACTCATTTTGAGGCAGGGGGCCCAAGTGCATTTTTTCCTTACATAAGCTACACAAATACCAATATAGATTTCTATACTTGATTGTAGACTCGCGAGTCGCATGCAGCTCTTTGGGTTTTCTTATCTGGGTATTAGAATATATTCAAATACTTTTCAGAAATGTTTTTATTTTTGTACATTTTTGAATTAAATGTAAGTTTAGTTGGTCATTATGGATGCACCTGTGGTGTTACGGCCAATATAATCGGCCTTTTAATAAAATTAATATTTTAAATGCGAAAAAGACATCATAATTCTAAAAAATTATTAATTTGTCAATGTGGCTCTTCAATTTTTTTAAACGACATAAAAAATTTAATGTTGTGCTCTTTACGGTGAAAAGGCTCCAGACCGCTGATCTAGGCATACCCCCTTTTTATCACGAATGAAATACTGCCGTATACTTTTAATATCAACTCTATTTCTCAAAAGACACTATCTCTGGAGTGTAGTGACCCATTTTAAAAGGACAACTTTAAGGAAGTAACTCAAATATTTTCTAAGGGATTTAGACAGAGCCCCTAATTGTGCATGATAATTAAACAGAATCTTAACTATGAACAATCGGCAGCAGGACTCAAGAATCAGTTCAAGCAGCGCTATTATTAGTATATTTTTCAGCAAAGCAATACGAAACAGTAAGCAATCAAAGTTTGCACCAAGCGCACCTACATCTTTAAGGGAATTTGTTTTCGATGTTCAAAACTTAAAGTCATCTCCTGTGGGATCATTTCTTTTTTTCGATAGTGGAGCTAGAGATCAAGAGCAAATTCTACTTTGTTTTCCACAGAAATAAATCTAAATGCGTTGGTTTAATCAAGGTACATTTAAAACTGCACCTCCGGTTTTTACGCAACTGACCATCCATGACATAAAACTTGATGCCATTCTCTTTTGGCGTGCATTGTAGCAGTTCAAGACCCTCAAGCAAGGCCTCACATATCCTCAAGCAAGGCCTCACAGAGCCTCAAGCACGGCCTCACAGATCCTCAAGCAAGGCCTCACAGATTCTCAGACATGGCCTCACAGATCGTCAAGCATGGCCTTACAGATCCTCTAGCACGGCCTCACAGATCCTCAAACACGGCCGCACAGATCCTCAAGCACGGCCCACAGATCCTCAAACACGGCCTCACAGATCCTCAAACATGGCCTCACAGATCCTCAAACGCGGCCTCACAGATCCTCAAACACGGCCGCACAGATAGTCAAACACGGCCTCACAGATCCTCAAGCACGGCCGCACAGATAGTCAAACACGGCCTCACAGATCCTCAAACACGGCCGCACAGATGATCAAACACGCCCTCACAAATCCTCAAGCACGGCCTCACAGATTCTTAAGCACGGCCTCAATCCATGGACCATTATGACAAACCCTTAACAAGCCCTCTTTGGTGCATTTTCATTAAAAAAAATTCCAGGATGTTTGAATTAGAGGATACTTCTTATTTTGGACTTTTTATTTGCATAAAAAAATAAAAAATAACATCGACACTTCCAGTTCAGGATATCGTTAAGGCGTTTGTAGATCGTTCCAATACGGCAGGGGTCGGGAACCTATCGCTCGCGAGCCAGATGTGGCTCTATTGATGGCTGCATCTGGCTCGCAGACAAATGTTCGATTATAAAAAAAAATAAAATTCTTTAGACTACTTTGATCTACATATTAATTGCATTTCAATATTTCATTCAACAAATGAGCTAAAGTCTACTGCAGCTCAGCATCAGAAGTGATGACCTAAACTCCGCTGACCCCAAAGACAGAAAAATAGCAACCCTGCACACATTTACTTGAAGTTTTAGTTTTAAATATAATGTATGGCTCTCACGGAATTACTTTTCAAAATATGTGGTGTCCATGGCTCTCTCAGACAAAAAGGTTCCCAACCCCTGCAATGCGGCATCGAAAAAAAATCAACTCAAGACATTCTTCAAAGAAAGTCTGTGCAGGAATGTAGAGAAGCACTCTATTAAGTCAAGTAAATTCGTTGCGCACAAGTGCAGAGAGGCATTTCTTTTAAGTCAAAGAATTTGTATAAAATTTGAAAGAATTTTTTTTAATGTTTTATGTTCATTAATTAAATTATCTTCTGATTCTGCACAGGCTTTCTTAGATTAATGCAGTTTAGAAATTTTTAATGAGTTTCTCCTTTTTAATGCGTTTAAATTTGCTTTTGATAGAAAATATTTTAAAAAAAACACATATATATTATTTTCTACTTTGTAAATCCTGTTTATTAACTTTTCTTTTATTCGTGTATCTGAGGCGAAATCATCGGACGGCTAATTCACCCAGCCAATGGCCGTCACTCCATCGAACTGAAACGTGGCAGTAGATTCTTGCCTAAGGCAACACATTCTATCAAATTTTCAGCCCCCATCTCCAACCTGCAGCCCGATAAAATAACTTTGTTCCTGTTTTTCAAAGGGGGAAGATGAATGAAATATAACTTGTTCAATGGTTTTGTTGTGGTGATTACTTGTGTAGCTTTTCCTTTTTTTTTTTTTTTTTTTTTTGGGGGGGGGGGGGGGGGGTATTTCGTTTTAAATATGTCGTTTTTCTAGTGGGTTGTACCAGCACTAAGTTTCATCAAAAGGCATTCTTACACCAAACATCAATTGAAGGGCCGAGTAGAAAAAGTACTTAAGTTACAATTTTTCAAAAATGAGTTAAGGCAGGCATTGTATTTGATTACTTCTTCTGAATCATTCCTGAAAATATCATTCATGAAAAATGTCCAAAAGTGTTTGATTCAGAGTTACCTCGAGCAGCTTTTAAGGTATTTAAATAAGAATTTAAAAATTTTAAACTCAATTTTCTCAAAACTGCAAAAATACACTTAAGTACTTTTTCTACTCGGCCCTTCAATTGCTGTAAACACATGAATGATAAGCCAATAGTGCAAATAGTTGCAAACAAAAATGCATTTAAAGGATTTATACGGAACATGTTGTTTTTTAGTTGTTTTAAAAATTTGTATTTAGTTTTAAAATTGTAAGTTCGAAATTATCGCGGAAACAATTATTCTCTTATTTAAACAACGATAGCTTTGAAAAAATAGGCTCAGTGAAAGTGACCTGGTGACACAACTCTTTATTGCACAATCAATCATCCCAAAGCCATGACAACGCAAACTCTGTGTCAGCAATCTCAGTTGCGCCCCTGTGTCAGCAATCTCAGTTGCGCCCCTGTGTCAGCAATCTCAGTTGCGCCACTGTGTCAGCAATTTCAGTTGCCCCTCTGCGTCAGCGCGCCTCTGTGTCGGGAATTTCAGTTGCGCCTCTGTGTCAGCAATCTCAGTTGCGCCTCTGTGTCAGCAATTTCAGTTGCCCCTCTGCGTCAGCGCGCCTCTGTGTCGGGAATTTCCGTTGCGCCTCTGTGTCAGAAATTTCAGTTACGCACGTAGAGGTCAGCACGAAGCAGACGTTACAAAGCGTAACGAGGTGTGGGGGGGGGGGAGGGGATCAACTGGGATGACAAAATTTTATGCTACAAAACAAACTCGTTGGATGCGTGAGCAGCAAGAACGTCTTTAAAAAATGAGGCTTTTGAGTCCCTCAATCAAGCCTCATGGAAAACTAATACACGTCCCAGTTCGTCTCCACCCGACCAGATCTGAAACTCATGTCCCCAAACATTAAATGCGATAACTTCCGCTCCACATTTCTCGTGTGGTGCTGAGCAGCGAGGTGCGAACACAAACCCCCGACAGCCATAAATACTACAATCATAAATTGAATCCACGCAGAAGCGCGTTAAGGAAGTACTTAGCGGGGCTCATCGTAGCCAAGAGATTTTGACCCCGGGTCGGTTTTTGACAAGCTTAACATTTATGTTCTCCCCACGAGATGTTCCCAACCGGCATGCAGACGGCCCGTGCCCGCGCCCGCGCCTCGTCAGGTAACGCCGGAGCCCTGCAGCTGATTCAACAAGTCACTTGGCCAGCTCCGTGAGCTTCATCAAATCATTTCCCATTCATTGAAAGCAGGTGGGTGGGGGAGCGGCGTGGTCCCAACTCATTCGTAGCAGGTGGGTAGGGGCGACGGGGTTCCGCCCTCTGGTTTATTTGAACATCGCCTGCCTCGCCTCACTAACTTCGCATGGCGATTAGCTTTCGTTAAACGGACGGTTCTCTCCAGTCACGCATATTTTGTTTATGTAATTTTAACGCTATGGACATCTTGTCATGTCTCATGTCATCACCCGATATTTAACTTTCGTATGATAAAACAAAACTTCCCTGAAATAATCAAAAGGGACATAGAAATATCTTTTTTTTTTTTTAAATTAAACTTAAAAAAAGGAAAAAAAATACAAAATTCTGATTATGCCAGATTAGCATTTTGAAAAAAAATAAAATATTTGCAATAAAGTAAAATCTAACAAAACATTAATGTCATCAACAGGCAGCAAAGTAAATGAAACGAAATAGTAAATAGAGCTAAATGAGAGAAAGCCAAGAATTTGAACAGTGTTTTTGTACCGCGCTTCGAGCCTTTGGGGATGAAGCGTGATTTTTCAAATGAACTTTATTATTATTATTATTATTAAACGACAATGAAGAATAAAACAGTCTTATCGCTCTCGTTCGACAACAATTATTAGTATTATTTTATAAAAATTAATTAATGTATTTTTTTAAAAAATAAACAATTGTATTATGCGTCATAGCAAAATGTCTGACGAAAGTTAACTAATTGCATCTTTTTGCCAAATATGTCAAAGCAAATTCAGCCAGTTGCATCGCAGAAAAATTTGTGAGCGCAAATAGCTGTACCCAACATTCGCGCCTTTTCATCTGATTTTTTTTTTTAACATGTTTGTGTCCACTTTAAAAAAAAAACGTTTCATAATACGCAAAATAATATATAAACACTTTCAAATAATACCACGCGTCTCTATATTTTTTAGGCCTTCTTTTACAACAGCCCGCACCAGTCATCCACAGATTACAACAGCCCGCACCAGTCATCCACAGATTACAACAGCCCGCACCAGTCATCCAGAGATTACAACAGCCCGCACCAGTCATCCACAGATTACAACAGCCCGCACCAGTCATCCATAGATTACAACAGCCCGCACCAGTCATCCACAGATTACAACAGCCCGCACCAGTCATCCACAGATTACAACAGCCCGCACCAGTCATCCAGAGATTACAACAGCCCGCACCAGTCATCCACAGATTACAACAGCCCGCACCAGTCATCCATAGATTACAACAGCCCGCACCAGTCATCCACAGATTACAACAGCCCGCACCAGTCATCCACAGATTACAACAGCCCGCACCAGTCATCCACAGATTACAACAGCCCGCACCAGTCATCCACAGATTACAACAGCCCGCACCAGTCATCCATAGATTACAACAGCCCGCACCAGTCATCCACAGATTACAACAGCCCGCACCAGTCATCCAGAGATTACAACAGCCCGCACCAGTCATCCACAGATTACAACAGCCCGCACCAGTCATCCATATATTACAACAGCCCGCACCAGTCATCCACAGATTACAACAGCCCGCACCAGTCATCCACAGATTACAACAGCCCGCACCAGTCATCCACAGATTATAACAGCCCGCACCAGTCATCCACAGATTACAACAGCCCGCACCAGTCATCCAGAGATTACAACATCCCGCACCAGTCATCCACAGATTACAACAGCCCGCACCAGTCATCCATAGATTACAACAGCCCGCACCAGTCATCCATAGATTACAACAGCCCGCACCAGTCATCCACAGATTACAACAGCCCGCACCAGTCATCCACAGATTACAACAGCCCGCACCAGTCATCCACAGATTACAACAGCCCGCACCAGTCATCCAGAGATTACAACAGCCCGCACCAGTCATCCACAGATTACAACAGCCCGCACCAGTCATCCACAAATTACAACAGCCCGCACCAGTCATCCACAGATTACAACAGCCCGCACCAGTCATCCACAGATTACAACAGCCCGCACCAGTCATCCAGAGATTACAACAGCCCGCACCAGTCATCCACAGATTACAACAGCCCGCACCAGTCATCCATAGATTACAACAGCCCGCACCAGTCATCCATAGATTACAACAGCCCGCACCAGTCATCCATAGATTATTACACCATTTTTATGACTCTGATTTCACATTTTTAAATGTTCCAAAAATTATTGCTTATCATTCTATAAACAATCTTGACGATCAAAACAAACTAATCCTCACCCTTCTTGAATGACATCATTTCCGGAGTCAAGCAATACAAAATAACCCCCCTTGGAGGACAACAATTCTGCAGTCGTAGTCTCTGAATGGCAGAGCACTCATTGAAAAGCTCTGGTCCAAGCGTCACGTGGTTTATTTTTTAAAAAAAATATAAGAGTACAGTTCAACAGGAAGTCTGAAACAATGAAAAAAAAAAAAGTAACTATTGGGGTTCTCAAAATGCTAGTTTTATTTACCCCATTACACCGCATATCGTAACAAGTCGCACTCATTAATTATTATGATTATTAATTCATGTTTACTTTGTTTTCTCTGAGATTAAACCTTTTTTTTTTTTTTTTTTATCGTTCGTTACATCCACAAATGTGGACCCCACCAACCTTTCCAACAATGCACTGAGTTGACTTCCCCTTGTTCACCTCCGCGCTCAAGCGATTTGCGAGATGGCTAGTAGAGCCAACCAAAAAAAAAAAAAGCAAAGAACAAAAGGGAGCCAAATCTACAAGGAAGTAGAGAAAAGTGAACATAGTTCAGCCCCCCTGAACTGGGGGGATAGTTGCCGTTATAATCACGTGGTACTTCTTAACATCTCGCCTGGCTTTGAAACAATTCTTAATGGCTGCAAGACCTTTGCTGGCTGCACTCTGTGAGAGTACGTGTTTGCCCCAACACCAGGGAGTCGCAACTCGAGACAAAAGCTGGTGGGAGCGGTGATAGCCCCCGGTGATAGGGGTGCACGGCGTGCGACTGTCTTTATCTCAACCGATGGCTTTCATTGGCCAGGTCCTTGCTCTCGAGCCCTTTCCTTTCTCGTCTCCCTTGGAGAGATGGGGTCCCAATACGCCTAATTTCAAAATACCATCAGACTATCAATGTTTTTTTTTCTTCCTTTTAAGTTTATTTCTTGTATTCTCGTGTGGAGAGTATGGTCACGTGTCCTAAAAAGATGTGCTGCTCGTGGTCCACGCCGTAGAGCTTATTTTGTATTCGCCGTTTTGGGGTTCGAGTTAATGTGAACGTGGATTTTTTTCCCCAGCCCTTTAAGCGTTATACTCCAATGTGAACATTGATTTTTCCCCCAGCCCTTTAAGCGTTATACTCCAATGTGAACATTGATTTTTTCCCCAGCCCTTTAAGCGTTATACTCTAATGTACATTATCAATATCTCTATATATCATATTAAAAAAAACACTAAAAACAGTTTTTCGTGTAATTTTTTTATAAAATGTAATCTGGAACAATAGATTGGGGAGCGCTAAAAATTTGATATAACATGTATTCAAGTAACGCATTTTATAAGAATCCCAATTAGTGCTTCTCCCCCCCCTCCCCAACTAAGTCTCACACATTTTTTTTCACGCCCCTTAGTTATATTAATATTCTAAAGACCCATTTTAGAATATTAATATAAATCAGGGGCTTGAGCTGTGCAGGACATATTGAAAGGATGCCGGATTGTAGAGCAGCAAACGTGATATACAGGTAGAAGCCTAGGGGCAGACGGCTCACTTGTCGTCCAAATCCGAGAAGGATCGACGATATCAGAAGGATTTGCACCAGTTAGGCGTTCGCGCATGGAGGCGGAAAGCCGTGGGTAGATCCAAATGGACGGATGTGGTGGAGCAGGCCAGGGCCCTACATGGCCGCAGCGCCACTGATGATGATGGTTCTAAAGACCCATTTGATTTTTGCTTAAATCAATCTCATTGAGTGCAGTAGTTGGGAATTTTATGTCGTGAAATCAGTCGCATCATATTTAAGTCCTTGAAAAACAGGAACACTGATTTTTTTTTTAGGGGTTCGTGTGTACTACTGATGTTTGAAAGAATATGTTTTCATCGGCAACGAGTCCTATGTGCCAAGTCTCAGCTCGATTGGTTGACGGAAAGTGGGTCAATAAGCAGTCCGAAGACTTCGTCAGCCAACCATGAGCAAAAGTGAATTGATATAAAGGATTTTAAAAAAATTAAACAACCTCTAAAAACAAAGTTTATAGAATAAATCCTTTATAAAATGTAATATCGAGCAATAAGGGTTGGGGTGGGGTGGGCTATAAAATTTAAAGGGACATTAATTTAAAGAAATTCACTTTATAAAATTTCCATTCCCCCCCCCCCCCAAGCTCGCAACCGCAAATTGTTTTCACCACCCTGAAGTATATTAACACCGCAGATTAATTTTCAACTGTTTGAGAAAATCATAAGGGAATCTCACGCAACAAACGCCCTTGCGATTTAAAGAGAGAGAAAAAAAGAATCTCTTTTTTTAACGCAGTTATCGGGAATTTCATTTTATCCTTCCCATGAATAACAGGAAAAACGTATTTTTGTGGGGTCGGGGATGGGGATGGGGATGTGTCGTTCAATATGCACGTTTTCTTACTCTCAAAGAGGTAGCTTGTCAACCTACCACTATGTTGTATTATATATTTTTCACGTGAGTTGCAAGAAGCAGATTTTTTTTAAAAAAGGTAAGAACCTATAAATAGAACATAGTTTTAACTCGACTTTCTTTTGTTTTATTTCCCAAATGAGGAAGCAAGTTCTAACAGTACTCACATTTTAAAAAAAAAATAATAACTTTAATTTTCAGAAATTTTTTAGCATCAGTGGCTCGAAAAGAACGTCGTCTGTTGTTAGAATGTCTGCTATATACGAGAAAGTCATGTCTCCATATCAGAATGTCAGCTAGATACGAGAAAGTCATGTCTCCATATCAGAACGTCAGCTAGATACGAGAAAGTCATGTCTCCATATCAGAATGTCAGCTAGATACGAGAAAGTCCTGTCTCCATATCAGAATGTCAGCTAGATACGAGAAAGTCATGTCTCCATATCAGAATGTCAGCTAGATACGAGAAAGTCATGTCTCCATATCAGAATGTCAGCTAGATACGAGAAAGTCATGTCTCCATATCAGAATGTCAGCTAGATACGAGAAATTCAATTCTCCAAATCAGAACGTCTGCTAGATACGAGAAAGTCATGTCTCCATATCAGAACGTCTGCTAGATACGAGAAAGTCATGTCTCCATATCAGAACGTCAGCTAGATACGAGAAAGTCATTTCTCCATATCAGAATGTCAGCTAGATACGAGAAAGTCATGTCTCCATATCAGAATGTCAGCTAGATACGAGAAAGTCATGTCTCCATATCAGAATGTCAGCTAGATACGAGAAAGTCATGTCTCCATATCAGAACGTCTGCTAGATACGAGAAAGTCATGTCTCCATATCAGAATGTCAGCTAGATACGAGAAAGTCATGTCTCCATATGTGCCAGGAAAACCGCATTCACTGCTCGTCGTTAAATCCATCTGCAGACAATCGTGTTTACATGACATTACAGTATAATTATAAGAGAGCAATATCACAAAGACTATATACCAAAAAATAACAAGTTCTCATTAAAATAAAAATAAAAATGAAGACACTATAGAGCAAATATTTATTTATAGACCTGAACAAAAAATTAAGGATAATTTTTTTTCAAACGTATACAAAAAATATGTCAATATTGTTTTTAAAATAGTTTGTGATATAAATTATTTGTAATGTATATTAAAAGGTTTTATATATTAAGTTATTTGAATGATGTTAATTTTTTTAAAAAATTGAACTGTTGTATTATACAAAGAAAAAAAAACGTAAAAAAATTATTTAAAATTTAAAAAGAAAATTAACTTAAAAGGACAATTGCATCAAAAAATAATATATCGCGATAATAGTTAATCCGTATGGCCAGGACATGTTAATCCGGTGTTAACCACACATGTCAATCCGGGGTTAACCACACATTTTAATCCAGTGTGTCAACCACACATGTTAATCCAGTGTTAACCACATATGCTAAGCCGGTGTTAATCACACATGTTAAGCCGGTGTTTACCACACATGTTAATCCAGTGTTAACCACACATGCTAATCCAGTGTTAACCACATATGCTAAGCCAGTTTTAACCACATATGCTAAGCCGGTGTTAATCACACATGTTAAGCCGGTGTTTACCACACATGTTAATCCAGTGTTAACCACACATGTTAAGCCGGTGTTAACCACATATGTTAAGCTGATGTTGACCACATATGTTAAGACAGTTTCAACCACAGGTTTTAAGCCAGTGTTAACCACATATGTTACGCTGGTGTTAACCACATATGTTAAGCCAGTTTCAACCACACGTGTTAAGCCAGTGTTTACCACATGACCATGTTTTCGACAAATGTATCATGGTATTTTTAGTACTGTTCCTTTGTGCCACTGTTGCATAATGGCATCTAGAGACGACGTTTTTCTTTAAACATAAGACTCTCTAATACAAATTTCTTAAATGTTCAAAAATATAGGTTTGTTAACGAGAGTTCGGGGATCAGGTAAAAAAAAACCCGTGACATCTTGAGTGTTTGAAACTGTATAGCACTATTTCATTTCATTCATGAATTTGCTGATAGATCAATTTGATTGATTAGCTTTTCGTACAATTTTTATATCAAATCTTGTGTTGCAAAGCTTCAATTTCGGAGCTGATTAAAGTATGTATATAGCCCACTGATTATGGCTTAAAGTCTAAGGACCAATGGCTTTACTCCAATGTCTTCAGTCCAATCTCTAAAGTCCAATGTTTATACTCCAAAGACTGGCAATATCTATAGCCTAAAACGTTAATGCTCAATGACTGCAGTCCAATGTCTATACCCCAACATCTCTATTCTAATGTCTCTCGTCCGATGTCTTTAGTACAATTTCTTTAGTCCAATTTCTTTAGTCCAATGTCTTTAGTCCAATGTTTTGGTCTCATGTCTTAAGTCCACAGTCCAATGTCTGCAGGCCCCATGCCTCTGGTCCAATGTCTGCAGCCCCATGCCTCTGGTCCAATGTCTGCAGGCCCCATGCCTCTGGTCCAATGTCTGCAGGCCCCATGCCTCTGGTCCAGTGTCTGCAGCCCCATGCCTCTGGTCCAATGTCTGCAGCCCCATGCGTCTGGTCCAGTGTCTGCAGGCCCCATGCCTCTGGTCCAATGTCTGCAGCCCCATGCGTCTGGTCCAGTGTCTGCAGGCCCCATGCCTCTGGTCCAGTGTCTGCATGAATATGTAGGACAAACCCTGTTCGGCCAAAAAACACCACATCGCCAGCACTCAGCCCGCCGCCACATTAACGCTGTATGTAACGGAATCTATCCATTATGTTTATAGAGAGGACCTTTCCTTGTTGTTCTCGCGGAAAGGTCACAGCAATGAGATGCCTCTAACATGACGCTGGCGGCACCGAGTGGTTAACCTGCTGGTTGTTAGTCCAACTTTCCTCGCCCCCCCACACCCACACACACCCACACCATTTCCATTAGGCGGGTTTTCTTTCTTTCCAGTTTGATGGCATACCCTCTCTGTTACTTCCCCATTTTCTCGGGTAATTCTTCCTTGATCGCTGTATCCGTACCACTAGTCTGTGGGGTTCGCTGGGAACAACCAGAAGGCGTGAAAGGTTTCGACAGCCGTAGAGTCATATCTTCTCGTGTGAAAGTCTTCATAAGAGAGTCATTGGTAGAACCAAAGTTACAGATAACCTATTACAACGAATAAGATTTTGCAATTTTTTAATTATTTTTTTAAAATGAGATGTCACGTGACGCTATACTATTTTTATGAATACGAACTAGGCAGAGAGAAAATAGAGGCTGTCATCTCGCGTGACATATCGTGAAGAAGCTATATGTCATTTTTCTTGGCCACATTTAGTATTGAGATATTTAAGATCGGACCTCGATAGCAGCCCCACACGATCATTGGCCTCTAGTTATATTATCGTGTTAGGTTCTAGATGAAAATCCCAGAGGGTGGCCGAGAGAATTATTACTGTACAATGTTTGATGTGAGACGATTAATATTTGAAATATCGAATATTTGAAGCATCGATTACACAGATCTGATGACATTGGAACAATATCCTTTAAACAAATTATGACGCAGTCGTTGGGGATCTTTCAATATTTTGCTTTTTCGCCAAGCACATCTTAAATGATTTTTTTAATTTGATGCAGTACTTATTAAAATGCACATTTATGTTTCATCGGGTCAAATTAGTTTACCCCCCAAAAAAAAAAATATTGGAAAGGAAACAGCTACGACATACCTTAAAATATCTTTACATGATATAAGTATGTCCATGCTCCATTTCATGACAAGTATGTCTAACTAAGTCCCCTTACAAGGCAGGTATGTCTAAGTACCCTTACACGACAAGTATGTCCACGTACCATTACAGAGTAGCCTCGTATCTCAAGAGAACGGTGTAACCATACGCTGGCAATTACGGCGAAATCTCCGAGCTGCCAATATGGACCCCCGAAGCCTGTGGCTCGTTACCCGGATATGACTGGTTTATACACTCTTGCCATTTCGTGTTTCAAACGTGTGCACGGCGGCCATTTTCTGCGGATTATTTCCATTTCTTTTATTGTGCGCGCCTTGTACATAATGCGAACACCTAAAGAACAGAGATCTGCGGGCGCTAACGAGCGCTAACGAGGGCCATCTGCGCGCCAAGGAGGAGTAGAGTTAAAAAGCGTTTGACAGGCTACAAGTGGGTGTAGAAGGTGATGGCTGGCCCGAGCTTGGGGTGCACGCACGTGTAATATATCCGCTGTGAGTACTTTCAGGTGTCAGGGCCTGATGACTTCAAGAAGTGGGGGCCTTTACTCGTCTGTCCTGGCTGACTCAGAAATGGCCTCCCGAGTTACCCGCGTACAGATGACAGGGTTGCCCGGCCCCTGCGTTATGTCAGAGAAAGTCAGAGTTTTGGGAGTGCAAATTTCGCAAGTGGAGCGAGCTAAAAAAAAAGAAAGATCCCATTGTACGAGTTGATTATTGGCGCTGTATGAAAGATTTAAAGTAACGGTCTAATTTTCCTTCCTTCTTTTTTCTATCCTGTCTGAAACATGTCTCGCTTAAATTCACGGCTTTTCGTCATGAACAGAGAAGATTGACTAGACTGAGATGAGACGCTCCAATAGTGTAATTAATAATAATCTTAGGAAAGCTAACATATCTATATACTATCATATACCAGATTGACATTCTTAAAAGACCGTCCTTAGTGGCAGAAACAATGGTTGCGGTGTCAAACTCGGAGTTAAGTCGCAGAGTTAAAAGGGTAAAGACTTTTATTTAAACATATTTTAAAAACCTGAACATGTATTGATAAAATCGTGCTTCGCATTTTCAAAATAGATTTATTAGAGGATTTTGACCTCATATTACGTATTTTTAGCGGCCAAAAATTGGTTTTGACTCCTAAACAAATGGTTCTTGACAAGTTCTTGAAAATAAAATTTGTCTCTCAAATTTTTTTTTTTTTTTAATCGTCCTGCTGCTGATTTTTTGGTTCTTTTGACTAATGTGTTGGCCGACCACTGCCCTAGACCAAAGAAATCTTGCCAACCACTATGGCTTTTATAATGTATGACATCTATACTGAACACGCTTTTAGCAGGAGCTAAAACTATAATAATTGCTCGCTGGTCATTTGAAATTTAACTAAAAATTAACCCCATACACAGACCCCTGTCTTCTATCTCTGCTGCTTTTGTTTATTGTTGGAAAATCATCCACTCGTCCCAGGAATGTCCAACGTACTCAATGCTACTAGCTGCCGGAATGCGAATGGTTAGATACGTGAACTTTCCGTGTCGTCAGTGATAACACGTGTGTATAGGACTATCGCGTACTGGAAATGGGGTTGAAGGGGGCATGACATGGTGAACCCTGGCGTCGAGGTAACAAGCTGGCTAATTATTTGTCACGGCCGTATGTAAGTGATACGTGATGTCACATCCGTGTGTAAGTGATACATGATGTCACAGCCGTGTGTAAGTGATACGTGATGTCAAAGCCGCGTGTAAGTGATACGTGATGTCAAAGCCGTAGGTAAGTGATACATGTTGTCAAAGCAGTGTGTAAGTGATACATGATGTCACAGCCGTATGTAAGTGATACATGATGTCACAGCCGTAGGTAAGTGATACGTGATGTCAAAGCTGTGTGTAAGTGATACGTGATGTCAAAGCCGTGTGTAAGTGATACATGATGTCAAAGCCGTATGTAAGTGATACATGATGTCAAAGCCGTGTGTAAGTGATACATGATGTCACAGCCGTAGGTAAGTGATACGTGATGTCAAAGCCGTGTGTAAGTGATACGTGATGTCAAAGCCGTGTGTAAGTGATACATGATGTCAAAGACTTATGTAAGTGATACATGATGTCACAGCCGCATGCAAGTGATACATGATGTCACAGCCGTAGGTAAGTGATACATGATGTTCTAGTCTAACATCGTTATGTGTGGTTCTGTGATCGCGTGATGGGACGGTCCTGTGAGATCACGTGACGGGACGGTCCTGTGAGATCACGTGATGAGACGTCCTGTGAGATCACGTGATGGGACGGTCCTGTCTGATCACGCGATGGGACGGTCCTGTGAGGTCAAGTGATGCTACAATGTAAAAAAAAAAATCAGAAATGAGAAAGGACCATCCGTTAATTTTATATTCAATTCGTTAAGTTAGCTGCTAGTTGGGTGGGGTGCTAGTTGGCTGGGGTGCTAGTTGGGTGGGGTGCTAGTTGGGTGGGGTGCTAGTTGGGTGGGGCGGTAGTTGGGAGGGGTGCTAGTTGGGTGGGGCGGTAGCCGGGTGGGGTGGTAGTTGGGTAGAGTGCTAGTTGGATGGAGTGCTGGTTGGGTGGAGTGCTAGTTGGGTGGAGTGGTAGTTGGGTGGAGTGCTAGTTGGGTGGAGTGCTAGTTGGGTGGAGTGGTAGTTGGGTGGAGTGCTAGTTGGGTGGAGTGCTAGTTGGGTGGAGTGCTAGTTGGGTGGAGTGCTTGTTGGGTGGAGTGCAAGCTGGGTGGGGTGGTAGTTGGGTGGAGTGGTAGTTGGGTGGGGTGCTAGTTGGGTGGGGTGCTTGTTAAGTGGGGTGCTAGTTTGGAGGGTGCTAGTTGGGTGGGGTGCTAGTTGGGTGGGGCGCTAGTTGGGTGGGGTGCTAGTTGGGTGGGGCGCTAATTGGGTGGGGTGCTAGTTGGGTGGGTCGCTAGTTGGGTGGGGTGGTAGTTAGGTGGAGTGGTAGTTGGGTGGGGGGCTAGTTGAGTGGGTCGCTAGTTGGGTGGGGTGCTAGTTGGGTGGGGTGCTAGTTGGGTGGGGCGCTAGTTGGGTGAGGTGGTAGTTGGGTGGGGTGGTAGTTGGGTGGGTCGCTAGTTGGGTGGGGTGGTAGTTGGGTGGAGTGGTAGTTGGGTGGGGGGCTAGTTGAGTGGGTCGCTAGTTGGGTGGGGTGGTAGTTGGGTGGGGTGATAGTTGGGTGGGGTGGTAGTTGGGTGGAGTGGTAGTTGGGTGGGGTGCTAGTTGGGTGAGGTGCTTGTTAAGTGGGGGGCTAGTTGGGAGGGTGCTAGTTGGGTGGGGTGCTAGTTGGGTGGGGCGCTAGTTGGGTGGGGTGCTAGTTGGGTGGGGCGCTAGTTGGGTGGGGTGCTAGTTGGGTGGGTCGCTAGTTGGGTGGGGTGGTAGTTATGTGGAGTGGTAGTTGGGTGGGGGGCTAGTTGAGTGGGTCGCTAGTTGGGTGGGGTGCTAGTTGGGTGGGGTGCTAGTTGGGTGGGGGGCTAGTTGAGTGGGGTGCTAGTTGGGTGGGGTGCTCGTTAAGTGTGGTGGTAGTTGGGTGGGATGCTAGCTTGTTGTAGTGCTAGCTGGGTGGGTCGCTAGTTGGGTGGGGTGGTATTTGGGTGGAGTGGTAGTTGGGTGGGGGGGCTAGTTGAGTGGGTCGCTAGTTGGGTGGGGTGGTAGTTGGGTGGGGTGGTAGTTGGGTGGGGTGGTAGTTGGGTGGAGTGGTAGTTGGGTGGGGGGCTAGTTGAGTGGGGTGCTAGTTGTGTGGGGTGCTCGTTAAGTGGGGTGCTAGTTGGGAGGGGTGCTAGTTGGGTGGGGCGGTAGCTTGGTGGGGTGGTAGTTGGGTGGGGTGCTAGCTTGGTGTAGTGCTAGCTGGGTGGGTCGCTAGTTGGGTGGGGTGGTAGTTGGGTGGGGTGGTAGTTGGGTGGAGTGGTAGTTGGGTGGAGTGGTAGTTGGGTGGGTCGCTAGTTGGGTGGGGTGGTAGTGGGGTGGGGTGCTATTTTGGTGGGGTGGTAGTTGGGTGGAGTGGTAGTTGGGTGGGGGGCTAGTTGAGTGGGGTGCTAGTTGGGTGGGGTGCTCGTTAAGTGTGGTGGTAGTTGGGTGGGATGCTAGCTTGTTGTAGTGCTAGCTGGGTGGGTCGCTAGTTGGGTTGGGTGGTAGTTGGCTGGGGCGCTAGTTGGGTGGGGTGATAGTTGGGTGGGTGGTAGTTGGGTGGGTCGCTGGTTGGGTGGGGTGGTAGTTGGGTGGAGTGGTAGTTGGGTGGGGGGGCTAGTTGAGTGGGTCGCTAGTTGTGGGGTGGTAGTTGGGTGGGGTGCTTGTTGGGTGAGGTGGAAGTTGGGTGGGGTGGTAGTTGGGTGGAGTGGTAGTTGGGTGGGGGGCTAGTTGAGTGGGTCGCTAGTTGGGTGGGGTGCTAGTTGGGTGGGGTGCTAGTTGGGTGGGGCGCTTGTTGGGTGAGGTGGTAGTTGTGTGGGGTGGTAGTTGGGTGGAGTGGTAGTTGGGTGGGGGGGCTAGTTGAGTGGGTCGCTAGTTGGGTGGGGTGGTAGTTGGGTGGGGTGCTAGTTGGGTGGGGTGGTAGTTGGGTGGAGTGGTAGTTGGGTGGGGGGCTAGTTGAGTGGGGTGCTAGTTGGGTGGGGTGCTCGTTAATTGTGGTGGTAGTTGGGTGGGATGCTAGCTTTTTGTAGTGCTAGCTGGGTGGGTCGCTAGTTGGGTGGGGTGGTAGTAGGGTGGGGCGCTAGTTGGGTGGGGTGATAGTTGGGTGGGTGGTAGTTGGGTGGGTCGCTAGTTGGGTGGGGTGGTAGTTGGGTGGAGTGGTAGTTGGGTGGGGGGCTAGTTGAGTGGGTCGCTAGTTGGGTGGGGTGGTAGTTGGGTGGGGTGCTAGTTGGGTGAGGTGGTAGTTGGGTGGAGTGGTAGTTGGTGGGGGGGCTAGTTGAGTGGGGTGCTAGTTGTGTGGGGTGCTCGTTAAGTGGGGTGCTAGTTGGGAGGGGTGCTAGTTGGGTGGGGCGGTAGCTGGGTGGGGTGGTAGTTGGGTGGGGTGCTAGCTTGGTGTAGTGCTAGCTGGGTGGGTCGCTAGTTGGGTGGGGTGGTAGTTGGGTGGGGTGGTAGTTGGGTGGAGTGGTAGTTGGGTGGAGTGGTAGTTGGGTGGGTCGCTAGTTGGGTGGGTCGCTAGTTGGGTGGGGTGGTAGTTGGGTGGATTGGTAGTTGGGTGGAGTGGTAGTTGGGTGGGGGGCTTGTTAAGTGGGGTGCTTGTTGGGAGGGGTGCTAGTTGGGTGGGGCGGTAGCTGGGTGGGGCGGTAGCTGGGTGGGGTGGAAGTTGGGTGGGGTGCTAGCTTGGTGTAGTACTAGTTGGGTGGGTCGCTAGTTGGGTTGAGTGGTAGTTTGGTGGAGTGGTAGTTGGGTGGGTCACTAGTTGGGTGGGTCGCTAGTTGGGCGGGGTGGTAGTTGGGTGGAGTGGTAGTAGGGTATTGTGGTAGTTGGGTGGAGTGGTAGATGGTTAGGGCGGTACTTCGGTAGTGTGGTAGACGATGGCGGTAATTGGGTGGGATGGTAGATGGAGGTCAGGCGATAGTGGTCAGGCGATAGTGGTCAGGCGATAGTGGTCAGGCGATAGTGGTCAGGCGATAGTGGTCAGGCGATAGTGGTCAGGCGATAGTGGTCAGGCGATAGTGGTCAGGCGATAGTGGTCAGGCGATAGTGGTCAGGCGATAGTGGTCAAGCGATAGTGGTCAAGTGATAGTGGTCAGGCGATAGTGGTCAGGCGATAGTTGTCAGGCGATAGTGGTCAAGCGATAGTGGTCAAGCAATAGTAATCAGGCGATAGTGGTCAGGTGATAGTGGTCAGTAGTCAGCATGGAAAACCTGCTTACTCCGGGTCAGTTGCCAGGGTGGGAGACTTACACAGATAGATATATGGCAATTGAATTTTTAAAAAGATGGTACAAATTATTAATTTAAGAGAATATATCTGGTGTGTCGCCGAAGTTTGACTGGCGTGTCGATGAAGGTTGAATGGCGTGTCGCCGAAGGTTGACTGGTGTGTCGATGAAGGTTGACTGGTGTGTCACCGAAGTTTGACTGGCGTGTCGCCGAATGTTGACTGGTGTGGCACTGAAGGTTGACTGGCGTGTCACCGAAGTTTGACTGGCGTGTCGCTGAAGGTTGACTGGTGTGTCACCGAAGTTTGACTGGCGTGTCGCTGAAGGTTGACTGGCGTGTCACCGAAGTTTGACTGGCGTGTCGCTGAAGGTTGACTGGCGTGTCACTGAAGTTTGACTGGCGTGTCGCTGAAGGTTGACTGGCGTGTCGCTGAAGGTTGACTGGTGTGTCACCGAAGGTGACTAGTATGTCGCAAGTGTTCCATTTGAATATTACCCGTTGACCGAAACCTTGGCTCGTAGTCATGTGTTTCAAAAGAAGAAAGACATTTCCTGCACATTATAAAGGCAAATCGTTGTTATTGTTGAGAGACGTGTTTTTGAGACCAGTGGTTTAAGCATGGCTTTGAACCTTTCTCAACGGACCAGAGTATTATAATAATGGTAGAGACGTGTTGCTGAGACCAGTGATTTAGGATGGCTTTGAACCTTTCTCTACGGACTAGAGTATTATAATAATGGTAGAGACGTGTTGCCGAGACCAGTGATTTGAGCATGGCTTTGAATCTTTCTCTACGGACCAGAGTATGATAATAACGGTGAGAATTAAAACACAGTGAGTCGTGACAGGTGCACTTCTGGTTATCTGACGTCATGAGCGAGTACCCCCCAATGAGACCGACCGGCCAAGACCTGCGAAGTCACGTGGGCTGAGTGAAAGATTAAAAGAGCTAATTAGGCCGTTAATGTACAGATTAAAACTGCCAACAACAATGGCGGAGGGAATTCAGCTGATTAGAAAATCCCAACTGATGAGAATTAGTATTTTTTTCTTCATATCTCTTATTCGTTTTTAAGTGTCCATGAAGAAATAGGGGGAAGAAACGCAGAGTAAGGGAAAACCTGAAAGAAGACAGTGAAAAAGTATGTATCTTATAGACAGAGCCATCGCATGACTTTTGGGGGACTCTTGAAATTTTTCAGTTTTATTTTAAAAAGAAAAAAAAAAAATTTGGGGGGGGGGGGGGGGGGGGATTTTAAGATTTAATGCAATTTATTATTTTTCACATCATAACTTTAGGCTTGTCAATATATATGTATGAGGCCCTCACCCCTTCACCCCCAGTGTTTGAAAGGTCCACTCTGCGTCTCTGCTAATATATTCTGATTCATTAGACACAAATAATTTGTGTAAATAAAACAATATATGTAATATATAAAATCTTTTTTTTTTTAAATTTTTGTAAGATGTACTGATGAAGGCATTTGCCAAAACGTCTACTTTTGTATTTTGTAATATAATCATAATTAAAGCTGAACATATATTGTTTTCTTGACACAAACTGTTGGTGTCTAACTAATCTACTTTACAGCTTTACCGCGTCTAACACTGTTGATATTTACCGAGGCTGTGTAAAGTCTGATGTAAAGTCCGAGACTGTGTAAAGTCCGAGACTGTGTAAAGTCCGAGACTGTGTAAAGTCCGAGACTGTGTAAAGTCCGAGACTGTGTAAAGTCCGAGACTGTGTAAAGTCCGAGACTGTGTAAAGTCCGAGACTGTGTAAAGTCCGAGACTGTGTAAAGTCCGAGACTGTGTAAAGTCCGAGACTGTGTAAAGTCCGAGACTGTGTAAAGTCCGAGACTGTGTAAAGTCCGAGACTGTGTAAAGTCCGAGACTGTGTATAGTCCGAGACTGTGTAAAGTCCGAGACTGTAGTTTCGTCAACTATTTTCGTACCCTTTGTGTTTGTTTGTTGTTTAATTATTTTTTTCCATTGAATATGACTGAGTATATTTGTATGAAACGCTGTCATCTCTTGATATATTGGAGACATGTTCATAGCACTGTGCATTAGTGAAATTATACAGTTTTATTATTTTTTTAAAATGTGACAATAAAATTGAACTAGTTCAATGTTGCAACACATCTTGACGGCACAAGCTATTTAAACGTTAATTGCTAGGTGTTAACGGCACAGGTCTAGGTCTTAACCGCAGTGCTCTAGGCCTTAACCGCAGTGGTTTAGGTCTTAACCGCAGTGCTCTAGGCCTTAACCACAGTGGTCTAGGTCTTAACCGCAGTGGTCTAGGTCTTAACCGCAGTGGTCTAGGTCTTAACAGCAGTGGTCTAGGCCTTAACCGCAGTGGTCTAGGTCTTAACCGCAGTGCTCTAGGTCTTAACCGCAGTGCTCTAGGCCTTAACCGCAGTGGTCTAGGTCTTAACCGCAGTGGTCTAGGTCTTAACCGCAGTGCTCTAGGCCTTAACCGCAGTGGTCTAGGCCTTAACAGCAGTGCTCTAGGCCTTAACATCAGTGATCTAGGTCTTAACATCAGTGGTCTAGGTCTTAACATCAGTGCTCTAGGTCTTAACAGCAGTTGTCTATATCATAACAGCAGTTGTCTAGGTCTTAACAGCAGTTGTCTAGGTCTTAACAGCAGCTGTCTAGGTCTTAACAGCAGTTGTCTATATCATAACACCAGTTGTCTAGGTCTTAACAGCAGTTGTCTAGGTCTTAACAGCAGCTGTCTAGGTCTTAACAGCAGTTGTCTAGGTCTTAACAGCAGTGGTCTCTATTCAATTTTTTAAAATCACTCAGTGGTTTTATGCTCCGCTCTTAATTCTGAAAGAATCGGCGAAAATTTGAGAACCGTTTTAATTTTAATTCCTTCATATTTCAGAGGTGGTGACAGACGATTCTGTCAAGCAGGCATCTTGTCAAACATATTTCCAACTTAACCACCCCCCACTCACCCCACGACTCCTGGGTGTGTATCTCTTCGTGACAAAAATGTTTGCTAACGTGCACCTGGCTCAAGTGCCGCTCCACTGACCGGTCGGCTGCGAGAAGTCTAGGGGTTTGTTTTGACTTGCCGCCATCACTTGGGGCTCGCACCCGGGACCGGCACGAGACAGCACTATACAACGGTGACATGGCCAAGTGGTCAGGACGCGCGAGCACTTAGTCATGGCCACTACAGGCTATCGCCACTCATCGCTGATCTTTTACAAGTTGGTGTCGAGGTCGCTCGGTGAAGGGCAGACGTTTCTTTTAAGGGAAATAAACCACGGGCAAATTCCCGTTTCGATCTTTGTTTCTGTTTATTTTTGACCAGTGGTTTCCCTTATTTACACGAGAACACCACTCTACGCGATCTCTGTCCATTAGCAGCCGGTGGACTGCATATAATATATAGTTTAGCCAGATCTTTATGTTTTCCCCAAACGCTATACATTGATTTGTGTCTGCTTTATAAGCTTACAATTTTTGTTATCTCATGACTTCTCTGAACGAGTTCTTTAAACGCTAATATTCCTGTTATACTTATTCATCTTGTTTGCTCTGGTAGGGTACGTTGCTGCATCCCTATACTGGGATATGTGCAACGGTTGGGGAAGCGATGCTGCCATCCTAACGGCTCCTAGCTTGTTCTTTAGCTCGTTGTTTTTTTTTAGGGTGGAGACGTTTGGTGGATTTCCGTTTGTTTTGAAAATCGCCTTACCTATTCGTGTCTAACTTTGTAGGAACCCAAAAGAAAATTTTAGAAAGCCATTCATTGTAATATCAATGAATAATTGTGATTCTTTTTAAAGCCTTCATAAAGTGGCTCAGTGATTTGTTCTATCCTTTGTAGAACATGAACATCTCAACAAAACAAAAACAATTTATTTTAAAGTACAAACTTTCCTTTTTACCTGAGATGAAAATTTGTGAAACTATTTTCTAAACATGTTTTTAAACGCACTCTGCATAAACGACATTAATGGTCCCCTATAATTTGTTTCTTAAATGGAAATGTTCACCATATGATCTTACTCAACGATAATTGAGACAAGGGGCAATTGATAATTGAGTTCAAATTGATCCTATATACTGATTAGGAGACCACTTGTTTAGTAAAAATATTTTCATATGATGATTTGCGGACCCCTTCTAATCGATCAATGACTTAAGATTGATCCTACTTGATTGGTGGAGGACTCGTATTTTTTGTGTGGTTTTTTTGTGTGGTTTTTTTTTTAAAGTTTTGTTGCCGTTTCCTTAAAGATCAAACCTGCGACGGCCCCACTCGTGATGAACGACTTAATCAGCTGATGGAAAGTTTCACCCCCCCCCCCCACAGTAGAGGCTGTTCAAGTGGCAAAAAGCCAAGTTTGTCCTTGTTGTCTACCGTTCCTTTTTGTTCACACCGCCGTCCGTTGACGCTGATGTCGGCCTTATTAAACCACCAGTTTAGGCCAACTGAGTAGAAGCACTGGGGGGGGGGGGGTGTTATCAAGGGCGGCGACATGTGTTGTTGTTTTTGTGTGGTGGCTGTGCTATTTACATTAATAATATCATATTTACCTATTGGAAATAGAATGTAAAGAACCCATGTCTCTTTTGTATTTATATTTTGACAATGTATAAAGATAAACATCTTTGTAATATTAATTCACATTCACAATTTTTCTCATCATTTCCATAGAAATAAATTTTTCTATTTCAAAATTGTACTTTTTTATTTATTTATTTTTTAAATTTCAATAATATTTTAAAACTCAGAATATTAAAAACCTCAGTTTTCTGTAGATTTGAACAATGATAAAACAGTAATTTTATTTTCATTTTTTTCCCCTCCAGATCTCCGCCTTCAATTTTATTTTCAACTGTGTTGTTTCTCCCCCCCCCCCACCTAGATCTCCGCCAATGGTTCCCTACCGCCACCACAAAACCTCAAGCGTCAATAAAGTAATTCATTAACTCTCCAACGCCAACCGGAAGCGTCGCTTTTCGTGATCCGGATATTGTCAAAATCTCTTAACAACAATGAGCCATTCTGCGGCCATCGGCGCCCCGACAGTCTCCTCCTTACCCCCCCCCCCCCCCAACCCTCACGGCTCTCGACAATAGCTCCAAAACGAGATTCGAAAATTATGAGGAAAATGTCGGCCCGGAACTAGCCGGCGAGCGCCATGAAAGGGATCGCAGGGGGGAAGAGATCCTTTCATTATTAAAATTATTAATCTTTTGAGATGAAGAGTTTTCCGTCTCATTTCACGGCGATTTGTCGCCCCGGCGGTGGGTGGGTTGTTGCAGTATTAGATTTGTCGCCCCGACGGAGGGAGGGTTGCTAAAGAATTAGTTTTAATGAAGTCTTGAGACAATGTCGTCGTACACCCCCCACTCCCCCCCCCCCCCCCAACCCAAAAACCAATTCCCGCAACTTTCATCTCGTGAAGACAGACGCCGTAAAAGTTAGATTCATTGCTGGTCCTAACAGTGGATCTCAAATTATTACTCAATGTATTTAGTTTTGCAATTGATTTTGTATATGCAACATACATATCTACAAGGTAGCAAGCTTATTGAACCAATATTGATGCAGTTAATAGTTACATTTTGACATAAGAAAAACAAAAATTGATCTACTTCCCACTATTTATTAATATTGAATCTGCCTTGAGACAATTTTTTTTTAAAAAAGGAAAAATATGATTAAATAAGTAATTAAACTGAAAAATTCTAGAGCCTCTGATATTTGACACACATCACATTGGATATGACATTGCTGTGAAATATTGTACGAAATCAATATTCTAAAGAGAAAGAACAAAAATGTATTGAAAAAAATCTTTGTACCGTAGCAAAAATACATTTAGACACGTCGTCGAGAGTTCGAATACTCTCAGAATAAATTGATAAAACGCGGACAATTGCGTTATTTTAAAATAATATTCTCGTGAGACTTTGCTATTAAGCAGACGTCTTGATTATCGGCCATGTAATTTATGCTCAAAATGACCTTACAGCGCCAGGCTCTTTGAAATTATTGCATTTAGTCTAAGATCTCTAATCGCCAAATGTCCCCCTACCCCACCCCCCACCCCCCCCCGCGCGACGTAACGAGACGTGTGTGGCGGCCCGCGCCATTTAGCAAGTAAGAAAAAGCCAACGATGCGTGGCTCATTGATCGGTTGGAAGTGTGCCGGGGACAACGGATGTTTTTCTTCTCTTCCGGAAATCAATCCACTAATTCGTCGCCATAAATTCTGTGATGTCCAGATGCCCACGAGCTGCAGTGAAACGACCATCGTCCCATGAGATATAAACAATCTGTCTCGAGAACAGTGCGAGGGCGTTGCTGTGGTGAGTCTGGGGTGGGTGTGGTTGGGGGGGGGGAGAAGTTGATTGATGGTAAACTGATCCAGTCGTCCGAGGTTTGTTATATAAAGGATGTTGATTTGATTAGGATTTCGTTAAAAAAAGTATTAAGTTTATGAACATTTGTTAAAATATGCACTTGATACTAAATATAATGGTTACCGGAAATTTGATCGAAAGAAATTTCGTCGAAAGAAAATTGATCGACGGAAATTTGATCGAACGGAAAT
Organism: Omphiscola glabra; assembly: GCA_964017045.1. Lineage (NCBI taxonomy): Eukaryota > Metazoa > Mollusca > Gastropoda > Lymnaeidae > Omphiscola > Omphiscola glabra. Next base: position 51,241,632 of record OZ024794.1, on the reverse strand, counting down.
TTATTCGAATCTTTTTTTTTCAGTTGACATGTTAAAATTTTCGTCAAATTTCTTCTTGAACGCACTATACTACACAGTAAAATAAAATAAAGTGTTCAAAAAGAAATTTGACGCAAAGTTTTAACGTGTAAACTAAATTTCCGGATACGAAATATAATGAATAGCGCAGTCAACCACGACCGAGACAAGTGAAACGTTTTCGTGGAATTTCTGAACATAGGATGGTGATTTTAAACTTATTATCAAGCGATATTGTGCTATAGTTACTTGTCTATTGTTGAAAGTATGAATCCAGCAGGACATAATATTGACTCCCAGAGTCCTTAGTTAAGGAGTATTAACGACGTACAGCTTTATTGGTTACGTCACAAACCTCCCTAAGCGGAGTTGCCAATGCATCTTGATTTCTGCATTCAACAATATATATGTAAATCCATAAATATATACATATGTAAATATGTATGCTGCTTAAAACTCTCTAATGTTACGCTAAATATCCTACAAGACAGTGAGTCTCCTTGAATATTCACCCTGAACCTTGATTTGGCTTGTTGTATTGTTTATTGTTGTATGTAGCCGTCCTGTCAGTTTGTTCGGGTGTGCCAAACTCCTGCAGAATCTCATATAGATAGTGTCTTTTGATGCTGTCATGGGTCATTGTATAGTCCACAAAGAGTTGTAGCACATGGATATTATGTTCGTAAAATTTCTCTAATGCTGATCTTTCCATAGCCATTTGTATCCCATCTCACTGTTCCTTGATGTTGTTTTCCCTGTTAACTTCATCCTGTGCTGCTTCCAGCTGTGCTTCTACTTCATTCTGGTAAGCTTTTGCGGTTAGTGGATCGTTGGTAAGTTTTTGGTAACCATATCGATTTTCTCTTTGATTTCGGCCATTGTTTATTATGCTTATTCTCTGGTTATATTTGACTGTTACAAGTAGGTGGTCAGAGGCTCCACCGGCTTCTCGATAGCTTCTTACATCTAGTATGTCTGATCCATGCCTCTGATCTATTCATACATCTAGTATGTCTGATCCATGCCTCTGATCTATTCATACTTCTAGTACAGTGCTTCTCAAACTTTTTAGTATGGCAGACCGGCAGGAATTTTTCCATTGCACCAGTGACCGGTGCACTATTTTTCTTGTACTGACGTGGTAGCGAAATGAGTTTTCTTGAAAACTTCTGCGGACCGGCGGATGATGGCCCACGGACCGGCACCGGGATAATAGTACTGCGCACTACCGTCTGGGGTGGGGGCTGCCCCAGACCGGTTCTCTATGTAGCTGTCTTTATTATCGGCCAAGGCTCCCTAGCCTTTGTGTATCCCTCCATTTCCTACAAGGCAGAAAATTCTCATTTTGGTCCGCCCCGTGTATTTTATTTCCCCAGCACCCACCATGTCTTGTGGGCTTTCCCCTATCCTTCACCCGGAGAGGCGCTCGAGATAATCTCTTCCCCCCACCCCACACACACATTCAAATCATGTTCCACCCTTGTCGTTATGTGTAGCTCCTTAACAATTTTACAGAATATGATATGTTATAAGTACGAGTTAGTAAAACATATTGGAACCGTTGTGTCTGTCATTGAATGGGCAAATTTAACAACGTAGGTAATGTCTGTAATGTTAGCTTAGTCTCGCGCAGCCTCCGCCCCGTCACCCCCCATCACATCGTGTATTAAAGATTAAACGAAAAGCCCGAGCAGAGCAGCACCGCTCCCTCTTCGTGTGAGTATCGTTTACTCTTGTCAACAGTTAATCTGCGAATTCGATTTTAAACACATGTCTTGATGTTGTGGATAAATGGCGTTATATCGGTATCTGGGCGGTATCGAATCTAGTCTTACTTGAAAAGTCTAGAATCGCTTTCCTCAATCTGATTACATCAAGCATGAACAATTGCTTTCTATTCAATACAAATCTTTTTTTTTTGATAAAGTCGATTAAAGCCTTACACAGAAATGTTGCAACAAAAGACCTGACCCTCAAATATACACTTTTTTTTCTTCAATAGCTTTTTTTTTTTTTTTTTATAATTGACTTTAAGTTTTGTGTTGTCAAAGTCCCAAACATACAGCTTCTGTCGGTAAATGTCCCAACTTTTTCAAAATGTTGGCTAACAGACAAAAACTAACGATATGCGTTTGATAATTTGGTCCAAAATTTTGTAAAATTTATCTTAAAATTTTAAATTTTGTACTTAAAATTGTCTGAAATAAAATATTCATTCTTAAACTAAGACATCGTCTGTTGTTGTTTTTTTGTGTGTGTGTGTGTGCGTGTGTGTGTGTTTGTGTGTGCAAGTTGAACACTCTTGAAGACAAGCAATCATCGTCTCTTGACAAGACATAGAAGAGCTTACTTATAGGTTGACTTCATTTTGTTGTTAACTACCAGTCCGCCTTTCTCCTCGTTCGTGATACCGGAGCAAGGAATTCTTTTTTTTTTTTTTTAAAAGCACCAGAAAATCGTCTTGAATTCACCCATTAACCTGTAGGGCGATAATCATTGAGAGCCCCAGCACTGGCCTCACGTCACCTCCCGGCTGACAGTGAGTGTGATTTACGGAGCGTGTCACTCACCGCGCGTGTGCCCTGGTGTTGGTGAGTCTTACGCTGAATTTACCCCTGGTGTCGGTCGGGGTAACGGCAGTATATAAGGACTCACTGTGAGCCAGTAGGCCGAGCTCGCGTTGTAATCCACTGATATTTTTGTGTGGAAATGTAATTGAAGGGCATAACGTCTTCGTTGGAGATTGCCAGTCGGTGGAGCTATTAAACCTATTCACACAAAACTACAAAACTTACGTCCCCAACCGCACCAAAAAAAAATGGACGTTTCTCTGTTTATCCAAAACAACTAACAGTAGCTTGGATTGTTTTCTGACTCTCGGACATCGGTTTTCCATGAGGATTTGTTAACTCGATTTGCCAATATCCTTACACATAAATATTTTACCAAAGAAAAGACAAATTTTAGTGTAAGCACAACAGCACAGCGTTTCAAAATATGTTATGAAAATTAAATCCAAATATTGCACAGGCGATGAATTTATCAAATGAATAGATCAAGAAAAGATATAGTATACAGTAATATATGCCCAAACAAAAAAAGCCTCATCAAGACTATCATGTGTTTCCGTTTCACTCGTCATCTAGCCAGAGATATTTATATTGCAAATAAGATAATTTAATATGGTTCTTAAAGTTGATTGACGGACTGCATTCAAGTTGTGTCAATGAAATATAAGAACAAAGTTATGATAAACTTGATATTATAGACCGGACAACAGATTTTAACGTTTCGGCTTAGAGACTTCATCATAAAACAAGATCTGTCTTTTCGTCTCGTTTTCCGATGAAGTCTCTAAGCCAAAACGTTAAAATCTGTTGTCCTGTCCATAAAGTCAAGTTTATCATAACTTTGTTCTTATATTTCTTAGAGCTGCGAGCTTATCCAAATATTATTTGCAATTTTCGATTTTCACTCAAAATGTTGTTTTGATTGAATACGATATTAATTACTAAAATAATATATTTCATGATTCATTTTTAAAAAATTAATTATTAACATGAATGTATGTATTAATTATTTTTGGTAGGTTGAAGAAAACGATATGCTATATCTTCATGAAGCGACCTGTACCAGACATGTTTACCCTCAAACTCTTAAAATCGTACAATATCATCACAAAGTCATTCAATACATTATTTTAATAGTAAGAAATAAACATGCAATATAAATAATGTATACACCTCAATATCGTATACTGTTCGCGAAAATCGTAAGAGTAAACAGGTTTGCTATACGCAACCCTGGAAACATCTTAAAACGTTCTGTCTGTTATACAGCTTGGGGAAAACTGTTAGGATGAAGGTGGGTGGGGGGAACGTCAGCGAAAAATGCACTTATAAAATAAATAGAAACTTTCCGTCCGGCCGATCAGATTGTTTTACAAGATTCACGGCCTATTTCACTGCCAAGCTAGCAGCCAATACACTACGACTTGACGCTCTCATCACCACTTATGCAATAGCCATCAGGCCGGAGCCGTTCTTCTCGGGACCAAATATTTTTACTGCCAACTTCTGGAACGGCTGAGTGCCGGGTAAAGCGCTGAATCCCCCCCTTCATGCAATGATATCCGTAACTTCACGGGTATCACACTCGCCAACCCTCTGTCAACCCCACAATTCTCTTCTCGCCGTTTCCGTTTCGGTGTGGCACGGCACTTAGAATAGATTTTCACTTCTTTTGGAAGCATTCACATTTTTATCGATTACTTTCTTTTTTTTTTTTTTATCTTCATGAACTGAACATTGGGTGCATGCGAACGTTGTTGGCGAAGAGTGAGGGAAGAGGGATTTGGAAATAGTGAAGAGCGAGGGAAGAGGGATTTGGAAATAGTGAAGAGCGAGGGAAGAGGGATGTGGAGGTAGTCATGATAAGAGGAAATAAGAACTGCCGATAAGCGGGATTAGGAAATAGAGATATGATGAGAGAGAGGGGGAGAGAGCAATAGTGAGAGAGAGAGAGAGCAATAGTGAGAGAGAGAGCAATAGTGAGAGAGAGAGAGAAGAAAATCACAGCGTGAGATATGGAAAGGATGGAGATATGGTGCGATACAGAGAGAGAAAGAGAGCGAGAGAGAAAGAGAGAAACATATGTCATAAATATAATAAACGTGTTCGAATAACTTAAATAAATTATGCCACATAGTTACATCAAATGGAATATCAAAAGAGATCATACATGTTTGGAGAGACGGGCTCTGTCTGATACGGACAAAGAATACTACAGACGGAGCGAGTGAGAAAGAAGGAGAGAATCCAAGAAAAGTGATAAAGAATTGGAGAGAGAGAGAGTGCGTGTGTGTGTGTGTGTATGTATTGTGGATAAAGCACAGTCACATTTGTGGGTTAGATAAAAAAAAATAATAAAAAATTTAAACACAAGAACGCTATTAATAAGAAAACTGTTGTTTTTTCGAAAGGCGCAAATTGTCAAAAACTTGCAATAGAAATATTTTTTAAAAAAATGTCTTTTTCTTTTTAAAAAGAAACTTTACTTTTCTTAAGACAATGACATATCCCGCTGTTAGCTCATTTAAAAAAAAAAAAAACATTTCCCCTGGGTTTTCTCAGTTCATTTGATCATCGTTACACCTCTGTCCCCCAAAATAAGATGCTAAATTCATTCAAGTTTAAACGAGTGTAGCATTATTATCCTTTTAGTTTAACGACTCCTGTGCGGAACGGAACACCTCAATTGAACAGGTTCTGTCTGTGAACAAAGGTGTGCTGATACGGCCATTAACCGAGGCCCCCAGGTCGCTGTGTGCCCGAGACCTGCACGGTAGACTAGTTCCAGTTTATTCACTCACGGAGGCTGTGGTGGAGTGTTTTCCGTTCCGCAATAATTTCGTACGGTTTAGTTCTAGCTCACCCTTAAAGTCTAAAGAAAGAAGGACAAAAAAAAAACAAACACACACAACCGTTACAAGTCCAAGAGGGAGCTCTGGCACGGGTTAGTGCTTCTAGCAAACCAACTTGCAAAGAAAACTTTGTATTTTTTTTTGTACATGTTTTTTTTTCCTTCTCCCGAAATGCTAACAACTTAATGATATTTCCATATCCTCCTCTGCCCCCCGACGTCTCTCGTCACAGCAATCCATGAACATCGCCCATACACCTATTTCTTAGACGGCTTTTTGCGTCGTATCGGGTGGTAAATGATTGGAAAAACACGCGAAAATACATTTTTGGACCGCGATCGGGGGCTTCTAGAGTTTCGCCCTGTCCCCCTCTTAAAAACCGTTTAAGTCCCGAGCGCGGCTGTGATGCGGCCGTAAAACTGGTTCCAGGTTATAGCCCTCCAAAAGCTTCTGCCGTTACAGCTAAGCGCAAACCACTTCGGACGTTTAAGATATGACACAAGGATGGGGTTTTAATCACGTGGGCACACATGCGCGTGGTACTTGCATAAGGGGGCACTGGTGGTGGGGGTGGTGCGTGTGTGTGTGGGAGGGGGGGGGCGAGGATGGATGCTGGTGTCGAGTGACAGATTTAATATTATTAAACGAATAAAATTTGAAGCGTCCTTATTAAATAATATCAGTTTTAGCCAACGTCTTGGCAACGTCCCACTGCGGACAATTTTAAAGGTTTTTAGGCGGAGATTTAGTCTTTGAAACATGAAGCAAAGATATTTACATTTTTTAAAAATGTTTTTGGGGGCAATGTTCCTTAGTATAGTTGTTTTTTTGTAAAGGTAGCCACCGTTACAGTGGCGTAGCGAGGGGGGTCAAGGGGGGCATCATGCCCCGGGCGCTACTCACAAAGGGGCGCCAAATGGTATATTTTACATATAATATTGTATGGTTTTCGAATTGGGGGGGAGGGCGCTAAAAAGGTATTGTGCCCCGGGCGCGAGTTAAGCTCGCTACGCCACTGCACCGTTATAGCTTTTCCTTAATCGGAATACAAACTATGCTTGAACCTAGTTTTATTATAATCTTATAAAATTGAATTTACAAGCTGAGATATTCTGAAATTAAGCATCCAATCATTCTTACGGCAGCATGAAGACCCCCTATTTTATTTTAGCCCACCCGTGGGTGAAAAAAAAAAGTGTGTGTGTATGAAGGGAGGGGGTGGCAAGCTAACCCCTTTTATATGAAGGGAGGGGTTGGCAAGCTAACCCCTTTTATATGAAGGGAGGGGTTGGCAAGCTAACCCCTTTTATATGAAGGGAGGGGGTGGCAAGCTAACCCCTTTTAGGTGCTCGAACGAGCCGCGGGGTAAAGAAAAGTTTATAACCCCTGCCTTACATCATGGTATTTTGTTATACATAGGGCACTAAAATAAAACGGTTTTCGAAAATTTCCACTTGTCACTACACAGTGAGAAGCCTTCATATCGTTAACCATTCGCGTTGGGCCTATATTCATACGCTACACCAACAGTCTTAACCAATTTTTACCTGCATAATTTATAAGGAAAACATTGCCAACGTTACATAAGCCATTCACAACTGGGGCCAAGTCTCTTATTTTGATTTCCCTAAAATAACCCCAGAAACGTATTGGTTAACGACAAAGAAATGGGTGGGTGGCATGGGGTTGGGGGGTATGCAGGATGAAATGAACCGTAAATAAAATTTAAAAATTGTCAAAATTTCGAGAACGGGTACCATATATATAATTTTAAAAACCCATCCTTTGAATCCTTGACCTCCCTATGATTAAAAAGTAATTGAGAAAAAAGTCTCGTCTATGATGAAAGTGTCCCCGAGGCAAGAACTCCTGCACCAAACGCATAAACAAGGCTTTTTATCTGAGATCCCGTGTTTGTCGATATTCTCGTTCCAAGGCGAGATTTCCGTGGCATTGTTTAGCGGACCTTCGCTCTTTCAAATGTCATTTACTTTTAGTTCGTTGATTTTCAAAACAAATACCAGGCCTAAAAAAAAAAAGTTTTTCGTTTCAGAGTTAAGATACGGATTATAGAAATTTAGAGAGTTTATAAAGCGTATGCATAAATAATGTATCTCATGATAGGTGCTTGGATTTAACCAGTCGCGGATTCATGACAGACACGCCCCCCCCCCCTTTTACATCCTCTCCAACCATCTCCCCAGAGGGGATGCAGATAATTTTGATACATCATTGATGGAAGGGATTTTTAATTAGGACAAAAAATTAAATAATAATAATAAATAATAAAATAAAATAACAGAATAATTAAATGTAACATAAAGAATACATTTTTTTTTTAAATTACAAAGTCGGTTTCTATTTAAGATACCATTACGTCTTTGCTCTTGTAACGCTGGTACATCTACTGCGCATGTTTGTATCTTCCCAGCGGATACGTTTACCGTACAACTTTGCACCTTTCAAGCTGGTACGTCTGCTGTACATCTTTGTGCCTCCGATTAGGTAAAAATAAAAGTAATAATAAAGACGCATTAGCATTATGGCGCAGCTCTACAAATGTAACTGGATCATTTTGGCCACGGGGGGGGGGGGGGGGAAATCATATTTTACGATGCTTGCCGGATCTTCTAAAATGATATAAATACAACTAAATTCTTGAATTATCAAATTTACAAAATAAAAACACCTTGTTGAGTTGCTGCATTCTCTATAATACATGATATAAAACCATCCTCATTATCTAAAGATGGTTGTTGAATTAAAACCTTAATAGGTCAAACAAATATATAATTATTCCACGTGCCGCGTAGATGTGTGACCAAAGTGAACATGACTTTTGGTGGGTGTGGCTTTCTGTTGTTTTAAAATGATATATTCCACATGCCATTTTTATTTTCGGCAAAGTGTTCACAATTGTCTAGTGTAAGGTAGACATAATTGTCTAGACCTAGTGTTGTGCTCTATGTGTTAAGAAAAAAACAAGTATTTAAAACAATTGTCTTGTGGTGGGATGGCTTCTTGTTTTTTTTTTTGTTTTTTTTTAATTTTATTAGACACCATTCATAATAACTTATGAAGTATAATTAACCAAAAAATATATTATTTTAAAAGCATTAACATTGGCGCAGGAAGGGGGTGTGGAGGGGGTTGCCCGCCCCCCTCACTTTTTTATGCATTCGAGGAGGTGTATTTCGACCGAGGTTTTTTCAGGCACAAATCTTGGCCCACCCTGGGGGGCACTAATCCTAACTACGCCTCTGAAAATAAATGATGATGCTCTTAAAAATATCAATATATCTCAAGGGCCATCCATATAGTACGTAGGCAAAAAAGTAAAATGTTTGACTCCCCCCCCCCCTTTTTTTTTCCCCTGTTGCATTGTACTATTTGGACCATCCTCCATGAGTACATACAAGAAGCTTTCGACCCCCCCCCCCCCTCCTTAACCCACACACGAAAAACAACAAAGAAATCAAACAATTTACAGATTATTGTGGCGTCACAGAATTTAAAACAAAATATGATAAGACTAGATACAGCAATTTCTTGAACTTCCCATCTACTAAAGTTACTTGACAAAACATGAACTTTAGTCACGCACATTTAAGAATCCCAATTTTTGCTACACCCCTTCCACCTTTATATACGTCACTGCACATTTTTAATTTCACGCCCATGAACTATATTAAATATTGTGATGTCCCAACCACTTTTAAACCGACATTTTTTTTACACCATACTTAAATTGCGACGATTTCATTTTCCGAAAAGAAAATATTACGCACCAAACGCAGTTTTGCGTTTTAAAAAAAAATCATTTGGCGTAGTTATCGGGAATTATATTTTGCGCGCTATTGAACTCATTATTGAACCATGCTGTCTTTGAAACATTTAGAATTATTTTTAATATAATATCAAAATAAGCTGAATAGGAAGCAGCCGCGAGTTTTAGGAAGCAGTCGGCCGGAAATGGTAGCAGTGCACGAGTCACACAAGGAGCGTAATATATATAAGAGATGTTAATAGTGAATTAAAATATAAAATCCCATTTACTGGTCTGCCCTGAGGGGCATTTTTTCTATAAATTAAGGGGCACCGTTGTCCGGCTTCGCCCCGGGGGCATAATTTCCTCGGCATGGCCCTGTCCTGAGTTACTTCAGCTTCCTGACAGGGAGCACCACAAATATATAAATATTTTTCATCATTTTAGTTCCTTTTTAATGTGACACCTAGCGGTCGGGGTGCAAAAACTTGAGTAACTATTGGTTGCAGTGACCAGATTTGTACCCAACCCTTTATTTCATATTGTATTTTTATTAATAATTGTCCATGTTAGAATTTAACAAAGTAAAGGGCGCATAGGCGCATAAGCGCAGGAAATATAAAAAAATTGAGGAACCACTGGCGTACCCGAGTGGGGGGGGGGGGGGAATTATATCATACGCAGTTTTAACATACGGTGAACGAAATAGTACTGTAATACTGCTACTAATGAGTCCAATTTGAGTGATTTCAAGCGAGTTCAACGGTAAAAACATATGGCAACATTATGACGCTAATTACTTATACAAAATATAATGTGATATTTTTACAGCATTCGAGATTTACAAAAATGCTATTTTTTGTACAGTAAAAATTTCATGGTGATTATTGTAGAATTTGTAAATAAATGTAAGTACTTTCTGCCCAGACCATGCCTACGCCAAATCTCCCAAATTGACCCCCCCCCCCCCCCCCAAGTACTAAATGGATAGCGCCTATGTAGGAATACACAACATGGAAAGATTAATGAGCCAAGCGCAATAAAACTGTTAATGTGTAATGTTTTGCTTAATCTTTTGTCAATGGTCTACTGTCAGGAGGCGCAATGTCAGCTGGTGAAGAGTTCATTAAAACGTGACTGAATCATGATACCAGCGTCAATAATAATCTATCTGCATACATATCTACAGTTTATTGCTGTTCACATATAGCATCAAACGTGAGTACAATATTTTACTTCATGTTCTTTCGAGAACTAAATCTCCATCCGCTCTACGACGGCCAAACCTTCCGCCCCCCATAACCCCCTCGTGTGCCCTTAGATTCGTGTGACCAGTTAAGGATGTGACCCAATTAACCACATCCGCCTATTTGAGCCAGAGGGCACCAGAGACCTCGCTCGTGGCCAGGCACAGAGCGGAGCAAAGTTTGAGTCTGTCGATAACATGATTGGCACCGGCCAGGACCTACCCATTTCAACAGCATCTCATCTCAAGCCCCGCCCATGTTTCTCCCACGCCGATTGCTGCAGTCGTACACGACGAAAGCAGAAAAGCAAAAGAGGAAAGAAGAGAACCAAAGAAAGAAAAATAAAACAGATAGTAAAGAGACATTTGAATGAACGCAGCATTATCATGCATACATAACACAAACGCAGCACAGCCATGTATACAAAACACAAACGCAGCACTGCCATGTATACAAAACACAAACCCAGCACTGCCATGTATTCAAAACATTAACGAGGCACTATCATGTATAAAAAAATAAACACAACACGATAATGTATACAAAACACAAACGCAGCGCTGCCATGTATACAAAACACAAATGCAGCACTGCCATGTATACAAAACACAAACGCAGCACTGACGGCACCACCTTATTTAATAGATGACACGATGCTGAATAAATCATTTGAGATTTGTATAATTGTCTACATTATCGTCTACATCGTGGTCTACATCATCGTCGTCTAAATCATCGTCTACATCAGTGGTTCTCAACCTTTCTACTGCATCGACCCTTTACTAAAGTTCCTCATGTTGTGGCGAGCCCCAACCACAAAATTATTTTCGTAGCTACTTCAAAACTGTAGAGTATATGTTTTCCGACGGTCTTAGTCGAAAAAGGGAAAGGGTCGTTCGACCCCCAAAGGGGTGGCGACCCACAGGTTGAGAACCGCTGGTCTACATCATCGTCTACATCACCATCGACATCATCGTCTACATCATCGTCTACATCATCGTCTACATCATCGTCAACATCACCGTCTACATCACCGTCTACATCATCGTCTACATCATCGTCTACATCATCGTCCACATCACCGTCTACATCATCGTCTACATCATCGTCTGCATCATCGTCTACTTCACCGTCTACATCATCGTCTACATCATCGTCTACATCATCGTCTACATCATCGTCTACATCACCATCGACATCATCGTCTACATCATTGTCTACATCATCGTCCACATCACCGTCTACATCATCGTCTACATCACCGTCTACATCATCATCTACATCATCATCTACATCAGCGTCCACATCACCGTCTACATCATCATCTACATCATCGTCTACATCACCATCGACATCATCGTCCACATCACCGTCTACATCATCGTCTACATCACCGTCTACATCATCATCTACATCATCGTCTACATCAGCGTCCACATCACCGTCTACATTATCCTCTACATCACCTTCTACATCATCGTCTACATCATCGTCTACATCATCGTCTACATCATCGTCTAGATCATCGTCTACATCATCGTCTACATCATCGTCTACATCACTTTATTTGTTGTTCCAGTTAGCTTCATTCTTGAGCGTTGATGTTGCAGTAGATAACTTTACTATTTTTTTATATGGGTTGGGTTGGGTTGGGTTGTTTTTTCGTACAATAAGCGTCACTTGATTTTAGCAGCGTTTAAAATGTTATTGACCTGTCCATTAATTATGTTTAATTGACTGATTATGGTGATAAAATAGATTGATCTGCTCGAGGTGAAAGGCTAACAGAAGTCAACTTCTGCTCATGCGCTTCACACAACCAAACCAAATAGTATTTATATGCGTGCATGAGGGAAGAGCTGCCCAGAATTCATGCCCAATACGACAGAAACGCCTACGTCTGGGATCACCTCATATTTTCTTTACAGCTGTATAGAGCGCAGTTAAATACCTTAAATTATTTATTTTAAAAAAAATATTTTTAATCAGATGTGTACCCCCCCCCCCCTTTTTCACCATTTCGATGAAGGTGGTTAAGTTTTGAAAGTGAAGCCCAATAAAATATTGATTGACATGATAGATGCGCCTTCTTGGCTCGTTCTTACAGGTCTAAACATGGTTACACTTTGGTCTCACTCTGTAAGCATAACTTTTAGGTTTTACCGACTCGGAGTTTGTGATCTGTAATAGCTTCAGACGCGTTATAGGTTATTTTTAAAATTTACAATTAATCTTGTTATGTAGACGACTTGTTTACTTCATGCTTTCCCCGTGCATGAACTCTAGCAGACAACACGCTCGAGACCGCATTTAAGGTGGGTAGCTAAAAATAGTCTCCATTTGACCTTGTTTACAACTACATAAGTAATGCTCGTTTCCTTCGAATATTGTAGAAGAATCTGGAGAAAAACTGGAAAGGAAAACAATGCGTAAGGCGGTTCTCGAAACATGAGTAAAACAGAGTATAAAAGGGGACACGAGAGATTTGTTGGGAGGAAGATCATTTTAATCACGCGATAATTGGAGTGTGTGTTATTTTTACTACGAGACAGAGCTTTGTTTACTGTGTGTGTGTGTGTGTGGATTTCTTTTCATCATTGTACCCTTTTTGCACTTTGTGTTTTATGTAAAATCGTACCGGTACAAGCCAAACAGTATACTGTAGGTCGATAGTTTTAATTATATTTCTTTTGATTTTGTAATTTATTATAATTAACATATTAAAACTTATTACTTGTAATGAGCCCTGGTTTGAGTATCGTATTCTTTGTTATTGTATTTATCATTTGGTATCGTCTTTTCTTGTGCACTGTTTTAGAATGAGCCATACACTTAAATAAGAGATCAATTTCTCCATACTGATAACAGTACGTAACAATCTGCTATAGTGATATTAACCCATGTTAACCTATTGGAAAGAGGAATGCACCACGAATTTGAATCTAGTCGATTTTGAAAAAAAAGTGAAATTTCTAGTAACAATTCTGCTGCCAACTATTACCAACAGTACATTGATTGGGCTCTACTTGTACACACGACAAAGGTCTTCTGTATACAAACATGAAACCCTACTCCCAGATTAATGAAACCCTACTCCCAGACTAATGAAACCCTACTCCCAGATTAATGAAACCCTACTCCCAGATTAATGAAACCCTACTCCCAGATTAATGAAACCCCACTCCCAGATTAATGAAACCCCACTCCCAGATTAGGCGCCGAACTGAAGTCTCGCACCTAAAGTCTGGGTGATGTGAAAACAGGGGTGGGGGTGGAAGGGTGGGTAAGAACACCAAACAACCAATCCTACGAACAAAAAAAGTTCATAACCAATAAACCAATCTTTGATTTGTTAAAAAAATAAAAAAAAAAATAAAAAAAATTGAAGAAAGTAAATTGGCGAAATATTTCCAATATTTATTTAAAAAGAAAGTAATCACTTTCTCAAAGTGTACTTGTTCGAAGTTGACACAGGGCATCTGGGGGGAAAAACGTAAATTTCGGCAAAGGTGCCGAGAATAGAAACATCAAGGAAAACCACCGACGCTGCCACACGCGCGGAAACATACAAAAGTCGAACGGTAGACTAGATGTTACTGTGCGATATCTAGCGAGTTTACCAGTTTAAAAAAAACAACAAAAAAAAAACAACAAACATATGTACAGAAACCATTATGACGATAATAAGAAAATATTACTGTAGTATTTTTATAGCTTAAAAAAAAGAAGTGGAAATAATGGATCTCACAGTTTTTAGGGTAATAAATGGCTGTATTAGAGGAGTAATTATGGCTGTATTAGAGGAGTAATTATGGCTAGATACGCTACTTAAGGACTTCAGAGTTTCAAGAAAATTATTGTAGAATTCGTGCATAATTATACGTACTTTCCTGCCAAGACCCCCCCCCCCCTTTTTTTTTTTCAATCATTTTCGCTTAGCCTGCGCACCGTGACGCAAAATCTCACAAATTTTACCAGCCCTCACTTACCCTCAATTTTGACGCTAGACATGAATGCCCCCCCCCCCCCCCCGCATTGGACAATATGATGGAGGTCTGCGATGTTAAATAATAACATTTTGATGTAACGAAATGAATAAATTTTTCTAGGGTGTTAATAATGATAACCGATATCCTAGGCTATAACGCAATCATCTAATCGTCTTCTCACGTTGTAAGCCTTCTTCCATGTGATCCTTTAAAAAAATATCTAAACTTATACAATTTGAGGACCATCGCTCTCCCCCCCCCCCCCCCCACCCCAATAGCCTCGCACCATCGTCTATCACTCGCCCTGCTTCCATCGACTCATGAAATGATGACAAGGCAAACACCGGAGATCAACAGCAATAACGGACATGCGTAAAACGTCGGATCCTGTCCTCGAGATTACGCGGTCGAGAACAGCGAAAGACCAGCCGTCGCCGTGGAACATGGTAGTAGCAGACCCGGCTGTAAAACTTGTGAGAAAGCGCCAAATGCCGGACCAACTGAAGGAGACGTTATAACTTTTAAAAAAAGAAAAAAAGTGGTTGGTGGGGGGGGGGCAGAATTATACGCCCCTGAGGTGAGTTTCATTAGTGCTGGGCGCGGGCTCAGTGCGGCTATTACACACGGAGGGATGGGGGATAAGAAGGAGCGTGGACCTGTAGAAGAGGTTGCCTCTGGAAGATAGGGCACACTCCCACGTCATGTTGGCGCAGTGGTTCTAAGACTCGAGCCATCGGCTTCACACGCAACTGATCGCTCGCTTCTCATACAGAATCTAGGAAAGTCTAATATGATAACGAGTAGAAACGGTTTTCTAGCAATGTTAAAAAAAAAAAAAAGCTTTACACAAGTGCAGTGCCACCCACGTTTACGGCACACCACCAACACGGCACTGAGCATAAATGGACTCATGTCCATCCTAAACCCTCAATTTTCGTTACAACACAAGGGTCGGTAACCTATAACACGTGTGCCCGATATGACACGCACAGCGACTGTCAAAGAGACGCAGAAGACTACTACCTTTTTCAAAATAAAAAATAAAAAAAGATAATTCTAACAAGTGTTACTTAAGGTGTTGGAACGCTGATTGAATCAGACAACCAACCTCGTGATGGAACAGTTTCACCAAAGATAGTTGCTGGCCCATGACGTAACACATGTCCTGGGGATATTCCTTTAAGGTTGATTTGCACATAGAAGCGCAACTTAACTTCTGGCTTATTTGTTGTTGTAGTTGACATTGATGAGCCACGGGGTTGGAATGTTTCTTGGAGGAAATTTCATTTCATAACCGGCAAATTTGACTCTAAAATAAATGAGTAATTGTATTTATAACTCTAATTTTGTGACAGTAGTTTTGTTTTAGTTGTTAGGATACAAATAATTGTTATTTTGTTATAGTTTTTTTAAAAATATTGATAATAAATGCCTTTGTCTAGATATTAACTTGTTGAAAATTTGTGTCTTGTCATTTTTCCGACGAAATTTGTGTGCTCAAAATGAGAGCCCCAACTAATCCAAGTTTGAGCCCCGCTGATGTCCTCTGAACAAGGCACGGATTTCCGATAAGGCTCGACTTGATGGGGCAGCGTGAGCGTGCCATTAAATGGAGGAATGAGTTCTTTTATCGGAGCAAATGGACCAGGAGAGGTCCTTCTCCGTCATCGCAGGGGACGCGATCCCAGCACTTACCTAGGTTATTCCCTCTTTGTTGTCCAACCACAATCTTGCACACGGCTATTAATGGACTTCTGTTTCTTTTTTTTTGCTGTTGTGGTTGTGGTCTTGTCGACTTCCAACCCTAAAACTTGCAGGTAGTGGTATGAGGCAATGTTGATCTTTATTTAGGATCATAACTTGCATTTGGGTTCACGGTTTGGAAAAAGAAAAGACATTGAAATTATAATGTATACAGAAGACTTTAAAAACCTATAAAGATACAAATACAGTTTAATGAATGATACAGGGACTCGCTTCTTTTGTCGGACGATAACGCGAGTTCTCCAAATTAGATGACTGCTGCTTTCAATGAAATACTTCACTTCAGTCGCACGTTATGCTATACATATAGGCTGCACAACGAAAATAAACTACCACAAATTATATCCGAATAGCATTAGTCAAAATGGACCCGAACATGCAGCGCCGCCATTCGCACCCGGGTACCATTAGGCTCAAGGCTATTCGGGTGTCATTTGTGGTAGTTAATTTTAGTAAAACTGAAGAAGTAAGATTACAAAATATAGTACATTCAATTATCTTTCATTTGATACCTCATTTGGTTTTACAAACCCAACAATAATATTTTAAATCGTTTTTTAATCCCAACCTCTCACTTCTGGTACCCGGGTACCAATAGCCACTTCGATTAATATATGGCAGGCCTGCACAGCGCAAAATGTAAGGCGTGCCGTAATACTTTATGAAAAACTTGTGCGGGCCATAATACGTTATGAAAAACTTGTGCGGGCCATAATACGTTATGAAAAGCTTGTGCGGGCCGAAAGATAATAGGACCGGGGGGGGGGGGGGGCCATTAAGAAAATAATAATAATAATAAAGAATATTTCGGTACTTAGCGGGTCGCCAAGTGCGTGCTGGCGGACCACATGCGGCTCGCGGGTCGTATGTTGTGCAGGCCTGATAAAAGGTATCGATAAAAGGAGTTTTTATAAGTGCAGATCGCATTGTCACAGCTTAACTGACGATAAAATAGGCCAAGTGATGGTGCCAAACTATATCCAAATGACTGATCTAAAAAACAAAATTTCTTTGACTGTTCTATAAAAAATTTTATCCAACCGACGCCCTCGATCTTATAAATTATGTCAATGTGAACATTTTTTTCTTTAAAACCCGATTTCTAAAACCGATAAACAGTTTTCCAGTCCAAAAAAAATAAAGATAATATAGCATCCTTAATCTTTATAAACTTTTTACTTAACTATACAGATGACTTAACCTATATTAACTTTTAACTTAACTATACAGATGACTTAATCTATATTAACTTTTAACTTAACTATACAGATTAATTAATCTTTATTTTGCGACTGTCGTGATATCAAAATACCTACAGTACGTATAGGCAGCGGTGTATTGCCAAATTCGTAACAAAGGGTTCGCAGTTAGTATGTCCCCTTATGCCATATCGGTCACCACCACAGTCAGGCATATTTATTATTTTAAACTAACGGTTCGCACGAACCTGACCGAACCGGCTCTAAACCACCGCTGCATATAGGCTTCCTCAGTTACGACAATAGAACCATAGTAACAGACAATTAGTGGGGTTTGTGCACGGGCTTCAAAATGCCCTTAATTAATGGCTGATTTCTCTTTGAGTTTGTTCATCAACTTGCTGTTTTAAAAAAAAACAACCTTGATGAATACAGCCTTGATGAAAAGATGCTCAGAAACATATATGACATTTACATACGCATATAAGGTTACACGAAAAGTTTTGAAGAAAAAATGTTTTCATATTAGATCAAATTTTTTTTTTTAAAAGGAGGGGTGGGGGGGGGGGGGAAGGGGTAAGAGGGAAGAGGGGGTTATACATGACTTCTTATGACTAGATTTTTAATTGGCAATTCTTGGTCAATTCCAGTAAAGTATGACATTTACCAAAGGGTTCTCTGAAAATACAATAATCATGTCGTATTTACTGTATCGCTTACATTTACGGACCAAAAACAAAGAAGAAGTAAAATGGAATTTCATGATGTCAGGACCTTGCGCTGAAATTGTCACCAGTCTTTTTTTTTCTTTTTGTCATATCTCCCACTCCTCCTGGGGGGGGGGGGGGGTGGTGGCGGGTGGCGGCGGTTGGGGGGGGGGTGCCTTGAAACTCAATAATGTTGACTGTTAGTGGCAACACTGTAACTAATGCAATTTTATTGCTTCTGCTGGGTTCTCACAGATAATAAATCCTCCTGTTTTTTTTTGTTTCTTTCCCCTCATCACGAAATCTTAGTTTAATTACATGGACAATTATAAAAACCCGAGCTTCGGGCGAAGGGGAAAACTCGATAAACTCTCGACAGGTGGAGATAATTTATAACGATATGGCTCTCATAATATATGCATTAATATGTGAGACGGATGAGAGCGACTCAAACGAGGCTGTGACGTCAGGAGGAGACCGAGCGCAAATGAAAAAGGGGGGAGGGGGTGTATCGGGGAAATGAGGAGTTTTGCCTCGCTTTGAGAGTAAGAGGAAGATTTACGGAGCTTTCCTTCCAGTGTATGTGTGTGTGTGTGCGAGCGTGTGTGCTCTCTCCTTCCTTATCACGTGCTCGGGGAGAAGTCAACACGGTTACGTGCCGATATCAGCAGCGAGTCCAAATTGAGGGCTTATCTAGTGGGCCCCGAGTGACACAACCACCCGGAGATTCTCACTCAATAAAATTGGGGGAAAACGCGCAGGGCCGGCCTTACAGCTATGGCTTCGGCTTACAGCTACGGCTTCGGCTTACAGCTACAGCTTCGGCTTACAGCTACGGCTTCGGCTTAAAGCTACAGCTTCGGCTTACAGCTACGGCTTCGGCCTACAGCTACGGCTTCGGATTACAGCTACGGCTTCGGCTTACAGCTACGGCTTCGGCTTACAGCTATGGCTTCGGCCTACAGCTACGGCTTCGGCTTACAGCTAGGGATTCGGCTTACAGCTACGGCTTCGGCCTACAGCTACGGCTTCGGATTACAGCTACGGCTTCGGCTTACAGCTACGGCTTCGGCTTACAGCTACGGCTTCGGCTTACAGCTATGGCTTCGGCCTACAGCTACGGCTTCGGCTTACAGCTAGGGCTTCGGCTTACAGCTACGGCTTCGGCTTACAGCTTCAGCTTCGGCCTACAGCTACAGCTTTCAACTTCAGATTACAGCTGCGGCATTACAGATCCTTCTTACAGCTGCAGCTATGCGGTACTTCGTACAGCTGTGACGTTCAGCTCTGGGCTCAGTTCTAACAGGACGCTTTCAGGCATGCACACATTTCAACTTTATTTTTTTAAACATGTCGTACACATTTAATTTCTACAACACTTTCCACACACACGACGAAGATCTCTTCATTCAACTCATCCTAAAAACAAAAGAAGAGACAGACACACACTCACACACACGCACTCACAAATGAACATGGATTGAGTGAGGCGAGCTTTATTGTATCCTATACAACAGTGGTTCTCAACCTGTGGGTCGCGACCCCTATGGAGGTCACGCGATCCTTTCCCAGTTGTCGCCTAAGACCATCTGAAGACACATATCTAATATCTACAGTTATGAAGTAGAAACAAAAATAATTTTATGGCTGTGAGTCGCCACAACATGAGGGACTGTATTGAAGGGTCGCGGCATTAGGAAGGTTGAGAACCACTGCTTTAACAACAATATTAATTGTTATTTCACATCACAGACTCGCAAATCTTTTTGCTAAGGATTTCTGCTGGTAATCGTTTTTTTTTTTTTTTTTTTTTTTTTTGTTTGTTTTTTTTCTTTTGGTGCGCATATACAATCTTATGTTATGCCTCGCTCCTGTGTCCGCGTTCGGATCTCGTAGCGGGGCGTTACTCTCGCGGCGGTAGTGACAACAAGGTAATCATATTAAGGTTCGTTACCTCGGCGAGGACAATACGAATTTTCATCTGACTCGCTTTTCGATCACGGTGTTATCTCGACCACAGGACCTAATCGCGGCGGTCGCCCTCAAAGGGGAAAATCTCCGTGTTGGCACCGCTCCAGGGAAAAGGATGAATTAATACGGTCATTAAAACACAAGACGGGCTTACGTTGATAAAATGGCAAAGCGTTAGATCATAGGCTTGAAAACAGAGAGGGAGAGAGGGGGAGGGGGTGTGGAGGGTGCATTTTTTTACGGGCACGTGTTCTGTATTAATTTTTTGTTGTTGTAATCTCGCGTTGATCTCGTTCAAGATGGGGGATGAAACCTACGTACTCACGCTGACATTGTTTGTTTTGATCTGGTACTCAATGCTTTGGAGATTAGCCTTGTGTCTGCCATAACAGTCCGTGGGTCGATAGAGAGAGAGAAAGAGAGTGCAGTAGAGTTACAGGTAGTTCTAGTGTCATGACACAGATAAATAAGGACGCCTTAAGCATGATGTCTTTTAATTTTTTTTTTTAATTTCACTGCTGTAGTATGTATTAACTCGCCGATCAAGCAGAGGCGTAGCTAGAGTGTTTGGCTCCCCCGGGGGACAAGATTCAATTGAAAGCGCCCAACTTTCTTTTTTTCTTTCAACCCTCAAACCCGTTTATCTTCTTCAATAAAATAATATCAAAGCACGTTTTGGCGCCCTAACCAGTCTGGCGCCCAGGGACATCTTTCCCTGCCCCCCTTCTTGTTACGCCTCTGCGATCAAGGGACGTCTTCAAAATCCATTTTAATTTTTCCATATAAAATAATAGACAACAACTAAAACCAAAGTTATTGGTATAAATCCTTTATATGTATTTAAGTTTGCACTTTTGTAATTGTGCATGGTTTATCTTTTATGTAATTGTACGGGATTGATCATTTATGTATTTGTAGATACTGAATCTTTGATATGGGAATGATTTTTATCAAACTAGGTGTATGTAAAACCTATAAGACTAAAGGAATATTTAAATCCCAAATACGTCACAAATACAAAGCACATAGCTACATCTACACAACTAATCTCCACACCAAAACACGCACCCACTGGGCAAATTTGAAAGACGAAAGAACGCGTCTATGCGCCAAGTTTGAGATCGATAGCATGACGGGAAGTGGGTCAAGCCGTCCAAAGATGTAGCCAGAAAGAAACACACGAACAAAAGCGAAGTTGATAGGAACTATTTTAAAAGACATTAACGTATCATTAAGCAACTACGGCACTGAATCGTATTGCTGTGTGGCTTTATGAAAACCAACAAAGTATAATAAATGAAGGACTGAGTTCAAGCTGTGTTAAGGAAATAACAGAACAAGGTATGTAGAAGCTTGAAATATATAGAAAGACAGGACAATGAAAGATGAACTCTTCGGCCCGGAGCCTTCCTCAGCGCTCTTTTTTTTTTATGTCTTCCACATACATTGTTCTTCTATGTAAAAAAAAACACAAATCAATCATGCAATAAATAATGACACATCGCTATCCATTGCAGAAAATTGGATGTTGTGTATCACGAGTGGTGAGATGTCGGTAATTATGAAGGATTTGTGAAATGTGTGTGTTGTTGTTGTGTTTTGTTTTTTCAAATTTTTTAAAGACGTTTTCCTGAAATTGTGTAGGGTGGGAGAAGCGCATTTCTCCCCGACCTGACACACTTTTACTACACTAATGATGCGACATTACTGTGCAGCACATGACAATGTTTTGTGCTCTTTTTTGACTGAAGCAAGAAATTACAAAGTGAACCGATGACTGGTAGATTAATACTAACATGCTTACTTGTTGCCGGTGATGGATATGAGGTTTGGGCGGCGAATAAGCCCATACCAATGATTTTAGCTACGCGGCAGTGGGAAAGCCGCTCCTAGGCAATTGTTTTCGTCGCAACCTTCCGTCCCGACCGAAAGACTCCCTGGGCGGTGGGGGTGGTAACGCAACACCTTCCCTCCGGAGTGGAAGAAAAGCCGTCCAGACCTTTTGGAGAGTGGACCGCGAACGCTTTAAACGCAGCGTTCTCGGTCGACCGGACGTCCCCCAGGCCAGGAGGGAGGTTCCCGGCGCCCTCTCCTATGCGACACTGGTAGATTAGCAAGCATGCGTGCCATTCATTCGTGGATATACGTGTCAATTTATTCACAGTTTTGCTGTTGTTGTTGTTGCTGTTGTTGTTGCTGTTGTTGTTGTTGTGTTTTAACCAAGTTCTTCACGCCTGTAACAGGAGAGATACAAGTATGCAAAAAGCTGAAATGTAAATTAATTATCTCGAAATATTTGTTATTAAAATAACGAAAGGGGCGAGAATCAACTGGATGGCATTGGGGACTTAAGCGTACGTTTGTGATGTCGATGTGCACAGAGGCTGGGTGAAGTCAAGTGAAGTGTCTGGGGTAGTGTGAAATGTCTGAGGCAGTGTGAAATGTCTGAGGCAGTGTGAAATGTCTGAGGCAGTGTGAAATGTCTGAGGCAGTGTGAAATGTCTGAGGGAAATGTAAAAAAATAAATATTGTCTAAAGATTTGTAGATCTTCAGTATGTCCCAGATACACGCAATTTTAAGAGCATAAATTATATTTGGACATTTTTAAATAGTTATATAAATATATACATAAGAAAATAAATAGTGTCTTAAAAAAATATAAATGAAAACACATAATTTCCTTTCTTTTAATTTATAAATGTTTTGAAAACCTTTATTTCAAATAATGCCACATTTAAAAGAGAAAGTATTCCAATTATTATTTGTTTCCTTAACGCAATAAGATTACTCTGAAAATTATTTTAATAACTAGGTGAAAGTTATTGTATTGTGCACATTTTATAAGTGTAGTGTGTACGTAAAGAAGTTAGGGGGCCTAACACTAACAATCTGAAAAAAAAATGAAATCAAAGAATTAAAAATAGGATCACCCATTCGACTGTCGAGAAAATTACAACGTCAAAATTAATGTTACTTTAGCATCATTCGGGTTATATCCTTGAATGTGTACAATACAGGTTACTGCAGACGTCATTTATGTGTTCCCCTCTCTCTCTCCGTCTCTCTCTCTCTCTCTCCCTCTCTCTCTCCCTCTCTTTCTCTATCCCTCTCCTTTCTCTCTCCCTCTATCTCTCCATCTTTCTCACCCTCTCTCTCAGTCTCTCTCCGTCTCCCTCCCTCTCTCTCCATCCCCTCCCTCCCTCTCTCTCTTCCTCTCTCTCTCCCTCTCCCTCTCTGTCCCTTACCCCTCCATCTCTCTCTTCCTCTACCTCTCTCTCTCTCCCTCCCTCCCCTTTTCTCTCTCTCATTGTATTTCACTCTGTCTCTCACTCTGTCTCTCACTCTGTCTCTCACTTTGTCTCTCACACTGTCTCTCGCTCCCTCTCTCTCTCTCTGTCTCTCTCTCCCTCTCTCTCTCTACCCTCCCTCCCTCTCTCTTCATCTCTCTATCCCTATCTCTCTCTCCCTCTCTCTCTCCCCTCTCTTTCTCTCTTCCTCTCTCTCTCCCTCTATTTCACTCTCCCTCTCCTTTCTCTCTCGCTCTCTCCCTCTCCTTTCTCTCTCGCTCTCTCTCTCCGTCTCTCTCTCTCCGTCTCTCTCTCGCTCTCTCTCCGTCTCTCTCTCCCTCTTTCTCTCCCGTCCCTCCCTCTCTCTCTCCCCCTCTCTCTCCGTCCCTCACTTCTCTCGTGCGTGTTAAGGTTTAGACTTGCATCTACCGTGTACCACTGTTGCCACAGTATCCACATTGAGAGGTACGTGTATCTACGGTGTCTGAATGTACACGCTTAATGGTGGTTCGTGTGACTGATAGTTACGCTACGCAGACATTTAGTATTTTGGAAGACTGCGGTAAGTAGTTTGGTATGGCTTAGTATTAGTATAGATCACGTGGTGTAGGTGATTTCCTTATATATTTCAGGAGTAGACACCTTTTATTAGTGTTGATCCTAGTGCGAGACATCATTACAAGCACGTGGCCGTGTTTACGGCGTACGGATGCCAATACGGAGCGGCGACCAGACGCAAGAAGGAGACAATGACAATCCTTGACCACAGGACAGAACCTTACGTAGTAGAGAGGCGACAGTCATACACGACTTTGCTGTAAAGATGTGTAGCGTCTTGTTTGAACTGTATTGTGACTTACTTATACATGTTCTTTAAATTATTATGTTTACATGACAGCCATCCATATTTCATAGCATATCTTATAGGGTAGTTCTCAATCATATTTCATTCATAACCCGTGGTGTATTGGTTATATATTTCATATTATCTTTTGGTCAACTCATGGTAAATTTTATTAATAAATTAGATTTCGTCACTTTAAGTTAAATTGAGGATTCATTTTTTATTGTATTGTTATTGTGTTTCTTTGGGCACATCAAAACAAGGTGGTGTCAGAATCATTGTAGAATTTATACAAAGTTTTCACTTAGCACAAGGGAGCTCGTGACATGTATTTACAGTATAAATACTAGACATAACCCGCGAAAGAATGCGTAAACTTCTCGGTACGAATGTTATTTGACAAAGAATGCATTCAAGAAACGCACTTTTCTAAGAATCCCAATTAGTTCCAATTTCTGGGAATTTTATTTTGAGATTCTTTTGAACACAGCGTTACAGCCACGCATATATTCTTAAACAATTATTATGTGGGATAAACCCTTCCATGTCCTGGTCTCACATAACTCATTTTCTGCTATGTCGGTATTTTATTATTAGGCTAACTTTCGAGCGAGTTGAGGAAAGCCGGGCCATAGAGGAGTGTTCTCGCCCTAATATCTGGAGGAGTTCTAATTGACCTGGGCCTTTAATTAGGGCCATAAATAACACAGGAATAGCTTGATTAGACATCAGTGAGAGAGATTTGGACCCACCCAACACCCCAGCCCTTCAGTCAAATGTGTGTGGGCGCACGGCTACGCCCCTGAGAAATCTTCTTTTTATTTGCTTCCAGCTCATGTACAATTTTATTTCATTGGAGATCACACAGAATACATTTTTTTGTTTAGCTGTTGTTGTTTTTTTGGGTGGGGGGGGGGGGTATTTCTTTTTTTGAATGTTTAAACAATATAGATATCTACTCGGGATGCGAGCTCATGGTCCAACAATTCCTTTAGAAATAAACTCGATGGACTCTTTTACATTTGAGCGCCTCTTTATTACAACAAAAACACAGAAATAATGGCCACAGCTTTCTTTGGGAACCGTAACAAAATATTGTTCGTCCCGCATGATCTGTCCGCTTGACGGGATTGATGGCAATAGGTTAATGTCACCAGCACGATCTGTCCGCTTGATGGTATTGATGGCAATAGGTTAATGTCACCAGCATGACAGTGCATGTTTGATAGTACTATCTCTTTGCAATATTTCAAAAGTGCTTTATTAAAACTTAGCCTGGTGGGATTTTTTAAATAAATTTATTTCTTTTGCTGATACAGATATAAATTGGGTATTTACCAGTTGTACAATCCGAGATATTTAAGTTCACCACTGAAGATTGCCTTAAGTAGAATGTGTGTACATAGGGTCTACACTTTTAAATGCTGAGAAATGCACGAATCAAACCGAGACACGAAGCCACCATGGCATTGACTTTCTAAAGACAAGATTTGATACTCTTAACGTGTCCACGCTCTTAAATGTTTTGAAAGTTCGCTATATTAATAAATTAACGTGAGCATTTCTGGGTATGTGATACTTGGTTTCAGTCGGTTCACCCGAACATGGCCTGATGACGTAAATTCGCTAATGCTCAGGTGAAAGATTCGCTGCTTGCAGTACGACAGTCGAGGCCTATATTTTAGAGACATAGTTCAATGGCGTCTCCCTTGTCCGGCAGTAATGGGTGTAGGGCGGGGGGTACTTAACCACGCCAAACTGGTTCGGGAGCAAGGCGGGTATGAATGGCGGACGGGCGTGCTCCAGTCTCGGCCTCTTGCCGGTTTTGTCCCAGCTGTCTGGCCAGAAGTCTCGGCCGACCTCGCAATCGTCGTCCTGGCTTTTTGGCTTGACGTCTTTGGATTGTTGGGCTCCTTTGTAAAGCGGCCAGCAGAGATCTGCAGTAACGGACGAGAGATGTTATGGTCAGCCATGTAGACTAAAGTGAACATAGTTAAAAGTATTTTCAATGTCACAGATAGGATAATAATAAAATATGTCCAATATCGGTCATTTAAAAAATGAATTTTTTTGTTGTTTTGTAATGCTTAAATAAACTCATCTAATGTCTAAATGTTCCCAAACATGTGTTTTAGCAATATTAGTAAGGACACCTATGGTAATAGATGTCAACCCTGATTAATACGGTAAGTAAAGAAACACATACACAATATTGCTAAATAAAAAGAAAAAAAAGCAACTTACATTGCCAAAGAACCAAAGGGAAATAAAACTTGATAATGAATGTTGCCCATTTAAAAATTGCATTAGGGAAATTTACGACCCCACCCCCCCCCCCCCTCACTTTTTTTTTGTTTTGTTTTAAAGTCACTAGTTTGTTAAAAATGTTGCTGTATACCTTGCTACAAGGAAGAGATTAATATCTAAATTATTCGAGATTTGAGTTAAATTTTCTTGGCTTCTTGCCAACCGATTCAGGAGTTAACTACAAGGGGAATAATCAAGTATATTTGAAAAAGAAAAACATCACGATAGAGTAGTCCCCGCTGAATCGTCTCGTAAGTGTTGATCTATGTTGTGGGCTACTTAAAACTTCTGTGTGTAGTTTTTAAATTTTATCCTTTGTACAGGAACTTGTGGTGCGATGCCGTTTTGAAGACAACGATCTCACACTAAATGCTAACTATCGCCCAAATGACTCACGGTCCCGTCTGAGCGGAGGGGCGGGCATGGACGGAACGATGCGGTCTTGGGGGACGGGTTTGAGGATCTGACCATCCTTTGAGCATCTCCACCAATCGAATATCTGGCCCGAGTGTTCACGGGGGTTCTCGTGGTGACAAGCTTGAGGACAGCAGCTCTCCATGGCAGCTAAGTTGTGGGTGGGTGGGGTCTGGGGGGTGAATGGTGCTGGTATGGGACGATGGGATCGTGGCTAGAGTATGAGATTTGGGGAACTATCGTAGCGGAATGGGTCAGGATTGTCTGGAGAGATTTCTTGGGTTATGTTGGAATGATCCGGGTGTTTATATCGGGAGCTATTGCAGTGGAAGATGGCGTGATGCAGATCGAGACTCGATGATGGTGTCAGGACGGAGTTCCTGGGGTGTCATCAAGGGAATTGGGGGGGGGTCATATGAAAAGGCCAGCAGGGTGGTGCGAAGTTCAGAAGTCAGAGATTCAGGGAATATGCTGTGGACTACAATTATTATTTGTTATTACGAAAAAAGATAATAATTTTAAAAGGATGCTGAAGGAGAAATATTTTACGACTTTGTAACTTAAAAATAAAATGAGTAATTAAAAATTTAACCAAATTCTATTAGTGTTCTTGTTTGTCAGCGAATATAGAGTCATGTAAATTAAGAAATTTAGTTGCAAATTAATATTTATATTTGATAAATAATTATATGTTTTTAAAATCTAAATATATATATATATATATATCTTTTTCTTTAAACTTCACATGTTTATCACATTAAAAACTATAGAAATTGGAACTTTTTGAACAGAGCTCTAGAACAAGAGACTGTCAGAATGATTGCTTGTAATATTTGCGAAAACATTGGACGTTACGATTTAACCGTGATGCTCTTGCCCAATCTTAAGAAGCGTGCCCTTTATCCGTCCGATAGACGGCAGCAATATGTTGCATGGGTTTTCCATCATAAATCTATTCAGAACTAGAGGGTGCCCTTATGTTAAATTCTTGTTAGGTGGTCCGAACAATGAGGCCTTGCATTTACTATCCAAACTGTATCTTAAACGAAATGTAAATCCAAAGCTGCAATATCGTTATTTTATCTTGTAAATTCGCATTTTTTACCATTCTAGTACTTACCAAGGAGCCATGTCAAAAATATTTGGTTTCAAAGGATGCTTACATTGGTGCAATACGGAGTGCGCTTCTCTGTGGTGCGTAAATAGGAGCTTAGTTCGCATCGCCAAGCTTATCGAGAGGGTGAGGTTACATAAAAGACTTACTAATTAAATTAATTTTATTATGAAGTATTTGTTTTTGTTCCTTTGAGAAAAAAAATACTTTATAGATTATGATAATTTGTTATTAAAATCTTTTGGAAAATAAAATCTTATTTTTATTGGATAGTCTCTCAATATTCATGTCAGATTTCAGACCTTAAGAGTTAGGGAGACATAGATCCTATAAGAAGACATATATAGGAAGACATCGATACGAAGACATCGAAAGTAAGACATCTAAAGGATGACTTACTTCATTTCATGGTTGTCAAGGGTGTGATAATCACTGTTGTTATGTTTGGTATGGAAAATATGTTTAGTGTAGAGATTATATGTGTAGCTGTATCTATTGTGTGAGATAGTTGTGACGTATTTGGGTAAAGGGAAATGACGTGTGGTTTTGTTGTTATGGTGAATTGATGACCGTTGTAGAATATTCACGGTGTAGCTGTTTTTGTGGGTTGAGGATTTCGGCTGGATTTATCGTTAAGGAAGCGCCTTGATTTCTTTAACGAATTTGATTTTGGGTACAGTATACATCACTCCGCCGTGTTGTGATGATGTATAATAAACGTATATCGTGCAACAAGATATTCAGTGTTTGGTGTATTGGCATCAGTTGAAATGGTCCGTGTGACGAAGTGAGAGACAATAATATCCAACAAGTAAGCATCTGACACCAAAGGTTAGATGAACACTCGAAATAAAGGGACTACATTTCGACAATGAACGTTCTTCATTTGCCAAGCCCTTATTTGAGGCCCGCACAACACACGGCTCGTGGGTCGCATGCGGCCCGCCAGCACCCACTTTGCGGCCCGTGAAGTAACGAAATATTCTGTACTATTATTATTTTCTTAATAGCTTTCCCCTTTGTCCCATTCGCTTTCGGCTCGCTCCGGTATTTCATAAAGTACTACGGCCCGACTTCCTTTTTTGGTTGTGCATGGCTGCCCTATTGTATACCGTCAGTTGTAATGAGCCCATTCTAAAGTTAGCCGTGTTCGATAGCTTTCATTTCCATCCGTTAATTGAGTGCATTGGTGATGTCACGTCACGGAGGTCACTCAGCAAGTTGAAACTTAACGATGACAAAACGGAAGCACTCCTCATTCACAATCACAAATCATCCTCTACCTCAGCACTCCCCACCTCATTTCAATTAGGTTACTGCAACATACAGTTTACATCCTCTGCTAGGAATCTTAGTTATCTTCTTTCTAACAAAATGTCTCTCGATAAGCATATCTCTCAAATGTGTCGCTCTGCATACACCGCTATCCGTCAGATCAGCTCCATCCGCCACTACCTCACAGTCAGTGCAACAAAAACCCTAGTCTGTGCTCTTCTTCTTTCTCGTCTTGACTGTTGCAACTCTCTTCTGTCAGGTTCACCAAAAGCACTTCATAGAAACTCTACAAAGGGTTCAAAATTCAGCTGCTAGGCTAGTAAAGGCAAAAAAACGTGATCACATCACAGCACTACTTCATTCACTTCATTGGCTCCCATTACAAGCACGGATTGATTACAAAATCTCTATTCTCTGCTACAACTTTTTATCGTATTCCTGCCCTTCCTATCTAACCAAACTTCTTTCTGTCTATTCTCCACTTCGACAATTTCGCTCCTCCGCAGACGGGCGTATTCTTTCTGTTCCCAAGACATACACTAAAATATACGATGAAAGCTCGTTCTCTTTCTACCCCCAACCCCCAAACAATGGAATTCTCTTAAAGGGTCGCGTCACTAGGAAGGTTGATAACCACTGTGTTAGAGGCTATTCCATAATACTTTTTTGTTAGAAGTTCTGACGATTAAATGCACACAATCACAACAACGGTAAAAGCAATTTAATTATTTTTAATCTTTCCACATGAACTTAACTAAGATTTGTAAAACTAAAACTGAAAACAATTCATTGAATAGGATTTATAAATACAACAGTTTGTTGAATCTTGTATTAGTAACTAACCTGTAAATGAGACACATGTGTTTCACAGATGGATAAAAATGTTTCAAGAACTAAAAAGTTGTATATAAGTCAATATCACAGCTGCTTTGTTAGTTTTTTTTAAAACATGTACTTAAACAAATGGTTCTCAGACTGGGGGGAATTCTAATTGGTGTTGGTGTCTCTGCGCTGATGTAACACTATTGATTTGATTATACACATGATCAGAAAAGACGCTGTTTTAAAGGACCGACAAAATAGCAGCACCTTAATTTTATAGACACCGTTTTATTAGTGCTCGACATACATCACAACTGAACATTACATGAATGCTGCTAGTTAAAGAACGTAACAAAATTACCTTTTTAAGTGTACATGGCAACAATGGCTGATATGTTTATAGGAGAATATGTAACTTCAAATACTATTTAAATGAATTGGGTAATTTTTACGCATGAATCTGAATTAGTTTATTAAGTAATTTTTGTTGTTGTTTCTTCCACTAGACTAGAGCACATATGTAGTTTTTTTTTTGTTGTTTTTTACTGTGACAGTCAAAAAACATGTTAATGTGTACAGCCGATGAACCACCAACATCATTCAGCCGATGTTGTATAGATAACTAAACATTCAGACATCTTACGTCATCGAGACGTTTAGGTTATAACCGAAAAGGTCAAAGTTAAAAGGTCGTTCTGATGGTGACCTTTGCCGGGTCAGCAGTCCGGGTGTTGAAGAGAGTCTCATTGCAGTAGTTCGTGTACGGCGGAGGATGTCCAGCCACCCCCCACTTGTTGGGCATCTTGGCCGGCACCCAGGCGGGACGTTTGTGGGGGAGCCTTGGTGTTTTCTTGGCTCCCCCATTCCCCCTTGGTGTCAGTCCAAGGTCGTCATTCTCCTCTACAGCAGACACCACAATCTCGGGTCCTTGACACAAAGGCCAGTACAGACCTGGGATGAAAGAATGTAAACTATGTAGCAGGCGCTGTTAGTGGATGAATGTAGTACTCTCGGGGGTTAAAAGTAGCTTATTTCGAGATACAGACTGTTGAAACCCCCAAAACAGCCACTCCAACTTCAAGGGAAACAATCTAACGCAAAACAAAATATTTATAAACGCTGAGAGTTATCTACAAAACACCTTTTACCAATGAACGATGGAAAACACCTTATCATATCCGACATCGCCTGTGGTGTTAATTAAGAGAAAAGGTTGGCGCAATTTCTGAGAGCTCAACACAACACGTCACAGGTCACACGTGTGCGAGCGCAACTTAAAACTTTACATTGATTACAGCACTTGTGTGCTAACGTCATCAAGTGTTTAAACCGACATAACATTGTAATCTCACATCACACAAGTATCACACATGACACATGTATCACGTATTACACAAGCATCAAACATGACACAAGCATCACACATTATAAAAGTATCACACATTACACACGTATACCACATTACAATTATGACAAATTACAAGTATCACACATTACAAGTATCACACATTACAAGTATCACACATTGCACAAGTATCACACGTTACACAAGTATCAAACATTACACATCACAGTTTTGGTTTTATATTCCTCATTACATCTATGTCCTAACAACTTGATTCATTCAATCATAAGCCATGTCCTAACAACCTGCTTCATTCAATGATATAGTAGCAATGTCCTAACAACCTGAATCATTCAATCATATAGCAATGTCCTAACAAAATGATTCATTCAATCATATATCAATGTCCTATCAACATGATTCATTCAATCATATAGCAATGTCCTAACAACACGATTCAATCTTTCTTATAGTAATGTCCTAACAAAATGATTCATTCAATCATATATCAATGTCCTAACAAAATGATTCATTCAATCATATATCAATGTCCTAACAACATGATTCATTCAATCATATATCAATGTCCTAACAACATGATTCATTCAATCATATATCAATGTCCTAACAAAATGATTCATTCAATCATATATCAATGTACTAGCAACCTGCTTCATTCAATGATATAAAATGTGTTAATAACAAGATTTATTCAATCATCTAGCAATGTCCTATACAACATGATTCATTCAATCATATCGATGTGTCCTAAAAACATGATACATTCGATCATGTAGCTGTGTCCTAACTAGAAGATACATGTGTTTATTGAGCAAAACCTAAAAGCTATGTTCTAAAGTCCCCACTCTCCACATGTAAAGTCATGATTTCAACAAAGACTGGGATATTAAACTGTAAAACCTTCAGAATACTACATATTATGAAGAGCATTCGAATTTAAAAACAACTTTAAAAATGTTTGAATTTAACTCAGGGGAAGTACACTCGAAAAACCGATTCGCCTGAATTATATATTCCCGCTTACTTTATTACGCAGACCTGTTTACCCTCAAAATCTTAAAATCGTACAATATCATCACAAAATCGTTCAATGCATTATCTTAATAGTAAAAAAAACCAAACATTATATATAATGTATACACCTCAAAATCGTAAAGAGTAAACAGGTCTGATTACGCCTCTTTTTCTTTATTTTTTCTAAAATGTTGTTTGCAATTACTGTAAACTATATCAGTCAGTCAGATGTAATTTTAATTCAAAATGCCTTGAGAAACAATGCTATTTAAAAATAAAATTTTTAAAGTTAACAAATTTTTTTTAAAGCAACAGATTCTTCTTAGTGCACGTGAATAGGAAATTAGTAAAACACAGTAAGGTTAAACCTGATAAAAGGAACGCAACAAAACAACGAACGTGTCGGCAGGAAGCCTTCATCAGCGAACAAACAGAAAAACGAATAAAATTAAAAAATGTATCAAAAAATATAATGTTGCACTTAGCTTAGAAGTAGTGTCCAAGAGGGCAGCAAAAGATTTGTGGATAGCAGTGAATAGCTTGATCTCAAGTGTACAGTGCTATCGATGCAGATAGATACAGATCAATGATCGTCTATGGCAGCGGTTCTCAACCTGTGGGTCGCGACCCCTTTGGAGGTCGAACGACCCTTTCACAGTGGTCGCCTAAGACCATGGGAAAACAGCTTTAAGCATACAGTTGTGAAGTGGCAACGAAAATAATTGTGTGGTTGGGGGTCGCCACAACACGAGGAACTGTATTAATGGGTCGCGGCATTAGGAAGGTTGAGAACCACTGGTCTATGGAATGATTACCCCTTATTCTCGAAGTATTCTTAAGATACCACTACAGCAACAACGTGCGTCTCGTTGCACCACACTCAACAACACAGAGACTTACGGCGTGTAGCTTCATCCAGGTCGGCGTCTCCGTTGCAGTTGTCGTCACATCCGTTGGTGTCCGAGGTCAGTCCACCCCGACGGCCGTAGGTGGCGTCGGCGCTGTCTTCTCTGAAACGCCGCGCGTGCTCAAATGACGCCGGGAAGGGCGAGGGTGGGCGCCCCACGTAGCCCTCCTCGTTGCAGCGCCACCAGTCAAAGTCCGGGCCAATGTGATTGCATGAGACGTGGGGTATAGAGGAACTGGTCATCTTGGAAAGGTCAGCTGGACGGAGAAGATTGGCAAAAAATAAACCTTTCTCAAGATCATATCGTGTCTATATAATCTATTTTAAATCTTTATGGCAGTCCAACACTTTTAAACCACGAAC
The DNA here is from genome assembly GCA_964017045.1 of Omphiscola glabra. NCBI lineage: Eukaryota > Metazoa > Mollusca > Gastropoda > Lymnaeidae > Omphiscola > Omphiscola glabra. The sequence continues at coordinate 51,207,835 of OZ024794.1, read as the reverse complement.
ACAGTAAGAGGTGTGCTTCAGCAGAGATGCCTAGCATTTGATTGCTCCCGTAACCGTAATTATCATTATTATTATTGGTAGTTTTCTATCCCGTGGTACCCCAGCGGAGACATCTGGTCGACCGAAGACGCTGCGTTAAAAGCGTCCGCAGTCCACCTTCCTAGGGGCCGGACGGTAAATTAACGTCCTAATATTTCCCCCACCCGTCCCGGGGAAGCATCGGACGCCCTCTAAGAGGGATTCTACAGTGGGTTTCCACCTCGCAACTAATTCGCGAAGTAGCTGGGACGAAACGGTTGCCTAGGAGCAGCTTTCTCAGGGCTGCATATTTAGAAATCACCGGCCATAGGCTTCCACCACAGCCTATCGCCTCATATCCCTTAACGGCAACTTGTAATCATGATCCCTACCCTGTGTTTGCCTTTTCTTCCCCCTGTGAAGCATCACAGGTGGCAGCCCTTTAGGAGCCGTTTATTCCAGCAACTACCATGCATGTCCCTGTCTGCCACGCGGGACACGCAATGGTGGTAATGTGTCCCGGGTTAACGCCGAGGGGGTCGGTGGCCAGCGCTTCCAAATCGGCAAGCCACTACAGACTTGTCGACCGGAACCCCGGGAAGCCAACCACCCACTATCTCACTCACTCATATGGAAATGAATTTATTTTGTTGATATTAGTGCCTTGCGAATATAGTAACATCTAGAGTATAGAGATTATATAGATTATATGGATTATGAGTTCACATTCGAAGGATTTGTTACTTTCTATTATTACTATTTTTCACACCAAAATTCGATACAACTTTTTTTGTCTACGGCGTCTTAGAGCACCCACTTTGAACACGACATATTAGGCACACTGCACCTCAGATTTACACTTTGGTTGATAAATAATAACACATATAACAATAAATAATATTGATCCGAAATTGCAACAACTGACGTTGCATCCTCTTCACGCAGCTTTCGTTAACAATTAATCTGTTGAGTGCTAACCATGGTAAGCTGATATAAAGTACAGCCAATGTAGGATTGTTCAATATGTTACGAAAAAATTAATTAATGATCATGAACGTTTGCTTGAAACTGGTAACAGTAATGAAGAATGTTTAAATGAGCCATGTCCGAGTCTAACCAGATGAGCCACGCCCGAGTCTAACCAAATGAGCCATGTCCAAGTCTAGCCAAATGAGCCATCTCCGAGTCTAACCTAATGAGCCATGTCCGAGTCTAACCTAATGAGCCATGTCCGAGTCTAACCTAATGAGCCATGTCCGAGTCTAACTTAATAAACCATTTCAGAGTCTAAACTATGGAGCAATATCCGAGTCTAACTTAATGAGCCATATCCGCGGCTTACTTAATGAGCCTTGTTCGAGTCTAACCTACTAAGCCATTTCCGAGTCTAACCTAATGAGCCATATCTAAGTATAATCTAATGAGCCAAATCCGAGCCTAACCCCTAACCTAATGAGCCATATCCGACTTTAACCTAATGAGCCATATGCGAATCTAACCTAATGAGCCATATCCGAGAATTACCTAATGAGCCATTTGGAAAACCTAGCGGTCATGCTGGTTTTTTTTTTTAATTTATGAAAAGAATCTTTGAAACCTTATCAAGGAGAAACTCGAGGAACTTTTAGTGTTTGCTGTGTACCATTGAATTGATTTATGAAATTATCACTGTTACCGTGGTTCAGGTTATAGCAAACCTGTTTACTCTTACGATTTTGGCGTACAGTATACGATTTTGAGGATTATACATTATATATACTGTGTGTTTATTTTTTACTATTAAGAAATTGAATGATTTTGTGATGATATTGCACGATTTTAAGAGTTTGAGGGTAAACAGATCTGCGATAGCGTATTGTTTTGGAGTGCTTTGGCAAACGTACTGCTATCCGACAGTCAAAACGGGTAAATTTCTTCGATGTCATCCCGACTCAGAGAAACACGAGCAGACTCGTAACGAGCTGTTCCGGGTTCACTTTTAAAATTAATTTCAAAACTTGTTGTTGTTGTTTTTTAACTGTTCAAACTACTAGCGATGACCTCATTCGATGATTCTCGCAATATCTGTTATCGATATTCAGTAAATGGGATTGATCTATGAGTCGACGATAACTCGGCTCCGTCAGTGCCTAACCTGAAAACGCACGTTAAAGGTAAAGGGTCAAATGTCAACAATTCACTTTCTGTCGATGTCACTACTGCAATGGGTTTCAACACGCAGGCTTCTGGGTATATTCCTATGCCATACATTCCTGTGATTTAATCTTTAAAGCTTGTGTGTTTCCTAAATATCCCAATACAAAACCCGGATTCACCGAGGTCAAAGAAGGTCAGCTCGCTGGAGCGATCTATACACACGCGCGTAATGGCAAGGCGCTTGAAACAGCTACATTCATTTTCCTAGAGAATTCAATCCCTCGGGAAAAAAAGATTATTTTTAGATGCGTTGAGAAATATATCATTGCGACGCCTGGTACCCCTTTTCTACCATTCGTATAGAACCGTTTTAATAATATGTTTAGAAAAACTGATTTACGTTTATTCCATATTTGTTTGTCTACAGAAACTTTGAGGGAGAAGTAAATAACATCAGACACAAAATATATCAACATCTCGATCTGCAAGTGCAAGTGAAATTTTTGCCGTCCTATGTAACTCCGAGGAATTACTATTATACTTCAATAAGGAGACAATTGTTGTTCAAAAAAAAATATTTAACTATAACAGTTGATGTTGTCGCCATGGCGTTTCATCATGAGTGGGCGTGGTACAACCTCTACTTCCCCAACCCCGACGGCGCCCTCTGCCGGCAGCACATGAGCGACCAGGAGTGGCACCGCATGGCGAGATGGCGGGACTTTGAGTGGTTCAACAACGGCGGGACGGAGGCCAACAGGATCCTGACGTTCAACAGGGGCGGCATGCACCCTTACTACAGCGCTGACAGGTGCTCGCCCCATTTAGTAAGTACAACATCGAGGACATGCCTTGAGGTCTGATCTTGGACTTGCCTTGGGCACTGATCTTGGACATGTCATGGGTACTGATCTTGGACATGTCTTGGGCGCTGATCTTGGACATGTCTTGGGCACTGATCTTGGACATGTCTTGGGCACTGATCTTGGACATGTCTTGGGCGCTGATCTTGGACATGTCTTGGGCAATGATCTTGGACATGCCTTGGTCTCTGATCTTGGGCAATGATCTTGGACATATCTTGGGCACTGATCTTGGACATCGCTTTATCCATAAAGAAAACAGACTCTTGGACAAGGATGGAAACTGATGGACTATAGTGCCTTGAATAATTCAATTTTACGATTTCCACTTTGAAAAACTACTTTTTGTTATTTAATTATTGAGCAAATAAGTTTACTTGGATTAGTTCCGGGATACATGTTATGCTTGCCGCAGTGGTACATGGTCGTGGGGTTGCTAGAGCAGACTGTTTTTGGCCTGGAAACACAAGCCTCACGACTGTAAACCTGCACACAGTTAAGGAAGAAGTCTACTGACGTCTTCTTTTACGATTCATTTGTTGCCAAGGTCATGAACGGTCTTATGTCTGGGGTTACGAACGGTCTCGTGTATGGGGTTACGAACGGTCATGTCTGGGGTTAAAGCCCTCTCATGTATTGGTCACAGACCTTTAGCTACATATCGCAGTCGTAAAATGTATTCCGACTTCACAACACAGGTTGCGAGATAGATTTTTTATTTTTTTTTATGACGCTATGGTCAATACTTCAGCGTGAACAGGTGAAAAATGGCGCAAATCACTGCCGGGGGGGGGGGGAGTGGGGGGCTTATCGAGAAACACAAAGACGCTTTATTTGACAGACAGTAGACATAACAACATACCAGGACTAGTTTAAAGTTATATTGGGGGCGATATTTTTCCTTAAATTAAAAGGCGTCATTTTCGGCCAATTGCAAAGGGGAGTTATTGGACAGGACGAAAAAAAAAGCTTAGCCCCCGGACAGGACGAAAAATGCTTAGCCCCCCTCCTCCCCCCCCCCCCCAAGGCTGCACTAACTATAGTAGGCTAGTTAGAGGATCATATTTCTTTAGTAAGGCACCACGTGATGTATATGTTGCTCGCAAGAAAAAGCTACCGGTCTTGTTGGCTTGTTAGTTATATTTTTATATTAAGTCACCATTTCCCTGACTTCCAGTGAAGCAGCACAAAGTACGCCTGTACACTCGCAATCATAAAAATATCGCTGACAGTCATATAATGTGTGTGGTAATTTACAGACGTCAGCGCCTCGAGGACAACTCAACCCAAACTGCAAGGGGATTAAACGTGTATCAAATAGCCTCCCCTTGATTAAAGTGCAACTACTCGCAAGAATGACTTTATATAGAACCAGACAAGACCACAATACGCAACTCTATTGGTTTCAATTATACATATGAATATATCTACACACATATATATATTATTTATAACATTACATTGTGATATGGTGCCACATGTGGCATAGCATAATAATGTATCCAGAATAAAATGGCACCAAGTCTAGAATGTAAACAGTAGGACACAAAAATACAGGTCTTACCTCTAAAACTGTAGTAGATAAACAATTAGAGGCTATGTGGTTTGGTGTTGTTCTTCGTTGGTTATCACCTCTCCCCTATAGTGTCTCCTTGCCACTATGATAACCACACACAGACCCACCAAACAGCAATGTTTATTTTTCTGGCATCAAACTAGCTTTATGCCGCCAAGGCCTGTGACCTCCAATTTTTTTCTCCTATTTCTCCCGATTAGGCTGTTCGGCTATTGATTTTTGTCTAGCGATCAATATGGATAGTATCGACTCTCCCTATGTGGCATTGATTCCGTTTATAATACACAAGAAAGTTTTAAATCTATGATCTTTTCTTATCTATATTAATATCAGTGGCTTTCTTTTATTGCCTGTGCTTTATCTATACTTAGCTGGCTTGTATCAAGGAAGGCATGTGTGGCTTTAGTACATTACTGAAGCCTGTAAGATTGGAACATTTGTGCTTATCGGTTGCACCTACTTTGTACAGTAAGGGGTGGGTGTCTTACGGCAGCTATCAAATGTACCTTACGAATAGATCAGGGGGTCTCAGTCCTTTAGTACGTCAAAAGCCTTGTGCCAACTCCATTAATTTTCAACGTGATTGAATTCACCGCGGAAATGAACAAATTACTTGATTGATGCTTAGTTAGTTGTAAAGTTTTGTAATCACGATCTAAACGGGCGATAAAATCAAGCATCATCTTGTCGTTGAAACAATCAACTCAAGACAGCAGCAGTGACATCTTGTTTCTCGCTTTTAAACGGCTTGACGATTGAAACAAAATGTAACGGCATATTTAATGCTGTAACACCTCGCCAATTTGTTTGGGATGTATTCGCCCGTTAGTGCAAAGAATCTCGCATACAGTATAGGAATGATAACCCTGACATTGAACTTCTAAGAACAGATGTTTGTATTATTTGCAAAAACTAATGTTGGAACGTGTTCATTGTGGGTTCGCCGCCTTCTTGTTTATAAGTTTTGCGTTTAGGTTTAATGTGTATTAGATTATATCCTATCATATTCATTTACACTTGTAGATACATTTATAGATAAGATTTCTGAAATCATTTACACATGTATCATTACGAAAAAAAAAAAAAGATGTATTTTATTTTGTAACATTTGTACGCGGTGTTCATAGTTGGCGCCCTTAATAAAAGGAAATATGAAAAAAAAGATATTTAAATATACAGTGTGTTTAGTGGTTTAAATTGAAGCTAATGTTAAGGATATAAGGCGCCACCTTACCTGGGAAAGTTTCCACGGCGAGCCTATTGAGGTTACTGTTTACCTTAAGTCGTTTGACTGTTGCAAGCTGTGAAGCCCTCTGTGTCGTGTTTTGGTTTTGTGGATTCAGTTTCACTCAGTAACAGGGAGACTTATGGGTACACGGGGTGTTGTAACAGGGAGACTTATGGGTACAAGGGGTGTTGTAACAGGGAGACTTATGGGTACAAGGAGTGTTGGTACTGCTGGTAGCATTGGTACTGCCTTCTAGCATTGGTACTGCTGTCTAACATGGGTACTGCTTTCTAGCATTGGTACTGCCTTCTAGCATTGGTACTGCTGTCTAACATTGGTACTGCTGGTAGCATTGGTACTGCCTTCTAGCATTGGTACTGCTGTCTAACATGGGTACTGCTTTCAAGCATTGGTACTGCTGTCTAACATTGGTACTGCTTTCTAATATTGGTACTGCTGTCTAGCATTTTTTTCAGCTGTATTACATTGGTACTGCTTTCTAAAATTGGTACTGCTGTCTAACATTGGTACTTCTAACATTGGTACTGCTGTCTAACATTGGTACTGCTGTCTAACATTGGTACTGCTGTCTAACATTGGTACTGCTGTCTAACATTGGTACTGCTGTCTAACATTGGTACTGCTGTCTAACATTGGTACTGCTGTCTAACATTGGTACTGCTGTCTAACATTGGTTCTGCTGTCTAACATTAGTACTGCTGTCTAACATTGGTACTTCCAACATTGGTACTGCTGTCTTACATTAGTACTGCTGTCTAACATTGGTACTGCTGTCTAACATTGGTACTTCTGTCTAACATTGGTATTGGTGAACTATATAAAGAAAAGTTTTCCTTAATTATCTTTTTTTTTTTATAAACAAAATTCTTTCGGTCAATTTTAAAATAATATTACTCATGATATCTTTGCAGTTCACAGTTCATAGTTCGCATCTCACAGCATAAACCTTTACGCTTACACTTGAAGTTATTTATAATCATCAAATAATATTTGCCACTGCCACTGGTATAAAATCGTGTGGTCTTCTCCCCCTCAGCTCCCACCGGCCGGCGCCCCGTCCAGCACTCACGCCCGTCGCCACCCGTCCTTCTACTTCGAGCTCTTCTACAGAATGCTCCAGGAGCGGGAGTCGCTGGTGCGCAAGGGCCTCCTGCCCTCGGACATGCCCACGCCTGGGACGCACGAGGCCACCCCGACCCACTGCTCGTGCGGCAAACCGCAGCGCACGATGACCACCGGCGACAGGAAGCAGATGGAGGCCAAGCTCTGCAGATGTACCGTCAATCAGATGGCGAAAGAGGGCTGGTTTGATGGGGCCTACTCGAGGTTTTCTTAACGATCAAATAGAAGCACATTTTAAAAAAAAAAAAATATTCAAAGAGATCTCTGCTACAAGTTTTTTCTCCTTTTCACTAAATTTTGAATTTTTTCCAGATCAAATAAGTCAGAAGTAAAACATTAATTTCACTTAGAAATGAGGTCAAGGTAAGGTCAAGGTTTGCCATCAAATTCATTGAGATTTTGTTTTGAAACTTATTTTCGATGTAAGTAAATATGAAATTAAACAAATATCTACCTTTTTATCTATTGTATTTCGTTCTGATTCGCACATGTGAAGCTTTGTTTGCTTCATTATTTAATTACATTGACATTTCAAATTATAGTCAGATGGCGTTCATTGCAATAACACAGATTTAACAGCCTGTCAGCGGTGAATTAGTTTGATTAAGCTAGTTCTTACAATCATTTAATAACTTATGTTAATCATAGCAATTAAAATAACAAAGGAGAAAAATACTAGATGGCTTTATTTAGATAAAATAATTCAAATGATTTTTAATAGAAGAAGAAAATAATAAATTTTAAAAAAGAAGGGTAAAGACGTTTGACAACTTTTTTTTCCCTCCACAATTTCTTTCTTTAATTATTTCATTTCAAAACGGTTTCTTATAGTTCATGACACTATTTACTTTAAAATCAAAGACTTCGATTACCGAGTTTTTTTTAATGCAATTCCTCAATGAAGTCGGCATTGTTGTCAAAGGCATAGAACTTAGCTGATGTTACAGTAACAGTGTAACTGATAAATGTACAGTGATGTAGTACTAGTTGACGTTACATAGCACTTGCTGATGTTACATAGCACTAGCTGACGTTACATAGCACTAGCTGACGTTACATAGCTTTAGCTGACGTTACATAGCACTTGCTGACGTTACAGTAACAGTGTGACTGATAAATTTATAGAGATGTAGTACTAGCTGACGTTACAGTAACAGTGTAAAGGATAGATGTACAGTGGCGTAGCACTAGCTGACTTTACAGTACCAGCGTAACGGATAGATATACAGCGATGTTCCTTTAAAGATTCTGATTGGTGGCCCACTGGGCGTAGGGTGCTTTCCACGGCGGGGGTGGCTTGGCCTCACACGCCCTCCAGTCCCGGAAGTAGTTGACGTCGGAGGCAAACGGTGACGTCTTACACGGAACCGGGGACCGGGCGTAGCACATGACCGGCAGCTGACAGACCAACTTTGTGATTGACGTGGGAACAGGAGCATTGCTCAGGCCTGGGTAGAGAGTACGATATCATGATCTTTAGGATATAACAGTGGTGGACCGTACGTTGGCCAACGAACATAGGGAGGAAAAAAAAGTTTAGCCATCTGAACCTTTGTTTTTCCTATATTTATGTGCATATTTTTATTTAACATTACCACAAAAATGTGCTTTTTTATTAAAAAAATTCATCTTTGGGCTGAATTACCATGTTTTTAAAAAATTAAATTGTATAAATTTTTAAATAAAAAGAGTTTAAAACCATAGTTTGTACATTTGGTTCAACATAAAGATTGAGAAATTTCTTATATAAATGCGTCTGGAAAATGGCGTGGTCGTAAAATCATTTTTAAAATATAATTTCCTAATAATGAGTTGAAGGTAGTAGATATCCGAGTTATTTTAAGACATGTGGCCACGGCAGGACCTTTTGTTGTCACACGTGTGGCTAGTCATCTGGTTGAACAAAGAGCTATTGCCCACCGCGGACATTAAAACGTTAACTATTTAATGCAACATGTTTAAAGGGAGATAAAAAGAAAAATCTTGTGTAATTTCCTCAGTATTGATAACTGCCCCTTATATTTAAAAAAAAAAGTTAAAAAGGCATCGCCCAATCTATGAAATGTTGCAAACTATGATCGCTAGTGCATGAGGGCGAATCTGTTCGTTTAAAGTAAGAATCGAAAGATATAAACAAAAATATTTTGTTCCCCAGTCTGTGTACAAATTTACCAGGGTGCTCACCCAGCGGTTACCGAATCTTAATAATCACTAATTAAGTCATCATTGTCACCTAAGGAGTTTCTTTATGGCTGATTTCTACGCTAGAGAAGTACTTTAGATGTCTTGTGTTTTAATTGTTATAACTGTAAAATGTTGTCTTGGTTAAAATCTGTTTTTTATGTACGTGTTGAAAATGATTAGGGACAATGTAATTTTTTTACAATGGATCAATAAAGAATCTTATCTTGTTAAGAAAATGGAAAACTTAAGGGGATCTCATTGTATAGAAGTATATAGTAAGCCATAATTGATATGATGAAATGAGTTTAAAAATAAATCAAATATTGTTTAAAATCAAGTCTGTACCAGTGGCGTAGGAAGGGGGTGTGAGGGGACGTTCCGCCCCCGGGAGGCACTTTTTTTTCCGTATCTTTAAGGGCATCATTTTCGACCAACTGCAGATTGTTTTCCACGGACGGGGTCGGCAAAAAAAGCTTGGCCCGCCCCAGGTGGCAATAACTGTAGCTACGCCACTGGTCTGTACCGGCAATAACTGTAGCTACGCCACTTGTCTGTACCGGCAATAACTGTAGCTACGCCACTGGTCTGTACCGGCAATAACTGTAGCTACGCCACTGGTCTGTACCGGCAATAACTGTAGCTAAACCACTGGTCTGTACCAATCAAAAATTGAATTCGTGCTCACCTGGGTGAGAGGTCTCGTTCAGCTTTTCCTCAAAGTTAATTTCCATAAGTGTCCCCATCTTCCAGTCGTACCAGTTGAGACCTTTGTGACCGTAGCTGTCATTGGGACCAGGCTCGTCGACCGTCCAATCGAAACACAGGGGGTCTCGGGCCAGTGGCTTAGGGCTGGATGGAGAGAGAAATGTATAGTGGTGGGTGGTGGTGTGGTGAAGTGGTGGGCGTGGTGAAGTGGTGGTGGGTGGTGGTAGGGTTGTGTATTGGGGTTGTGTTGTGGGGTGCTGGTGGTGGTTAGGATGTGTAGTGGTGGGGTGGTGAAGTGGTGAGGTGCTGGTGGGTGGTGGTGGGGTTGAGTGGTCGGGTGGTGGGGTGGTGGGGTGGTGGTGGTGGTGGAGTGGTGGTGGTGGTGAGGTAGTTGTAGGTTGGTTGAAAATCATGGTAACATAATCATTTGTAAATGAGAAAAGGTTGAACGTGGTTCAGTATGTAAAATTAACTTCTTGTGAATAATTACCCACACTTTAGAGTAAAATAGTTTCACAATTAATACTTCAATCAACAATTACAAAATGCTTGACACAGCCTACACGCTAAATCAATTCAGTTATTTTAACACTAATGCAGGTCACTGGAGAAGGAAGAGTGGGTGGGAGGGTACGGTCCACCCCGTGCGTCCCTAACCTTAACTACGCGACGAATGCAGATTAACTGAATATCAATTTCTCCACTTTTAAAAAAGCATAACAATACACTAATATAAAATTTGTCAAATGTATTGACGGCCGGGCTTAATAAATAGGCTTAGAAAGCCGGCAAGAAGCACCTCCAATAAATCTGTCCATTTCATGTCACGATGATAGTCTCGTAACACTTAAGTTTAATGTAATGTAAGAGGTACATCTTTATAGCATCTTACGGTCTAGGAGGGTCCTGGCAAGGGATGGCGGGTATGCAGTAGTTACAGGGCAATTTGACGCATGTCTGAGGCCGCCTCAGTACTCGCGTTTCCAGAACATCCGGCATGCAGCAGCACATCGACTCGTCGTCCAGCGACCAGTCTGAGCAGCCACAGTTTGGGATCATGGTGCTCCTGGGCGGGGGGCGCCTGGGGCAGATAGGGGTGTACGTCGTGTCCATAGGGTGGCGCCTGATTCTTGGGGCACACTCGGCCAGGGCATTTTGGGCGTTTGTCGTGGTGCAGAGGTGGCATTTTACGTTGTGTTCCGACATCTCTCGGCTCGTCGAACAGACCGGTTGTTGTTACTTGACGGCTTAACAGGAGGGTAGCTAAGCACAAGGACCTGGTTGGATTTTTAAATCATGTCTTTTTTAAAGATCACCAATGCTAGCTTATAGAGAGTGCTTTTAACAACCTAAACGGCTTTAAGCAGAAGACCTTTCCGGTGTGGTTTGATGTCAGTGTTTTCAGTTTAAGGGTATCGTTAAAATCTATTAATCAAATCTCCCAGGCTATAGCCCCGTTGGAGCTCCATCCATCCAATATAAGCTTCTTTATTGTGGCAAATTTCTTCTAAATGGTATATCATTTATTGTAACATTATATCCCAATTGCTAATGTATATTATCTGTACCTATGTCTTGTGTAATATGTACGTTATAAGAAGAATTTATGACAAAGTTTTAAACACACGTCGTGAATACTAGGGGGACATTCTAATATCTAAAGACTACTAACATACATAATTGCGCATAATGCTATCATTATCACGATCATGTTCTGCAACAAGCTAACACGAACCAAAGAATGAGATCAGAAATGTATCTTACACGTCGTGAATACTAGGGGGACATGTGAGATACATTTCTGATCTCATTCTTTGGTTCGTGTTAGCTTGTTGCAGAACATGATCGTGATAACGATAGCATTATGCGCAATTATGTATGTTATTAGTCTTTAGATATTAGAATGAATTAACGTTGATTTTAAAATTGCAAATCCGCCTCATACCAGCGAGAAGCCAGTATAGGAACTGCTCATTCCTGCCAAAGACAATCAGGGACTGGAACAAGCTTCGAAAAGGAACAGTTGAAGCGACAACACTTGACTCATTTGCGTCTATTGCCTCAGGCCTTCCAATCCCCAGTACATGATATCCTCACTGAGTAACTCTTGCAACCAGTTAAATATCCTCATCAACACCAGGTACAGAAACATTGCAAATCCCATCTACATTCATAGGAGCCATAAAGATCAATAAATTGATCGTGGGCCCTTAATATATAGAAAAAGAAATAAGAAACATTTTTGAAACTTAAAATGGTTGAAGAAGCCGTGTCTAACCTTTAGGATCTGTGTATTATATAGATAAAATGAGTTAGTTTCTTGTGATACACACTGGGCATTTGGATTGATATTACATTTTAAAAAGATATACCAAAAAATTGACAACTAGTCTTGTTTACCTGGCAAGAATCTTTCTGTCTGTGGCGGACTGCAGCGCACCGAGGAACCATTTCCCGAACACTGGTGCGCATAATTTTAGTGCCATGTAGACGTTGGGTGTAAATAAAACTAGCTTCAAGTGGATATCACAAAAGTAAAGGTGAATAATGAATTTTAGAGACAGGCTTTTGAACAGAAGTACACACACAAAAAAAGCTTTACATAGCATGAAAAAAATATCTTTGAACATTATGAAACTACACGGATACTAATCGCGTTTATTCCAAGGACATTATTAGGAATAATTGACACCATCAACCACACCACCCCCCCATTTTGTCCAGCACCGGGTGTCCTTCCTTACAAGGTTTGCGCACGAATAACATCCTTACTTACTGAGCTGCGCCGAGTCTTTGACAATACGGTGCGGCGTGCAGAAAAGTGCACTAAAGCATAATCATATATATGTAGCATAAATGTAACAAGTAATATGGAATATAGCATAAATATAACAATAAGTACGGTTCAGTTTTTCTTGCACCACCCTTTACTTTATGTTAGTTATGACAAATTAAATCACATTTCGAAAGGGAAAAAGCCCAATCATTACACGCATTATTATTATTATTATTATTATCATGAATATTACATAGATACATTGTTTCTTTTTCTTTCCTATTATTTTTTTAATTTAGTTTGATAGGCTAGCCAAATGATCTAAACTATGCTTAAAAACAACTTTGCTGAATCTGCACACCTCTGAGATGCACACTTCTTACAAGAATCAAAAAGACGCACTATATTGCACCACCATTAAACCTTGGAGATAATTGTAACGTTGACTACCGAATGGAAAGAACCGTTGCTGTGAGAAGTAACAAAATTATTTCATTTTACAAGACAACATATGGATAGTACTACACGATCTAATTCATTGGACTGTAAATAGCTAATGTATTAATCTGGTTTGTATAATAATGTGTAAATTACGTTGGATTTTTATTTTAATGTGGGGAAAGAAATAATAAGACACGTATAAAGCATTATTATTTAAATTGAAAAAAAAAAGTCTGATTAAGAGGTTTTAAAAATGTTTTAAGTTTCACTCAGGACAGTCAGTACTCAAGGGAAACAAGCTAATATTATCAATGCATTTAGTTTGTTTGTTGGTTTTTGTTCCCTTTGATTTAAAATTGCGCTCTCGTTTTTTGGTCGCCTTTTGAGAAGGTTATCGGACAATGACATTAGGAAATATAAAGTACACAATCTCGAAGGTACACAAGGGCTTGAAATGATACAAAACAAATATTAAAATGTAGCAAACAAAATTTTACTTTTTTAACTAAAACTGATTTTACAGAGCTTCTCAATGAACTTTCGTTGCTAGATGTAGTTTTTGATGACGTCATCGTACTCAATTCCGAATCAATGTTGGCCCTTGTTTTTACACTTTGTTTTCATTATGAATTCTTTGAGTAGACTGGAAAGAAGAGAGGAAAGCATCCACACAAGTGTTATTTGATAGGGATTCTACCAACGGCCAGATACCAGTGGAGTGGAGAGACGACATCGGCAGTTCCAGCTTTAAAGTCGGGTATGAGATGTTTAGTGGGATCATTTGTCCTGATCGTTTCGCCGAGTTCTTTAGAGATGTTTACTTCAATCTGCTGCTGTTGTTGGTGGTCATTTTTATTAATAATTAAGTGGTGCATCACATTGTGATCTTAGGTTCCATCCCCAAACGAGTCATCTCTTTGTTAGTGCATCACAGTGTGATCTTAGGTTCCATCCCCAAACGAGTCATCTCTTTGTTAGTGCGTCACAGTGTGATCTTAGGTTCCATCCCCAAACGAGTCATCTCTTTGTTAGTGCATCACAGTGTGATCTTAGGTTCCATCCCCAAACGAGTCATCTCTTTGTTAGTGCGTCACAGTGTGATCTTAGGTTCCATCCCCAAACGAGTCATCTCTTTGTTAGTGCATCACAGTGTGATCTTAGGTTCCATCCCCAAACGAGTCATCTCTTTGTTAGTGCATCACAGTGTGATCTTAGGTTCCATCCCCAAACGAGTCATCTCTTTGTTAGTGCGTCACAGTGTGATCTTAGGTTCCATCCCCAAACGAGTCATCTCTTTGTTAGTGCATCACAGTGTGATCTTAGGTTCCATCCCCAAACGAGTCATCTCTTTGTTAGTGCATCACAGTGTGATCTTATTTTCCATCCCCAAACGAGTCATCTCTTTGTTAGTGCGTCACAGTGTGATCTTAGGTTCCATCCCTAAACGAGTCATCTCTTTGTTAGTGCATCACAGTGTGATCTTAGGTTCCATCCCCAAACGAGTCATCTCTTTGTTAGTGCATCACAGTGTGATCTTAGGTTCCATCCCCAAACGAGTCATCTCTTTGTTAGTGCATCACAGTGTGATCTTAGGTTCCATCCCCAAACGAGTCATCTCTTTGTTAGTGCATCACAGTGTGATCTTAGGTTCCATCCCCAAACGAGTCATCTCTTTGTTAGTGCATCACAGTGTGATCTTAGGTTCCATCCCCAAACGAGTCATCTCTTTGTTAGTGCATCACAGTGTGATCTTAGGTTCCATCCCCAAACGAGTCATCTCTTTGTTAGTGCATCACAGTGTGATCTTAGGTTCCATCCCCAAACGAGTCATCTCTTTGTTAGTGCATCACAGTGTGATCTTAGGTTCCATCCCCAAACGAGTCATCTCTTTGTTAGTGCATCACAGTGTGATCTTAGGTTCCATCCCCAAACGAGTCATCTCTTTGTTAGTGCATCACAGTGTGATCTTAGGTTCCATCCCCAAACGAGTCATCTCTTTGTTAGTGCATCATCAACATACGTATTGCATAGCTAATACTTCATATCTATCAAAGACATCTCCATGTTGTTTTAACCTCCAACCAGCACCCCCGCTAAGCATCCCCAGCTTAGAACCCAAAGCTAAGTAACCCCAGCTAAGTAACTCCAGCTAAGTACCCCCGGCTAAGTACCTCCAGCTAAGTACTCCCAACAAAGTACATCAGCAAAGTACCCCCAGCTAAGTACCCCCAGCTAAGTAACCCCAGCTAAGTAACCCCAGCTAGAACACCCGGCTAAGTAACCCCAGCTAAGTAACCCCAGTTAAGTACCCCCAGTAAAGTACCTCCAGCTAAGTAGCCCCAGCTAGAACCCCCAGCTAAGTACCCACAGCTAAGTACCCCCAGCTAAGTACTCCCAGCTAAGTACCCACAGCTAAGTACTCCCAGCTAAGTACCCACAGATAAGTACTCCCAGCTAAGTACCCACAGCTAAGTACCCACAGCTCAGTACCCACAGCTAAGTACCCACAGCTAAGTACCCACAGCTAAGTACTCCTAGCTAGAACCCCCGACTAAAGACTCTCAGCTAAGAATCCCAAAAGCCTGAACCCCCCCCCCCTTCCCAAAAAAATACCCCCTCATTACCCCCTCATTACCCCATCGTTCGGCGTCCCTTAAACTGCTGTCAACCAACCGGCACCGGTCTGCGAGCTTCACATTTCTGGTCCGCACAATATGAATATTTATGGTCAAATAAAAATAAAATAGTATTAATAAATCTTGCACCTGTCCCTTGTGCAATTTTGAGACTTGTCCACCAGTCCGTCAAATTTAAACGCTGCCATAAATAACAAGCGCATTTTCAAAACAAATACTATTAATTTGTGTTCCTACTTCCTATCCGTATCTTTCTCTGCCTCTGACAAGCAGGGCTACAACTCTGAGTGAAGTGGGTGATCTCTATCTTAAAAAAATGATATAATTGTCTTGCACTTAGTAAATATACTGGGGCATCATAAACATCTCAAATAAAAATAGCAAGATGAGATCAAAGGCAAATAGATTGGGCAAAAAAAATAATATTATGATAGCTTTGACTGAAACTGACACAGCTCGCTAACTTTTAGAATACATATAATGTAATGACATTTATTTTAATGAATATATTTTATTGACATTTTTTTTTTTACAAATATTTTAATGACATATATTTAAATTGAAACATATTGCGTTTGTTTATGTGTCAAAATATTGAATACAGATACATATTTTACCGTTTAGTTTCCATTTTACTGACACATGTATTCACAGACTGTTGCTGAGGTGCAGTGACTGTTTGCCAAGATGAGCACTGCATGGTTCATATGCCTTTTTGCGCTCTGTAAGTTTGTGTGCTATTAATGGCAGTATGTGTATATCCAAATGGGAATCTCCGTAGTCTGGCAGCCATCTTGTCAATCTTGTACTGTTTGGCATTATATCCTTTACACAGAACTTGATATAACTGTATACAGTGCATTTCGAGGTAATATTTGATATAAATGCATACAGTGCACTTGGAGTTGAGATTTGAAATAACTGCATACAGTGCACTTGGAGTTGAGATTTGATATAACTGCATACAGTGCACTTGGAGTTGAGATTTGATATAACTGCATACAGTGCACTTGGAGTTAAGATTTAATATAACGGCATACAGTGCACTTGGAGATGAGATTTGATATAACTGCATACAGTTCACTGAAAAGTGAGATTTGATATAACTAGGTTGTGAATTCAAAATCGTTTCTTTCGTTCCGATAAGAGACCAAAAAACCCTTAAAAAATAGAGCAAGTTATTCTAATTGTATTTCGTCATAAGCCGGAGTCCTTGTTGGAGTTTTAAATAAATGATAAGACTCCATAAGCCTGGCCAATAGAACAGATGGATATGGCATATTAATTCTCACTATTTGTGTGACTTCGACACCCAGTAATTTTGCCCTGGATTTATATTTGTCCATCTACCTCCATAATTTCTATCTTTCTCTCATTAACTCACTCTCTTTCCCCATATTTCACCCTCTGCCAATCTCTCCCTGTTTCTCCCTATCTGCTCTTTTTCTGTCTCCCCCCTCTCTTTATATTTCATTCTCTCTTCTCTTTCCTCCTCTCTCTTAAATCTCCTCCACCTCCTCTCTCTCCCTCTCTCTCTTCCGCCCCTTCTCTCTCCCCTCTCTCTCTCTATCTCTTTATCCCTCTCACCCTCTCACTGTTTCTGGTACATATTCCCTTCTCATACTCCGCTTCTATCCTTCTATTACACAACCATATATACGCTTCTCTCCCTTTCCTCTCCATATTTCTCTTTTGCAACTTATTTTCCCCTCTTTCTAAGCTCTAGACCAGCGGTTCTCAACCTGTGGTTCGCGACCCCTTTGGGGGTCGCGCGACCCTTTCCCAGGGGTCGCCTAAGACCATTTTAACACACATATAGTCTACAGTTATGAAGTAGAAAAATAAATAATTTTATGGCTGGGGTCGCCACAACATGAGTGACTGTTTTAAAGGGTCGCGGCATTAATAAGGTTGAGAACCGCTGCTCTAGACTATCTCTATCATTTTTCTCCTGAACTTATGTGTCCTTGCTACCTCTCTGCTACCTCCTGCTACCTCTCTTCTACCCCCTGCTACCTCTCTGCTACCTCTCTGCTACCCCCCTGCTACCTCTCTGCTACCTCCTGCTACCTTTCCTCCCAACTAATAACTTTTCCTCTTTTTTTTTTTTCATTTTCCCAATATATCCATTTGACCATATTCTCCCAGGTCTCTTGGTGGTAGGGATCACGTGTGACGATGGCGATGCTACAGCTGACCCTAACAGTGAAGGAATGGACACGAAGGACGCCATGGACACCTACTTCTTAATGCGCCATAAGGACAAGAGAAGCGTCGACGACGGAGCTGACTTTTTCAGAAGACGCGGCAAGAAACGAAAAGGCGGCAGACGTGGAAGGGGGAGGGGCTAGAGTTGCGCCTATGTCAGACATTGGATTTTGTGTGTTAATGAGTGGTTTTTTTTCTGTTTTCTCTTTAGCAGTTTTATACCTTCATTATATAAGTATGTATTGTATACAATAATAGTACTGGCCACACCTTGTTATGTATGATCGTATTGTACACAGCAATGGTAGTGGTCGCACCTTGTTATATAGAACAATTAATTTTAAAATAAAGGTCTAATGAAGAAATAAATACACTAAAAAAAAGAGAATCTATGGATTTGTATGAAATGTATTTTTAAAACAACTCGTAGGAAGTGAGCAACAGGTAAATTTGAGAGAAATCCCTGCCTTTATTGAATGTAAAGTAAATTATTAAGATTCAAGCCGTAAATTTGTCGTTGGTAGATTCTTTAAGGAATGTTCTGGAATGTCTTGTGAGATAAATAAAACTATTTACACTCTCATTTATTCCGTTTCTTTTGTAAAGAGTTGTTACCGAATCTCTGTTTTTTATCGGATTTCGTCCAGGACCTCCAAGCTCCTCCGTGTACTCTATATCCTGTACAATACTAGTCACATACAGATTAATTATAGAGATGTGCATACTAGAGATGTGCATATGTCAGACATTTGATTTTGTGTGTTCGTTAATTTTTTTTTAGCAGTATTATACCTTCATTAAATAAGTATGTATTGTATACATTAATAGTAGGAAAGTCACACGCTATAAATTATAAAGGGTCTCCACACCCCGAGTACTCTATATCCTATACAATACTTGTTATACACATGTTTTAAGATGATGGGAAATACGTTGAATCAAATGAGAGTTTTGAAGAAGTAGTTCATTAGCTACACCACGAATATGATACGATGCATTAACATGAACATCGGTATTTTGTTTTTTCAAATTTGACCACTTGTATTGTAAGCTTTCCAGCCCACACCCTCTAAACTTGACCAACTTACATTTCTAATCTGATTATGAACAGGATATGTAGCAGCTTGAACAGTAACAAGACAATCAAATGAACGTTTCGACTGAATGTCTTCGTCTGAATACGCGACAATAAACAACACCACGGAATCGGAGGGAAAAAAATAACTTAAAAGAAGCGCCGTGTGGGCAAATGTTGGGTTGGGGGGGGGGGCAGTCTGTGTTCCAATGTCAAGTTTGAGGAGGGGTGGTGTGGGTGCCAATTCGAAATTTCCTCAAAGTCAAAGGTAATGATAACGATATGTACGTATTTTAATTATTTTAATAATACTTACACAAGTCCAAGTCCAAGTCCAAAGATTGCCTCCAAATGTCTTAAATTTGGGGCCATGGAAAATAGAGACTGTACAATAAGTTTGAATAAGAGGTTGATTTTAGTAGATCTAATTCCCATGGCTGGGAGGAAAGCTATATTCCCAGGTACCACCAACCAACCTCCTTAACTTTGTATCTACAGAAGGTAGCCGAGAGAAGTGGCTAGAGAAATTAGCTGAGAGAAGTGGCTAGAGAAGGTAGCCGAGAGAAGTGGCTAGAGAAGGTAGATGAGAGAAGTGGCTAGAGAAGGCACCTGAGAGAAGTGGCTAGAGAAGGTAGCCGAGAGAAGTGGCTAGAGAAGGTAGACGAGAGAAGTGGTTACAGAAGGTAGACGAGAGAAGTGGCTAGAGAAGTGGCTAGAGACGGTAGACGAGAGAAGTAGCTAGAGAAGGTAGTCGAGAGAGGTGTTCATTTAGTTTTGGTAATCCCGGTCTTGGGTAAGTCCAGATCATCAAGCTGTTTCTATAGTGTCCACTGGATACCATTTCTCTTCTGCTCTGTAGACATTTTCATTGTCCAATCAATGGTCAGCAGGAATAAGAAAGGCGAGAGCAGACACCCCTGTCTGACGGCGGTCTGCACACCAAAAGCCGCAGTTATTTGTTGGCCATGAACAATTCTACACGACAGTCCTTCGTAAGATGCCTTAATTATGTCTGTCAATTTTTGTGGTACCCCGTATTGTCTTAGCAGCTTCCACATAGTCTGTCTGTCTACATTATCAAAAGCCTTCTCATAGTCAATAAAGTATGTACAGTAGTGATTTTCACTCCAGGGATTGTTCCACTATAATTCTCAGTGTGGCAATCTGGTCTGTGCACGATCTGTCTTTCCTGAAACCTGCTTGTTGGTCCCTAAAATGGGTATCTATTGCCTCCCTCATTCTGTTTAGCAGCATTCTGTTGAATAATTTGCTGGCGATGGGCAGCAGGGTTATTCCTCTATAGTTAGAGTTAGAGCAAGAACTAAGGTCTCCATTCTTCGGAAGCTTAATGAGGTGTCCTTCTTTCCACTCAATCGGTATCTGTTCTTCGTCCCATATTTTGTTGAATAGTGTGTGTAGCATTTCAGTGCTAGTCGTAATATCTGCTGTCAATGCTTTTGCCGTTATTCTTTCTAGACCTGCCGCCTTGCCTTTCTTTAGTTGTTTAATTGTTTTGCATATCTCTTGCTTTTTGAGTGTGTTGCAATCTATCTCTAGATCTTGTTCCGCTGGCTCTATGTTGAGTGTGTTGCAATCTATCTCTAGATCTTGTTCCGCTGGCTCTATGTTGAGTGTGTTGCAATCTATCTCTAGATCTTGTTCCGCTGGCTCTATGTTAAGTGTGTTGCAATCTATCTCTAGATCGTGTTCCGCTGGCTCTATGTTGAGTGTGTTGCAATCTATCTCTAGATCTTGTTCCGCTGACTCTATGTTGAGTGTGTTGCAATCTATCTCTAGATCTTGTTCCGCTGGCTCTATGTTGAGTGTGTTGCAATCTATCTCTAGATCTTGTTCCGCTGGCTCTATGTTGAGTGTGTAATTACTAATGACAAATTTAATTTAAAACAAACTTTAATATTAACCTATGCAATTTATAAAAGTGACATCTCTTGTTAGTATACATCCATAGTGACATCTCTTGTCAGTATACATCCATAGTGACATCTCTTGTCAGTATACATCCATAATGACATCTCTTGTCAGTATACATCCATAATGACATCTGTTGTCAGTATACATCCACCATAACAGAAAGTTCAACACAATTGTCCATTTTAAGTTTTGGTTGTATTATTTTTAACGAAGTAAAAGTAGGACGTCACACTTTCTTAGACCCCCACTTCCCCCTCCAGAGCGACACGTACTTTATTGGACGGCCCTCTATACTAAACTGGTTGTCACATACTTCGGTTACATATTATTTACATATTTTTTTATAAACCATGAAATGCGTTTGGTAGGACGCATCGGTTCCTCTTTCATAGAAAAATATGCAATGTGTTCAATTTTGGTTTCGTTGAAAGTAAGTTAAGGATCATATTTTAGTCATAACTTTGTCATATTAAAAAAACATTGATACGCCCTCTGGTAAGCAAATGGCAAGATCAAAACAAAACATTCAAAGACAAATTGGCTACAGACAAAAGGAGTGTCCCTGATCTTGGAGGGTAAAAACGAGAACTCCGTTCAAATAAAATCCAAGACTGTTCTCACTTAAAAGAACGCAACCGTTATTCCTACCGCACAATTTAAACGCCGAATGTTTTGCTACCGACTAAAATTTAAAGGAACACGGAAAACTCAAACAAGCAGTTTCAGGACTGTAAAAAAATATGCACGATGAATGAAAAAAAAACAAAATTCCATTTATCTGGATCAATAAAAATATCTTATCTCGTCTAGTTTTTTTTCGGGGGTGGGGGGTGAAGTTAATAAAGCTCACCGTATGTTTAATTAAAATATTTTTAACCGTATATATATCATAATTAAAATGTATGCGGTTAATTTTAGAACGTACAAATATTAAACCATGCAAGCGTGCAGTTCTGAGGGTTGTCGTTAAAGTTTATTTTGCAAGAATGGGGTAAAACAGAAAATTATGTAACACGAGGCAACATGTAAATAAAATATTATTTTTTAGATAAGATATGCCAGAGCGTGCTAACGTGTGAAATTTATATACGTCACGGGGACCACTCGCATGGCCACAATCTGTTAGTTTTATGTGTAAACACAGGAAGCGGTTGGTGAGTTCCTCTTCATAAATTAGCGATAAGCGCTGTTATGAGATTGTGTACGGTATCTCTCTCTCTCTCTTCCCCAGTGCTCTCTGTTTTATGGCAGTTGGTAGCTTTTTAAAATGTAATGATCGTAAAACTCCATTATCTTATTAAATTATACATTATGTTATATATTATGTTATACATTATGTCATACATTATGTTATACACTATATTATACATTATTTTATACATTATGGTATACATTATGGTATACATTGTTTATACATTATATTATGCATTACGTTATAGATTATGCTATAAATTATGTTATACATTTTATTACACATTATGTTATACATTATGCTATACATTATGCTATAAATTATGTTATATATTATGCTATGCATTAGATCTGTGTTATTTTTTTAAATTTTATTATTTTAAAATAAACGCCACTAGTAGATTAGAAATCCAGTTTTTCATTTACAATAATAAATTTAATTAATTTATAAAAGTTTCTATGTATAAATCTCTTGAGATGATATATACACGTAAAACATCTTATGGATTATGCTATATAGAAATATTTTTTAACAAGTTAGTCTAACAGGTTTATGAAAAGATAGAAAGATGGAGTCAGTGAGATAGGACTAAGTGATATATGTCTGTGAGATGGAGTCAGTGAGATGGGACTAAGTGATATAAGTCTGTAAGATGGAGTCTGTGAGATAGGACTAAGTGATAGATGTCTGTACGATGGAGGCAGTGAGAATGGACTAAGTGAAGAGAAAGAAAAGAGAGAGAGAGGGAGAGAGAGAGACAGGTTGAGACAAGGAGATAAATCAAGAGGAGAGAGACAGTGGGGATGAGACCATGGGGTGAGTCAAGAGTAGAGAGAGAGAGAGACTAGGGTTGACACGAAGGGGTTGGACAAGGGAGGATGAGACAAGTGGAATGAGACACAGGGCGAGAGACAATGGTGGTGAGACAAGGGGTGAAAGGGGTGACAAGGGGTGACAAGGGGTGGTGTGAGGCAAGAGCGTCAGACAAGATGGGGGGGTGTGAGACAATGGGACAGAGACAAGTCGAGACGCAAGTTATTTATTTACATTTAGAAAACATGACAAAATGATACGTTTTGTTGGACATCCTCATGGGAAATTTAATAATTTTTTAAAATATTCGACAAATCAACGTCAGAAACTACAGAAGATGGCGAGTTTACTGGACGAATTGGCTGTCAGACACCGTGGTGGGTCAGTAACTCAGGGTGATCCCTGTCAGACACCGTGGTGGGTCAGTAACTCAGGGTGATCCCTGTCAGACATCGTGGTGGGTCAGTAACTCAGGGTGATCCCTGTCAGACACCGTGGTGGGTCAGTAACTCAGGGGTTGGAGTTGACCTATTTATAGCCTTAGTTTTATCAACTTCCGATTGACAGTCCCCCTTTTAAGATTGTCGCAGACACTAATCTCTTAGCGTTTGGATGAACCGGCAGCATAGAAACACACATCTTTGAATTAATGAGCCGTTTCCAGCATTGGTGGGATGCCCTCTAACATTGGTGAGATGAATTCTAACATTGGCAGGGTGCACACTAACATTGGTGGGATGCACTCGGTCCATGCCTTATAAATATGCACCCATCAGCGGCAGCTGTAATCCTGACCCCTTGGATGTGCCTAAAATTATTCCAACCAATTGGGGGAAGGGATGAGGTAATCGACTGGTATCGATATTACCTGGATTTTTTATATGGTACGCCACTGCAAACGTAATTCCCGGATTTCCGGGGGGCGGAGGAGTTCTTAAAATCTATAAAAACAATTGCAAATTGAGAGCCGCTGAAGTACTCTAAAACTTTTTTTAAAAAGAGATTACAGCATGCCTGGGCTAACCTTTGACACTTTGACCTCTCAGACTAATCGGGCGCTCAGGGACACGTCGGACTATTCACGAACTATCTCAGTGTTATTTTAAACCGCTGTCGGCAAAGATCAAAAACTGCGCTATTTTGGTGCTTCCCCTGTGGCTTGAACAAACTTTACGCACGTCGTCATATCCACGTCATTTTGCCCCCAAAACTCACTTCAGCTTGCTGCCCTCTGCCTTGTCGTTACGTTAGCCCAGTAAATTTCATTCATTTTCTTGTATTTTTTTTTAATTTTAATAATTTGAGGGATTTGGAAATCGTCGTTAAATTGTTGCTGTTGTTTTATTTATAAATATCTTGTGATTGTATTGTGATTGTATTGTGATTGTGTTGTGATTGTGTTGTGATTGTATTGTGATTGTATTGTGACTGTATTGTGATTGTGTTGTGATTGTGTTGTGATTGTATTGTGATTGTATTGTGATTGTATTGTGATTGTATTGTGATTGTATTGTGATTGTGTTGTGATTGTGTTGTGATTGTGTTGTGATTGTATTGTGATTGTGTTGTGATTGTATTGTGATTGTATTGTGAT
The DNA here is from genome assembly GCA_964017045.1 of Omphiscola glabra. NCBI lineage: Eukaryota > Metazoa > Mollusca > Gastropoda > Lymnaeidae > Omphiscola > Omphiscola glabra. The sequence continues at coordinate 51,183,315 of OZ024794.1, read as the reverse complement.
TGTGTTGTGATTGTGTTGTGACTGTATTGTGATTGTATTGTGATTGTATTGTGATTGTATTGTGATTGTATTGTGATTGTATTGTGATTGTATTGTGACTGTGTTGTGATTGTATTGTGATTGTATTGTGATTGTATTGTGATTGTATTGTGATTGTATTGTGATTGTATTGTGACTGTATTGTGATTGTGTTGTGATTGTGTTGTGATTGTATTGTGATTGTATTGTGATTGTATTGTGATTGTATTGTGATTGTATTGTGACTGTATTGTGATTGTGTTGTGATTGTGTTGTGATTGTATTGTGATTGTATTGTGATTGTATTGTGATTGTATTGTGATTGTATTGTGATTGTGTGGAATTGTTGTATCACAGATTCGGTACAATTGAAAGTTTATAGTAGAGCTAAATTTAAAAAAAAATCGATTGATATTGTGGGATGACATATCGTGAGATGACATATTGTGAGATGAAATATTGTGAGATGGCATATTGTGAGATGACATATTGTGAGATGGCATACTATTGTGAGATGACATATTGTGAGATGAAATATTGTGAGATGACATATTGTGAGATGACATATTGTGAGATGACATATCGTGAGATGACATATTGTGGGATGACATATCGTGAGATGACATATTGTGAGATGAAATATTGTGAGATGGCATATTGTGAGATGACATATTGTGAGATGACATATCGTGAAATGACATATTGTGAGATGACACATTGTGAGATGACATATTGTGAGATGACATTATTGTGAGATGACATATTGAAAAACCAAAGTATTCTGACTATTCTGTGCCGAAAACACCTTCACGTCAACTCTGGCCAATTTCTGAGATCCACATGTCAACTCTGGCCAATCTCTGAGATCCACATGTCAACTCTGGCCAATCTCTGGGATCCACATGTCAACTCTGACCAATCTCTGAGATCCACATGTCAACTCTGGCCAATCTCTGGGATCCACATGTCAACTCTGGCCAATCTCTGAGATCCACATGTCAACTCTGGCCAATCTCTGGGATCCACATGTCAACTCTGACCAATCTCTGAGATCCACATGTCAACTCTGGCCAATCTCTGAGATCCACGTGTCAACTCTGGCCACTCTCTGAAATCAACTACTGAAGGATGGTCTAACCTATATCTAAATAGAATGAAGTATAAGAATATGCTTAAGTTTACAACGCATGAGATCTCTTATTAGAGGTTGGTTTTTGCAAAGATATTATTTCAAAGTTTCCATAAAGAAATGCAGACATCCCACAATGTGTGTACTAAAACCGTACATATATAATTATATATATATATATATATATATATAATTATAAAGAGTAAAGATAGAAGTCAGCCAATGTTTCCACACGACGCCATCTTTGCTAATTGATGGTCTTGGGAGAAGCCTCGCGTCGAGATTCAGAGTGAATCAACTCTCGTCACCTCCACTTTATTGAGCTGATTTCCATTTCCACTTACCTGCCAGGTGTGCAGCTCTGAAACCAGAGTGGCCCTCAATTAGGTGCTCTTTCCCTCTTTCCCTTTTTTTTTTTTTTAGAGTTGTCTTGACGATTTATTAAGTAATAAACAAACACAATTGACGCCATCTTGGTTTATTCCAGAGTTGGGACTTCACGACTGTGGTAGAGTAGTATCAAGGGTTGGAGGAGAAGCAGACAGTACTCTCACCTACTTAGAAGTACTGTTTGAACATTGCACTTAAAGGATTGTAAGTCTTGTTAAAAGGGGGTGGGGAGGGGGGACAACGCGGAGTAGAGGGTGTTGATTTACGGCGAGTTAAAAATCTACAATGGCTAAAATGCTATAAACGTCGAGGCGGCTACGAGGTCGTAAATGTATTGAGAGGCACCCGTGTCAGTTTCACGCTGAATATGAAATAAAAGGACTCCGTGGACTGCACTAGATCATTGCTCTCAGGCTCTGTTGACTACACTAGATCATTGTTATCAGACTGTGTCGACTATATACACTAGATCATTGCTCTCAGACTCTCTGAACTACACTAGATCATTGCTCTCACACTCTGTCGACTACACTAGATCATTGCTGTTAGCTGACTATAAAGAGACGCTGTGGACTACACTGGGCCAGTGCTCTCAGCTGACTATAAAGAGACTCTCTGGACTACATTGGACCAGTGCTCTCAGCTGACTATAAAGAAACTCTGTGGACTACACTGGACCAGTGCTCTCAGCTGACTATAAAGAGACTTTATGGACTACACTGGACCAGTGCTCTCAGCTGACTATAAATATAATACAACTATTTCCGTAAAACAAAAGAAAATATTACGCACCAAAATGCACTTGCGATATTTTAAAGAATCATATTAAGAGCAGCTATGTGGAATTTTGCTTTGCGCACTATTGACCTATTGAAGAATCATTCGTGATGGATGAAAATCACCAAACGTGGTACTTTTCTCTAAGCTGGTTCCCTACACATCTCACCACGCATCCGGATAACGCAAGGGATTATCATATGTGGATGATACAGCTTGGTACCATTAGCGTCGCCGGGATTTTCATTGTGTTAATGCCATGCCGCCCACGGGACTCCATCTCCGGAGTAAATTCGAAGTTTTCATTTTCTTAAAAGTTGCCATCCAGGGTTAACAGGTCCCAGGCGGGGGATCTGGTGGTTTTTTGTTTTTTGTTTGTCTAGGCTGTTGATGGGGGATTGAACTCCAGACCATAAGGGATTTTAATCAGTTTAGATCATTCGGCCACCCAGCACACAAAATATAAAGCAGGTCCTAAATATATACTTCATCACAGGATTCGTGAAACAGAAATGTCATACGTACCAATGACTTGCAGCGTCCTACATACCAATGACTTGCAGCGTCATATATACCAATGACTTGCAGCGTCATGCATACCAATGACGTGCAGCGTCCTACATACCAATGATTTGCAGCGTCATACATACCAATGACTTGCAGCGTCATGCATACCAATGACGTGCAGCGTCCTATATACCAATGACTTGCAGCGCCATATACATACCAATGACTTGCAGCGTCATACATACCAATGACTTGCAGCGTCATATACATACCAATGACTTGCAGCGTCATCTTCATACCAATGAATTGCAGCGTCATATACATACCAATGAATTGCAGCGTCATATACATACCAATGAATTGCAGCGTCATATACATACCAATGAATTGCAGCGTCATATACATACCAATGAATTGCAGCGTTATATACATACCAATGAATTGCAGCGTCATATACATACCAATGAATTGCAGCGTCATATACATACCAATGAATTGCAGCGTCATATACATACCAATGAATTGCAGCGTCATACATACCAATGACTTGCTGCCTCATACATACCAATGACTTGCAGCGTCATACATACCAATGACTTGCAGCGTCATGCATTCCAATGACTTGCAGCGTCATATACATACCAATGACTTGCAGCGTCATATTCATACCAATGAATTGCAGCGTCATATACATACCAATGAATTGCTGCGTCATATACATACCAATGACTTGCTGCGTCATACATACCAATGAATTGCTGCGTCATATACATACCAATGACTTGAAGCATACAACTCTAATACCTACATGGGATATGTCAAGTATGGTCATTGAAATGTTAATTTACTATCAGATCAATCATAAAACTCGACTATGATTAGACTTTGATAGACTATACTAAAAAATGTGTCGGGTTATATAGGATTTTATAACAATTATAATAACTCTTCATATTATAATTTGAGTTTAAAAATTTTTTAAAAATCATTGGAAATTGTTTTGAAAAGATACGTCTAATATCCCCCCACCCCCGCACTATTTTTCCCCCTTTTTTCCCCCCATTTTTTTTTCAATTAAATTTTTTTTTTCACAAAGACCAGTCATAAGTTATGGTGATATTATTTTTCCCTTCACTGGTGTAAAGCTAAAGGCGTCTGTGACTTAAGGGTCTCTCTGTGGACTATTTGCTCCTTGCTGCTGTATCACCAAAAAAAAAAAAAAAAAGGGTCGTCGTCCCAATTAAGTGAGAATTAACGCGATACCATCTCCCTTCCTGGCGTTAAGACCCGTAATCTACATCGGATTGTCTGGTCGTTAGACGCGTTGTTCGCGCAATGAGAACGGGTTACAGGGGACCAACAGGAGACTGCGTCCTCGGAATATTTGAGCGAGTCACGTGCTTATGAAGCGACGTGTACACAGTGCGTACCCGGTAAATAATTGCATATAGTTAAACTGCGGGGTTCCTTGCCTTAAAGACATTTTGTTCCACTCACTCATGCTGAAAGCTGGTAGTTGTCGTGTCGTTATTGTGTAGTTAAAGTGTAGTTCTTATATAATTATTGTGTCGTTATTGTGTAGTTAAAGTGTAGTTCTTATATAATTATTGTGTCGTTATTGTGTAGTTAAAGTGTAGTTCTTATATAATTATTGTGTCGTTATTGTGTAGTTAAAGTGTAGTTCTTATATAATTATTGTGTCGTTATTGTGTAGTTAAAGTGTAGTTATTATATAATTATTGTGTCGTTATTGTGTAGTTAAAGTGTAGTTCTTATATAATTATTGTGTAGTTATTGTGTAGTTAAAGTGTAGTTCTTATATAATTACTGTGTCGTTATTGTGTAGTTAAAGTGTAGTTCTTATACAATTATTGTGTCGTTATTGTGTAGTTAAAGTGTAGTTCTTATATAATTATTGTGTCGTTATTGTGTAGTTAAAGTGTAGTTCTTATATAATTACTGTGTCGTTATTGTGTAGTTAAAGTGTAGTTGTTATATAATTATTGTGTCGTTATTGTGTAGATAAAGTGTAGTTCTTATATAATTATTGTGTAGTTATTGTGTAGTTAAAGTGTAGTTATTATATAATTATTGTGTCGTTATTGTGTAGTAAAAGTGTAGTTATTATATAATTATTGTGTCGTTATTGTGTAGTTAAAGTGTAGTTCTTATATAATTATTGTGTAGTTATTGTGTAGTTAAAGTGTAGTTCTTATATAATTATTGTGTAGTTATTGTGTAGTTAAAGTGTAGTTCTTATATAATTATTGTGTAGTTATTGTGTAGTTAAAGTGTAGTTCTTATATAATTATTGTGTAGTTATTGTGTAGTTAAAGTGTAGTTCTTATATAATTATTGTGTCGTTATTGTTTAGTTAAAGTGTAGTTCTTATATAATTATTGTGTCGTTATTGTGTAGTTAAAGTGTAGTTCTTATATAATTATTGTGTCGTTATTGTGTAGTTAAAGTGTAGTTCTTATATAATTACTGTGTCGTTATTGTGTAGTTAAAGTGTAGTTCTTATATAATTATTGTGTAGTTATTGTGTAGTTAAAGTGTAGTTGTTATATAATTATTGTGTCGTTATTGTGTAGTTAAAGTGTAGTTCTTATATAATTATTGTGTAGTTATTGTGTAGTTAAAGTGTAGTTATTATATAATTATTGTGTCGTTATTGTGTAGTTAAAGTGTAGTTATTATATAATTATTGTGTCGTTATTGTGTAGTTAAAGTGTAGTTCTTATATAATTATTGTGTAGTTATTGTGTAGTTAAAGTGTAGTTCTTATATAATTATTGTGTAGTTATTGTGTAGTTAAAGTGTAGTTCTCATATAATTATTGTGTAGTTATTGTGTAGATAAAGTGTAGTTCTTATATAATTATTGTGTAGTTATTGTGTAGTTAAAGTGTAGTTGTTATATAATTATTGTGTCGTTATTGTGTAGTTAAAGTGTAGTTCTTATATAATTATTGTGTCGTTATTGTGTAGTTAAAGTGTAGTTCTTATATAATTACTGTGTCGTTATTGTGTAGTTAAAGTGTAGTTCTTATATAATTATTGTGTCGTTATTGTGTAGTTAAAGTGTAGTTCTTATATAATTATTGTGTCGTTATTGTGTAGTTAAAGTGTAGTTATTATATAATTATTGTGTCGTTATTGTGTAGTTAAAGTGTAGTTCTTATATAATTATTGTGTCGTTATTGTGTAGTTAAAGTGTAGTTGTTATATAATTATTGTGTCGTTATTGTGTAGATATTGAGTTTTATTCTGTAGTTATTGTGTAGTTAAAGTGTAGTTCTTATATAATTATTGTGTCGTTATTGTGTAGTTATTATTAAATCTCATTGTATTATGTTGTTGGCTTGTTTGTTGATTTTAAAGGGATAAAAGATAAGATAATCAGAAATGATAAGATATGTTGGTAACATAAGATCCGATCAGATTAGATTTTTGTACAAATGTTCTTTCAGTGATCTAAATGAATCAAATCAATGGAAAAGTGTTTTGATTAAATTGCACATTCACCTAATGCGCAAACATTCTCATTAAGATAACACAGTTTAAACTTTAGAACAATTATTTAAACGTAAAAGACATTTACAGTATTTCTCAATCACACAAAAAATCAGCCTTCGTACATCATAAAAACTTCACTCACTTCATTGACAGTACTGTCTTTGAGAGTAGTGGTAAATTGATTGTGTAAAAGCTGTACTCAAAACACAAGAGTACATGCATTGAAAAAAATATTTAGGAGACTTTCCTGTAATACGTGATGAAAACACAATTGAAATGAATTTAGGAGAAGTTTGCGATAATCAGGTTGTGTAGAAGTAATCTGGATCTGTCCCCAGCTTCCGACTTTAACGCTAAAAAGAAAAGCAGAGATCCGAGACAAGAACCTCACACCCCCCCCCCCCCCGGTCTACACACACACACATAAACATACACGCTTGCGTGCACGTACACACACACACGCGCACACACACACAAGCAAAAAGGCCAATTTAAAAAGTACCAATTTTCAACTTTTACAAATTTTTCAATGATTTAATGTTGTTTACTAGTAAAGAATCCCTTTCATTTGGGGTCGCGATAGCTTACAACAATTGTTGGTTGGACAGAGACGGGTATTCGGCCACTGCTCGTGACCTTATATATTCACCCCTTAGACAGCTTCGCTCCTCCGCAGACGCGTGTATTCTTTCTGTCTCCAAAACTCGCACAAAAACTTACAGTGAAAGATCTTTCTCTTTCTGTGCCCCTAAGCAATGGAATTCCCTTCCATTACACGTCCGAAATATGCCGACCGTCACAGCGTTCAAAACTACACTCAAAACACATCTCTTGAAACTCTTCTATCCTGACTGATTCCCCCCACTGACCGACAAGCGATGCTGCTGGGTGCCCTCCATGGCTTGACGTGTAGATAGTTCTGGAATGGGTGAAGTTAATAAGCATTCGTTTTATTTTATTTAATTAATGTATGATAATTTTTTTTTTAAACTTCATGATTATGTTTGTTAAGTTGTATTTACAGCGTGGCGAGGTACCACGCTATATAAATTCACTACTACTACTACTACTAATACATATATAGTTACGTCGCAGTTACGCGTCTCTTTGTGACGCATAATTATTCTATTCTTGGCCTGATCAGGTAACGGTAAATCGAAGGATAATCAATAAAAGATTAGCAATGCGTGGTCTCAGAGAGAAGCTAGAACTGGTGAACTGCCAACTCAGCACTTTTCTCGGTAAAAGTTACCTTGATTTGGGCACAAAATACAACTCCATTTTGGCACAGTTCCTTATTTCACAGCCACACAGTATTTACATTCTGCATTGCCAAACTCTCCATCGTTTATATATATATATATATATATATATATATATATATATATATATATATATATATATATAAAATTATAGATTTATATAAGAGAAGATAGGAAAGGGAAAAAAACAAGGAAACAAACAGAACTTGCAGAAGTTGATCATTTTTTGCAGATATCTAGACACCACCCCGGTCCAACGGACATTTAAGCACGTGCCTTTCGGCCTATATATCTGTATCTAAAACAAAGTCATCACTGTAAGCAAATAGTTGAACAAGGTATGAGGAAGCTTGAAATATAAAGACCGGACAATAAAAGAACACAGTTCATAACACCATTGCTGATTTACCCTTGCAACCAGTGAATTATCCCCTTCGGAACCACTCACAGTAACATCGCGAACCCTTCTAAAAAACATAGGAACCAGAATGATCAATTCATTGATCGTGGGCCCTCAAAAAATAGAAGAAGAAGTTAAGTGTTCCCAATACCAAGAATACAGGAAGTAAAATAATTCGTGAATCATTACCGTGAAAAATACGATTTTAAGGAACAAAAATATTCTGGAAATATGTACAAGGTATTAAAAAAAGTATATATATCGGTAATAACATTAATGGCAAACACATTAAGCTTTTCGTAAAAAAAAAAAAACTATTTCTTGTAGTTTCTTCATTTGTCCAAAAAACATACTTCTTGTATTGTCCTGTCTATTTCAAGCTTCCGCATGCCTTGTTCTGCTGATTCCTTCACACAGCTTGCGCGCAGTCCTGCATTTATTATCGCTGGAATCACAGCTTCCGTCTACATCTACCGGCTCCCCCCAGCCTCCACAAACTCTGAAGACACAACCAGGTCACCACCCGAGTCAGATCAACGTCCCGTTAATACGATGCTGAACACACCCCAACGGTTGACAGTGTCATAGGAAGGTAAGCCACTTAACAAGCAGTGGCTGGAATTAAAAGCTAAGCTCATATGATCCCAAACTAAATTGCGGGCCGCCCAAATTTGTAAGGCTTCATCGCTTTGATGCCCGGGGCCGGAGCGTGACTTACATTGTAAGTGTTATGCCGCGTGACCACAGGAATTGGGTCGGGGCTGTTTAAGAAAGATCTCCTTCACACATGCTGATATTGTCTGAGCCCTGGTTGTGATTTCGTTTTATTTAAGAAGCTCGTGAATTTCCAATCTTAATTTAGGAGACAAAACTCGTATTCGCTGAGAAGCTTAGCACAGCGGGGCTTCCTTATAGTCTCAGTAACACAGCAGTACCACAATAGTACCAAAGTAGTACCACAGTAGTAACACAGCAGTACCACAGTAGTACCACAGTAGTAGCACTGCAGTACCACAGCAGTACCACAATAGTACCACAGTAGTACCACAGCAGTACCACAGCAGTACCACAATAGTACCACAGCAGTACCACAGCAGTACCACAGCAGTACCACAGTAGTACCACAGCAGTTCCACAGTAGTACCACAGTAGTACCACAGCAGTACCACAGCAGTACCACAGCAGTACCACAGCAGTACCACAGCAGTACCACTGCAGTACCACAGCAGTAACACAGTAGTACCACAGCAGTACCACAGCAGTACCACAGCAGTACCACAGTAGTACCACAGCAGTACCACAGCAGTACCACAGCAGTACCACAGCAGTACCACAGCAATATAATTGCGTCCAAAACACTACAGCATACAAAACACAACACCTAACAGCAACCAAAACCTAACAGCAACCAACACCTAACAGCAACCAACACCGAACAGCAACCAACACCTAACAGCAACCAACACCTAACAGCAACCAACACCTAACAGCAACCAATACACAGAAGCCACTATTTCATGATATCAATAAACAGAAGCCACTATTTCATGATACCAATACACAGAAGCCACTATTTCATGATACCAATACACAGAAGCCACTATTTCATGATACCAATACACAGAAGCCACTATTTCATGATACCAATACACAGAAGCCACTATTTCATGATACCAATACACAGAAGCCACTATTTCATGATACCAATACACAGAAGCCACTATTTCATGATACCAATACACAGAAGCCACTATTTCATGATACCAATACACAGAAGCCACTATTTCATGATACCAATACACAGAAGCCACTATTTCATGATACCAAAACACAGAAGCCACTATTTCATGATATCAATAAACAGAAGCCACTATTTCATGATACCAATACACATAAGCCACTATTTCATGATACCAATACACAGAAGCCACTATTTCATGATACCAATACACAGAAGCCACTATTTCATGATACCAATACACAGAAGCCACTATTTCATGATACCAATACACAGAAGCCACTATTTCATGATACCAATACACAGAAGCCACTATTTCATGATACCAATACACAGAAGCCACTATTTCATGATACCAATACACAGAAGCCACTATTTCATGATACCAAAACACAGAAGCCACTATTTCATGATATCAATAAACAGAAGCCACTATTTCATGATACCAATACACAGAAGCCACTATTTCATGATACCAATACACAGAAGCCACTATTTCATGATACCAATACACAGAAGCCACTATTTCATGATACCAATACACAGAAGCCACTATTTCATGATACCAATACACAGAAGCCACTATTTCATGATACCAATACACAGAAGCCACTATTTCATGATACCAATACACAGAAGCCACTATTTCATGATACCAATACACAGAAGCCACTATTTCATGATACCAATACACAGAAGCCACTATTTCATGATACCAATACACAGAAGCCACTATTTCATGATACCAAAACACAGAAGCCACTATTTCATGATATCAATAAACAGAAGCCACTATTTCATGATACCAATACACATAAGCCACTATTTCATGATACCAATACACAGAAGCCACTATTTCATGATACCAATACACAGAAGCCACTATTTCATGATATCAATACACAGAAGCCACTATTTCATTCATATACCGACACACACCAGAAACCATAAACATTCTTATAACCTCACATATTTACATATTTGCCTATGACGCGTATTTTCATTTAAGTTGTTTTTTTCTCGGCTAACCCCAATACTTTTCTTGTGTTCCTTTTTTTTACCCTACTTATAAATTGCAATGAATCTGATGTTAACAGATTATAGAAGGTGGGTCCTGCAACGTCGGACGTAATTATGAATATTCGGCATTTCCTTTAGCACGACTACGATTACGATTACGATTTTCAACATTCGGACGGTGACATTACAAACTAATTAGATTTAATTCTTAAACTCGCTGGCGACATTTTGAAAAATTTCATTTAATATATTCATACGCATAAAATTTAATATTTAGCATATGGCGCTGACGATTCAATGTATATATTTTAATTAAAAAAATAATCATTTTTGTTCACTGAAAATGTTGCATAAACTAAACCGTGTAGCAGAGGCGTCGCTAGGGTCTTTGGTGCCCGGGGACGGGATTCATTTTAAATTGCCTCCCTTTCTTTTTTTCAACTCTCGAACTCATTATTTTCATCAATAAAATAATATCAAAGCACATTTTGGCGCCCCTAACTAGTCTGACTCCCAGGAACATAGTTACGCTTCTGTCGTGTAGGCTTCTGTGTTACAAGAATTGTATATTTATTAAATAACTTTTGAGTGTGCGTCAGCTGCCGCAGTATTTTAACAGGACAACTGGAGTATAGTTAAGTAGATCCTCTTGGTGCATACGGGAGTATTGTTACATTATAGATCATCTTGGTGCATACTGGAGTATTGTTACATTATAGATCATCTTGGTGCATACTGGAGTATACTTACATAGATCCTCTTGGCGCATTCACATGTGCCATGACGTCATGTCTTTAAGATGGAGTTTTTTTTTTAAAACACGATGGAATGTCGTGAACTAAAGTTGAGATAGACACTGGGATCTGTCTGCAGGAATACCACCATCCTTCTCCACCGCCCACCCCCCTTATTCTTTGGACGCCGCCATGTCCATGTAGGTACGGTCCTGCCACCGCTCGACCTGTCAGTGTTCATTAATCGGAATGTAAGCCGGACCACTCGGTTCGTTTGTCGCAGTGACTGCCATGAGTCATCGCCCTTCGCTACTTTCACACCTTCGTTAGTCTCGACATGACAGAGCATTTCGTGGGACATTTGTTGATCCGTGACTCCAACACTCTATGACACCATCAATCCCCACGCAACGTATTGTCCTTTCCTGGCGTATTGGGGAAGAACGTGAGAGGTGGAAGGAGGAGAAGAAGGAGGAGGAAAGGGACACTGGTAACGAAAAAATAAAACTTTTCTTAGTTAATGTGTTATGATTGTGACGCTTGTGTTGATATTCGCTTGAGTTGATATTTTCACGTGTTGATAACCACATGTGTTGATATCCTTTCGTTTTGATATCCTCACGTGTTGATAACCTCATGTGTTGATATCCTCATGTGTTGATATCCTCATGTGTTGATATCCTTTCGTTTTGATATCCTCACGTGTTGATATCCTCCTGTGTTGATATCCTCACGTGTTGATCTCGAGCTCTTGTAACGTCTGTGCAAATAGTTTACTAATGATAGTTCATGATCTTTGTTTTATTGATGTTTTCTTATGATCTTCCACATACATTGGTATCGATTACTAACCGATCACTAACAGGGCAAGATTGAGTTAAAGATGTCAGTGCATATACTACACTATAATCTTACTTTATAGTTATACAAGAACGTTATTTTATTGTACAGTGTATTATAAATAAAGCCATTTTGTAGGCTGTTTCTAGGCAGCCGTTTCGCCCCAGCTACTACGTGAGCTATTTACGAGGTAGAAAGCCACAGTAGAAAACTCTATTAGAGGGCGTCCTAAGCTTCCCGGGATGAGCGAGGGGGGGTGGATTAGTAAATACACAATCCCAACCCCAACTGATCATCTTGTGAAAGCAACGCCCCCAGCCAACCGGACCTCGTTGGGCTGAGATGGCCCCCGTGAATCAAGATAAGTTACCGGCGGGGGGCGTCATAGCTGGACGATGATTCCCAACGTGCAGCTTCGCGGCCCCGACAGTTAGTGGACTTGTCAGGCTTGAGTGGCCGGGGCGGGGGGTGGGGTGTGTGTGATTTGGGGAGGGCATTAAGGGATTTTCGGCTCGACGGCTTGCTGACGCAATTTCCTAATGTACATATTAAAGTCTTCCTCAATTTTCCGCTATTTCAATTTTGAAATTCTTCTTCCCCCGACGTCATTTTGTCTTTGCAGGCGTGCATTCGACGCTATAGTTTAACTTCAAAAGTTCCGATATCGCATTATCCCAGCCATGTCAAAGCATTTACAGCATGTGGATAGATTCTACCCTGGATGTCGCCACAGGGCTCGGCATTGTTGCCGGTGTTTGTTAAGTTCAAATGCTCCATATCAGGCGCATTACATGCGATAATAATAATAATAATAGAAGTAGAAGGGGAAAAAAATAGTGGAAGTTCGGATAACCGACTTTTCGTATAATCGACACGCTACTGTATATATATTTATATAAATTACATGAACTAAATCCTCATTCTAACATTCAGCCATCCTGATATTTGGGTCGTTACACTGCTTTGTATCATTTATTTTTTTTTACTTACCTGAGAAATGTCTGTCACCATCATTCTTAGACTTGTGTCTTTGTTTCGGTGTACAACATCTTTGACTCACTGAAAGCTTTCAAACTTTGTAAATTTTTTTTTTTTTAATTCCAATTACTGCACTCATTTATTTTTCTTTAAACAAAATTATTTCTTATCTTTTGTTAGTCCTTATTATAACTATTGTGCTGCAAGCCTGCACGCACGGGCTGGAGGTCATCATGAAGAGAGCTGTCGGCGGGGATCTAGACCCTTTGGTAACCATGGTAGCAGATAACGTCATTTTAAAAAAAAAAAAAAATTTAAAAATGAAAATGTGTTAACCGAGACTTTGTCCTTCAGTGTTAAGTAACCGAGACCTTGACCTTCGATGTTAAAGTAACCAGTCTGCTGTGTGTTTCTTTGACTTTGACATTTGCAAGAACAAACTAATCGCAATTAGCAATTTGTATTCTCTGCCTTGGATCCCTTGTTGCCCTGGTTGTTAGGTGCGTGTTTTGTTTCCGTTTGTGCAACTGTTGTTCTCAAACTGGTGGGGTCTCACACTGGTGCAGTCTTATCCTGGTGGGGTCTCAAACTGGTGCAGTCTAAACCTAGTGGGTCTCAAACTGGTGCATTCGTTACCTAGTGGGGTCTCAAACGGGTGCAGTCTTATCCTGGTTGGGTCTCAAACTGGTGACGTCGTATCCTGGTGGATCTCAAACTGGGGGAGTCGTATCCTGTTCGGACTCAAACTAGTGATGTCGTATCCTAGTGGGTCTCAAACTGGGGGAGTCGTATCCTGTTCGGTCTCAAACTAGTGCTGTCGTATCCTAGTGGGTCTCAAACTGCTTATGGTGTGGATTGAGGGGCTTTCAATTTATTGAACGGCACCCCTTCAAGACACGTGCAGGCAGTAACAATATAAAAACGCATAATAATTTTTTTTTAAATTTTAATGGATATCTGGGTATAATTCTTTTCATAAGATTGTAAGCTGTGTGGAACAAAGTCATGCTGTGGTGTGTTAGTCCAACCGTCCCAAACATCTGCCCGTACAGATGTTGATCGTTTCTTGAGTGGTTTAAGTCACGTGCCACATTGCAAGTCACGCCCCGGTTGTATATAAGATTTAATTGTGTAGAGAAGCCGCCCCCCCCCCCACCTTACGGGTCGTGCCTACAACAATGTTGGCGGGCCGTCATTTCCCTGGCAGTGGCCCCACGTTATAAAAGCATCTTTTATTTACCTGCCCATACTTCGACCAGACATCTGTGGTGACAGATCCAGCTTTTAATTGCGTTATTTTCTCGGGCTGGATTTACGCTGATGAAGGCATGCAGAACATTTTAACCAATCACGGCGTTGCAATCCAAAAGTTCTTTGTTCTGCGGTGCATTTTGTTGGGTGCGTTTTAAAAAAAAATTAAAAAAAAAAAAAAAAAAAAAAAAAAAAGGATTTAAATAAATTTAACAGTAATTTCATCTTAGTTAAAATGTGCCCCCCTCTCATAGGCACTGTTAACTAAATTGTGGAGTTTCTTCAAATAAGAGCCCACCACAAAACATCTTTCTTTATTGACAGTTGCGTAACATTTTTATTTATAGACAGTTACGTAATATTTTTATTTGTTTAATATAAGCTCAGTCTAAATGATTTATTTTGTATGCTCTTTTTTTCTATCTTGAACAATTTTTTTTTTATTTATGCATTTAAATATATTTAAATTCGTAGATTAAATAATAATGTTTTATTTCTTAATTCAATTAGAAATAATTATGAAAAAGAAAAGGATTTTTCCATATGTTCTCTCCCATGGTCATGGTCACTTATACCAAATTTTGGATATTTATATTTCAATACAGTAATCCTTTGTTCAATATAAGTTCGTCACCTGCTTGTTCTTCCATGTCCTTCTCTTTATCTTCTTGCTTCCATAGTGGCTCTTGTGTTATCTCCCTCTTCCAGTCCCTCGGCCTGCCCCCCACACCCCACCAACTTTTCCAAACCATTTCAAGACCACCATCCCAGCCACAAGCTGTTTACCCATATTAAACCCTAAGCTCAATCAGTATTTTCGTGTTCCTGCCGTGCGTGCGTGTGTGTTTATAAATATAAGTGTGGAATGTTAATTTATTCACATCCAGGTCTCCCCCCCATTGAGCTCGTAAGAAATCAGTTTCTCGTCAATGGTTTCAACTCTATCGGTAGCGCCGTCCGGTCCTACACATCAAAAGCTGTTCTCTGTCCTCAGCCCCGCGAAATGAAAACACCCTTACAACGGGGTCCCGGTGGTGAGCGTTCGTCACAATGAGGCGATCCCGTGGGTCAAATGGACCGGGAGTGAGGGGGGGGGGGGGGTTCGTGCGTGTGACGTGGAAGCACAACAAGTGATTAGCGTAGATCGCGAATCGATCAGAGAGTTCTGTTTAATTAAATAACAGCTGTAATGAAATGTGCGGGGAAATTTTCAGTTTAAAAACGGTAGCTATTGTGTTAGGTCAATGATTCTTTTGGTGGTGGGTTTGGGAAAAAAAGGGGGGGGGGGATCACGATAACCACAAGAATTAAATCAACCAACATGCCTCAGAGTGCCTATAGCCTTCAGGATTGTACGATATCTTTGGAGAATGTTACTCGTGGCTATGGTATGGGACGAGGAAAGTTTTCACCGTAATCTTTGGCTACTTAGTAATTTTAGAAACTTCTCAAACTTTCCACGGCATGAGATGATTTATACATTTTATTTTTTTATTCACTTTTTTTGTGTTTGTGTTTTTCAGTTTCTCCCCTACCGTCTACAACTTAATTCCTAGAAATCATCAGTTAAAGCCTGTGTCTTGACATAATTTTACTTCAACATAGAGCTAAAACGCCCACCATTCCTCGCCCACTTTTTCTTGGTTTGATAGTGACGTCACCAATTTAATGTGTACCGCTCGACCACACCCACTCCTCCCATGATTGGGAACATGTTTTAACGTTCGAATACGTTCTAATTTGTTCTAAAGCAGGCCAGCACAGCATACGACCCGCGGGCCACATGCGGCCCACCAGCACCCAATTGGCGGCCCGCGAAGTAACGAAATATTCTTTATTATTATTTTTTAAAATTATTTTCTTTATAGCTTTCGCTCCTGCCCTATTATCTTTTTGCCCGCACAAGTTTTTCATTACGTATTACGGCCCGCACAAGTTCTTTCATAAATTATAACTGCCTGCCTTACATTTTGAGTTGTGCAGGCCTGTTCTAACGAATGATATCGGGTATGCGTTTTCTAGAAATTCTTTTCTGGAGGGTTCCAACTCACTCCATATAAATAAGCGGACAGCTTTCCCAGTGGAGAGAGATGTTTGCTATATATTTCCCAGACATTTGCGAGACGTAATATACATATAGCACCCTTACAAGATTGTTCTCCTTGTTTGTGTGTGTATATTCATATTTGTATCTTTCGTTTATTACACTTCATCACTTGTTGTGCTGTAAGTCCGTATAGTTTTTATTTCTGTGAATTTGATTTAGTAATTAAAAAAAAATAGCATAATTAAAATTGAATATTGTTAATATCACAGGCTTTGGTATCGTTTTTCTTTGTGTTTGTATACTGGTTTGTTCAACAAACGAGCCAAAACTTAAAACAGATTAAATGTGCAAACCCATTTAACAGTACTAAACATTATCCCTTAAAATTTTTTGCTTTTCTCTTTAAAAAATAAATAAATACTTGTAAATCAATATGTTATTTCAATTTTAGATTTCTATATTGACTATATGTGAACCATTGCCTACTGATCAACTTTGAATTGTAAATGCACTTACGTGCACCATATATGCTCATTACGTGCACCATATATGCTACCTACGTGCACCATATATGCACCCTACATTCACACTTTTTTTGTTACATTTGTTTAAATACGTGTACATGAAAAGAAAATAACGATAATTCTTAAGCAAAGTGTAGACTAAAGTATTAAATATTAACGAAGAAAACCGCAACATTCAGTTTGACAGATACAGTTCAGCTGTACCGGTACACGCCTGGTGCACCGGTACACGCCGATGAAATTCTTGTCGGTGACAGATTTTTGACGCGCCTGTCATAAGAAAAGAAGAAAAAAAATTCAGTGAGATTAGACGGAGTTTATTAGCTCATGTAGTATTGATATGTGACGGTGACTCATTGTAGAGATCAGAGGTGTAGACTATCACAAGATGAAGCTGGGTGCTATCTGATAAGAGGGACTGTTGCAAGAGGTGAGAAGTGTTCGGGTAACACGACACCTGCGTGGAGGTATATGTCGTAGATGTGAAGGGGCTGATAGTTCATTGTTCACCTTACATCCCCCGACAGCGCTTCCAATTATGTTGAAAGCATTTCCTGCAGGGCTGAGACATTCCGACCGGCGATACCCTTTACTTCGTGTGTAATCAAAGCCACTCACGACTTTCGAACAGTGCTGAATGCTGGAACATTCAAAACTGAAACAGTAATGCTACAGTTGAAAGCGTTCTCTCTTGAGTTTTTGCTTATGGAACTAAGCTTAGACTCGGAATTTAATTTAGGAAACAAATTATGTCCGACGAACACATGATCAAATGACTTCTGGGTGAGGATTGCGATACAAAAAAATTAAACAGTCCCCCCCCCCCCCCCCCAACAATAAAGTTTTTTTCGTATAAATCTGTTGTATGAATTTTTATTATTTTATGGTATTTTCAATTTCAGATAACGCCCGCCAAACGTTGGCGACAGCAATGCGTGAACTTCCCATGTACCAAAGTTACTTGAAAAACATGAACTCATGTAACGCACATTTAAGAATCATAATTTTTGCTACAACACTTTCCCCCCATGATACGTCACTGCACCCTTTTTATATCACGCCCATGAACTATTTAAAATATTCTGATATCCCAACCACTTTTAAAACGAATATTTTTTACACCATACTTACATTGAGACGATTTCCTTTTCCGAAAATAAAACATTACGCGCCCAACGCAGTTGCGATATATAAAAAATTATCATTTAGCACTGTTATCGGGAATTATATTTTGGGCGCTATTGAACTCATTATCGAACCATACTGTCTTTCAAACATTTGGAATTTTTTGTAATATACTCTCAATGCCAAATTCGCTGCTTAGGAAGCAGTTCATTAGGAAGCAGTCCATTAGGAAGCAGTCCATTAGGAAGCAGTCCATTAGGAAGCAGTCCACGGGTCACACCAGAAGCGTAATATATATAGGAGAAACGATTTTTATTTCACCAATTATTTCAGAAAAACAAAAGAAACTATTACGCACCAAACGCACTTGTAATTTGTTTTTAAGATTCTCATTTAGCGCAGTTATCTATTCGGGGATTTTATGTCCCGAAATCAGTTGCTTCATATTTCCTTCATCTTCCCCTTGAAAAACAGACACAACTGATTTTTGAATTTTGGGATCAGTGCGTTTGGCTGAAAATTTGAAAGACTATGTTGTCATCGGCATGGAGTCTATGAGCCAAGTGTGAGCTCGATGGCGTTACAGGAAGTGGGTCAATTAGCCGTTCGAACATTTCGCCCTAAACACGCAAAAGCGAAGTTTAATATAAAGGATTTTTAGAAAAGTAATCAAGGCCATTTTGAAATTAATTCATTATTACGAATCTTAAAAAATCCATGTAATCGTAAAAGTTGCTTTTACTATAAAAAATAAATACTTAATCCAAAGGTTTTTTGTTTTTAATATAGAAACCTGCAAGAGAGTTTGGCTAATGTGCTGTTGTGGTCCCCTTATTGGGAGTCACTTCCCTTTGTTTATGATAGATTTAGGGTTCGGGTTAGGGTGAGCGACAGAGGGACCAGTAGCGTGCAATAACCGAGAGTTTTTGTTTTGTTAATCCACAGGGACACGTGACACGCTGTTAACAGTTACAGTTTGATTTAATGTATACTTATGTTATTACAAAAATATATAACTTTATTTTGTTTCTCGTTTTACTGATGAAGTCATTTGTCGAATCGTTTGCATTTCTAGTCTAAGTAACTATTGTTAAAGCTTAACCTAAGGCGTAACCGTAAGGAACCTGCGCTCTTTACACAGTCCTTACTGAGAGTTCCCAGTGTTGATGGACACAGAAAAAAGTGATAAAAAAGTGCGCTCTTTTGAAGCTATAGCGCCAAAATTATGGAACAGTTTGACCCAATTTTTTAGGAAAATTGAAAATGATAAAAAATCATTTAAGAAACATTTAAAGACTTTTTTCTTTAAATGGTTTCAAGAACACGGATACCAGCGCTGTATAACATCAGAGCGCCGTGGGCATGCTAAAGTAGCATGGATACAAGCGCTATACCAGGTATTCAATCAATCAAACCTATACTGTTTTATTTACACAACTTGTTTGTGCATAATTCAATCATTTTAAATTGAATGAACTTTCGTAGTCTTAGATTTTTATGGATATTTTGTTGTTTTAAAAATCTCAATTTCTTTATTTTTCTATAATGACGTGTCGCTATAGGTCATTCTGAACGGAAGTGTGTTTCGCCATCTTCAACGTAACTGATCACCCATTCTCTTGAGACTCAGCACGTGCGATAACAATTCCAATTTCACTTGTCAACAGATGGCGCTATTGTGTACGCCGGCGGCAGTTCGGTCTCCTTGACCGCACCTGTTCTGTCAATGGTCAGCTTTGTTGACCGTCGGATATCAGGTTAAACGGCGGTATGTGTCACAGCGCTTTTGGTCACGGAGGTCCCCATTAGCAGTAACTGGGAGGACTAACAAACTACACATAACGTGTTAATGTTGAATCTTACATGGAGCCTGTAACTGTGTTACAGTGGAACTGTCACTAACTTCAATAAACCATAAACAAATTTGCTAACTTGTAATTGGTAAACTCGCCATGCACTTCTATGCTAATGAGATATTTTATATTAAGATAACTTCTTTTTTAAAAAAATGTTCTCGTTTAAGTTTTAATGTTGAAAATAGTATTTTTTATACTTAACATCCATTATGTCACCTTTCACTGTTGTTTAACAAAACAGCAAGGGAATATGGAGGACACAAATGGCTTGATATGACTGGTCCCTTTTGTTCTTAATTGTACATTAGAAAAACATGCGCATGAATCTACACAACAATATTAACATAAAATATTTCATGATAATATAAACATGAAAACGTGAACATCAGTCCGTGAGCAACAATTTATTCACATCAATTCACTCACATCAATTCGACAATTTCAATTATTTATTTGTCTATTTGGCGGTTGTGCCAATACTCTACATCCGCGGTCAGTACTCGGCTCAGCCATAATCAAAAATACGTCAATGAATGAGTGAATCTTTTGCTAATTTAAAAAAAAAAAAGGAGTTTCATATTACATTTCTTTGGACTACTTCATACAATCTTTAAGTTATAATATTGTCTAGTGTAGAGCTGGCATCTCTAAGTTACAATATTGTCTAGTGTAGAGCTGGCATCTTTAAGTTACAATATAGTCTAGTGTAGAGTTTGCATCTTTAAGTTACATTATTGTTTAGTGTAGAGCTGGCATTGTTGTCTAGTAGTTACTAACGTTAAGTAAAGTTTCACCCTGTTGACAATTTTAATGTAAAAGTAAAAAGACGATATATGAAAGCTTGAAAAAACTACAGGTTATCATAAGAATGTTTGGACTCAAAGCCAAAAAAAACTTTTGATAGTCCTGTATTTTTTAATCCTTCATATTAACTTTTGTTCGTGCGTTTAAGTGTTTAAGGTAAAATCTTTGGACGGCTAATCGACCCACCTCATGTCATCCTATCGAACTGAAACTTGGCTCATAGACTCGTTGCCGATGACAACACATTCTTTCAAATTTTCATCCCCACCACCAAACACCAAAGGGGGGGGGGGGGCTGAATGAAATAGGATTTGTTCCATGGGTGCGTGTGTTGGTGTGAAGATTACTTGTGCAGCTGTTGCTGTGTGCTTTGTTTTTGTGACGCATTTAGGTTTGCAGTAAAAAAGGAAAAGTATTCTTGAAGGGGAAAATAAAGGAAACATGTAATATGTTTTGGCCAGAAGTTGACCCATTTAAATAACCGCTTCTTGATGAATGTTCAAACACGTACAATGAAATAAATGCAAACAAACAACAACAACAAATGCAAAGAGAGGATTTATCCGTCAAACTTTGTTTTTTAATGGGTTTGCTTCTCTTATCCAAAAGCTTTCACAATATCGTGTTATTACCAGTAATTCACTAATACGCCATGAACAAAAAGAAGGCAGTCCATACTGTAGTATCCTCATATTTTGAATCGTAATTTTATACAAATAATATAACTATGAGAAACAATCTTAACGTGCTGATTTCGTGTGCTTTATATTTGACATTACAAGTTGCTTTCTTTGATCAAAAAAAATTGCCCTCCTTTGTGGGTCTTATTTGACGTGCCAGGGCCACTCAAAACTCGGTATGTTAGTTAATCGGTTAGTGGCTTGGTTGGTCGGTCGGTCGGGGCAACGTTTGACTAAAGATATGAACGTTTGGTCCCCCACTCACGACTGTGGCCCGATCAAGTTACAATTCCAGGGCTAGGCTACATCAACTTTACTTTCGGCCAAAGGGGGTGGGGGAGAGTCATCTGACTTGGTCAATGAAAGCTTTTGTTTGCCACCAAGAAAGGGCTGGCTCTAATCTCCGATTGTTGCCCCCCTTTGTGCTTTGTTTGCCCCCTTGTTTGTCAAAGCCAACTCTCATAATCATATTTTCACAAACCTCTCCAGTGACCCAGGGCCACAGTAACCTTGCTGCGATACGATCATAAGTCACAGCGGGGGGGGGGGGGGGGGACCTTAATGGCAAGCATTGAGTAAAGAGTTGACAAGGGAGAAAGTGGACGACGATGGAGCTCTTTATACAATACAAGGATCTGTCACATACAAGTACAAGCTCTTGGTTGGGCTTATATACAATGTAAGGATTTATCAAGTACAAGATCTTCATTGGGCTTGTATACAATGTAAGGATCTGTCACATACAAGATCTTGATTCGGCGTGTATACAATGTAAGGATCTGTCACATACAAGATCTTGATTCGGCGTGTATACAATGTAAGGATCTGTCACGTAAAAGATCTTCATTGGGCTTGTATACAATGTAAGGATCTGTCACGTAAAAGATCCTAATTCGGCTTGTATTCAATGTAAGGATCTGTCACGTAAAAGATCTTCATTGGGCTTGTATACAATGTAAGGATCTGTCATGTAAAAGATCCTAATTCGGCTTGTATTCAATGTAAGGATCTGTCACGTAAAAGATCTTCATTGGGCTTGTATACAATGTAAGGATCTGTCACGTAAAAGATCCTAATTCGGCTTGTATTCAATGTAAGGATCTGTCACGTAAAAGATCTTCATTGGGCTTGTATACAATGTAAGGATCTGTCACGTAAAAGATCTTGGTTGGGCAATGTAAGAATCTGTAAAATCATTTTTTCGGAAGCGAATTCTTCTCACAAGGTTTATAAAAATGCAGTTCTTACTGCTGTTTGCCATTAGTTAGCTGCCCTACGCATGCACCATGGTTTGTGGTGAATACACCGCCATGCACC
Organism: Omphiscola glabra; assembly: GCA_964017045.1. Taxonomy (NCBI): domain Eukaryota; kingdom Metazoa; phylum Mollusca; class Gastropoda; family Lymnaeidae; genus Omphiscola; species Omphiscola glabra. Next base: position 51,160,400 of record OZ024794.1, on the reverse strand, counting down.
ATCAAGCGACATGCTTTTATAAGGTAATATTATTATGTATCTTATGATCTTACACATTTGAACGCACAATTTTTTGGACAGTGTTCTGATATCCAAATATTACTTTTTGCCAACCACCCGCTGTCCCAACTCATATTTAAGAAGACACCCACTGGAATCGCCTGTGTTAACTGAGAGAAGAAACGCCTTTGATCGTCACTGGTTCCTAATCGATGACGTCACTGATTCCTGGTCGATGACGTCACTTATTCCTGGTCGTTGCAATATATCATTATCTTGTTGGTTTTTTTTTTGGTTTTTTTATATTCATTTTTATAAAGTTTCAACATGAGTTTTCTTTCATATTGATTAAACTAAATTTATCTTTAAAAGAAGAAATAGGGAGAATGATTTACTACAAACGGTTGCACCGTTGTTAAAGCTCAGTCTGCGAATAGTTTGTTATCTTCACTTCAGAGATGTAAGGCATCGTTAACTTCCCCCCACACCTTGTTTTCCCGTAGACAGAACATTTGCATATAAGATGTCAACCCTTGGCAATTAAAGGTGAACACTTAGCTATTTAAGGTGAGCCCTAGCCTATCTGTCAATACATTTAGATGACTCTTATCTATCAATACATTTAGATGATTCCTATCTGTCAATGCATTTATATGCTTCCTACCTGTCAATACATTTAGATGCTACCTATCTGTCAATGCATTTAGATGCCTCTTATCTGTCAATACATTTAGATGACTCTTATCTGTCAATACATTTAAATGCTTCCTATATGTCAATGCATTTAGATGCCTCTTATCTGTCAATACATTTAGATGACTCCTATCTGTCAATACATTTAGATGATTCCTATCTGTCAATACATTTAGATGATGCCTATCTGTCAATACATTTAGATGCTTCCTATCTGTCAATGCATTTAGATGCTTCCTGTCTGTCAATACATTTAGATTCTCGTATCCACATTTTATCCAGAGCTCACTACATGGGCCTACAACAACTAAATGAACTGGTTTTATTCTGCCATGACGTAACCCTGTCACAAATATTAGCTGAATCTTACACATATTAATGTACACATTTAAATGCTATTATAATATTTAATTACCAGACCACGCCCCCCCCCCCAAAAACCTCCTCCCCCGGACTAAAAAATTTAAACGTTGAATAATAATTTAATTAATATTAAAAGCAAAAATGTAGAGAAAATAAAATAAACGCAAGAACATCAACACGAAATAGCAACCAATTTTAAGATCCGCATCTCAACGCGAAGTGTTGTATTTACACTTTGATTGACTTCATTAATTTATCTTAATTTATTTATCGTGCAACTTTGCTGTATCGCTTGGATGTTTTGCTTGGGGCCAAGTTAATTATATGACGTAGAAATCAATCAAACGGTTCAATCAACGATGCCTCATTGCTGTGTGATCTCTATGGTGTACTTGATGTGTCTTGTCGTATACGTCTGGTCTTTTGTTGGAAAACGTCTCATTTAAAAATGTGCCTGTCGTTTCAGGTGTTGAAACCTTCCCACAAAAAAAGTTTAACTTAGGAAGATCCTCTGTTTCCTTACTGTCATAGCTGACACTGCCCCTGGCCACCTACACAACACGTTATGTCCAATTAGCGTGGATCAATAGAGGTTGTCCTGTTTAGCTTGTACTGCTTGTGATCACCGTCTACCCATGGTTTATTTCTCATCACATTTGATGAGATCGTTTCGTTTGTCTGTCTTTGTGTCCGGGATAGTTTCCTTGGATCTGGAAGTTGAGTTAGGAACCTTCGTTTCTTATAATTATACCACCTCTGCATGGCTCGTCATAACAGGGGAGAGTGTAATTATGTTTGTCCCAGTAGCGTGTCTTTTTTCTTCCTAAGCCGGGCCTTGTTGCTGCCAAGCAGGCGTTGATAGACGAGTTGAATGTATTTCTTTTCGTATTCATCGTCATGGTTTTACTTGTTTTGTCTGGGGCTTTCCTTCTCGCCCAGATCCAGAAGCTGCACTCCCAATGTCTCAACATGGTGATAAGGTATTATGAGTCAGCGTTTGCCAGACAGTTTTGTCATCCCTCAGTCCTGTTCTCCCTCAGTTATGTCGACCCTCAGTCATGTCGTACCTCAGTCATGTCGTGAATCGGTCAGTTTTGTTACTCAGTCCTGTCGTCCCTCAGTCATATTGTCCAGTCAGTACATCAATATTTGCCCACCTTCTGTGTCCTGGCATTCCATTTTTCATCGTTGGTTTTTCATCTGGCCGATAGTTCTAAATACGCAGCCCTGAGAAAGCTGCCCCAAGGCAACCGTTTCGTCCAAGCTACTTCGCAAATAAGTTGCGTGTTGGAAACCCACGGTAGAACAACCCTTAAAGGGCGTCCGTCACTTCCCCATAATGGGTTGGGAAAGAAATTGGGAAGTTAAAAAACCTTCCCGACTGCCAAGGAGAGTGGGCTGCGAACGCTTTAAACGCAGCGTTTTCGGTCGACCGAACATCCCCGTGCGGGGAAGCTTACAGTCCCGGGTCCGATCGAGCGACCGCGGGTGGGGGTGGTCCAGGCCGGGGGATGTTCTCGGCATGACGCCGCATTGTCTGGCGTGCCGTCGCATGGTTTTGCGGCGGGGGAAACCCGGCGTCTGGCCCGTGCAGAGGTGTGCCGGGAGGGGCACTAAGAGCTCACGCTCGACGGTTCACCGACGCCATTTCCCAATTGACATATTTAGTACTGGTACTAGATAAACAATTGTCACGTCCTGTGTCAGTTGTGTCTGTGCGAGGACTCGCGTGATCCCGAAAACAGAGTCTCACCAGACCTTGTCGCCACTGTTTACGAGGATCCAACTTCTGGGGCAACCACATGTGGAGCATTGAAAGAAGGACAAAGAATTGAAATAAACACAAACTCAAGGCAGGGAAACGGTTGGTTACACGTGGCTCCTAGAGGGGTGGGGGTTGCTGCCTCCTCCCAACGGTCCAGTTATACCGTTGTACGTACCAAAGCACATAAAGGATCTCTGTTAAAGCCAGGAGGGCAAGTACTTACGCGAAGGCACCAGTACAGACACACTTAGGTAAGAGAGGCCATGGGCACCAGTACAGACACACTTAGGTAAGAGAGGCCATAGGCACCAGTACAGACACACTTAGGTAAGAGAGGCCATGGGCACCAGTACAGACACACTTAGGTAAGAGAGGCCATGGTTCAGTCGTATCCAGAAATGTTAAAGATGAGGCAGGAAGTGGTGCATCAGGACAGTCACTATACCTCTAATCAGGACAAGCGTTGTCCTGCGCAATACGGGGCAACCATGACAATAACACATGGGGCAACCATGACTTTAACACATGGGACAACCATGACAATAACACATGGGACAACCATGACAATAACACATGGTACAACCATGACAATAACACATGGGGCAACCATGTCAATAAATCGCATTAAAAAAGTTAGATACCGCCACACCACACCCTCCCCCCCCCCCCCTATAAGTAACACCCCACAAAACACACACAAATTTGTTTGCTTCAGTCCGACACTCTTTTAAGTTTCATCAAATTTTATTCTTTTTAAATCAGGATTAAAATAGCTGCAGGGTCAACATAAACAAATACGATTTAGAAATACGAAGAGATCTAGGTGGGTTTTTTTTTTTACACAGACAAGCGATACAGCAAAGTTGCACGATAAACTTATTTTAAATCATTAGGAGAGTCACGGACCGTAATTCAGCCATACAAAAATTCTCTTCAAGATGTCGACTAGTAAAAAGATATTTAAAGTTTTTGGAAGTATTTTCTCAACATTCGCTCTTACCAAAGGAAATAAAATAATGAACGCCAATTAATGAAAACAGCAGACGATGCAGGGTGCGATGTTAGTGTGGGGTGGGTTTGTGTTTTTGTGTGTGGTTGTGTTTGTTTATTTATTGTTTGGGTTGGGGGGAGGGTGGCGCGTTGCTAGCCATTTGGAGAATAATTAAAATATAAACATTTTGATTAGACAGAGTTGCACTTCTAGTGTATTGATTTTTATAGAGTAGCACATCTAGTGTATTGATTTGGTAGAGTAGCACATCTAGTGTATTGATTTGTTAAAGTAGCACATCTAGTGTATTGATTTGGTAGAGTAGCTCATCTAGTGTATTGATTTGACAGAGTAGCACATCTAGTGTATTGATTTGGTAAAGTAGCACATCTAGTGTATTGATTTGGTAGAGTAGCACATCTAGTGTATTGATTTGACAGAGTAGCACATCTAGTGTATTGATTTGGTAGAGTAGCACATCTAGTGTATTGATTTGACAGAGCTGCACTTCTAGTGTATTGATTAGACAGAGTAGCACATCTAGTGTATTGATTTGGTAGAGTAGCACATCTAGTGTATTGATTTGGTAGAGTAGCACTTCTAGTGTATTGATTAGACAGAGCTGCACATCTAGTGTATTGATTTGGTAGAGTAGCACATCTAGTGTATTGATTTGGTAGAGTAGCACATCTAGTGTATTGATTTGGTAGAGTAGCACATCTAGTGTATTGATTTGGTAAAGTAGCACATCTAGTGTATTGATTTGGTAGAGTAGCACATCTAGTGTATTGATTTGGTAGAGTAGCACATCTAGTGTATTGATTTGGTAAAGTAGCACATCTAGTGTATTGATTTGGTAGAGTAGCACATCTAGTGTATTGATTTGGTAAAGTAGCACATCTAGTGTATTGATTTGGTAGAGTAGCACATCTAGTGTATTGATTTGACAGAGTAGCACATCTAGTGTATTGATTTGGTAGAATAGCACTTCTAGTGTATAAATTTGACAGAGCTGCACATCTAGTGTATTGATTTGACAGAGTAGCACATCTAGTGTATTGATTTGGTAGAGTAGCACATCTAGTGTATTGATTTGGTAGAGTAGCACATCTAGTGTATTAATTCGACAGAGCAGCACATCTAGTGTATTGATTAGACAGAGTTGCACATCTAGTGTATTGATTAGACAGAGTTGCACATCTAGTGTATTAATTCGACAGAGCAGCACATCTAGCGTATTGATTAGACAGAGCAGCACATCTAGTGTATTGATTAGACAGAGTTGCACATCTAGTGTATTGATTAGAAAGAGTTGTACTTCTAGTGTATTGATTAGACAGAGTTGCACATCTAGTGTATTGATTAGACATAGTTGTAGATCTAGTGTATTGATAAGACAGAGTTGTAGATCTAGTGTATTGATAAGACAGAGCTGCACATCTAGTGTATTGATTTGACAGAGTTGTAGATCAAATGTATTGTTTTGACAGAGCTACATATCTAGCTTAATGAGTTGACAAATGTGCACATCTTTATTCTTCAGACACTCGGGGTCAAAAGATGGACAGGTGTAATTTAAAACGGTTTTAACTAAATTCCAAGGTCGACCATCATAAATACTCAACGAGAATTAGTATTATCTAGAGCAGTGACTCCCAGAACTGTTACTCCCAGACCTTTCAGTGCTTCGGAAGGACAAGGATTCACCTAAATAGCTGCAGGGAATGTTGTCCTACTTTCTAAAGAAAAATTCAATGTTCACATGGTGCGGACAAAGGAAAGAACATGTGTGCCTGTCCCAGGACAACTGCTTTGTTCAGTCGCTGTCTTTGGAGTTGGTAAGTCCAAGTACGTTTTGGTAAGTTCAAATAAGTTTTGGTAAGTCCAAGTAAGTTTTGGTAACTTCAAGTAAGTTTTGCTAAGGTCAAGTAAGTTTATTTGGTAACTTCAAGTAAGTTTTGGTAAGATCAAGTAGGTTTTGGTAAGCTCAAATAAGTTTTGGTAAGTTCAAGTAAGTTCAAGTAAGTTTTGTTAAGTCCAAGTAAGTTTTGGTAAGTCCCAGTAAGTTTTGGTAAGTCCAAGTAAGTTTTGGTAAGTCCCAGTAAGTTTTGTTAAGTCCAAGTAAGTTTTGGTAAGTCCCAGTAAGTTTTGGTAAGTCCAAGTAAGTTTTGGTAAGTTCAAGTAAGTTTTGGTAAGGTCAAGTAAGTTTTGATAAGTTCAATTAAGTTTTTGTAAGTCCCAGTAAGTTTTGGTAAGTCCAAGTAAGTTTTGGTAAGCTCAAATAAGTTTTGGTAAGTCCAAGTAAGTTTTGGTAAGTCCAAGTAAGTTTTGGTAAGTTCAAATAAGTTTTGTCGACAAAATTGATAAACTCTTCGTTTTTTTTTGTTCAAAACTTTAAAAAATAAATGGGTGCAAATAAGGCTAAGGCCGGAACTGGTTTTAAACAGCACTGCTATGTTAATTCTCAGCCGTTTGTCACCATCTCTGGCTTCTTGCTGGCCTCTGGAGTGCATTGCGTTAATCTGAGATTAAGCTTGAGATGGGACGTTGGGGGGGAGGGGGGCGACCCACCTCGTTCATTAAATTCTCAACTATGCAGAATGAACGGTGATGGCGTATTTCGGGGGTACTTGACTCCACATCATGTGGACCGTTGCTAAGTTTATCACTGGCTATATTGAACCGATATATGAATCATATCGTAATTTAGTAAAGTAATTATCTTGCAGTTCAAAGGTCATTATGAAATCATAATTGTGATAAATCCTGAATTTCTCAATAATTTTGATATTTTTTTTGATAATCTTAAAGACAACATTTGCAATACATAGGAAAATTATTGAACATTTCATAATTCGTCGTGCAGTATTTGTAACTGTCGAGAATGACAAATGTAATATTCTAAAAACACGTTAGTACTTAATTGATGTTGTTTGTCTGAAGTTAATTTGTTCCCAGATACCTGGAGTCTAGCTTGAAACAGCAACATTTTAATCTCAATAATACACCATCTGCTGATTGTGTTCAACATTTCAATCTCTACTACATCTACTCACAGTGTTCACCATTTCAACCCCTACTCTTACGTCTCTACTGATTGTGTTCACCATTTCAATCCTTACGTCTCTACTGATTGTGTTCACCATTTCAATCCCTACGTCTCTACTGATTGTGTTCACCATTTCAATCCTCACGCCGCCTCTTCCCCCCCCCCAAACTCGTGATCAGTCTCACTGCCCCATCTATTGACCCCGCCCTGTCTTAATGCGTGTTTGACTGAACCTGGTAACTCAGTGTCTGCTATCATCTACGTCCGAGTAAATATTGCCTCTACTTGTTACGAGCCTCTCATTCACAGATCAAACGTGGCCGTGACAATATTAATGTCGGCGGTAAACTCGTCACGCTTTGGTGACCCCCGCACACGGCAGATTGAACGCGGCGACTTTACCTACCTCAGTCGTCTGCTGGCCCCTTCAGCCGGAACGTGGGACTGTTGGTCACATATGTCTGGCGACTGTTGGTCACGTATCTCCGGGGACAGTTGGTCACATCTCTTGTGACGACTGGTCACATACATATCTCTGGGGACTGTTGGTCACATATCTCTGGTTCCGTTTGGTCACCGATCTATGTCGACGGTTTTTGTTTGTTGTGTTATGTGTTTTCTTGTTGATAGAAGAAACATATTTTAAAATTGGTGTGTGTGTGTGTGTGGGGCGAAAAAAAAAGGGGGGTGGGGGGGCTAATTGTTATTCTTTCGTGGAGGGCGTTATGAAGGGCGATTGGTTAGTAAAACAAAGCAAAGATGCCCGTGCAAAAGTGATTGGCTTGATTTGGTGGCTTTTTTCTTCTTTCATTGTAGTTCCCAAGTGAACATGGACAGGGCATACGACGAATATAAAAGTAAATTACTGAAAATAAAAAATACACAATGCTAATGATCTGATCATTTAAAAAAAATGATGCGATAAGATAAGACGCACAACGGGTACCAGTCGTTTGTAACAGTGACACTGGCCTGGCCAATGTTTAAAATTAGATATGTTACGGCCAAAGCTCGAAGTTCGGCCAGTTCCCGAATTGGCCGGCCATTTCGCACATTGGCCGAGTCGTGTGGCCAATGTCCGATGTACTGGAAATTGTTGTGTATATGCTACTTTGGCCGGCCACTTCCCGAAGTGTCGTGAAATCCTTGGCCAATATTCGATGTGCTGACGCAAGACTAATAACAATGCAAACAGATTCTGTGTAGTGTGTGAAAAAGAGTGCCATTCTTGTGGATCCTGCGGCAACGATGTCCACGCAATTTGTGGAATAATTAATGACGCAGAAGGATGCAAAATTCCCACAAGCGAAAGTTGGAGATTATGTACGCATCCGTTTAGCAGATGTTGATAGAGGTCGCGGTGATCCACGAAGCTTCCAGATGTTGACAGAGGTCGCGGTGATCCACGTAGCGTCCAGATGTTGACAGAGGTCGCGGTGATCCACGTAGTGTCCAGATGTCGATAGAGGTCGCGGCGATCCACGAAGCGTCCTTGCAGTTGTCATGAACGTCGAGGGCGCTGTCTACATGCTACGAAAAGAACGCGGTGTTCTCACAACAGTATTCCAGAATAGAGTTTCCCACTCTGCGCGAGAAACTGCTGACATTGGCATCCGTAGGCACAGAAAAAAAAATCACTACGAACAGGTCGCTTCTTCAGATTCACTGACCGGTCAAGGCAACACTCGATGCCATCGCACTATTAAGTGCTCAACAAATCATTGCAAATGTAAAAATAACAAACTGTTGTGTAATTCGAAATTCATAAAAGCTCATCATGTTGTAACAAGTGATCATAGAGATTGATGATTTACTATAATAAACTAATTTGACCAATTTTGGTAATTTAGTATAATAAAACTCAATGTAATGTGATTATCATGACGGTATAAAAATACCCACAATCTGCTCATGGCCTTTTTCTCCCGACTTTGGCCGATCGCCCCAAGCCATTTCGCAAACTGGCTGGCCAAATCCCGAAATCAATAAAAGATCGGACATTTGCCTGTCAATGTGAGGCGATATTGGCCATTTCTCGATTTGGCCGATTTCGGGCTTTGGCCGTAACAGATACAATACAGGAGCGCGCCTTGTGATCTTGTAAGCTCAATGTCCTCACTTCGATTGGATGGAACTGTCAACACTAGATGGAACTGTCAACACTAGATTGAACTGTCAACCCTAGATGGAACTGTAAACACTATATGGAACTGTCAACCCTAGATGGAGCTGTCAACACTAGATGAAACTGTCAACCCTAGATAGAACTGTCAACACATGATGGTACTGTCAATACTAGATGGAACTGTCAACACATGATGGCACTGTCAACCCTAGATGGAACTGTCAACACATGATGGCACTGTCAACCCTAGATGGAACTGTCAACACATGATGGCACTGTCAATACTAGATGGATGGCTCATCTCCGACATCAAACTTCGGAGGGAAACACCAATAGGAAGTCCTAAGTCGCATTCCCAAATGACGTATGACTTTGTACTCATGAAAATTACGTCCATTCTTTCGGTGCCTGGTGTTAAGAATGTTAAAAAGAAAATTCTTGTTGGGTGCTGTAATAATCTAATGTGTAAAGTAGTGTTTGTTGTATAGCGATGTCTCCAGTAAGCTTAATCCATGTGATGTCCATCTCGAGGTTTGGGATTCAATGTACTTGGTGTATCCATGCAGCATTATTACAATGAAAAGTTACAATGAAATGTTACAATGAAAAGTTACAATGAAAAGTTACAATGAAAAGTTACAATGAAATGTTACAATGAAAAGTTACAATGAAATGTTACAATGAAACGTTACAATGAAATGTTACAATGAAATGTTACAATGAAAAGTTACAATGAAAAGCTACGATTTTTTAAAACTTTGAAGCAATGTCATAAGAATGACTTTAACACCCGTCATAAGAATGACTTTAACACACGTTATAAGAATGACTTTAACACACGTTATAAGAATGACTTTAACACCCGTCATAAGAATGACTTTAACACCTTTTAACACCCGTCATGAAGAATGACTTTCACACCCGCCATATGAATGAATTTAACACTCACTCTTCATAAGAATGACTTTAACACCAGTCATAAGAATAACTTAAATACCTGTCATAGGAATGACTTTAACACCCGTTATAAAGCGCAAAGACAAGAGTTTCAAGTTGTACCTCTCCAAGACGTAGTGAAAAGTTTGTTTAAAATGTTTTCAAAGAAAATTATTTAAAATACGGGCATATATGGTAGGTTTCAATTTTAATAAATGGTTTTAAAAACATACTAGCTAAAGGTTTTAATAAGTCCTTTGGGGTGAGGGTAAGGGGTAAACCTCGAAGTTAGAATACAATTTAATTCTCTTAAATTCCGTTCCCCCGGCAAATCTCAAGGCCAACAGTTGACCGCACACATTGAAGCCGCATTTAACGGTGGACAATGCCCCACATCCTCCATGCAAATGAGCTCTGAACTCGCGCATTGTAACCAGACGGTAATAGGCCCTTGTGGACGACAAGAGGTTCTGTCGCGGGGGGCGGTTTTTGAGAGAGTCGTGGGGGCTGCCAATATTTAGTTAGAGCTCTAAAAGTGTCAAACTTACGGAGCTGAAGAGCTGGCCAGGTAGTTCACGGGTTGTTGGGTCGGTGTTTGAGATCCGAAACGTCCTTGGTAAGAACACTCCGATGGCGAGCCACGACTCACAGATGCAGATTTTGAAATAAGTTTACGTTAACGAAGTCACTGAAACTATGGCACGCAATGCTGAAGAGATTTAGCAGATGCAGATTTTAAGACAAATTCATGTTAACAAAGTCACTGAAACTATGGCGCGCAATGCTGAAGAGATTTAGCCGGAAATTTGATCGAAAGAAATTTCGTCGAAGGAAAATTGATCGAATCTTTTTTTTTAGTTTATACATAAAAATTATTCGTCAAATTTCTATTTGAACGCATTATTTTTTTTACTATATAATATAGTGCGCTCATAAAAGAAATTTGACGAAAATTTTAACGTGTGAACTGAAAAAAAGATTTGACCAAATTTCCTTTTCGATCAAATTTCCGTCGATCAATTTTCCGTCGACGAAATTTCTTTCGATCAAATTTCCGGTAACCGTTTCTCAAACCTTAGCCATGGGTTCGCATTACCGGAGAGTTTTAACAGTTGCAGACATTAAATTTGTTTATGGTAACAAGTACACTGAACCTTAAGTGAGTAAAGCTGTAGAGATTATCTCTCCGTTGTCACACGCCTGCGTTGTTTTTTTTACACTATTTACACAAAGGTTAAGGGGAATTTCGGATTATCAGGTGGGCAATGCCAGTGGCGTAGATGCATGGGGACAGAAGGGACGGACGTCCCCGGGCGCCAGACTATCGGGGGCGCCAAAATGGACTTTGGTTGTATATAGTGGATTTAAATAATGGGGTTCAGTGTTGAGCGGTGACGTGAAAATGAATCTTGTCTCCTGGCGCCAAACACTCCAACTAAAACTCTGACAGGCCAAAAACTGCAACTAAAAATCTGACAGGCCAAACACTGCACCAAAACTCTGACAGGCCAAACACTGCACCTAAAAATCTCACAGGCCAAACACTCCACCTAAAACTCTGACAGGCCAAAAACTGCACCTAAATTTCTGACAGGCCAAACACTGCACCTAAAACTCTCACAGGCCAAACACTCCACCTAAAACTCTGACAGGCCAAACACTGCACCTAAAACTCTGACAATGGTTTTGAAATTCGGTGTATGGCGTGGGGCCACCCAGGTGTTACTTTTGTCTTTATATGGAGGGGCGGCATTTCCGGACTACTGCAGAGTTTATATCGTGAAAGGTAGTGTGGCTAAATTCTTGGGCCGCCCATGACGGCACTATTACTTATAGGTATGTCACTAGGCAGTGTATCTATCGGCACTAATACTAGGTATGTCGCTAGGCAGTGTATCTATCGGAACTAATAATTGGTATGTCACTAGGCAGTGTATCTATCGGCACTAATACTAGGTATGTCACTAGGCAGTGTATCTATCGGCACTAATACTAGGTATGTCGCCAGGCAGTGTATCTATCGGAACTAATACTAGGTATGTCACTAGGCAGTGTATCTATCGGCACTAATACTAGGTATGTCGCTAGGCAGTGTATCTATCGGCACTAATACTTGGTATGTCGCTAGGCAGTGTATCTATCGGCACTAATACTAGGTATGTCACTAGGCAGTGTATCTATCGGCACTAATACTAGGTATGTCACTAGGCAGTGTATCTATCGGAACTAATACTAGGTATGTCACTAGGCAGTGTATCTATCGGCACTAATACTAGGTATGTCGCTAGGCAGTGTATCTATCGGCACTAATACTTGGTATGTCGCTAGGCAGTGTATCTATCGGCACTAATACTTGGTATGTCGCTAGGCAGTGTATCTATCGAAACCAAAATTGGCGATCATTTTCATCGGTATGTGCGGGGTAAATGATGAATTTTCAACAGAAGGGGTGTCTGGGTAGCGCCCTCCCCAGAAAAATTTTGATTGTTTCAAAAATCATGAGGTGTTTTTGGATTATACCCGAATTAAGTGTTTCTTATAGATTATTTAATCGGGGTGGGGAATTTTAAAGGCCCGGTGCCATACATAAACTAAATTCCCTCCTGTAGTGGGGTGCTCCATAGTAAACATTTTGGCACAAGCTGACAATCAACCCCATGCTTTAACATCGATTAGCGTGAGGATTTAGGTATCAATTAACGTTTGTGGGCTCAGAAATCCCTACGGCTTCAGGGGGGCCTCGGATATTTTCAGGGCTTAAAGTTGTGTGGTGGACACTTCTGTTTACTTATGAACTTTGAATGCAAGGTGGGAAAGTGGCAAAACTGAAAAATATCGGGGCGTCTCAAAAAGTCAAGCTATGACTCTGCTTGACATGGTTGGGTTATGCATATATATGTTTTGTACATTAATAAATATTAATTTTGCTTTAATTTTTTATTTAAAGTATTTTTTTTTTAAATTTAAAAAATGGTGTTTGAATTGCAAAAATGACCGCTTACACGGACTGCTTACATGGACTGCTTACATGGACTGCTTACATGGACTGCTTACATGGACTACTTACATGGACCGCTTACATGGACTGCTTATATGAACTGCTTACATGGACTGCTTACATGGACCGCTTACATGGACCGCTTACATGGACAGCTTACATGGACCACTTACATGGACCACTTACATGGACCGCTTACATGGACTGCTTACATGGACTGCTTACATGGACTGCTTACATGGACCGCTTACATGGACCACGTACATGGACCGGTTACATGGACCGCTTACATAGACCGCTTACATGAACCATTTACATGGACCGGTTACATGGACCACTTACATGGACCGCTTACATGGACTGCTTACATGGACCGCTTCATGGACCGCTTACATGAACTGCTTACATGGACTGCTTACAATGACCGCGTACATGGACCGGTTACATGGACCGCTTACATGGACCGCTTACATGGACCGCTTACATGGACCGCTTACATGGACCGCTTACATGAACTGCTTACATGGACTGCTTACATTGACCGCGTACATGGACCGGTTACATGGACCGCTTACATGGACTGCTTACAAGGACTGCTTACATGGACTGCTTACATTATTTTATATGTTGAACGCACATGAATTTAAAATAATAATGAAAGCTAGATTTTAGACTTACAATAATAACAACCTTTCCTAAATGTCTTCATGTTTCACCAGAGTCAATAATAACAACCTTTCCTAAATGTCTTCATGTTTCACCAGAGTCAATAATAACAACCTTTCCTAAATGTCTTCATGTTTCACCAGAGTCAATAATAACAACCTTTCCTAAATGTCTTCATGTTTCACCAGAGTCAATAATAACAACCTTTCCTAAATGTCTTCATGTTTCACCAGAGTCAATAATAACAACCTTTCCTAAATGTCTTCATGTTTCACCAGAGTCAATAATAACAACCTTTCCTAAATGTCTTCATGTTTCACCAGAGTCAATAATAACAACCTTTCCTAAATATCTTCATGTTTCACCAGAGTCAATAATAACAACCTTTCCTAAATGTCTTCATGTTTCACCAGAGTCAATAATAACAACCTTTCCTAAATGTCTTCATGTTTCACTAGAGTCAATAATAACAACCTTTCCTAAATGTCTTCATGTTTCACCAGAGTCAATAATAACAACCTTTCCTAAATGTCTTCATGTTTCACCAGAGTCAATAATAACAACATTTCCTAAATGTCTTCATGTTTCACCAGAGTCAATAATAACAACCTTTCCTAAATGTCTTCATGTTTCACCAAAGTCAATAATAACAACCTTTCCTAAATGTCTTCATGTTTCACCAGAGTCAATAATAACAACCTTTCCTAAATGTCTTCATGTTTCACCAGAGTCAATAATAACAACCTTTCCTAAACGTCTTCATGTTTCACCAGAGTCAATAATAACAACCTTTCCTAAATGTCTTCATGTTTCACCAGAGTCAATAATAACAACCTTTCCTAAATGTCTTCATGTTTCACCAGAGTCAATAATAACAACCTTTCCTAAATGTCTTCATGTTTCACCAGAGTCAAAAAGAAAAAAAAACAACTTTATATTAGAAAGGTGTACACATTTGGATCGGCTTTTAAAACTGGTCATTTTAAGAAGCACATATAAACGGCATTGTTATGTTAAGAAGACGTGAGTTGTTTACAAAAGACATAATATATTAACGGGTGCTTAAGGGGTGGGGGGTCGAGTGGTTTATAATGAGCCAATCTTAAGTTCATGGTCGCTAACCTTTCAATTGCCAAAGCCGGAGATGGAGTGCCGTAGGCGGATGTATATCATCCACATTTTCCCTTGGGCTATCCAGCGGCGTGGAGAGGGGCGATTCACTGTGTATGGAGCCAGTTACAAATCCTTAAAAAAATTATAATCCTTGGCCTTGCGGCTTTTGATTAGACACTGTACAACATGATCAACACTGTACAGCCTGATCAACACTGTACAGCCTGATCAACACTGTACAGCCTGATCAACACTGTACAGTCTGATCAACACTGTACAGCCTGATCAACACTGTACAGCCTGATCAACCCATCCTTTCCTATTGCTGCATCCCTACGAATTGTCTGGCGAAGTCTGGCATATAACATATTATTAGCTATGCTGACACTCTCACAGCCCTCTAAAAGGCTTTGAAAATGCTACCTCCCCTTCACACCCCGGGGTACGTGAACCACAGGCTGGGAGGCAATGCCTTAATATGATCTATAAAATAAGTCTGCTTGAATTGTCAACTATTGTTAAGTGCAGGGGTGGGGGCGGTTATGGAAGAGTACAATCGTTTGGCCTTTCAGTGGTCTCCGGGGGGTACCAAAGGACCAACTGTGAAAGAATGCATGTGTTCAAATTAAAGTTTTAGGCATGTCTGATAGAGAAAATATAATTCGTTTCGAAATAATTTTACCCTGTAGTTTTCCTATTTTGTGAATGCTGGAAGGATTTATGAAGCGGGATAACTGCTGGTAAGCTGTATTAGGTGGGATTATTCTTTGTAGCTGTATTAGGTGGGACTAATTCTTTGTAGCTGTATTAGGTGGGACTAATTCTTTGTAGCTGTATTAGGTGGGACTAATTCTTTGTAGCTGTATTAGGTGGGACTAATTCTTTGTAGCTGTATTAGGTGGGACTAATTCTTTGTAGCTGTATTAGGTGGGACTAATTCTTTGTAGCTGTATTAGGTGGGACTAATTCTTTGTAGCTGTATTAGGTGGGACTAATTCTTTGTAGCTGTATTAGGTGGGATTAATTCTTTGTAGCTGTATTAGGTGGGATTAATTCTTTGTAGCTGTATTAGGTGGGACTAATTCTTTGTAGCTGTATTAGGTGGGACTAATTCTTTGTAGCTGTATTAGGTGGGACTAATTCTTTGTAGCTGTATTAGGTGGGACTAATTCTTTGTAGCTGTATTAGGTAGGACTAATTCTTTGTAGCTGTATTAGGTGGGACTAATTCTTTGTAGCTGTATTAGGTGGGACTAATTCTTTGTAGCTGTATTAGGTGAGACTAATTCTTTGTAGCGGTATTAAGTGGGACTAATTCTTTGTACCTGTATTAGGTGGGACTTATTATTTGTAGCTGTATTAGGTGGGACTAATTCTTTGTAGCTGTATTATGTGGGACAAATTATTTGTAGCTGTATTAGGTGGGACTAATTCTTTGTAGCTGTATTAGGTGGGACTAATTCTTTGTAGTTGTATTAGGTGGGACTAATTCTTTGTAGCTGTATTAGGTGTGACTAATTCTTTGTAGCTGTATTAGGTGGGACTAATTCTTTGTAGTTGTATTAGGTGGGACTAATTCTTTGTAGCTGTATTAGGTGTGACTAATTCTTTGTAGCTGTATTAGATGGGACTAATTCTTTGTAGTTGTATTAGTTGGGACTAAATCTTTGTAGCTGTATTAGGTGGGACTAATTCTTTGTAGCTGTATTAGGTGGGACTAATTCTTTGTAGTTGTATTAGGTGGGACTAATTCTTTGTAGCTGTATTAGGTGGGACTAATTCTTTGTAGCTGTATTAGGTGGGATTAATTCTATGGAGCTGCATTAGGTGGGACTAATTCTTTGTAGCTGTATTAGGAAGGACTAATTCTTTGTAGCTGTATCAGGTGGGACTAATTCTTTGTAGCTGTATTAGGTGGGACTAATTCTTTGTAGCTGTATTAGGTGGGACTAATTCTTTGTAGCTGTATTAGGTGGGACTAATTCTTTGTAGCTGTATTAGGTGGGACTAATTCTTTGTAGCTGTATTAGGTGGGACTAATTCTTTGTAGCTGTATTAGGTGGGACTAATTCTTTGTAGCTGTATTAGGTGGGACTAATTCTTTGTAGCTGTATTAGGTGGGATTAATTCTTTGTAGCTGTATTAGGTGGGATTAATTCTTTGTAGCTGTATTAGGTGGGACTAATTCTTTGTAGCTGTATTAGGTGGGACTAATTCTTTGTAGCTGTATTAGGTGGGACTAATTCTTTGTAGCTGTATTAGGTGGGACTAATTCTTTGTAGCTGTATTAGGTAGGACTAATTCTTTGTAGCTGTATTAGGTGGGACTAATTCTTTGTAGCTGTATTAGGTGGGACTAATTCTTTGTAGCTGTATTAGGTGAGACTAATTCTTTGTAGCGGTATTAGGTGGGACTAATTCTTTGTACCTGTATTAGGTGGGACTTATTATTTGTAGCTGTATTAGGTGGGACTAGTTCTTTGTAGCTGTATTATGTGGGACAAATTATTTGTAGCTGTATTAGGTGGGGCTAATTCTTTGTAGCTGTATTAGGTGGGGCTAATTCTTTGTAGCTGTATTAGGTGGGACTAATTCTTTGTAGCTGTATTAGGTGGGACTAATTCTTTGTAGTTGTGTTAGGTGGGACTAATTCTTTGTAGCTGTATTAGGTGTGACTAATTCTTTGTAGCTGTATTAGGTGGGACTAATTCTTTGTAGTTGTATTAGGTGGGACTAATTCTTTGTAGCTGTATTAGGTGTGACTAATTCTTTGTAGCTGTATTAGATGGGACTAATTCTTTGTAGTTGTATTAGTTGGGACTAAATCTTTGTAGCTGTATTAGGTGGGACTAATTCTTTGTAGCTGTATTAGGTGGGACTAATTCTTTGTAGTTGTATTAGGTGGGACTAATTCTTTGTAGCTGTATTAGGTGGGACTAATTCTTTGTAGCTGTATTAGGTGGGATTAATTCTATGGAGCTGCATTAGGTGGGACTAATTCTTTGTAGCTATATTAGGTAGGACTAATTCTTTGTAGCTGTATTAGGTGGGACTAATTCTTTGTAGCTGTATTAGGTGGGACTAATTCTTTGTACCTGTATTAGGTGGGACTTATTATTTGTAGCTGTATTAGGTGGGACTAATTCTTTGTAGCTGTATTAGGTGGGACAAATTCTTTGTAGCTGTATTAGGTGGGGCTAATTCTTTGTAGCTGTATTAGGTGGGGCTAATTCTTTGTAGCTGTATTAGGTGGGATTAATTCTTTGTAGCTGTATTAGGTGGGACTAATTCTTTGTAGTTGTATTATGTGGGACTAATTCTTTGTAGCTGTATTAGGTGTGACTAATTCTTTGTAGCTGTATTAGGTGTGACTAATTCTTTGTAGCTGTATTAGGTGGGACTAATTCTTTGTAGCTGTATTAGGTGGGACTAAATCTTTGTAGCTGTATTAGGTGGGACTAATTCTTTGTAGCTGTATTAGGTGGGACTAATTCTTTGTAGCTGTATTAGGTGGGACTAATTCTTTGTAGTTGTATTAGGTGGGACTAATTCTTTGTAGCTGTATTAGGTGGGATTAATTCTATGGAGCTGCATTAGGGGGATTAGTTCTTTGCAGCTTGATAAAGTGGTTTAGTTCTTTGCAGCTTGATAAAGTGGATTAGTTCTTTGCAGCTTGATAAAGTGGATTAGTTCTTTGCAGCTTGATAAAGTGGTTTAGTTCTTTGCAGCTTGATAAAGTGGTTTAGTTCTTTGCAGCTTGATAAAGTGGTTTAGTTCTTTGCAGCTTGATAAAGTGGTTTAGTTCTTTGCAGCTTGATAAAGTGGTTTAGTTCTTTGCAGCTTGATAAAGTGGTTTAGTTCTTTGCAGCTTGATAAAGTGGTTTAGTTCTTTGCAGCTTGATAAAGTGGTTTAGTTCTTTGCAGCTTGATAAAGTGGTTTAGTTCTTTGCAGCTTGATAAAGTGGTTTAGTTCTTTGCAGCTTGATAAAGTGGTTTAGTTCTTTGCAGCTTGATAAAGTGGTTTAGTTCTTTGCAGCTTGATAAAGTGGTTTAGTTCTTTGCAGCTTGATAAAGTGGTTTAGTTCTTTGCAGCTTGATAAAGTGGTTTAGTTCTTTGCAGCTTGATAAAGTGGTTTAGTTCTTTGCAGCTTGATAAAGTGGTTTAGTTCTTTGCAGCTTGATAAAGTGGTTTAGTTCTTTGCAGCTTGATAAAGTGGTTTAGTTCTTTGCAGCTTGATAAAAGTGGTTTAGTTCTTTTCAGCCGGAAGTAAAATAAAGAGGTGTGTTTCGGGGTGAAAGGAACATCAAAGAAAAACGCAAACTTAAAGCTGCCGGTAAAAAAGCAACGTGAAAGTATTTCATACCTTTTTTAGCAGTAACACGCATGAAACCCCATTACTTTATAGTTACATGATATAATTATTCATAGATTTTTTGCGACTTATTGTCAGAAGCAGAATGCAGATCGGCGCCAATGCTAACTACACCCATCCTTGGTAACAATTACGCTATGGCTAAAAGCCTAAATCTAAAACCTACCAATTGAACTTATTATCTTTTTTGTTTAAAGCATGGCTTCTCAAACTGTTTTATGTTCTGTAACCCCTGAGAATTGCTTGACAGCGTCTCGCGCCTCCTACTTCAGTAAAAATGCATTTTAATATTGGAAACGTATAGTAGGACGTCTTAGTTTTGTTGCTGACTTAGAAAGAGAAACGTAGTAGGACGTCTTAGTTTTGTTGCTGACTTATAAAGAGAAGAGTAGTAGGACGTCTTAGTTTTGTTGTGGGATTAGAAAGAGAAACGTAGAACTTAGAAAATAAATCCTGTAAAAGTACAATTTTAATAACGAAAATTTAAAAATCCCCAAAAATATCAATCTAACTTTAAAATCCAGGGATCCTCAGTTCCTATTATCACTTTTCATCGAAACCCTGGGGTAGCAAGCATCCACGTTTATTTTGTTGTAAGTATTTTTTTATATAGCATGTTTGTATTGTAGAGTCTTCTTATAGTGTAGTGTCTTGTTTTATTGTAGTGTCTTGTTAAATTGTAGTGTCTTGTTATATTGTACTGTCATTTTTATTGTAGCGTCTTGTTATAATGTAGTATATTGTTATATTGTAGCGTCTTGTTGATTGTAGTGTCTTGTTATATTTTAGTGTCTTGTTACATTGTAGTGTCTTGTTAATTGTAGTGTCTTGTTATATTGTAGCGTCTTGTTATATTGTAGTGTCTGGTTAATTGTAGTGTCTTGTTATATTGTAGCGTCTTGTTATATTGTAGCGTCTTGTTATATTGTAGTGTCTTGTTAATTGTAGCGTCTTGTTATATTGTAGCGTCTTGTTATATTGTATTATCATTTTTATTGTAGCGTCTTGTTATAATGTAGTATATTGTTATATTGTAGAGTATTGTTATATTGTATCTTCTTGTTATAATGTAGTGTCTTGTTATTTTGTAGTGTCTTGTATATTGTAGTGTCTTGTTATATTGTAGCGTGTTGTTAAATTGTAGCGTCTTGTTATATTTTAGTGTCTTGTTATAGTGTAGTGTCTTGTTATAGTGTAGAGTCTTGATTTAGTGTCCATTGTTCGTTTATTATTATTAATTATATATTTTAATGGTTTTATTAAAATGCAAGCTACATAAGCATTGAAAAAATATGTGCTTAAAGTTAATTTATTAAAACAAATTAATGGACATATCTCTTGAAGACTTGCGTCACGACAAAAAGTAACTCATATGATATATGGGGGTCACATACACTGGGGTCATATACACTAAAGCAGTGGTTCTCAACCTTTCTAAGGCTGCGACCCTTTTATACAGTTCCATCCACTAAATGAATTTCGTTGCTACTTCATAAATGCTGAGTGTAAGTATTTTCCGATGGTTTTAGGCGACCCCTAAATCGTCACATGCAATGGGGGTCACATACACTGGGGTCACTTACACTGGAGTCACATAGACTGGGGCTCACTTACACTAATTACACAAGTGGAAGTTACACTTCAGGGCGGTCACTCGTGTAAATGTATAGGGGGGTGGCTCCCTCCTTCGTACAAAGAGCACAATTTTTTGCTTAGACACCGTCTCCCGCCCCCCCCCTCCCCCGGGGGTAACCCAACATCCGTTTCAGTACAGCACAATAGAGGTCAAGTGGAGTCTTGTCCTGTCCGAAATGACCATCAAACAATCCGGTGTCAGGTACAGCCCGTGACGATAAAACCTGGTTATTGCCCCTATCCTTCAGTATGGGAATAGTTTGATAGCCTCCGCTGTAAAATGTCTCCACATATTTCAGTGTGTTACCTCAGTAATGCTCTGTCCAAGTCTTTGTGGTGACGCGTCTAGATCAACAGTGTCAATATTACAAAATGGCAGACATGTAGTTTATTGCAGGTACACTGAATAAAGCCAGACCTCTGTCTATAGACACGTTTTTTGAGTATCCCAGAATAAAGTCAGACCTCTGTCTATAGACACGTTTGTTTAGTATCACAGAATAAAGCCAGACCTCTGTCTATAGACACGCTTGTTGAGTATCCCACGATAAAGTCAGACCCCTGTCTAAAGACACGTTTGTTGAGTATCCCACAATAAAGTCAGCCGTATCTTTAGACACGCATTTTCATTATCATATAATAAGTCATGCACTTGGCTATATTCTTGTATGTTTGGAATCCCAGAATATAGTCATTAATGTTTCTACTGACACCTATGCTTAGAAAGTATCCAAGCATAAAGGCAGCAGCCCTGCTTCTATAAACAGGTATGTTTAATATCCCAGAATAAAGTCAGTAGCCCTGCTTCTATAAACAGTTATGTTTAATATCCCAGAATGGCGTAAAGCTATATGTTTAGAACCCCTTAATCAGTTACTTAACAATACTCAAAATACACCAGCTAGTGAGTCTCAGCGCTTGCACCGTGTACTATCTCAGCTAGTGAGTCTCAGCGCTTGCACCGTCAACTATCTCAGCTAGTGAGTCTCAGCGCTTGCACCGTCAACTATCTCAGCTAGTGAGTCTCAGCGCTTGCACCGTGTACTATCTCAGCTAGTGAGTCTCAGCGCTTGCACCGTGTACTATCTCAGCTAGTGAGTCTCAGCGCTTGCACCGTGTACTATCTCAGCTAGTGAGTCTCAGCGCTTGCACCGTCAACTATCTCAGCTAGTGAGTCTCAGCGCTTGCACCGTCAACTATCTCAGCTAGTGAGTCTCAGCGCTTGCACCGTGTACTATCTCAGCTAGTGAGTCTCAGCGCTTGCACCGTGTACTATCTCAGCTAGTGAGTCTCAGCGCTTGCACCGTCAACTATCTCAGCTAGTGAGTCTCAGCGCTTGCACCGTGTACTATCTCAGCTAGTGAGTCTCAGCGCTTGCACCGTGTACTATCTCAGCTAGTGAGTCTCAGCGCTTGCACCGTGTACTATCTCAGCTAGTGAGTCTCAGCGCTTGCACCGTGTACTATCTCAGCTAGTGAGTCTCAGCGCTTGCACCGTGTACTATCTCAGCTAGTGAGTCTCAGCGCTTGCACCGTCAACTATCTCAGCTAGTGAGTCTCAGCGCTTGCACCGTCAACTATCTCAGCTAGTGAGTCTCAGCGCTTGCACCGTGTACTATCTCAGCTAGTGAGTCTCAGCGCTTGCACCGTGTACTATCTCAGCTAATGAGTCTCAGCGCTTGCACCGTGTACTATCTCAGCTAGTGAGTCTCAGCGCTTGCACGGTCAACTATCTCAGCTAGTGAGTCTCAGCGCTTGCACCGTCAACTATCTCAGCTAGTGAGTCTCAGCGCTTGCACGGTCAACTATCTCAGCTAGTGAGTCTCAGCGCTTGCACCGTCAACTATCTCAGCTAGTGAGTCTCAGCGCTTGCACGGTCAACTATCTCAGCTAATGAGTCTCAGCGCTTGCACCGTCAACTATCTCAGCTAATGAGTCTCAGCGCTTGCACGGTCAACTATCTCAGCTAATGAGTCTCAGCGCTTGCACGGTCAACTATCTCAGCTAGTGAGTCTCAGCGCTTGCACCGTCAACTATCTCAGCTAGTGAGTCTCAGCGCTTGCACGGTCAACTATCTCAGCTAATGAGTCTCAGCGCTTGCACCGTCAACTATCTCAGCTAGTGAGTCTCAGCGCTTGCACCGTGTACTATCTCAGCTAGTGAGTCTCAGCGCTTGCACCGTGTACTATCTCAGCTAATGAGTCTCAGCGCTTGCACCGTCAACTATCTCAGCTAGTGAGTCTCAGCGCTTGCACCGTGTACTATCTCAGCTAATGAGTCTCAGCGCTTGCACCGTGTACTATCTCAGCTAGTGAGTCTCAGCGCTTGCACCGTCAACTATCTCAGCTAGTGAGTCTCAGCGCTTGCACCGTGTACTATCTCAGCTAGTGAGTCTCAGCGCTTGCACCGTGTACTATCTCAGCTAGTGAGTCTCAGCGCTTGCACCGTCAACTATCTCAGCTAGTGAGTCTCAGCGCTTGCACGGTCAACTATCTCAGCTAGTGAGTCTCAGCGCTTGCACGGTCAACTATCTCAGCTAGTGAGTCTCAGCGCTTGCACGGTCAACTATCTCAGCTAGTGAGTCTCAGCGCTTGCACCGTCAAATATCTCAGCTAGTGAGTCTCAGCGCTTGCACCGTCAAATATCTCAGCTAGTGAGTCTCAGCGCTTGCACCGTGTACTATCTCAGCTAGTGAGTCTCAGCGCTTGCACCGTCAACTATCTCAGCTAGTGAGTCTCAGCGCTTGCACCGTGTACTATCTCAGCTAGTGAGTCTCAGCGCTTGCACCGTCAACTATCTCAGCTAGTGAGTCTCAGCGCTTGCACCGTGTACTATCTCAGCTAGTGAGTCTCAGCGCTTGCACCGTGTACTATCTCAGCTAGTGAGTCTCAGCGCTTGCACCGTCAACTATCTCAGCTAGTGAGTCTCAGCGCTTGCACCGTCAACTATCTCAGCTAGTGAGTCTCAGCGCTTGCACCGTGTACTATCTCAGCTAGTGAGTCTCAGCGCTTGCACCGTCAACTATCTCAGCTAGTGAGTCTCAGCGCTTGCACCGTCAACTATCTCAGCTAGTGAGTCTCAGCGCTTGCACCGTGTACTATCTCAGCTAGTGAGTCTCAGCGCTTGCACCGTCAACTATCTCAGCTAGTGAGTCTCAGCGCTTGCACCGTCAACTATCTCAGCTAGTGAGTCTCAGCGCTTGCACCGTCAACTATCTCAGCTAGTGAGTCTCAGCGCTTGCACCGTGTACTATCTCAGCTAGTGAGTCTCAGCGCTTGCACCGTGTACTATCTCAGCTAGTGAGTCTCAGCGCTTGCACCGTCAACTATCTCAGCTAGTGAGTCTCAGCGCTTGCACCGTGTACTATCTCAGCTAGTGAGTCTCAGCGCTTGCACCGTCAACTATCTCAGCTAGTGAGTCTCAGCGCTTGCACCGTCAACTATCTCAGCTAGTGAGTCTCAGCGCTTGCACCGTGTACTATCTCAGCTAGTGAGTCTCAGCGCTTGCACCGTCAACTATCTCAGCTAGTGAGTCTCAGCGCTTGCACCGTCAACTATCTCAGCTAGTGAGTCTCAGCGCTTGCACCGTGTACTATCTCAGCTAGTGAGTCTCAGCGCTTGCACCGTCAACTATCTCAGCTAGTGAGTCTCAGCGCTTGCACGGTCAACTATCTCAGCTAGTGAGTCTCAGCGCTTGCACCGTCAACTATCTCAGCTAGTGAGTCTCAGCGCTTGCACCGTGTACTATCTCAGCTAGTGAGTCTCAGCGCTTGCACCGTCAACTATCTCAGCTAGTGAGTCTCAGCGCTTGCACCGTCAACTATCTCAGCTAGTGAGTCTCAGCGCTTGCACCGTCAACTATCTCAGCTAGTGAGTCTCAGCGCTTGCACCGTGTACTATCTCAGCTAGTGAGTCTCAGCGCTTGCACCGTCAACTATCTCAGCTAGTGAGTCTCAGCGCTTGCACCGTCAACTATCTCAGCTAGTGAGTCTCAGCGCTTGCACCGTCAACTATCTCAGCTAGTGAGTCTCAGCGCTTGCACCGTGTACTATCTCAGCTAGTGAGTCTCAGCGCTTGCACCGTCAACTATCTCAGCTAGTGAGTCTCAGCGCTTGCACCGTGTACTATCTCAGCTAGTGAGTCTCAGCGCTTGCACCGTCAACTATCTCAGCTAGTGAGTCTCAGCGCTTGCACCGTGTACTATCTCAGCTAGTGAGTCTCAGCGCTTGCACCGTGTACTATCTCAGCTAGTGAGTCTCAGCGCTTGCACCGTGTACTATCTCAGCTAGTGAGTCTCAGCGCTTGCACCGTGTACTATCTCAGCTAGTGAGTCTCAGCGCTTGCACCGTCAACTATCTCAGCTAGTGAGTCTCAGCGCTTGCACCGTGTACTATCTCAGCTAGTGAGTCTCAGCGCTTGCACCGTCAACTATCTCAGCTAGTGAGTCTCAGCGCTTGCACCGTCAACTATCTCAGCTAGTGAGTCTCAGCGCTTGCACCGTCAACTATCTCAGCTAGTGAGTCTCAGCGCTTGCACCGTCAACTATCTCAGCTAGTGAGTCTCAGCGCTTGCACGGTCAACTATCTCAGCTAGTGAGTCTCAGCGCTTGCACCGTCAACTATCTCAGCTAGTGAGTCTCAGCGCTTGCACGGTCAACTATCTCAGCTAGTGAGTCTCAGCGCTTGCACGGTCAACTATCTCAGCTAGTGAGTCTCAGCGCTTGCACCGTGTACTATCTCAGCTAGTGA
Organism: Omphiscola glabra; assembly: GCA_964017045.1. Classification (NCBI taxonomy): domain Eukaryota; kingdom Metazoa; phylum Mollusca; class Gastropoda; family Lymnaeidae; genus Omphiscola; species Omphiscola glabra. Next base: position 51,134,949 of record OZ024794.1, on the reverse strand, counting down.
GTCTCAGCGCTTGCACCGTGTACTATCTCAGCTAGTGAGTCTCAGCGCTTGCACCGTCAACTATCTCAGCTAGTGAGTCTCAGCGCTTGCACCGTGTACTATCTCAGCTAGTGAGTCTCAGCGCTTGCACCGTGTACTATCTCAGCTAGTGAGTCTCAGCGCTTGCACCGTGTACTATCTCAGCTAGTGAGTCTCAGCGCTTGCACCGTGTACTATCTCAGCTAGTGAGTCTCAGCGCTTGCACCGTCAACTATCTCAGCTAGTGAGTCTCAGCGCTTGCACCGTGTACTATCTCAGCTAATGAGTCTCAGCGCTTGCACCATCAACTATCTCAGCTAGTGAGTCTCAGCGCTTGCACCGTCAACTATCTCAGCTAGTGAGTCTCAGCGCTTGCACCGTGTACTATCTCAGCTAGTGAGTCTCAGCGCTTGCACCGTGTACTATCTCAGCTAGTGAGTCTCAGCGCTTGCACCGTCAACTATCTCAGCTAGTGAGTCTCAGCGCTTGCACCGTGTACTATCTCAGCTAGTGAGTCTCAGCGCTTGCACCGTCAACTATCTCAGCTAGTGAGTCTCAGCGCTTGCACCGTGTACTATCTCAGCTAGTGAGTCTCAGCGCTTGCACCGTCAACTATCTCAGCTAGTGAGTCTCAGCGCTTGCACCGTGTACTATCTCAGCTAGTGAGTCTCAGCGCTTGCACCGTCAACTATCTCAGCTAGTGAGTCTCAGCGCTTGCACCGTCAACTACCCCAGTCAGCGAGCATCAACCTTGACGGTCATCTACCCCAGCCAGCGAGCATCATCCTTGACGGTCATCTATCCCAGCCAGCGAGTATCAACCTTGACGGTCATCTACCCCAGTCAGCGAGCATCAACCTTGACGGTCATCTACCCCAGCCAGCGAGCATCATCCTTGACGGTCATCTATCCCAGCCAGCGAGTATCAACCTTGACGGTCATCTACCCCAGCCAGCGAGTATCAACCTTGACGGTCATCTACCCCAGCCAGCGAGTATCAACCTTGACGGTCATCTACCCCAGCCAGCGAGTATCAACCTTGACGGTCATCTACCCCAGCCAGCGAGTATCAACCTTGACGGTCATCTACCCCAGCCAGCGAGTATCAACCTTGACAGTCATCTACCCCAGCCAAAGTTTATCAACCTTGACGGTCATCTAAACTCCTGCCAGTTAGTATCAACATTGACGGTTACCTATACCCACGCGACTAGTATCAACCTTGACAGTCATCTTTACTTATGCCAGTAGCGAGTATCAACCTTGACAGTTATCCACCCCAACCAGCGAGTATGCCTTGAGTCATATACCCCCTGCCGTCAAGTTATTTATAGTGTGTACTTACTGCTAAGCTATAATGTTTACATTTAATACTTATTTTTTTCTGCCATGGTTTTCTTCTCAGGTAAAGATTAGCAGCCGATCATTGGGACATGATTCATTTCACCTGTCAAAGTTGATTACAACTTGCAATATAACTTACAACACAGAGACACTAATACATTAAAAAAAAGTGGAATAAATTTCACAAAAATTGTATAAACTTTACCAAGCATTCGGTGTCCTGTATTTTTCGTGAGTTAATAAAACATTTCTTACGTGTCTTATAGGTTTGGATTCTGAGATGGCTTATTTTTGAATGATAATTTTTGAATGATAATTTTTGAATGATAATTTTTGAATGATAATTTTTGAATGATATGCAGTATATATAAATGGTTAGTTCTTTTTTTTTTTTTTTTAAAGTAACACAATATAAGACATATGATTTGTAGCAATTTTGCTATTTGTATCATTGTAGCAATATTACTATTTATATCATTGTGGTAATATTGCTATGTTTATAATTGTAGCAATATTACTATTTGTATGATTGTACCAGTATTACTATTTGTATCATTGTAGCAATATTACTATTTGTATGATTGTACCAGTATTACTATTTGTATAATTGTAGCAATATTACTATTTGTATGATTGTACCAATATTACTATTTGTATGATTGTACCAATATTACTATTTGTATGATTGTACCAATATTACTATTTGTATGATTGTACCAATATTACTATTTGTATGATTGTACCAATATTACTATTTGTATCAATGGAGCAATATTACTAATTGAATCATTGTAAAAATATTACTCTTTGCATTATGCTACAGGAACATCATTTCGTTTTTTTCGAATCACTGTACACTACCGTAGATTTGTATTTTCTTCATCCGTCATGGGTGGCCGGTGACACTACGTCATGCACGCCATCTTAGGAGAACATTTGATGTGAAACAATCTAACTTTAAAAAAATACAATTCATTTGTTATATACAGCGCAACGTTCATATTCCACTGTGCGATTTTCAACGTTATGAACATTTGACTCATTTGTTCATTTCTCAGCACTGTCGCCGTGTTTCGTATAGCGTTCAAGTGAATTGTTCAATGCACAACGCTATCAGAAAGTGAACAGTGTTATCCACTTTCATCACCTTCACTGTTGTCGGTCCACCTCCCTTCCCCCCCTCCCCCCGATAAGGGGGTCCCGCGTTTCCTTTTGTTGTCGTTTCATTGTTGGTACAAACATGAGGGTGAAAGCGGCCCCAGAGAGTAGCGGTAGGGCACCACCGCTAAAACTTCGGTCGCCCCGCGTTTCGCCAGCCATGGGCCTCCACTACCACACTGGCGTGGTAATACGATTTACAGCGTTCTTCTGACAAACGCGGGCCGGTGAGGAGCACATCAGAAGTCTTCAGGACTTGAGAGATCTCTGCGTCTATCTATTGTGTGCGGAGCTCTCCACAGGGCCAATCAGTGCACCCGTTTTTCTCTTTCAATACTGTTTGAGAAGGAGCTACTTCTATGTGTGCAGAATACAATCTGTGAACATTTTTTTCGGAAAGTTATTTCATTCATAGTTTGTGATGGGAGTAAGGTATTTGTTGTTTCATGTAATTTGTTGCGCGGGTTTATTTCTTGCCCGGTGAGCATCTTGGCACTCTGGCTCATAGGAAAAATGGCTCATAGGAGGAGTGGCTCATATGAGGAATGGGTTATAGAGGACTGGCTCGTTCAACACCCGCAGTTCGCATAGGTGTCTCCTTATTTTAAATTAAACGGTGTTGAAATTAGCAAGTATTCGGTAAAAAAATTGTTACGTCAGATAGAGCCGAATCGCTTCCTCAAGTTTTTGTGGTATGGCTGATGGTACCAGAAACGGACATTTGTCTGAATTTGTGATAAATCAGCGACACAACCTTGAAATTAAACAGTTGGCTCTAAAAAAAAAAAAAATGAATAATGTAGATATATCTGTTAAAGTCTAGTGGGCTCCCCGTGTTAATGTAAAGTTGAAGTGATTCCCAAATTAGTTGGAAGTGTTTTTGTAAGTGTTTGCCACCAATAAACATGTGTCACATTCAGCTTATTTCTGAATACGAAAGCACTCGCGGGATTAATGGCGTAAAACTAATTATTTCTAAACGGCAATTTGTTTAAGTAAAAACTAACTTTCTAATATTTACGAATATTCACGGCTTTATTTAGTCACATTCTGTCTTAATACGAAAACTTAGTTCACAAAATAAAATCTCGTCTGAGATACGTTTGATATCGATTCATTGTCTACTGACACTCACTACAGTACCTTAGTTTCCCCGACGGCAAGAATTTCGATTATTATCTATTATTTTTTATGACCCCTAAACACGATTCTTTCTCTAAAATAGTATAGGCCTATTTAATGATATTTGAAAAGTAAAAAAAAAAAAATCTTACAAAATATTTAGGCTTAATATATATTGTAATTTAATCAATCGTATTAACGTGTGTCTAACAGACAACGTAGTGTCATTGTTGGTTAGACTTCTCCTTGTATTGTTTGGAAATTCCCTGTAAAGTATTTGTGGAAAGGGGAAAAAAAAAAAATGTTTTCAGCTTTTTCATTAGATGTTCAGCGCCATCTATTGACAATGGGATGTCATATTAGCGTCACGGAGACGATGGCCAGAAACGTCACCAGGACACAGTCTTCCTGCTCGGAATACTTTATTGTCCTGTTTCCCGGGGATTAGTCTTGTATGGGATTAGTCTCATACTGGATTAGAAAGGAAACACAAATAGCGCCCCCCACCCCCACATGAGAGAGTATGTGGTTTGATTATGTAGATCTCTAGACGCTAGAGAAAAGTTGCGGAAATTTCTTGACTTGCTGGTCAAGATTCATAACTTCGATTCGGCTTTGTGAGTAGAGCCGCAGACCATCGTCTTGCTTCTCGTGATCATCTCACAACCGGACGCTGCGCGTGGTCACTCCTTCTGTTGGTTAGACTCACCAACACCATCAGATCTAAAATTATAAGTACCATCATCACCTTCGCGCAGCTACAACCATCTCCGCTCGTTTCGCCATTGACTTGTATTTTTGACGCCCGGGAGGAAAATGTTGACCCCTGGTCATATCGCACTTCGCCAGACCCATTCCCGGAATAGGTCAAGTGTACATGTCCACTTATTGTGGTCAGTTTTGGTTGTTTTGACGCTGGTCCCTTCGTGGAGTTTAGCCACTGACCGATGTCCACGTGAGTGCGACTGCAGGTCGAGAGGTTTCGTGGATTGTAGTTTCCGGAACTTGAATTACGTACCAAGAGGGATACCAAAGAATGTACAGAGACTGTAAGTATGACTTTTTCTTTTTAACTTAGGAAAACCAGATATTTTTTCCTTTGTCTTGTCTTTTTTTTTTTCTATTCTTATTCTATTCTTTTTTTTGTTTGTTCTACTCTAGTCACTTTGGATAATTACTATCACAATTCATTTGTTCATTGCTGGGGGTTTTTTGGGGTGGGTGGGGGGATTGATGCGTTTGTATCAATACTTGCAGATAAGGGCAACTGGAGCCCTGGTAAATTGTTGCCTTTATCTGCGTGCTTAGGTTTTTAGAAAATGAGACTGCTCTAAATGGACTACGATGAGTCACTTCCTTGTTTTGTCACGTGATACGTACCAGAAATTTGTTGGCTTTCTGCTACACATTACAACACATAACAACAGATAACAGCTGATCAGCCATTGCCATTATCATTAATTTTAAAGCACAATGTTTGTCTCCATCAGCGCTCCCCCCGGTTTTAATTAAAAATTTTACTTTTCAAAATATTCTTGAATACACGCGTTTCTTTAAATGACATTCATTAAATGTGACAATAATTAGAATTCAGTTATGATTAAAGGAAGAAAGTTGTTTGAAGAAAAATTTGTGAGCGACTAGTGTGTTGCAGACAGCCTACCGGAAGTCTTACTCGTACTTACGCGTATCACGTGACAAAACAATCGACTCATCGTAGTCAATTGTTTGAACATTTTAAAATTTTATTGTATCTTTTTTTTTATTTACATTTATTTACTTATTTCTAATCCTTTACGTTTCCGGTTAATCTCAAACGCAAATTGTTTTATTTCACGGGTCACTTCCGTAACTTCTGTGTTATTTTGGTTACTCAGAAAGAAGAGTGAGCCAGGGGGGGGGGGGGGGGGGACAATTCAGATGATACGTTGTTATAATAAACTGTAAACAGTTCAACACATGTGCTTGGCATCAGCGGAATTACATTAATTGATAAAGGCTAGAGGTCAGAAGGAGCACAATTCCCTCCAAAAAAACAATATTTCAGTGATTCAAAGTTCATGTTATTTCTACACTCTTGAACGGCTTATAAAACAGCTCTATTGAAAGCTCTAGGAAATAGTGTTATGTTAGGAGGACGTTAAGTTCACCTATCGTTGAGAAAAGAGAGAAAGAGGCGGAAAACAATCGAGGGGGAGGGGGGGGGTCTGGAATGTGGAGAAGGTGGGGGGAGGCAATACAAAGAAATCAATCCGTGATTAATGTCCATCCATGGCTTGTCAAATAACACCAGCTATTGGTAGGGTAAGGGAAGAGAACTCGATGGGTGTTAAAACAAAAAAAAAACAAAAAACTCTACCGTCTGTTCTCAGAATCGTTCCATTCCTCACCCCACCAACCTTTACCCTCCTTTTCATCTTTGTTTTCTCCCCAACTGCGCACCTCTCCTCATTAGTGGTGAATTCTCTCCCAGCCATTCGCTGTGCTGTAAAATGCTGGTTTCCGTCAGGTAAGGGAGAGATTAACCCTCTTAGCAATGCTCTTCAATCTCGAGTTGCCTGGATTTGGCGTTTGCGTTTTCTACAGACAAAAACAATTTCACGTCCCTATAGCTGCTGGGAAGTGAAATCACGTTTAATTTGATTTTTTTTTTTTTTTTTTTTTTAAAAGATGGAAAGAAAGAAAAAGCGGAAAAGTTTATCTGAATTTCAAAAGACATTTTTTAAAAGCGCTGGAACGGTTTATATCAATTCAAAGACTAGATTTTGTTCTAAAATGATTGGGCCATCCATTGACTGTCTATTGTTACAGGATTGTATATACTTCAAAAAATTAGGTATGTCATTTAGCAGACTTGGTGATTATTAATGACGTCATACCTAACTTGTCAGCGATTCATTCAGCCTGGGGAAAAGTGTATGGGTGTGCGTTGGGGGAGGGGGGAGTGATGGTGTGGAGTTGTTAGTCCCAAAATTGAGGTCACATTTTTTTCTTCAATTTTTTCCAAAGCTATATCTGGAGATTGTTTGCTAAGAAGTAATCGAAATTAGATTCATATCATTAAGGTGGGACTCTATAACGCCAGGACATAGATCTTTGCTAAAGACGTAGGTAGGAATCAATAACTGTGAGCATAGTCGTAGGTAGGACTTTACTGTCAACACAGATATCGGTACTGATCCATGCCTAAAGACGCTGGTGTAACCCAATAAATATTAAGCAACGCTTTGGGTAGGACTGTGGCGCCAATTAGACATGACATTGGTATAGTCCCCATACTTTGGGTAGGACTGTGGCGCCAATTAGACATGACATTGGTATAGGGCCCCATGCTTTGGGTAGGACTGTGGCGCCAATTAGACATGCCATTGGTATAGGGCTACATGCTTTGGGTAGTACTGTATTGCCAGTATGACATCACATTGGTTTAGGCTCCATGCTTTGGGTAGGACTGTGGTGCCAATTAGACATGACATTGGTATAGGGCCCCATACTTTGGGTAGGACTGTGGCGCCAATTAGACATGATATTGGTATAGGGCTCCATGCTTTGGGTAGTACTGTATTGCCAGTATGACATCACATTGGTTTAGGCTCCATGCTTTGGGTAGGACTATATTGCCAATGAGACATCACATTGGTATTATAAGGAGTCACGGGTTCGCCATGATGTTCGGATAAAAAATAGGGGTGGGAGGGGCATTTAATACTCACACCTCTGTTACTGACACCCGGCACACAGCTACAGGGTGCCGCTTTAGCGAGTCAACCCCAAAATGTTGACCAAACAAGGCCCGGTCATGTTCTAGTACAAAATAGATCCACTGAGGCTTAAGTCTCAACCGTGAAACCCAATGTTTATTTTGGTAAAACCCGGGGCGTCACCTTCTCGTCTGCTCTAATCGCGGGGATAGGTGTGGGTGTGTGTGGGGGGGGGGTTTACACGACGCCTTATCGTAGCGGGGCACGTTCCAGTACTAAAGGACCTGTCTCAGGGGGGCCGAGGGGGTGGAAAATGAGAGTAATTAGAAGATTAGAGTTCTTCTGTGGCAGTTTCATAGCCTCAGATGTAGTTTTATGGTCTCAGATGTAGTTTCATGGTCTCAGATGTAGTTTCATGGTCTCATATGTAGTTTCATGGTCACAGATGTAGTTTCATAGCCTTAGATGTAGTTTCATGGTCTCAGATGTAGTTTCATGGTCTCATATGTAGTTTCATGGTCACAGAAGTAGTTTCATGGACTCAGTCGAAGTTTCAAAATTTGCTTCCAATACGTGGTGTAGAGGAGCACGACTAGTTTAGTTGTCAATCACAGAGGAGAAAAGTGTACGTGAGGGGGGAAGTGGCATGGGGGGGGGGGGGGGGGTCTGGCATGTTTCATTCTGTTGTAGTGACGATGTGTATATATATGTTTATTTTATTTTCTTAAACAAACGCACTTGCTTATCATTCACGTTATGCAAGCCACACGCACTTCATTGTGTATCATGTACTTCATGTTGTATCATGTGCTTCATGTTGTACCATGTACTTCATGTTGTACCATGTGCTTCATGTTGTACCATGTGCTTCATTTTGTACCATGTGCTTCATGTTGTATCATGTACTACATTTTGTATCATATACTTAATTTTGTATCATGTGCTTCATGTTGTATCATGTGCTTCATGTTGTATCATGTACTTCATGTTGTGTCATGTACTTCATGTTGCATCATGTGCTTCATGATGTATCATGTGCTTCATGTTGTACCATGTACTTCATGTTGTATCATATGCTTCATGTTGTATCATGTGCTTCATGTTGTACCATGTGCTTCATGTTGTACCAATAGCTTCATGTTGTACCATGTGCTTCATGTTGTATCATGTGCTTCATGTTGTACCATGTGCTTCATGTTGTATCATGTGCTTCATGTTGTATCATGTACATCATGTTGTATAATGTACTTCATGTTGTACTATGTACTTCATGTTGTATCATGTACTTCATGTTGTATTATATGCTTCCTGTTGTACCATGTGCTTCATGTTGTACCATGTGCTTCATGTGGTATCATGTGCTTCATGTTGTATCGTTTGCTTCATGTTGTATCATGTACTTCATGTTGTATCATGCACTTCATGTTGTATCATGTGCTTCATGTTATATCATGTGCTTCATGTTGTACCATGTGCTTCATGTTGTATCATGTACTTCATGTTGTACCATGTACTTCATGTTGTACCATGTGCTTCATGTTGTACCCTGTGCTTCATGTTGTATCGAGTGCTTCATGTTGTATCGTTTGCTTCATGTTGTATCATGTACTTCATGTTGTATCATGCACTTCATGTTGTATCACGTGCTTCATGTTGTACCAATAGCTTCATGTTGTACCATGTGCTTCATGTTGTATCATGTGCTTCATGTTGTACCATGTGCTTCATGTTGTACCATGTGCTTCATGTTGTACCCTGTGCTTCATGTTGTATCGAGTGCTTCATGTTGTACCAAGTGCTTCATGTTGTACCATGTGCTTCATGTTGTAATATGTGCTTCATGTTGTATCATGCGCTTCATGTTGTACCATGTGCTTCAATTTGTACCATGTGCTTCATGTTGTACCATGTGCTTCATGTTGTACCATGTGCTTCATTTTGTACCATGTGCTTCATGTTGTACCACGTGCTTCAATTTGTATCATGTACTTCATGTTGTACCATGTGCTTCATGTTGTACCATGTGCTTCATGTTGTACCATGTGCTTCATGTTGTACCATGTGCTTCATGTTGTACCATGTGCTTCATGTTGTACCATGTGCTTCATTTTGTACCATGTGCTTCATGTTGTACCATGTGCTTCATGTTGTACCATGTGCTTCATGTTGTACCCTGTGCTTCATGTTGTACCATGTGCTTCATGTTGTACCATGTGCTTCATGTTGTACCATGTGCTTCATGTTGTAATATGTGCTTCATGTTGTATCATGCGCTTCATGTTGTACCATGTGCTTCAATTTGTATCATGCACTTCATGTTGTACCATGTGCTTCATGTTGTACCATGTGCTTCATGTTGTACCATGTACTTCATGTTGTATCATGTACTACATTTTGTATCATATACTTAATTTTGCATCATGTGCTTCATGATGTATCATGTGTTTCATGTTGTACCATGTACTTCATGTTGTATCATGTGCTTCATGTTGTATCATGTGCTTCATGTTGTACCATGTGCTTCATGTTGTATCATGTACTACATTTTGTATAATGTACTTAATTTTGTATCTTGTGCTTCATGTTGTATCATGTACTTCATGTTGTATCATGCACTTCATGTTGTATCATGTGCTTCATGTTGTACCAATAGCTTCATGTTGTACCATGTGCTTCATGTTGTATCATGTGCTTCATGTTGTATCATGTACTTCATGTTGTATCATGCACTTCATGTTGTATCATGTGCTTCATGTTGTACCAATAGCTTCATGTTGTACCATGTGCTTCATGTTGTATCATGTGCTTCATGTTGTACCATGTGCTTCATGTTGTATCATGTGCTTCATGTTGTACCATGTGCTTCATGGTGTACCATGTGCTTCATGTTGTACCATGTACTTTATGTTGTACCATGTTCTTCATGTTGTACCATGTGCTTCATGTTGTGTCATGTACTTCATGTTGTATCATGTACTTCATGTTGTATCATGTGCTTCATGTTGTATCATGCGCTTCATGTTGTATCATGCACTTCATGTTGTACCATGTGCTTCATGTTGCACCCTGTGCTTCATGTTGTACCATGTGCTTCATGTTGTAATATGTGCTTCATGTTGTACCATGTGCTTCATGTTGTACCATGTGCTTCATGTTGTACCATGTGCTTCATGTTGTACCATGTGATTCATGTTGTACCATGTGCTTCATGTTGTACCATGTGCTTCATTTTGTACCATGTGCTTCATGTTGTACCATGTGCTTCATGTTGTACCATGTGCTTCATGTTGTACCCTGTGCTTCATGTTGTACCATGTGCTTCATGTTGTACCATGTGCTTCATGTTGTACCATGTGCTTCATGTTGTAATATGTGCTTCATGTTGTATCATGCGCTTCATGTTGTACCATGTGCTTCAATTTGTATCATGCACTTCATGTTGTACCATGTGCTTCATGTTGTACCATGTGCTTCATTTTGTACCATGTGCTTCATGTTGTACCATGCGCTTTATGTTGTACCATGCGCTTCATGTTGCACCATGTGCTTCATGTTGTACCATGTGATTCATGTTGTACCATGTGCTTCATGTTGCACCATGTGCTTCATGTTGTATCATGCACTTCATGTTGTACCATGTGCTTCATGTTGTACCATGCACTTTATGTTGTATCATGCACTTCATGTTGTACCATGTGCTTCATGTTGTATCTAAACACATTTCTTAACTTTTTTTTTTGAGATTTAAAAAGCTTACAGTTTTGTCCCCCCAAGAGTTTCCCACCACATTTTTTGTAAAAGCTTTAAAGTTAGAACTCTTCCGAAGTGAGTTGTCTGGAAATTTGGGATCTATTACATTTTAATCAAAAAATGAGCAACAACAAAAAAAAATATACACAAATTTACCAATTCTATCTTCCAGTGTGTTTTTAAAACATTTTAATTGAAGACCGGAGAAATACAGCCCTGCGACTCAACAAAATGTTTGTATAAATCTGTACAATGATCATCCTACGCGAAGAAATGACGTGACGTGCAGTCGACTTGAAGCGAAAATTTCCATCAAGTTGGTGACGCATAACTTCCAGTGGTCAGTCCCTATTTGGATATCCTGGACCAGAGTTCACATGTCAGTCAAAAACAACAAATTGTACCTTACGTTTATGACAGCTTTAAGTCCTACGGTGTCGTGGAATTTTCTTGACCGTTGGGAATACTGTGTCTTGGCTGAAACATACATTGAAATAAACCGTATGCCGTTGGTGGGGAAAACTGTGCCAATTTATTGCTAGGGTAAAGAAGGATTGGGGGAGAAAATGGGGGAGGGGGGGGGGACAAGTAAGCTCATCGATGTGAACCATTAGCTCTTTTTTTTTTATAGATAGTTCATTTACAATGCTGTGTGTGAGGTTTACATGTGCGGGAGATGATATCAATGGAATTTTTTTTTTATTAAACAAATTTGAAAAATTAATTTAAAAAAAATATATAATTCTTCTGCAAAGTTTTCCTAAATTGTGTTCCTAATAGATGTACTTTATTTGCCTCTTTAAATCCTTTTTTTTTTTTTTTTTTTCATTTTTTTCTGTGCATAATTAGTGTACAATATTTTTTTTTTCATTAAAAAAAAAAACAAATCACAAAACCTGTTTTACAAATTTGAAGATGTTACCCCCCCCCCCCCCCTTTTTTTCGTGGTTCCCTCGCACGTTAGAAGAATTCTTAAAACGGAAACTGCACGTCGGATAGCCTTACTCATAAATGTCAGACGTGAGACGCTATTAAACGGCCCATAAAACAGAAGTAACAAATTGCGGCGGAAAAAATTACGTCATGTAGACAGATTGTGTGTCTAGCAGACGAGAACCCCCCCCCCACCCTCCTTTACCTCCCTCCCCCCAGCCCACCTCCTTCGTTCACACCTTGTCTACCTTTCTGTTGTCCCGTAATCCACGGATTTAAACGAAAAGTAATTTGGGGAGTTTTTAAGGGATTGTCTGTACAAAAAATACTCCCACTTTAAAAAAAAAATACCAATCTAGTTCTTATTTACATCCCATTTTATATATTCAAATTTACGTTTTAAGATTTAAAAAAATAATAATTAGAATACGATTCTATAATACAGGGTTTAAATTTTTATTAAAGGTTTGGGGTTGCTGTTGAGATTTTCAAACATCTTCATATAGTCATGTTCACTATGCTACACAGATTTCAAGGCATAGATTGTTTAAATGAAAAGGGTTCAATGTACAGTAATCAAGTTAAAATTCAGTTGATCGTAAAGAATTGGATTGGTTTTGTTTCAACAGACAGCATCTTGGAACTTAGCCCTACCCCATATCAAAACCGCATATTGTTTTTTTTATCACAACTAGCAATTTTGGGCACATCCTTCATTCTACAATGCGCCTCGTTTTAAATTGAATAACCACTGCTTAATGGTCCCACATATGCAATATCTGCATGTCTTACCACACTGTCTAATGGCCCCACGAATGCAATATCTGCATGTCTTACCCCACTGTCTAATGGCCCCACGAATGCAACATCTGCATGTCTTACCCCACTGTCTAATGGCCCCACGAATGCAACATCTGCATGTCTTACCCCACTGTCTAATGGCCCCACGAATGCAACATCTGCAGGTCTTACCACACTGTCTAATGACCTCACGAATGCAATATCTGCAGGTCTTACCACACTGTCTAATGGCCCCACGAATGCAACATCTGCAGGTCTTACCACACTGTCTAATGGCCCCACGAATGCAACATCTGCAGGTCCTACCACACTGTCTAATGGCCGAACGCAATATCCGAACGTCTTGTTGTCTGTTCACCTGGCCGAGAGATCGTTCAATTGTTAATCCATTCATTCAAGTGGCATTCACTGTCTTCATCAAGTTGCAGGCGCCTTGCATGCCCCTGTTGAGATTAAGGAATTCTGACTCCTGCTGACATCAATCAAGCCTTTTGGTCAAGCTAGTGGATAAGCATCGTCATGTGAAGCTTATTTGTGTGAAGGATGTTTGTGTTAATTTTCTGTAAACAAGACTGGAGCGGGCTCCCATAGAAGGTGGGGGCCTGGGGAAAGCGAACATGGCAATGGAAGCTGTTTCTTTAAAGAATAGGTTTGTTAATATGGCTTTACACCGGGTAAGAAATGACGAGACGCTGCCATCAGAGAAACTAAACCTGGAGGAAGTCCATTGACAGGCTTCTAGGGACTGATGTTTGAGGCCAAACATTGAAGGCTGAGATGGCATGAATCCACAAAAAAAAAAAAAAAATTTAAATTGTTTTATTTTATCTGTGTTGCGGAGCTTCGTGACTTACAAAAATCCATACTTTAATTTTAAGATTCTGTCCAAATGATATGAGCACTTCTTGTACGTATGTGATGAGGCATGCTATTTTTTTCGAATTGTTTACTGATACTGAATCCTCCAGCTTATAATATGTATACCATTTTATTGCTGATCTCTCACATCAATTTCTGAGTATCCAGCACACGGCACACCATCTCCACGTTTAGCCACACACTTCCTTGCACTATCATTAGCGTTTTCTGTAGTAATATTTAAATATTGAAGTGGCATAAAATTAAAACATATTTTATAATGTGAATAACAAAGTGGTACACTGATATCAGGGGGGTGGGGGGCTGGCTTGGTTCACTTAATTAAACGTTGAAATCATGTGTCAAAAATAGTCAGCCCTAAGCCTATTTATAGAGATATTGCGCACAGCGAGACAACGTTTGGTTTCTGACACCATGACAGGACAGGTCTCCCAACCTGAGATCAACCCGTAGCGGCAACCCTGTCCTGTTCAACATTTCAAACAATCCCGTTGCATTGCAAACACTCTACCAAAGACATAACTTGGATTTAAACAATTCACGAAGCGCTACAATCTAGAAAACATATATTCACCATGATTTAAACAGCGCTTTCATGAAGGCAAAACTTGATTGCACTTTCTATTAAGTTGCTTTCTGTCCCACTTTTCGTCTCGTCTTGTCTCGTCTCGCACAGATTCGTCTCGCGCACTCTCGTCTCGCACAGTCTCGTCTCGAACAGTCCAACACCGTCCACGGAGTTTCCAACGAGAAGAAAATTACGCCCCCGTCATGTAATATATGACCCACCTTTCCTTGTAATACTTGTCACACTAACGAATAAATTATTCTCCTCTTCAGCGGTTCTCAGACTGCCGATACCTTCATCGAGAACGATGCGTTTTCCAAACAAAACCAAGATTTACAGGTTAAATAGACAGCACATTCGTAATACGTTTCTATATATTTCTGTTTCTTTTTTCCGAACATGGTAGACAAGATGCTCGGGCACCGGACATGTTTTTGTAACAAGCCCAATTGTAGAACCGTCGCTATGGTTTGCCCTGATCCATCATTGAACAGACAAGTGACTAATGTCCCACGAAAGACTACTTCTGTATGAGAGTTAAGCATAGATGACGAATCAAGACATTGCTTGCCAGTGACATAGGTTAGGGTTAGTGCCGCCCAAGGTGTGCCGACCAATAAAACACAGCAGTTGGCCGAAAATGCCGCCACTCTTTATAAAAAAAATGCCGCCTGGGGGCGGACGGTTCCATCCGCACCCACTTCCAACCCACCGGTGCTTCCTAAATCGTCTTACAGAGCTCAAGTCCTTGATGATGTAAAGTTTCATTATTTTGATTACATAAAGTCTCCTGTACTGATACGACCGTCTTCAGAAATATAACACTGTCAACGTAATTTACATGAAATTAACGATTCATTTGGGATGTGGTGTGGAGTATCTGTTAACCAAGGGCGTCATTTTTATAGGGCATGGTGGGGTATTTGCCCCCCCCCAATGTCTGAATTTGCTGGTTTTATTTAAATAGCTATCATGTGGGGCCACCAGTGATAAACAACTTAACAAACCGACAAACAAGCACCCCCCCCCACCGAAAAAAACCCTGAAATTACGCCCCTGCTGTGAACATGGGGACACTTGCGAGATGTGTGGCTATTTTCGGAAGTATTTTCTTTTTAGTTACACCCCTCACTAACACCCCTACCCACAAACCGCACAAACCACACATTCACTGATCTCTCTATTAATAAACGCCTTTCATCAACCTATTCTTACTTCAAATGTTATACTTTTGTTCTTCGCATTTCCCCCATATGTAAAGCTTACAAAAAAGATTCATTGAACAAACTGGGAAAGGGGGGTGGGGGTGGGGGTGGGTGGGGTGGAGTGGAGTTACTAAGGAGTAACCAAACGGTAATATATATAAAAATCAAACCGAAATATTCAGTAGTCAGTTCCTGGTCTACCACCTGCATGCTGATACACACACACACACATATTTGAGAATATTTTTTGGATCTGGATTTTTTGGATGAGGAATTTGGTACGTCGGTCCATAAAACAATATCCAAGATTGATGTCGCCCCATAAAACAAGGACAGTCTTAAAAATGTGGCATAATAAATAAACTCTTGTCCAATTTGCATGGGGGGCCTGACTGACAGGATCTACGCTGTAGCTTTCAGCAGGGATTCCCACGGATCTTGGCGCTTGCCTTGTTTGTTGCATGTATGACCAGTATAATATGTGAGGTCATAAATGGTTGGAGTACTTCTGACTAGAATCGGAAAGAACTCTTAAATCTTAAATAAAGGTGTTTTTAAAACAAAAATAATTTTGACTTTGATAAATAGAATATTATACAGTTTTATTTCTTAGTTTTTTTGTTGTTGTTGTTGTTGTTTTGTTGCAAGTTAACATTTAAGGCGTCGTGTCTTTAGTCTTCATCAACAAAGCGACAGCCGGAGTGTTGACCTTTGCAAGCTACATCCGGAGTGTTGACCTTTCCAAGCTACAGCCGGAGTGGTAACTTTTCCGAGCTACAGCCGGGGTGTTTACCTTTCAAAGCTACAGCCGGAGTGTTGACCTTTGCAAGCTACAGCCGGAGTGTTGAGCTTTGCAAGCTACAGCCGGAGTGTTGACCTTTCCAAGCTACAGCCGGAGTGGTAACTTTTCCGAGCTACAGCCGGGGTGTTTACCTTTCAAAGCGACAGCCGGAGTGTTGACCTTTGCAAGCAACAGCCGGAGTGTTGACCTTTGCAAGCTACAGCTGGAGTGTTGAACTTTGCAAGCTACAGCCGGAGTGGTAACTTTTCCAAGCTACAGCCGGGGTGTTTACCTTTCAAAGTTACAACCGGAGTGTTGACCTTTGAAAGCTACAGCCGGAGTGTTGGCCTTTGCATGCTACAGCCGGAGTGTTGACCTTTCCAAGCTACAGCCGGAGCGGTAACTTTTCCGAGCTAAAGCCGGAGTGTTTACCTTTCCAAGCTACAGCCTTTGTGTTAACCTTTCCGAGCTACATCCGAAATGGTAACATTCCATTCCCGGCAAAAAACATCGAAAAAAATTTCTCTGAGCTCTACATCCTTTAAGTGAGTCAAATTTCTGATTCGTTTTTCAATTCCACACAACGCAACCGTCTCTACTTCGGCACCCGACCTTGTAATATTAGAACCCTTGCCCCCCTCCCCCTTTTTGCCCAGTGGGTATTCAATTAAACAACCCTATCAGAAGTTCCCCGCCTTTTGCACGGTTCCCAAATGATAATGAGAAATGTGTTGGCCGTTATGAAGTGTAAATTAGCATTCTGTGATAAATTCCACAGTTGAAGGCCTTAGTTCGGTCGCTATTCATTTCATTCATCGTTTAGTGGATATGTGATACGGGGTGGGTGGGTGGGGGTGTGGAGTTCTTACTATTTTATCTTTCAATCTCTGTTATATGTATCCTCAAGTTGATGGCATCACAGTTGTTCACTTAATCTCATTTTTGAAGGATGTTATTGTAATTTTTTTTTCTCGAAAAGTTATCATCTTTATTAAAAAGTATATCTGATACAGATTTAGTCTCATTCCAATAGTTTAAATTAGACAGTAAAATACTTTGGAAACCTAATGAAAGCCGTGTGA